>OU611896.1:1255000-2505000 GCA_914767815.1 Eupsilia transversa | reverse complement strand
GATATAGATGCCGCCACAAGTTCGTCATGTATCTGTTTCGTCATTTTTGTAAACATCAGGTATCAATTAATTAATGCATGATGAAATAAAATGCCTCGATTTCATTCGCCATGCACTCCAAAATAATTATTTTGTTGTTATTATATTTCGTCTATAAAATCCTGTCTGTATACATACCTAAAAAGGGTAGGCAAAGGCATAGGCAACATTTACTGACAGGACATGAGTCCTGATTGTTTTGTTGGAATAACCTAATTACACTTCGATCAACTCAGGCATGGAACTTGGTCCCTCACGCTCAGCAGCCGCGTTTGCGAGCCCTATACCAACAAGGCAGTCAAAACATTTTTGATTAAAAATAAATCTACAAGAAACAGGCACTTTCTCATTCAAAGACGGAACGATCACACGGCATTTGACTATATCGTCAGCCGATGAATTCTGCAAAAATCTCACCGTGAAAACTTAGGTGAAGTGAGCTGTCAAAAGTGACCAGATTTTTTCAGAACAGAGCTCTTCTCTATGACAGCATTAATGTTAAAGCGTTTAATAGCAAACCTCAAGCTAAACCCCAATAAAAACTATCTATCGACTTACTTGAGTAACACTAATTATTTTTTCTAGCCAGTGCTGTCCCGCTCCTAGGCAAAGGCCTCTCTCCATTTCTTCAATCTGTTGCGAGCCCATCACGCGTCGTCCTTTCATTTAGGATGGAACCCATTCAGTTCGTCCCGACATGCCGCGACCCCGAGTATTACTTACGGACTGTAAATTATGCTGCGGTATAAATATTGGCCCGTTTGCGAGATGAGGCTAGTATAGTACTATAGTCAGCCAATCGAAAAGTCTCCTAAAAGTTTATTAATGCTTCAATGCTGAAAGTAAAATTAGAAAGAAATAAAAGATAGTTTTTTGTTACATTCACAATTTATTGTCTATGTTCGGAATTTTATTAATGATTTTCTATTTATACTTTCACTAATTTACATAATGGCACTTTTTATAAAAATACTTTTATTATATTTAAATTCCCATCTGACAAGAATATTTTAAATTGCCAATTTACAATTATTCATAAATAATTTATTAAAGTTAATCTAAATCTAGTGGATAGGAATCTTTTTTCTAAAACGTACTTCTTAAATAATATAAAAATAATTGGAACAGATTGACAAAATGTTTGCAAAGGCAAGATGATAATATTTACTATTTATAAAAATACTATTTTTAAATTCCCATCTGACAAGAATATTTTAAATTCACAATTTACAATTATTATTAAATAATTTATTAAAGGTAATCTAAATCTAGTGGATAGGAATCGTTTTTCTATACCGTACTTCTTAAATATTATAAAAATTACTGCAACATATTGACAAAATGTTCGGATGGCAAGATGGACTACAGAGATTGAGAAAAAATATAAAAACATTTGATCAAAACCCATAATTAAAATGACATCTCAACTTTGCAAAAGAAAATTGAATAATTATTTACAAAACTGTTAATTATATAGGTAACATGCAAATTGTAAGTACAGTTAATAAAAGAGATTGGTATTCATGAAGACTAAAATAAACATCATGTTTGCACTACACTGACTAAATTATTAATTTACTTTTAAATTAAAGTTAGCGATACATAGTAGAAATAATTAAAAATAATTGTAGCACCAAATCTACTTGCATATTTATTTATATTTTATCTATAGTTGACTCACCAAATAATTAAAAAGTATTTTACAATTATTGCTAAGATGGTTTTATGGCATTTTATTAGTAGGTATTTTTATTTTTTGCAATAAAACCAAAGGTTGAACCATGTAAAATTACACCTGTATTCCCCGGAGAGCTAGACAGAGGAAATACTACACCCACATTTTGGCAGTTATGTTCAAGTCCTTTGTAATAGGACTAGGTTGAAAAATCTTATAGATACAATTAAGTTATTTTACAGAGTTTATGAATATTTTGTGAGACAACATTCAAAGGCAACTTTGGCAATATTGAATGTCAGGCTTTCTGATCAGCGGAAAAAAAACTTTTTTTGTTTGTTACTACTAATCCCTAGTAAAAGTGCTTCTTTATAAACTATTATGTGAAAGCAAAGTGAATCATTATTTACTTTACAAACAAAAGAAGACCGAAACAACATTTTATGTGTTAATTTCTTAAATGTTTATAATTTGCAAGACAAAATATGACATTTAAAAAATAAATGTTTTTGGCATGGAATGTCATTTCATAAAAGATAAACGCAAATACTTCATTTAAATCAAAATTAATCTACATTTAAATGTAGTATTTAAAATATAATTTAAATAAAAATATTTACTTTTTAAAATTAAGAGATCATTGGTCAGTTTTTAAATATTAAACATTAACTTATTTTTTTTTACATTTTATCACATTGCTGTCATAGAAGTATTATTTACATTTACACAACGAACCATTTAAACAGAGCCTTTGTCAATTAATTTTCCACGTCAGAATCGAGAACAGTCTGAATCCAATCCATATGATCAGCTACATTTGTATAGATGCCAGGAGAGTCTTTGGTACCGCAGTTGACATTACCATGGCTGGTCACGCCCCACAATTCGATGGTATCCTTCACCAGGGTCAACGGACCACCTGAATCTCCCCTGCAAGTGTCAATGCCGTCTTCTCCGCCGGCACAGATGACGTGTTCAGGGATAACGTTGTATTTATAAGCGGCTTGGCACTCTTCCCTGGACCAGTTGGGGAGACGAATCATTTTTTTCACGTGTGCGTAGTATCCTTTCTTGGGAATCTCACCCCAACCAGCTGCGTAGAATTCCGTGTCTTGCTTGAGGTCTCCGGTTGGTAAGCAGATTGGGCGGATGAAGTCTGTAAATAATTACAAGTTCATTAATATTGGCATGCCCATACTATGTGACGCGCAACAGCTATGGAACTAGAATATTGGAATGCAAACTCCCAAATACTCAAAAGAGGCTTAACTTTAAGACGTTATTATAATACTTTTTGTCTCTACAATTCACTTTTAAGTAACAGAGACAGCAAGAGACCTAAAAGAAATGTATTTCCAAAATAATGATACATACCGGTGTAAGGGGCATCTTCTTCTAGTGTCAGGATGGCGATGTCATGAGTCTTGTCACCGTAACCAGGGTGCACGATGATGTCCGCAACGTTGATCCTGACGACTGGGTCAGCACACACACCCCGAACGCAGTCTTCCTTAGAATATAAGTCGTATTCGCCTAGACGGGCGACTAAACTAGAAGGAGAGAGACAAGATCATTAGCATTTTTGAAACGAAGATTTGGGTGGCAATATTTGGTCCAGTTGTGTTAATGTGGCAAACATCAAGCCGAGTAAGATATTTTGCAACACGCTTTTCGAACGCAAAGACGCGCGTTATACTACATTTCTGGATACTGGACCGGTTGGGGCACCTTGTTGTGGTTAGTACAAGAGTATGCACGTAAAACGCAAAATCTTGACTTTGCTAACTGCCAACGTTTAAAATATGATACTCCTGGGTAAGACTCGTTTTCAGACTTTCGGGGCCATAAAAATAAACACGAATTCCAAATGATGCTTACCGACTGAACTTCAGAGTCCTCACGCAGTGGGCAGCGGTGATGATATGCTTGCTGTCGATCAAAGTACCAGCGCATCTGATTTCAGTATCAGTATCACCACGCCAGTACTCGATGTAGACCAGCCAGGGGTTGTGGTGGACCAGGCTAGTGCTGGCTTCGACACCGCATTTGGCTTCGGCTGTAACAAAGGAAAGGTTCATAAGAAAAATGGAAAAAAATCAAGAAATATGGCCAATCTGGGAGAGAACGTTTCGAATTCAGATGAGTACCCTTTCTTTGATTTTAATTTATAAACCAGTACTCGGCCCAGCTTAGTAGGCGTGAAAAATGCATTTATTCCGTTTAAACCATCCTCAATAAAAGATCTAAATAATGGTAATAACTGTATCAAAATCTATAAAGTAGTTTAGAAGTACAAGATAACAAAGCATATACACAAGCTAACGATTATGTTTTAATAGACATAAAAACGTTTAAGAAAACTGTTTTCATTCTTCATATGAATATTTTCCTCGTCCATAAATAAATAAATCGCTCTGGATTGAATAGCAAATGTAACCAAACGTTTTGAATTGCTTACCTATAATATACATTTTTTTTTTTTTTTTTTTTTTTTTCTTCTAAAAACAATAATTAATCAAATCAAATCAATCAAACAATCAATCAATTGTTATTTTACATCACTTTAAACCACAGCATAATTGGTAAATGTTACTCAAAATACGCGATTTTTCAACTATAATAATGATACGTTGGCAAAACATAATTAATCCTGTTTCTTTTTTTTTCCTACGTTTATATAAGTAGTAATAATTATTTGGTACTTTTTGTATTTGCAAGTAGGAGATGGACTGACAATAATAATATTAATAAAATTAATAACAATAATTACAACCACTCAGATTTTAATTTATCAGGACTTCGCTACATGAATGAGTTTGTTTTCAGATAGGCATTTAACGTGTTTTCATGAATGAACGACGGTCAATATTAGATTAAACAAGACCATTTATTTCCAAATGAACTTGAACACAACATAAAGTTATTAATTAAAATTTAATTGATTTATTTACATATTTTTCCTTCCCGTTAATTTCGTCATTGACGTACGTTACGTACATAAATACCTAATTAACATGCTACACTGCTTATTTAACCCTACACATACCGCGTTAGATAATAAATGTATTACTTTTGCCAATATTAGCGATATTTTCTTGATATTTCCCATAAAGAGGTCTTGATTGCCACACATTTTTCTTCTTACAATTAATTTGAAAACGTATAGATTTACGAAGCCTCTTCAAAAACGCAATTCGTTTGTCTTAGTCAGTGGTTTTTCGTTTCCCAGAACCAATAAATAGTAATAGCTATGTATTCGGACTAAATACAGGAAAACGCGTGCCACATATAATAATTAACAGCAGACCTACGTCACTATAGCAGGAAATATTGAGAAAAATCGATGTGGGAATTTACAATATATGACATTATAGCTACATTCTGATTTATTTTGTGCGCAAGGGCCTCTTGGCTATACAAAATATATGAACATCGATCGATCTTTAATGCTAAGTATAAATTCAGCCAACGTTAAACACTACAATTAAAAAGTTGTTGATTTTAGTTTATGGAATGTTTATCAAAAACTACAAAAGCATTCTATTGTTTCTTATTAATAATCTTGGGTGTGGTTTCACAGAATTGTTTACAGCCGCGATAAATGAAAACACGACCCGATTGGCTGTCATTGGTCCAATAGGCGTAAGCGTTGAATTGCGTCATGAAAGCAGGAAGATTCATTGGTTGTTTACTGAAAAACTTTGATAATGGAACGAAATGTTATATAGGGCTTTGGATACAAGTTCTTAGTAACTAATATGTATTACTTCTCTCTTTCCCTCTAATCAAATTATCATACAGATAATAATATTGCTGTCTCTATCTTGTCACCCAGATTTGATAGGGAATTTCATTGTTGCATCATTGTATTAGTAATTTGATTTTTTTATTGTTATTGGACTATTAGGATCTCACTTTAACTATTTCATCTTTGGTTGAATTAAGCCTCGTGCAGACTGGCGCGACGCGACACCGGCAATTGTTCTACCGTGAAGTTTTCTTAGAAATTTCGTCGAGCGAGTCTGCACCAGACTTAATTTAATAAAGTTTTAAGTTTGATGACACCTATCAACTTTTAAAAGTAGTTTGCGATTTCAAATTAGATTTCGATAATTCGAATTAGATTTCGACAAATATGTAAGTATTTAACTAATAAAATAAGTTTTTAAGTCAATGTTTTTCATTTTAAAAGTCTTTCATGAAAATAATAAATTAACTTTTTAAACTTATAACTTTACTTTTTTTTGTATGCCTGAATTCTAAATGTATAATAAATACATAGCATAACAAACACCTATTTGATAACTAAGATAGCTTTTACAGACGTAAAAGGAACGATTAAATAAATAAACAATAAGTTGATTATTGTGACTGTAAACACACATAATTGAAAGTAAATTTACTTCCACAGATGCCAATATAAAATTTAATTAAAAACTATCCATTAAACAATTTTTAACTTAAATATTTTAATTTACAAACAAATAATAAAATACATCCATAACATACCTTTATTCCACCATGATTTGAAATTGATACTCCTTACTCCAGAAATCAAAACACTTAATAGCAAACACAGCACAAGAGACGCCATTTTTGTTAAAATCTTAAAGATTTCTTCATTAAAAATGAACTATTATCCTGGACCTTAAAAAGTCTAAAGGATAAGATTGCCGGTTCAACTGCAAGGTGGGATGCCTTGTATAGTTGACCGCACAATCCGAGGTGCGATGAGCGAATGAGCGATGTTCACTATTTCATTCAAGTTTTAAATAGCGCCCGCGCATGAATTGTTTTTTCCTTATGTCAACATATACGTGAATTTAAGAATACGTATGTGATTTATCGTTACGAATTATAATTAACAACAATAATTAACTTCGTAAAATTTTAAAAGATATTCAAGAAAAAAGTCATTAAAAATTTAAGTAAAAGGAAAGAAAAAATTAAAATTCACGAATTTAAACAAATCACTTTAAAAAACAAACAAACTCACTTTTTATAAATAAAATTTAATTAAAAAATAATCCGAGCACACACTTTCAAGATACACTCACAAAATACTGTCTGAACGTCCAAATAAACACTAAAGGATGGAAGACCTTAACTGTAGTTTATAAAACCTCGGAGAGACAACTCGCCATAATGCCATATATAGGTATATATAACACAAGATACAATGCGATGCAGACATTGGCTTAGCGATGGAAGGTACGACAAAAACAACAATAACTAATTATTATATTTTCATGGTGTGTACAATGACTAAAAAGTGATGTAATCTTTTGCTTCCTCTCGGTTTTAATATTGAATTGCTTTGATAGAAATAACTTCGATATCGATTGTCCGTTGCTCATAACATATATTATAATATTCAATATTTATTTTCCTCCTAAAAATCTGAGATTTCATGAATATCATAGGCATACCTAGGTATGTAATTAAGAGCGGTCCAGGCAACCTGGTACCAGCCAAATGCACTAAGAACATTCAAGTCAAAACCAGGGGCCTAAGTCTACTAATTTATAAACGTTACAATGGTCTCTCAATGGTGAGTTTTTGGCAGTTTTTGTATGGCATATCTGTCAAAAACTCACCATTGAGAGACCATTGTAACAGGCCCCAGGAAGACATGAAGAAAAAAATGTTACAGTCGTTTCTACTGTTATCAAAATCACAAAATAGCGCAAAAGCCTGTTTACCTGTCCATGTTTTCACGTGGTACACATACTTTTCAAACTGAAACAACAATGCTGAATGGCACAAATTAATTTAATTCTTCCCCAGACGTGCACCATTTTGGATAGCATAAAGCAAAATCAATCTGCCTAGCCTTTTCCCAACTACGTTGGGGTCGTCTTCCAGTCTAACCGGATGCAGCTGAATACCAGTATTTTACATGGAGCCACTGCTTATCTGACCTCCACAAACCAGTAACTGGGTACGATACGATACCCCTCGGTAAGACTGGTTGACAGACTTTCGGGCTTCTGACGACCCGTAACGACTGTCAAAGATAAACGAATGACAGCCGGGACCAACTGCTTAACGTGCTTTTCGAGGCACGGAGGAGTCTCGATATGTGAAGATGGTCACCCATGCGGCTGTTATTACTTAGCCACTAGCTCCCCCGAGCTTGGATTACATAAAGCATCAGTTTTAAAAGCAAGTCTTAGAAAATGGTATTAGTAATAGGATGAGACGATTATATTACAATCTTTCCGCTGCCAGGACGCTGTCTTCGAGAGGGAATGGGATGTAATCTACCACGCGGGTGCAGTACGAGTCGGTAGATGTCACATGTCCTCCATTTTTTTTGTTAACCCCAACGGGGAAGCTCTTGACCTGAATCTCACCTGATGGTAAGTGAAGATCAAGCCGAAGTCGGAAGCGAGCTTCACCCGGAATCCTCAACCACAGAGGAACTGGCTATCTTACCTCTTACTGCCGGAACACAACAGCAACTAGCCAGGCGACTTAAAACAAGCCACCAACCAAACCAAGCAGAAAATTTTGCCCCCACTGGGAATCAAACCAGGGACCTCTGGGTTTGAGACACACCAGTTATCTCAAGGTTTTCCTTCACCGTTTCGAGAGGAGTGGTGATTAAATTATTTACACAAACTAAAGCGCCTGTCCGGGTTTGAACCCACGACCGACTCGTAAGTCGGTGCCGTTACCACTGACCCACCTCTGGTTTTTGATTAGGTACCGAAAAAAATACGATTAGACGAGCCCCGCAGCTCATGAGAGAGTTCTTGATGAGTAAAGAGCTACAAGAGAACCGTGCCAAGCCCCAAAGCCACAGACCAAATAAATAACCGGTTTAATGATTAGTCATATTTGTTTACTACAATTTTCATTCATACCTTCTAGTATTTACATTTGCGTTATGCTTAGATATCATGAGTAAGACAAAAGAAAATTTCATGCAAAAATGAATCAACCGGGTGTTTTTTTTCCACTGACCACGCTCGAAAATCTAAAAAAAAAAAAAAAAAGTGCATGCTGTGTTTTTCTATAAGTAATGAGGCGCTTAGACTTAAGTTTGCAATGTATAAATTATAAAGTAATAGTGTACTCATTGTTGAAGAGCCTAATAATAATAAATAAATAAATAAAGACGGCATGGCACCTGATATACTGATAAAATATTTTAAACCTTATTCTAATTCAGAAGAGAAGGCTTATTCCGCGGATAAAATTTATTCCTGTTTGGTCGAATCCACCCTTAGAACATTATTTAAATGTTGTCGTTTATGGAGGCTTGGGCATACCAATATGACTATGATTAATGACTCAGGCTGTTCATTGTTACAGTACCTACTTAGGTAACTATGTTAGGGATGACTGAACTTTGGGTATACATAACTGACCCCTGTCTAAACCACTTAAGATTATAATATATAAAGATACATACTTCGGAAGATTTATTAGAGCTGTACCCAATCGAACAGGAATACCTTTTAATCTAGCAGCAATTAATAGCTTTATCTGACTAATAGTGACGTCAGCATGATTTTTTTTTACCGCTCTATAAGGATTTCTCAGGATAATGTAAACTGAGCAGGTCAGAAAGAGTTTTATGTCCATATGATTCCCCGTCGATAACTGTGGACACTCTTACTACTTAGGTGTAATTCTAGACTCAATGACACATGCATTGAGGTGCCAACAACTTGGAAAAAACCGGACTAGGTCAACCTCCTCGTCAGACATTACGATCTCTTGAGTTACTACGTAGGATATGTGAGATGGTGTATCTATTTATCTAGCTATCTCGCTCTTATTAAGTCGTGCCTTAAAATAGCCTCTGAGTGGCAATTAAATGGGGGAAGGGAAGGCAGAACGGACCAGTTATGAGACCGTATACGAAATTTTGCTGATTTCGTTGATTTACGTGATTTTACAGTTATAATAATGTATATTCTACATGCTTTATTGCACAACATAAAATATCATTTCAATTATGATCTAATGAATGAACCACTTTTTTATTTTTGAAAGTAGTTCTTTCATAGGTTTAGGCTGTTTTTAAAATATGTTTTACTTGAGAAATTAAATATCCGTATTCACACATAATCTGTTCTATTTATGGCCCTCACACGTGTGACTCCGGTTTTTAATTTGCCTGTCTGTGATGGTTTGTTTTTGTCGTAATTAGGTTTTAGTTTTCTTAAATTACTTTAAAAGTATTCATTTTAAAATAATAAAAAAAATATACTTGAGACTCTCTCAGTAAGCCCTTTTTCTAAGTCCTTTTTCTCGTAAGCCATTTGTTATGCCATAGGGTACAGAATGCAAAACTTTTTTTTTTTTGGCTCTCAATATATTGTGTATTCAAAATTCATTTATTTACGTAACACGTCCGTGTTTGGGTCACAGAAATTGATATGTTAACCAAATTTCAAGGTGATTTTCCATTAGATTCGGAGCAAATTGGCTGACGGACAGACAGACAGACACACGAGAGTGATCCCATATGTAAAGGTTCCGTTTTTTTTCCTTTTGAGGTACGGAATCTTCGGTTCCGTATACACATACATATAACAAGATTTCATCGCCAAATAAACTATTTCTTTTATCGCTATTCTTTTGTTTTTTCCCTTTCTTAGATGTATTCGGTCCACTGACGTTACCTAATGAACTAGGTATATTCTTTTTTCTTTTTAAATGTCTTCATATTTTTTCTGTCGGTGTTGCCTGGGTCCGTTTTGCTTTTTGGCATGAACCATATTAAGTCTGTAATTTCTAGTTAATGCATACTGCTATCGTCCACATTGTTTGATGTTAGTTCAATCATAAATCATTTTACATAAAGAGACCGCCTGAAAATAATTATCTTAAGTCAAAGCAAACTGTAGATCAATTGTAATTCTACATGGTCCTCATATGGCCTGACCAAGATTATGTCTGGACTTTAAAAGAAACTGTGGCCTCTGAGTTTGTTTCGGCCTTTATTTTCAGAGTAGGGTCAGATAGGAAACGCCGACCTCATCTAGCTTAGCTCTAATATTTTTTTAATATGACGTGTAAAAGTGATTCTTATATCTTATTTACAGAAAAAACAATTTCATTTCATTTAATTGAAAAACGTCAATTTTACATCGGAACACGGAGAACCTAACTTTTCTTGCTTAAACAGTGCTAACGAGGATGGCGGTGTTGAGTGCAACAATGCTATTTTCTTCTCTATATGAGAAGAGACAGTTATAGTGGAACAGTTCTTCTGCGGGTACCTACGAGAAAGAATGATTCAGTAAAAGTTTAATTTTAGAAGTGTAGTGTGTTTACAAGTTAAAATAATGACGTATTGACTTTTGCAAGTAAATATTTACTTCTATGAGGACTGGTTTAGTAGAATTTTATCCAACTCATAAGGAGTAATTTGGTTTAAAGGTTCAACAGACCAACTGGGTTATCCCCTCACTTAATAACAAGCTATTAGTAAACACTTTATAAATACCTAATTTTCATTGTAGGGCCATATGCTGACTTGAGTCAAGGCTGCCAAGTCAGTAGATCCTTTTATGAAAACAACAACAAGGCGCACACCACAACAAAAAAGTTTGAATCAAAACAAAAACAACAAAACTGTTTTGAAAATAAAGCCTTAGTAGCCGTTGCACTTGCTCTAATTTATTTGCATGTATTACGTATTTCATCTGCTAGTTTACCAAAACAAAATTAAATATTTAAATAAATATTAATATTAATCTAATTAATTTAAATATTAATATATTTATTTAAATATTAATATATTTATTTAAATATTAATTTATATTTCATTTTAAACACAAGAAGAAGAAGAACCGACTTTAAGGAAATCCATAAAGTCGGTTATACATCATGTTAGTTCATTTGACACACCTCATTTACCTACCTCTAATTAAACAAACGAGAAAAGGCAAAACGTCATGCAAACATCTCGGGAATACCATCACGATTCGACTCGTGCTTACAAGCATACGTCATTAATCAATAGCAATTCCCATAATATGTGCAACAACTTATCAATCACGTAATTAAAAGTAGGTACTTATGTACTTTTTATTATCGTATTAAATATCCTTGTCACCATCTTCCTTGAAACAATTTTTATGTTGAACAGGAGGTTGAAGTCCGCACGACGGTCGAGGGGATACCTATTAATTATAAAAACTTTTTCACTTAAAAAAACCAACCGACTAGGACTTCCAAAAAAAACACTACAAAGTGAAAAATTACTTTAATTTCGGAAGTTGGTGTTGAACTTTGGTTTTGAATTTTCGTTTTTTGCCACCGACTTCCGAAATTAAAGTTATTTTTCACTTTGTAGTTCGGTTAGTTTTTTTTTGTAATAAGTTTTTTTTTTTTCACGTTTTAGTTGTGGTACCTACCCCTATAAATTCGAATATCACGACCTGCTATGTAAATAACAGTGACAGAAATATCTTAAAACACCATCCACATAGACTAAGTGGGAAAAATACGTATTATTGAAGATAACTCAAAAAGTACCCAAGCAAAGTTAGTAAAATTTATATGGTCGGTCGGTCAAAATCGGTCCACAATTGACGGAGAAATCGGTGAACAGACATAAAAAAAACAACATACATACGCTACGAACGTAGAACCTCCTCCTTTTTGGAAGTTGGATAAAAAAGATCTATTCTCTTATCGCAAGTATGATGGAAGAGATTTCTTTAGAATTAACATCACCTTCCTACGAATATTGGGATGTAAATATACACTTGTAGAAGCCGGAGTCACTGGCTCTTCCCGTCATTGTGATCATTTTATTTGTACTAGACTATACCTGGGAACCTTTTGGTTATAGAGATATTGCAACTCAAAGTTCCACTTGAGTTTCAGTTTTTCTGGCGTTTTGGCATACCCCACGACCCCTGCTATGTTACATACACATGTATCCCAGCCATATATTTTGGACAATGTTAATTGTTTTGATGTACAGCGTGCGTAGATGACGCGTACCTATAGTATGATGTCTGTACACAAACTGTTAAATAAATAAATAAAGTGGGTTTTTCCGAATAAAAATCATGAAAGTCGACAAAATTGTTACTCATATACACCTATAACATATTGACGCACCTTGTGGTCTTATATGGATTTCGTATAATTGAATAATTTCTAATTTCCTACACAATTAATTGATGTGGTCAGTATTAATTACACAATGGGCAATGTCCATGCGCGCTTACTCTCCTTCTAAGGAAAAATCAATTACCACCATATCCTTAAGCTATACCGCGGTTTTAGCGCGTGGCCAAAATCGGAACTAAAGTCGCCATCTTGTTTTTTCAATACACTTCACAAAACAATTGCACAAAGGTTTACCAACAGCGCCCCCCTGTTAAGATCATTCGAGCGGTCCGTTTGACTGCTCCATTGGTCTCGTGGTCGCTAGAGCGGCTGCAGAAGTGGATTTCTAGGTTTGATTCTCGGGTCGGGCAAAGTGTTATACGGTTTTTCATTAGGAATTTCGTAGCCAAAGCCCGGAGTTTGGAAGTTGGCGGTGTGATTTGGCCCCGCGCCTGATATCTCTCCGGTCCTATCCGATTGCCGTCCCATCGGACTATTAGAGTAAGGGAAGAGAGAGTGCAGCTGCGTCTGCGCACATACTTGTGTACTATAAATATCTCCCACGCTGAATCCTAGTCTTCGCTAAGACTGGTCGCTATGGTAGAAATTCGGCTTAGAGGACTATTTACGTTCAAGAAATGATAAAGTTAAACAATTTTCAATAAAATTCGTTTCCCACATAGCGGGCGCGTGTCACCTTTTCGAACTGTAATTTTCATTCAAAATGTTAGTAATAACAATGGAACTAATATGATAAAAATATTCCTTATGGTGGTTAACATAATTATGTATTCCTAGACTGTAAATATTACCCAGAGACTGTTTTATGGCACTTCGACTTTTTCGGTAAAGTTCGGCTTGGTAGAGCGTCATCTCTGTCATTCGTATGTCCTCGTGGCAGTCTCTTTCTAAAGCTTGATGTGTCTTTACGCCAGTTATATGATCCCTTTGGCAAAGCCTGTAGTCTGGCTTAAATGATTTAAAAACCCGACTGCAAGTAAGTTCTAAACAAGCTAATTTTCAAGCAGTCTGATGCAGTTGGTGGCAATTATTTTAGTTCAATCCCAGATTTAATGATTCCAAAAATATATTTTGAAACAGTATCCTCAAATCCTTTACTATGGTACGCTACATGGAAATGGAACGAAATATTTTTTGTTTCATTCAAGAACCTTATCTAATTTGTCAATAATAATAACGTTACGTTAGTCGGAACTAACGTAACGTTATTATTATTGACAAATTAGACTCAGTTAAAAACCTTTCGTCGAAAAGTTCGGAACAAAGTTTGTAATGCATTTTTTTTTTTATTAAGTACTAACTTTTGCCTAAGTCTAAAGATAAATCTTGTTGATAAATCTTGTTGTGCAATAAGACAGTGAAAGTTCGAGAGGAAATGAGTTTCAAATATTGGAAAAAAACGTTAATAATTTAGACTTATTTAGCCTGTCCTAGAAACATCCATTTGTAGGGATGTAGAATCACATCGTCAATATTGTAAACTATTTTGCCAATAAGGTGTAGATTTTAATGTTATATAATATTTTCCTCTTTGTTATCTAAATGAGGAGGAAAATCATGCAAGCTAGTTGTTTATTTATTTGATATTATCTAATGATGGGGAAAAATAGAGATGTTATTAAATCATAATAATATGGGATTTCTATAGTGATTTGTCAGTTAACCTACATAACTTTAGACAAGTACCTAAGTAGGTACGTTATGTTATGACACGTCATGACATGCTTATTATATATTTGACCACTCGGACTATGAATCTGATCACGAATGCTTTAAATTTGTCCACACGAGCTTGAACTTCGATTGGACTACTGGAGCTATCAATTTTACCGCACGATCTAACAATTTGACCGCACGATCTAAGAATTTGACCGCACGGTCTAACGATTTGACCGTACGATATAACAATTTGTCCGCACGATCTATAGATTTGTCAACACGACCTATCAAATTGGCCACTTGGCCTATTTATTTGACTCCTCTAGCTGTGACTTGGACCACTCTAGCAGTTGACTAACAAATTTGGTCACGCGAGCTGTCTGTATCACTAGGTACCTACTCGAGCAGTCAAGGTGGCCACGGAAATAAACACATACCTAATTATAATTATTTAACATAGTTTTTTATTATCAACCTTAATATTAACTACTTACTTACTAATATTCACTACTTTCATGGCATATTTGCACTTTTTCACTTCGTCGTGACGTCAGTGGGTGTCAAATACCTAGTATGTATTTCCCAAGTTATTCGCGGGTGTATCATCGGCTTCGTATATGCTCAAGTAAAGTATTAAAGGAGCCATCGTTAATTGGCTTTAATGTCGTTGTTGTAAGGTTTAAAATGTAATGAATGGCGCTCTCTCATGAAATGCATCGACCGACGATTCTACGCGGAACGGGGAAAACCAGTAGCTGTGCAGTGAATTGTTTGAGGAATTCGATGTAAACATTTTATTATTAGGTGCAGATGTCCTTGTCCTGTCCACAATATGTCATTGATCCAATGTAGGGCAAAAGCTCTTATACATGCAAATTAGAGAAAGATACTCCAATGATCAAAGTAGCTGTCAGTTTTTTAGAAGTAACCTCATAAAACAATAATGATCTAATTTTCAATCTCAAAAATATTAACTAACTGATAAAATTTGAAGATTTACAAAATCAAAATCAAAAGTCATTTGTTCAAACTAGGCTGAGAATCAGCACTTTTCGAACGTCAAAATTACATAGGACTGTCCCCCAAAACGCCCGCCCTTCACCACTTCCTAGTGCTTTAGCTGGAAAGAAGAAGTGGCGCAACAAATTCCCCAGCAGCACAGCTGTCTGTTCAGTTAGAAAAATTGATTCTATACAATAGTTCGCATTCATCATTTACCTTACGCAACAGCCATATGTCAGCTAGCACACGCCAATATATCAACCAAAAACATCGAGAACTAATACTCAAGCAGAAATAAAAACTAAAGGTAAATCAAACTTAATATCTAGCTAAAAGCCTCCAGGCATAAAGGGCGTGCCCGCTTACATATCGCAGTAAATGGAAGGCATAAACTAGGACCATCGAAGTAAAATAAATAAAAATTTAATTACAATATGATCAATTGTCGAGGTCGACAATTCTTCAATTTTTATATAGGATTTGTCAAAGTCAAAAGCAAAGAAAAGACAGCCAACCCTAGTCGTATGTACAGAACGATTTGAAGATTCACGTAACATCACGCCTGTATTCCCCGAAGGGTTAGGCAGATGTCTACGTATAGTACACCCACATTTCGCCAATTGGCGAGCCTATTGCTATCAACCGGGCACAAATCCAGATTCCAGGCTGCTACTGAGCAATTCCAGAACACTTTGCCCGACCCGGGAATCGAACCCAGGACCTCAAGCTCAGAATTAGCGCTTGCGACCACTGGACCAACGAGGCAGCCGAGATGAATAATTTTATTTACTCAATACTTTATTGCATTTCACAATGTATGTGCTTAGGTGGTAAACATTTGCTTAGGAACAACCGTGGACAACGAAAAAAATATAGTAGGTAGAGATGAGGACTTATCGTTTATCTTATAATCTAACTTATTCTAAAAAATATTTAGGTAATAATAAATAGGGTATTATTGTTTAATAAAACAAAATATGTAAGTACCTACGTAATTCATTTATTACATCCGCAACTACTGAATTTCCTGTGACGTCATAACATCAAGGCTTAGGTACTACACACTCTGGATCAAAACAAGTCACCAAACTATAGCTACGCAAGCAGTACGTACCTACGAGGTAACCAAATCTTTATTTTATTTATTTATTCCAACAACATTAACGACTTTGTTACTAAAACTAACTGTTACCTACTTATAAGTAAAACTACAAATCAACATGCAAGAACGATTATAATGGGAAATCTCGTACATACGTAGCGTTAATTATAAACCACGATACTAAATAATGTAGTAGATACTTAAAATGATGTTAGTTCACAGAACGCATACAATGTTTCAAGAATGGATAGTCCTAAATAACTGTCCGCTACCACACTCAGAGGCCTTAGTGTAAGTTTGCAAGTGAGTAAACGTAACTATCGCGTTTGCGTTAAGATTTTTATTCTCACCATTATATTCTTAGCATTATGATCTATCAGTCAAATTTTAACGCAAACGCGATAGTTATGTTTACTCACTTGCAAACTGACACTAAGCCCTCAGAACAAAGACATTCGCTTAAACATTAAAAAGAAGGCATAAGAAACTGCTATACTACCGTGCCTTACGTACGGATGCCAAACGTGGTCATTAAGGAAAGAAGATGAAGAGAACATTGTCATATGCCAGAGGAAAATGGAAAGAAGTATGCTTTATATAAAGAAATCGGAAAAAGTAAAAAAACGAAATAATAAGAAGAAAAACAAAATTAACGGATGTAAAACAAAGAATTAGATTACTGAAGTGGAATTGGGCAGGGCATTTGAGTAGACTAGAAAGTACAAGATGGACGAAGAAGGTAACCGAATGGATCCCATTAGAAGATAAAGGAAAGCAAGGGAGGAAAGAAATAACAACTTGTTACTTTCCAGCTTGAATACTAAGACTTCCAACTGTCAAATTGGTAACTAAAGGTCGCAAACCGTGCTATCGGTGGGTCAAGCAAGGTGTTAAGGCCCTATGTAAAAATGTACGTAAATAAGTTAAAGAAATAAAACGTCAAGTATAATTATTTATTTATAATAAGCAAGCACGAGCCGCGCGCAAGCCTGCTAGACTTTAGGTAGTTACTACGTCACGCCGGGTTTATCCACCGTTCATTGTTGTTGTGTTCGTTGCAAGTCGCGGCTCGCGCCTCTTAATTGGTACCTAGCTTGTTACATTCAGTTGTGGGCTTGTGAGGTGGGTTAGTCATTAGAAGGTCAATTATCCCATAACAATTAAACTATTGTGTTTAATTAGTGACATTTGAGCGAATATATAGATGACTTTGTTGTAAACTATAAATTAATTTTGGCAAAAGTCGAGCCTCTTATAAAATTTCGGGTGTAGTTAAGCTTTCACTTCAGCTTTGATTTTTGCTTTACTAGTGGTCCACATTAGCCCTGGATCGAAAGAACTGGAGAGGCCTTTGCCTCCTTGGGACCCCCCAAGGAAGCAAAGGCCTCTCCCCAGTTCTGGCTGATCTTTGCGTTATGCTCGTGAACGGGTGCTGCTTGTGGTGACTGACTGGTCGGCTTGCTGACCATTGTTTTTTTTTATTTTTATGATTAATTAACTGTTTATTTAGTTTACTTCGATGATCCTAGTTTATTTTGTGAGTTACAGCTTTAATCGCTATTATAATTATGTATATGCGGGCACGTCCTTTATGCCTGCATGGAGACTTTTATTCGGGTATTAAATTCTGTTGACGTGTTTATTTTTATTTTCGCTTGAGTATAGATTTCGATGTTTTTTTTGGTATATTGGCGTGTGCTAGCTAACATAATTATGGCTATTAATTTGACATATTATTATGTCAAATAATTTAATGTTTTGTGTTGTACTGTTAATTATTTTGCATACTATTGTATAGATTATTTTTTTCTAACTGATCAGACAGCTGTGCTGCTGGGGAGTTTGTTGCGCCACTTCTTCCCAGCTAAAGCACTAGTAAGTGGTGAAGTGTGGGCGTTTTAGGGGAGTGTCTTATGTAATTTTGACGTTCGAAAATTGCTGATTCTAGCCTAGTTTGAATAACTGGCGATGTTTGACTTCTGATTTTGATTTTTGCCCAGCATTGGATGATGGCTAACAGAGTCAGTAACAGTAGATAAGCTTTTTTATCGTGTTTTGTGGGCTTAAAGCTAACAATACAAAAAGTGCTAAGCAGCAAAGTATTAAGAATAACGTTTTGCTTTTGCTATCCAATCTTTAACTTTAACCAGATAGACTAAATTGGTGTGTAGGTTGTGTCTGGAAATTGCAATTTTTTACCATAAAAGTGTGGTCTCAAGCCGTACCACATTAAAATAGGTACCTAATACTCATTGGAATTAGGTACTATACTTACCAACTTACCAATAAAAGGACTGTTCTTTTTTTCTTAGAAAGCTGTTGTAGCAATTACCTACTGGTTCTTGAATCATTCCAAGTACCACCTACATCTGGAAAATTTTAAAGAGGAGCAAACTCGGTAGTGGTACAGAGTAGTAAGAATGATAGGGTTATGGCAGTAGGTATTAGATCAAAACAAAAACCTATCCTATCTAGTAGTATTTTCCTCACTCACATAACATAACGTAACATGCGTTACGTTATGTTATGTATGTATAAGAATGCGAATTAAACACTGATTTAATTATTTATCCTTGTTATTGTATTTTTTAAGACTGCTAGTAACAGTTGTAACTGTGACGGATAGGTTTATAATCTATAGTTGTATTGTTAATATACTGATATTTAACTATTTACATAATAATAATTATACTGTTTTCCTTCTACACCCGTACGATTAATTAATACGCGTTTGGGCGTGGAGTTGCGGACACCAGCTTATACAGGGTGGCAGAGACATCGACGCGCATGCTGTTACGACGGATTCAATACAAGATTCTGAACCTCCTACGTTCGTCGGTTATTAAGAAAAATATTGGCTGTGCCATACATTTTGACTGCTTAGGTAAGTATTGCACTTTTCTATGAAACAGTTTTTTTTTTATAACCGAGTAAAATTTTCTACGGATGTCATCTATCATTCATGGTTACAGTTTCCGCGTCGATCACACTGCCACCCTGTATATGTTGAATTCTTACAACACAATTAACAAAAAGTAAAACAGTGAAAAACTAACAATTAACACAATCGAAGATTGATTGTAAAGCTAGAACATAAGGGTAAAGTAAACATCTAGTAACTACCGACACGTTCGTTTTACAAAACCCAGCATCAATCAACAGGGGCTAAAATCTACTAATTTACAAACGTTACAATGGTCTCTCAATGGTGAGTTTTGGACAGTTTTTGTATGGCAAATCTGGCCCTGGTCAGCAACCCTCCAAAGCAACACATCACACGTTGACACTTGTTTTGATTTACTCACGAAACTACGTCACTACCCGGAATGTCATCCTCAGCATTTTGTTGCACACAAACAGTACGCACTGCAATGCCCTTTGCTCTTAAAATGCACGTGTATTTTCAGTGCAAGTGCTCTTGTTCCGCACTGAAAAACTAAGGATCAATTTCTCATCGACTTTAGTGTAAACTACAGAGTAATAACGTCAAGGATTCTTTAGTCGCACGTGCGAGGAAACTAAGCGTTCAATGACGTAGGTTGTGAAGTTAAAGTAATAAAGTATTAAAAGTGGGCTTTGTCCTCGTCAGAATATTGTGGACTTTTGGTGTGTTGTCTATGTACACTAATATAATATAGAGAAATTAAAGATTTGTATACTAGGTGGAGACGACAATACAACAATAAATTAAACTGCGTATATATAATGACGTTTCCGGTCTACATACGAAAATTCAATCAAATATCTCCAATAGTTTAGTCACTATAGCTAGTCAAAGATTGGCAAAACCCATAGTCGGCGCATCACTACTATTTAGTTTGTTAGAAAAAATCACTTTTTTAATTTCAATGTAAGAATTTATTTGATAGTTTCTAAATACTTCTATGCATTAATATTGCCAGTGTTTTCATTTATTGTTGTATTGTCGTCTCCACATTGTATAATATGTTTGTAATAAATAAACTCAGAAACTACTGGACCGATTTAAAAAAAGTCTTCTACCAGTAGAAAGCTGTATTATCACTGAGTAATATAGGTAGGCTATAATTTAAATTGATATCACACTCACACGGGTGAAGCCGCTGGCGGAAGGAAGTAATTTTAAGAATAGAATATTATTGATAATTCAATAATATAATTATAGGTTCACATTCAGCCTGAGATTGGTAATAGTCCATCTTTCATTAGTCATGATTGTTATCATTCAGTTATGTTCTCAGATAGTTTAGGAAGAGGTTTAGGTAAATTAATAAGTAACAACCTGAGTTATTCTACTCAAAATTATTGTATGCCAGGGTCAACCTACAAACAAATAATGGCATCAGTCACTGGAAATGTATATAATTCTAAAACTAACATTACTGTATTTGTAGGTAATAGTTCTAAGGTAACAAAAGAAGAAATCACTGACTGTGTAACTGAGTTGTTGAAGTTAAATTGCAGTAAAATAATATTGTGTGCTTTCCCATATTTTGAAAGATTGACAAATAGACAGAACAATTATATTCATAGGCTTAATAAGCATATGCAATTCCTAATTAGTCATTATAGTGACAAGTTTGTATTTCTTGACACCAACATTTTTGTGGAACATTTAAAATCGACTAGGGATACTGTGTATCTGCCTGTTAGCTTTAGACACATAATAGCAAGGCTATTAGCATTTTATATAAACTCAGACATAAGTAGTATGTCGAAGTCTTGTGTTATTAACACCACAATGGTTAGTAATAGTACTAATAATAAGGTGGTGAACCTGAATAAATGTAGCTCAAATGCTATAAGTTTTTATACAGATTGTACGAAGGAGGTTCCATTTCCCTCACTCACTATGAGTTCACTGCCTGGTGATGACATTGAGGTCTTGGGGTCAACTCCGGATAGTCATTTAAACTAGTTTGTAAGACAACAGAAGGTACCAGTAAGAATATTCTTATACCTAACTTCAACAAGGTGTCTTCTGGCTCTAAAATAAGTAATTACCAAAAAGGAGATCAGCAGAATGCCTTGCAATTATTTCATCAAAATATTCAAGGTATTTCTTCCAAATTATTAGAAATTGAAATGTTTTTAGAAAAAACAAAGTTTGACATTGTTTGTTTTACGGAACATTGGTTAAAGGATTACCAAATGCTAATTAATTTTGAGAACTATAGTATAGGCAGTTGCTTTAACCGTAAATCTATGCTACGTGGAGGTTCTCTAATATTGATAAAAAATTGTTTAAAAACTAAGCAACGTAATGACATAGTTGGTTTATCAGTTGAACATTGCATCGAACTGTCTTGTGTTGAGCTGGATAAGCATGTGGTAGTGTGCGTGTACAGACCCCCTAATTGTCAGAACTTTTCTTTATTTGAGTCAATAATGGAAGATGTCCTAGCAAAACTCGCATCCAGTAACAAAGCCGCAATTATTTGTGGTGATTTTAATATTAATATTCTGGAAAATAATTTAAATACCAGTCGATTATTAAGCCTTTTTAAATCGTTCAATTTATCAAATATTTTTACAGAACCGACTAGAGTAACTCCAACTTCTGCTACTTGTATCGATAATGTCTTCTGCGATTGTGATTATTTAGCTAAAGCTATCGTAAATTATTTGCCGTCTGATCATAGTGGACAAACGGTAACCTTTAAGTTTAAAATACCTTTGCAAAAAGTGCAAATACAATTTAGACCAATAACAACTGGCAAATTAAATAGATTCAATACTAACCTAAATAGTAAGTTAAATGTTCGAGACCAAAATATGCACGATGCAAATAAATTGTATGAGGATTTCTTTTCAGTAGTGCACACTGAATTCAATAAAACTTTTGAAAAGAAAACCAAAAATATTTGCCCTAATTTTGTATTTAGTGATTGGGCAACTAGAGGTATTAGGATAAGTAGGGAAAGACTGTTCGAGCTGTATGGCCTTAAGCCTTACATTAACACTGTAACTTTCAACAAGTATGTTGCTACATATTCCAAAATTTTTAGAAACACCTGCAAGGTTGCTAAAGCCCTGTACATTGGCAACAAGATTAAATCATCAGAAAATAAAATAAAAACAGTTTGGAAAGTCATAAATAATGAAACTAATAGGAAAAAAATACGAAACACTGATTACACATTGGAGACTTCACGTGGTGCCATCAGCTCTAACTTAGAAGTAGCTCAAGAATTTGTAAATTTTTTCACTAATATTCCATCTAAAACGACGGAAGCTCTAAATTCTTCACCCGATGTCTCAATTCATTTATTAAGAGCGAACGTTCCAGGCTGTCCGGTTGAATTTCAATTTAAACATATAAACCCTATGATAGTTATAAAAGCTTTCCGGCAAATCAAAATAAAATTGACCGAAGACCTATGGGGATTATCTATCAAAGTTTGTACATCAATAATCGAGACTATAGCACCATACTTAGCTTTAATATTTAATTTGTGTGTGGATCAAGGGGTCTTCCCGGATTTAATGAAATACAGTAAAGTTATACCACTCTTTAAATCTGGGGACAGTAAAGACACCAACAATTATAGACCAGTATCCGTGCTGCCAGTATTCAGCAAGGTATTCGAAAAGGTAATGCTCAATCAAATGCTTAATCATTTTAACACCAACCAAATCTTACACGATCAGCAATATGGTTTCACCAAAGGACGTTGTACGACTGACGCCGGTGTCACCTTATTAAAACACATATTTACAGCGTGGGAGGAGGCCCAAGATGCCATAGGAATCTTTTGTGACCTCTCCAAAGCATTTGATTGCGTAAATCATGAAACCTTACTATTGAAACTTCAGCATTACGGACTAGGTGAACTTGCACTCAGTTTAGTAAAATCTTATTTAAATGATAGACAGCAGCAAGTTCAAATAAATGGTATAAATTCACTCGGTCTAAAAGTAAAAATGGGTGTTCCACAAGGCTCGATATTAGGTCCTTTCCTCTTTTTAGTATATATTAATGATCTACCCCATTTATTAAAAAAACAACCACAAATGGTGTTATTTGCTGACGATACTTCTCTAATTTTTAAGATAAATAGACGTGCATCAAATCTTGACGACGTAAATAACGCCCTACTGCAGGTCCAAAATTGGTTCACTGCCAATAATTTAGTATTAAATGGCAAAAAAACGAAATGCATAAGATTTGCTTTACCGAATGTGAAAAGTAATGATTGTGATATAGTATTGAATAAGGAGAAACTAGAATTCGTAGATAAAACAGTTTTCCTGGGGATCACGCTCGACTCAAGGCTACAATGGGGTCCTCATTTAACATCTCTTGCGGGACGGCTAAGTTCAGCAGCTTATGCTGTAAGAAAAATCCGCCAATTTACTGATTTAGATACCGCGAGGCTGGTCTATTTCAGTTACTTTCATAGTATCATGTCTTACGGTATTTTACTATGGGGACGGGCTGCAGATATCGAGTCTATTTTTATTCTGCAGAAAAGAGCCATCAGAGCTTTATATGGCCTCCGCAGGCGCGATTCTCTAAGGGAACTGTTTAAAAGTATAAACATCATGACGGTACCCTGTCAATATATATATGAAAACATCATGTACGTAAGGAAAAATCTTAATCTTTTCAGTAAAAGAGGTGAAAGACACAATTATAGTACGAGAAATAGGGACCAATTAAGTCAACCTGGTTTCAGACTGGCTAAAGTAGACTCATCCTTCATGGGGTACTGTTTAAAATGTTACAATAAAATACCTCCCCACATACTCCAACTAAATGAAACGAAATTTAAATCTTGTATAAAACGCACACTATGCTGCCAAGCATATTATAAGTTGGGGGATTACATCGCTGACAAAAATGCTTGGCTCAACGCTGGTCCAGCTCCACAAGGGCGCATAAACTAGTTAATTAGCATTCGAAAATATTGTTGGAGCTGCTGAAGATTGGAAAAACTATCTTTGCATTGTATAAATTCAACCTGTTAATATTGTATAATTGCAAAGCACATGTGTGAGCACTGTGACCACATACCTTCTATAAAGCTACCATTTTACTGGGTACGTCTTTCATTGACTTGAATGTGCCCTGGCTGCTGAGAGTATGTCACGCTCACTCAAATGTCTCGCTGGTGGTGGCGTGTGTGTTGGATCATTAAGTTCCCTTCAAAATGGTTGAGCTAAATGGTGCTGATCCATGCGTCATGTTCGTGAACGGGCGCCGTCAGTAGGGACTGGTCATCTCTTAGCTGCCACGGCTTATTTTAATTTTTGAATTGTTATCTTTATTACGGACGCTTTTAACGTGCACGTCTTTCTACATTGTTCTCACATGTATAATTTCAACATGAATGATGTAACAAATATTTTGTATCATATATTTTTGATTTAAAAGAGTGTCCGTGGAGTTTCTTGCCCGTTCTTCTCCATAGGTACCTACTACGCTTTGGAATGGGCAACTAGCTTCATCTTTCTGACTGACCGACCCCTTGACAATTCAAAAGTGCCTGTAATTGGTTTATTTGAAATAAATGCTTTGAGTTTTGAGTTTTGAGTTTGACATAATTAACGAAGTGTGACATACAAAAATTGCAAGTTGAATAAAATAAATAAATAAATAAAATAAAAATCTTTTATTTACAGACTACATAGGCATTAACAATGTGTTAGTAACAAAAATATCTTATTAACTATGTTAGAATATACTTAGAAAAAAAATAAAACGTTAAATTAACAGCTTTTAAAAAAGCTGGTAAAAATTAAAAAGTGTCTCGGCGACATACCCCATGGATGGAAGTACAATAATAAGAAAATAAAAAGAATAATTTAACATAGATAAACAGAAAAATAACCTTTAAAAAACGACCTCTTAGTAATCATTTAAAGTGAAAAATAAAGTATAAGATAGAAATACGAATAAATTCAGTAGAAAAATAGTATATAGTATAGTATAGTGTGTAGGGTGCCGTCAAAATATTCACTTCTGTAACAGAAACTTAAGTAATTGTTTTTTTTTAATAAAAAACTACCATTTGCCCAGTGTTACCCAGTAACTGAGAAAATATTTTATCAGCCTATTCACTTCTGTGCGCCAGTGTACTTTACTTCTACGTATTGTTGGAGTTGCCGATTCGTTCACAAATATATTGAATTCGTGCGAATCGCCTCAATAAACCCCTAATAATTATAAAAAGTCTTTTATTTATTAAAATGGTCGCTTCGCCCGGATTCGGGCGAGTCATCAATAAGCCGTGAAACTGACTATGCCATCACAAGAAATTTCCATTTTTTCTACTAGTAGGTGATTTCCCTTACTAAAGCTTATATAATTGCCACAATTTCCTGTTTTATGACTGAATAAATAATTAAATACAGTCCGAAAGGGACTGTTATAGACGGGAATTAACCTAATGACTAGTTCAGTTACTTCAATTGTTTTACTTTTGTTAGCTGTGTGTGTGTGTGATGACGTATTGTTTGAAGATGTGACCCGTGGCGGGATTTCGGAGCGATCGTATGAAACATAACATTTGTATGGCCTTCATAAGCCCGTGTTTTATACCAATATAATAATAAAAAATAATAAAATAATTGTTTATTGTGTCTCAAACGGTATTTGGTGATGTCGTGTTTATAACATGTATTGATGTTGTTCCAGACATGTGTGTTGTGTGTTGTTGTTCTATTGTCAAGTTTAGGCGTAAACGATAACATAAACTAGTAGACACAACGTATACTTGGCTGCCATGGCTTATTCTTGGCTGCCATGGCTTATTTTTAATTTTTGAATTGTTTATTTTTATTTTTATAATTTATAGCAACGGACGCTTTTATCATGCACGTCTTTCTACATTGTTCTCACATGTATAAGTAATTTCAACATGAATGATGTAACCAATTTTTGTAACAATTTTTTTATTTAAAAGAGTGTCCGTGGAGTTTCTTGCCCGTTCTTCTCCATAGGTACCTACTACGCTTTGGAATGGGCAACTAGCTTCATATTTTCTGACTGACCGACTCCTTGACAATTCAAAAGTGCCTGTAAATAGTTTAATTGAAATAAATGCTTTGAGTTTGAGTTTGAGTTTGAGTTTATAAAATACATATTTTCTACCTTGGTGTAAACACAAGGTAAAAATTTAGTATGTTATTGTGATGTGTTGGTTCAATTATGATCTATATTGTGTGTGGGTTCTGTGGAATGCTACAAAGAAGAAATCAGTGAAAAAACATTGAGGTATTATTGTACTAACCAATAATACCTCAATGTGAAAAAAGTACATGTTTGTCGAAAGTTATATGAGAAAAATAGAATATTCCCTCAACAGCAGGCTAATGTTATAAAAAGAATACCAACCTTTAACTAACCCGCGGCAGGGCAAAGGCGTCTGAAAAAGCACGAGCACGCTTGCAAGTACAACTTAGTCCGAAGCGCAAAGGGCTACCGAGGAGCCACATCGCTTGCCTCAGCTCTTGTCGAGCTCTCTGCGCCATAACGTGTATATATACGTGTAACGTGTATACATATGTGTATATACGTGTATCCTATGGGCCAACTATGGGCAGCGAGCATACAGTGCCATGCGTGTACAGTACAACAATGCGTTTAGGGTGCTGCTAGGGCTGCCGCGGTTTTGCAGCGCTTCTACGATGTTCGCGCAGGCGCAAACTGATGACTTTTACGCTATTATTAGGAAGCGGAGCGCCTGGCTACTAAGTCGCTTACGTCGCAGCACTAACAGCATCCTCAGCGTATTGTCCAAACGGTGGGACTCGGTGTTGTTGGAGAGGTGAATGCACCTGCATGCCAGTTCGTCACCATTTGTTAAGTGATTGGCTAGTGTTTTGTTTTATTATTTAAATATTATAATCGAATGAATTGAATCTCCTCATGACTAACATATTTTTAAGATTATGTAATAAGTACTAACCTAATATGGACATTTGAATAGTCTGAAATAAAGAATTTTTATTATTATTTTATAACACCTACAAAAACTATAACCGAACGGATTTTCATACGGTTCTCACCAATGGACGGAGTGATTCATGAGGAAGGTATAGGTGTATAATTCTCTAAGGTTTTATGTATATTGGCTGAAATATGACGATGATAGTTGAAGATATCGGAAAAAACCATGCCGACTGGGAGCTTTACCTACTGTTGTGCGCCGCGTAAACCAATAGAATTATGTGAATTAATACATTGTAGGTATATCTGGATTACCACATAGTACTTTTAATCTCAATAGTACGTTCATGTGGGATATTTTCCAACATCCTGCGGGCAAAGTCGCGGTCAAAAGGTAGTAAGATATAATATATTACCTATAGAACACAGACAGAATATATACTACAAGAGGTGAAGATATAGCTGGCAGTTTGAGTATTTTATGCGGCCTACGCAAATGTCCTTTCTTTGGTATTGTTCGTCGAGTCGCTGAGCTCCTTAAGTTCTGAGTTGAGCTCCGCGATAACTGACAATTGCTTGCACTGACTGTACAGGTCCACTCAAATCTGTGTGGTTCTTTCCTCAAAAGACCATTTCAGACACTAATCTACATGGTGCTCATATGGCCTGACCAAGATTATGTCTGGACTTTAAAAGAGACTGTGACCTCTGGGTTTGTTTCGGCCTTTCTTCTCAGAGTAGTCAGATAGGATACGCCGACCTCATCTAGCTTAGCTCTAATATTTTTTATTTTTTTTAATATGACGTGTAAAAGTGATTCCGATATCCTATTTACAGAATAAACAATTTCATTTCATTTCATTTATAAAAGAGTAAACTGGTATCTCGTACTACTGATGACATAATATTTCAAAGAATGGGAAACCCAATGCCATATGCATTCATGGCATGCTTTCATTATGAACATAGCTTTTCCTCTATGTAGAATCGATGTATTTCATAACAAAGGTATTACGTAGTTCTAATATTGGTAAATATAATGTAACCTATTAAGTAGAAATTAAACCTTTCCTTATAACATCGTTGACGTATTTCACGTATGGCTTTTTGATATACCTACTTACTTACTTATTGTGTTTATAATTACTCGAACGTAGGTAATTAATTTATGTTGCGTAAGTATACTAAAATTATTCTGAAACTTAGAAGATGTTTTCCAGAAATTCACTAACGTAGAAACTTCCAATAACACTTTAAACTGCCTTTGACTGAAAGTGAAATTCAACTTTCACTAATATTATAAACTCCTGAAGTTTATAATATAAGCGAAAGTTGAGTTTTATTGAAAATTGGTCGAGTGATAGTTTTAATTGAAAATCCATCCATCCGTCTGTTAGCGAGCTGTGTATCTCATGAACCGTAATATGGAGACATTTGAAACTTTCACAATAAAAAATAATTAAATTGAATAATTAATTATTGGTCTGCCTTTAAAGGCAGCCCATAGAAGAAACGTGTTTTATCAACGTTTAATGCTCAATTTTAATACGGTACGGAACCCTTCGTGTCCAACTCGCATTTCGCCGTTTTTTTTTAAAATTATTTGAGGTTTTAACCACCCTTACATTTTTTATTATTTTGTACAAAATCATTAAAACGAGCTTGGTGTATGTTGCTCAATCCTGAAGCCTATTGTAATAACAGCAGTAGGTCCCTACTTACTTCCTAGTATTATAGTAGTGCTTTGTTTCCTAGAACTTTTTTTTTGTTTCCGTGAATTCCTAGAACCCTTTTTACTAGTAAACTAGTTTCTGTCCGCGGCTTCGCCCGCGTGGATGACGGAAATTATCCCACAGGAACGTGTTACATGTCCTAAATCAGCGGGGTGATTGCGTAACATACTTATAATAGTAACGGGTTTCATTTATAATAATAATTAATTAATGTATGATAAATATGTACCTTATAACCAGACCTACGTGATATAATACATGTTTCCTTTATTACATTACATGCTATTATTTAAAATATTATTATTTATTTATTGATTTACCTTACGTAGTTATATTTTTGAATATTTTTGAAAAACCCTGAAGAAAGAACATTTTAAAATACAAAAAATTGTAGCCCACAGGTATCGGGAACAGGGTTTAAGCTAGCGGTCGGTGGTCTGGGCTCATGAGAGACCTCTTATTCGCGCCGTGTCAAGAAGTACCGCTTTCTGGATCAAGCCCTTGTTCAGCTGCCCAGCAAGAATTTCCTCAGGTGTTGGTCGAGGCTCTTGGCAATTATCCCATTAGCCGTAACGACTATCGGCACAATGACTGCTGTATCCACAGCCCAAATACTTGCATATTTAATTTGCTTATCTTTCTCAGCTTTCACGAGGTTCTCGTCATGCGGGACCGCTATATCAACAATAATTGTGTGACGATCTAATTGATCTATGTCCACTCTACCAGGCCTGTTGGCAACAATATTCCGCCTACAAGTTTATTGTTATTAAACATTAAATTACAATAATTAGGTATTTATTTATTACCGATCGATAACTATGACCGCATAACACGTCACTATGAGAGTCAAGTCACGGATAAAATACAAATCGAATCGTGACGAAACGGGTGACGTGTAATGACGACAAAATGTGATGCATCTAGTTCGAGCCTTTAGTAGGGAGTACGTGACTTTAAACACGTTTAAACATTCAGGCTTTTACTATTAGATAATAATTAGAATGTAATGTCACGAGACCGTAATTAGTCCGATCTACTTGGCCATCGCTTGCACGAGTGAACCGAGATACCGAAAGTCGGAGTTCGTAGACCGAGAGAAGTGCGCCATCAAGCGCTTATCTAACATCAATCCTACATCCCCCAAAGGTGTTTGCAGGTTTTTGAGCATCACTCACAAGACTCATGTAAGGTGATCGCCTCCCAGCACCAAACTTAACCCGACATACTATCATTTATTGCACTAGGTTGGAATCAATCATGTTCAACTTTTGTGCCCAATTTTACCCAGTAGGTAATCTGGCAGAATTACACTATATGGGTAATGTTAATTACAGTATGTGGTCGTAAATATGGCACATAGAAACTTCGATGATGACCGGAAACTTAATGTACCTATAGGTTTATAAGGTAGATGATGATCTCAGGTGATTTCAAGTGGTCTATCACTTGAAATCACCTCTCTAGTCTCCACTCTTGAAGTCGTACCCCGAGCCCCAAGATACAGACTAACTGTCTAGTTTGGGGTTCACTGGTAAATAATTTTGTAACCTAGTTATAGGTAATATTTTAAGATACTCATGTAAACCTGTAAACCTCTTCCTGTAAACTTTCTTACTGTATTACCTGGACAATAAACTATTTTCTATTTTCTATCTCGTATAAAAAGTAAGTAGGTAGGTACGGTACCTGTTAAGGCTCCCACAAACAGGCGTGACGCGACAGCGCGACGCGACGTTAACGAGCGTACGAGCCTTTAATCGATTTTGACACTGACTACTCGTAGTAAGCTTGATCTTACGCTAAGGGCGTTGACGCAATTGCACAAGATTAACAGGATAAAGTACAAAATAAGTTCTACCATAGTTATTTTTTTCTTAATTCGTATCGTATTAGTCATTCATTAAGTAGTATGACGTAAAGACCTACCATGTTTTGTACGTAGATGTTGGAAAATGCGATTTAAGAAAATGTTTGAAATGTTATTAAAAAGGATGTTTTTTTAATTCGCTTGAAGAACTTGTCCGAGGTAGTACCTACAGTAGGTACTAACACATAATCTATTTTTACCGCCAGGTAGCCGTGCTATTCCGGTTTGAAGGGGGGTGCCGCTGCTTTTACAGACTCATTAAAATGTCGGCTTTGTCTCTAGGATGGCAAGACACCGGCCATGCTGCTGGTGTTGCAGATGTCCAGTCAGAAAATATAATTGTCACTGTTACATGCAGCAATGTAGTACAAGGCCTTAACCAAGAAAGTAGGCCGACCTATTTACACATGGAACGATAACATAAAACAGGACATGGCGTACTTTGACGAAGAAATTAACTTTTGGATGGATTGGGATTCCTAGAAAATTTCAACTTCTATACGGTTGAAATTATCTGACTGTCAGTCTGTCACATAAACAAATAGACCTCCAAATTGTCGTTTATTAACATGCAAGTGACATTAATCTTAAAAGCTTACGGTGTTTGTCCACCGCAGCGGTCACCGCGACGTCAACGAGAAACGAGATTATTCTCTTATCTTTTGTCTACCGCCACCGAATTCGGCGGTTCAGTACCTACCTATGCTATAAAATATAAATTTATAATAGACAAAACAAAATCCGGGCGAACGGCGAGTGTGTGGTGAATACCAAACGCGGCTTGTATTGCCGGCACATCGGTCCGCCACTATCTCGGTCCGAGTTCTAGCGGTCGTACCGAACTACCGACTAAAAAGTTTGGGGCCGGGATCCCGGTACTCGGGTGAGGACGTGCGGTGGGCACGTGGCCATAGTAAATGTATGTATCGCTTGTTGACGGTGGCGGTGGACAAACGCCCTTAGGCACCTGCTAGCAACTAAAAATGATTTCGCGAGCAACGAGTGTGCCACATCGACTATTTGCTGGTATGCATAGGTATGTACCAACTTAAGCCAAGCGAGCTCTTCTCTTTTTTTTATATCTGTTGTTAATGCCACAAACGAGTACTCACCGGCGATGTGACTTTTACTTACAATATTTTGTACGTTTCTTGTGCGAGATAATCGTTGATAGCTAGTCGCTTCCTCCTCGGCGGTGGACAGATGCCTTAGGGTGATATAGCCATTATAAGGTCGGGTCGGTATCAGAATGACTGGATCGCAAATTGACCACGTCGCTCTTAGTCCAAATCTCAAAATGTCTAAATCTCAAAATACCTAAGTCGCAAAATGACTACATCGCAAAAAGTCCAAACAGTTTTGTAGGTACCTATACATACAGGCTTGATATCAGAATGACTGGATATTGTTTTAAAAAGTAAATGGTATGGGTTGGTATCAGAATATGTATTATACTATAGATAGACTATACCCAAAAGAGGTGTTTTTTTTTTTTGTCTGTTTCTAGGTTTCTCTGTTTGTTCAAGCATCAAAATGTACCGATTTGGTTCGAGTTTGGTGTAAAGGTAGAGTGAATCTTTGGGAAGCACATAGGCTAGGGAAAGTAAAACATTTACGGCATTAAACATTTATTTTATTTTAATTATATTACTTACTGAGCGAAAAAAATTAAAACAAATTCCCTGAAAATAATTATACACCATAAAATAATTCTTTATTCTTTTTATTTCTAACATTAATTATTTGTAATTTAACCTGTGTTTTGGCGATAAACATTTATTGTGTATAATTATTTTAAGGGAATTAATTTTTATTTTTTTCGCTCAGTAAGTAATATAATTAAAATTTGTATAGTCTTATTTAAATTGGGTATAGTCTATCTATAGTTTAATATATATTCTGATACCAACCCATACCACTTACTTTTTAAAACAATATCCAGTCATTCTGATATCAAGCCTGTATGTATAGGTACCTACAAAACTGTTTGGACTTTTTGCGATGTAGTCATTTTGCGACTTAGGTATTTTGAGATTTAGACATTTTGAGATTTGGACTAAGAGCGACGTGGTCAATTTGCGATCTAGTCATTCTGATACCGACCCATAAGGTCGACTATAAAATGGACTTCCCTCATCAGCTTAGTAACCAAACAAATAACTTTATAATAAATAGGTATTGTTTCCTTAACAGACCTAGAAACAAATATTTGGATGGGGTAACCAATCTATTGAGAGGAAAACAATAATTTAAATGATATAATTTATCCAACTGGGATATTTAATGATGTAATGTGTAGCTAACTTACCTAATGTTTTTCTAGCACAACCATAATATTGTCTAAATGATTTTAGATAAATAAAATAATCATCAGCCCGTATTTTCCCCGTTTGCTAGAACAAAATACTAACCCCTTCTAATATTGAGAACATCATTTCTGTCATTTTAAATTCAAGTCAGTGATGTACAAATAATATATGTACTCGTTTTTACGCAAATATCAACAGTAAGTACAGTCACGAGTAAAAATATGTCAACACTAAGTAAAATTCTAAAGCGATTTTCTCATTTAGAGTATGGATTTAAGTGTCGCAATTTAATGAAATATTTAAAAGTTCCGTTACAAATTTCTTTCTGCCCAAAACCCTATAATTTCAATAAATGATGTAAGCGGGTAATGAGAGTAATTCGTTCTTAAATTTTATTTAGTGTTGACATATTTTTGCACGTGACTACACCAGAGGGACAATTCCCGTAATTTTTAAGAGATTTTGGATTGCGAACGTTTGAACGTTCGCAATCTGTACAACCAATTCACCAACATTTTTGACAAGTTTGACAGATTGCGACTTGAAAGTGAACTGTGTTGGTGTAGTATTAATGTTTCAAATTCAAAAGGATTTTTTAACAGCTATTTATATAAACCTGGAGGATTTGTCACAAAGGTAGAAAGTTTGAGTAAGACAGAAAATACATTATTAAATTATCAATATTTTACTAATTAACCCAATGAATCAGAGAGGGACATTTCTCTCCCCTGTAACGTAGTCTGCATATTGGGATGACGAATCTTTGGTAGTTAGGACTACCAAAGATTCGTCATCAATTGAATTATGAATATTTAATATATTCCTATTACCTTTATTGGGAATATATTATTAATGGCCAATTTTTTAACCACTTACAAATCAAAAACCAATTGATTGATGTTAATTGAACCATAGACCATATTATTAAAAATATGGTAACATTTTTTCGTTTTTATTTTGTGTCATATGTTTAAGGATGGGTACTTGAATAAAACACAAGTTTGGGGGACATAATATTGTTATAATTTTCACCATTTTATAATCAATTACATACGTATTCTCTTAACTAATAGTTTAGTAAGTCGGAAGTCTCTAGATGATCTGTTTTAGTGGAAATTACCTTTAAATCAACACATAATATCAGTGAACTGTGTTTTAATTGGGTGATTCTGCAATTCTCTCCACTGTGATTGGCTATTTCTGCAATCTTCTGGGCTCTGATTGGTTGATAAGTTACTAGAACACCACTGATATTTATATGTGTATTTATATAGGTATATGTAGGTATTTATAATACATATAAATATGTACAAGGATAACAAAATATAAATGTTATACAATAAACAACAGCAACACCTTTGTCAATTTTACTGAGTTATAGTACATTATGAGGATGTTAATGCACAAACTGTTAATTTAGTTACCTGCAATGTTAACGGGTTTTTCACGCACTGGATATCGATTAATTATAAGAATTTTATAGGGAAAGTTATGCCAATATGACGAGTAGAATTACCTCATACATATATTCGATACATATTATCGATTTTCGTGTCTGTCCGCGTTGTTCTTCTAAACTACGCAACGTAATTGTATGTGGTTTTCACCATCATTTAGAGAATTTATTACGCAAGGATATAATATTATAATACATTAATATTAAACTTATATATCATAAAGAAATCAAGATGTTTTGCCAAATCGTAAAACCCGTAACAGGGTTTTTTCAGTTTACTCATAATTGCAGATGAACAAAATCAACAGTTTGTATTTATTCGGTACCTTTATTGAAACCAAGTCAGTTTGGTTTTTAAATAAACAGCTTAATACGTCGGATAAATGTGTTCCCAAGACCTGTATTTTTACGATATTAAACTCTAGTTTTACAAAAAATTTGGTAGGATATCATAAAACTTAGAAAACTTTATGATGATATGAGTAAGTTTTAATGGTAATACATTTAATCGACAAACTTAGCCTGTTTACAAAGCTGTTGTCATATTTAGAGTATATCTATAATAGAGCCATGGATATGATACAGATTTCTGTAATCTAGACTCTAATTTCTAGGCAATAATGATTTAGATAGTGCAGTAACTTGTACCTCCATAGAAACCACGTTAGTTCTTTATAGGCATGTATTGTAGGTATGCTCAAGTTGGTACGGATAGTCAGAAGCCCGAAATTCTGACAACCAGTCTTACCAAGGGGTATTGTGTTACCCAGTGAATGTGATAAGGAGATCAGATAGGCAGTCACTCCATTCAGCTGCATCCGATAAAATGTGGTAGTGAACCTCTAGAGTCAGAGTCTTTGAGAAAAGGCAGATGATGTACGTAAGTATGCTCTAGCGGCTGTAACTGCTCCATAGTTTTGTAGGTACACCAAATAGACTGCTCTAGAATAGTATTAGACGTGCTACATACTTGTTCCAGTGCCGCATTAGGGACTACTCACTTATTCAGCTCTATTCAGCGTTTGCCCATAGAAAACGCGCGAAACGCGTACGCGTCCTTTCAGCTATCCGCAGCTGAAAGGACGCGTACGCGTCTCATACAAAATCGTAGTTTTCTATGGGCAAACGCTGAATAGAGCTGAATAAGTGAGAGTAGTCCCTTAATCGGCACAGCCGGGTGGCAAGCTCGAATATATTTAGTAATTGCTTCGGATCCGCTTTGTTGTTCAAGAAATACTGCTGAATCGAATGTGCCAGAACCGAAAAATGTATAACACGTCTGATTTACGTGAGAATTTCCTCTAGCTAAATAATGCGTCATATCAAAACATACCTATAGGAAATTTCTTCCTTTGCTGTAAACCATAAAAGGACAATTCATGACTAACCAAGGAGTCTACATGACTAACCACAACTGAAACTATTTCTCAACGAAATAGTTTCAGATGTGGTTTGTCAGCCACGTAGTAATCGAGTAGGTATAAGTAATTAACTTCTTAATTTCTTAACAGAAAATGAAAAGTCCACAATCATTAGTCATTGTACAATAATTAAGAAGCATTGAATCAGCAACGAATACTCTTTCAAATTGTATGACGACCTACATGACTCACCTTTTTGAACCTCTTTAATCGTTAAATCGGTATCTCGATTTCGACCTTAGAATCAATAATCGAATAACCAAGAATCGAATCACGCTGCAGCTTTTTTAAGTATATGACATTTTAATCATCAAACCAAATGAATGAGTAAGTAGTGATAATTACACAAAGTTGCGAAATGCGATTCATATTTCTCTTTAATCTTTAAATCGGTAGGTATCTCGATTTCGACCTTAGAATCAATAATCGAATAACCAAGAATCGAATCACGTTGCAGCTTTTTTAAGTATATGACATTTTAATCATCAAAACAAATTAATGAGTAAGTAGTGATGATTACAAAAAGTTGCGAAATGCGGTTTTTATTATGTGCAGCTGTTGCAAATGTCATAGTTATATTTTAGATGCAATTAAATCCAATATGGCGGTTTCAATTGCCATGGGTAAGTCAGCGTGTTTTGATGACAATATTTTTTTAAATACTCACTGATTTCAACAGCAGTTAAAGTCTTGCGTAAGAAGTAGGTCTTAAATAACAATATTTCAGTCAATTTTTCCCCGAAAACCACAACTCAAAATATTACTACTATACGAAATATTTTACTTTCTAAATCATAAGTATCCGATAGGCTACTTACCCGGGTATATTGGAATCCTTATTAAATAAATGTCATCTGTAAACTAGCTCTCAAATCATAGCTGCTGTGATTGGTTGGCTCAAATTGACATTAACCAATCATAAAAGTTTCAAGTTTCGTTTAATATTCGAGCGGTAACCTATCAAGCGTCGACATATAATTAGGTATCTATTATTACGTCACTTCCGGGGGGGAATGAAACATTAATGATTTGATGTAATTTCCACTAAAACAGATATAATATACAGCAGGAAGTTAATTCGGTGACATTAAAATGGACGTTCATACAATTCAACTCAGATATGTGAACATCTACCCTACACAGCTATAAACACGCTTACACTATATTACATATAAACTAGCATTCAGTACTGCTCGTTGCAAAGTATAGAAAAGACATAAAAATCAAACGAGCGAATAGTTTCTAAGATATATATAAAACTATGTTTTTTTTTAAATGAAATGTTAGCCTCCTGCCGTTCTACATTCACGCTCTTGAAATCCGATTTTAAGGGCTATTTAGGCCTTAAAGTCGGACCTATGTCGGCTTTAAGGGTAGACCTTAAAGTCGCATTTACTGCAAATAGGTAGCACATAAGCAACCCATAATGTTTCTCGCTGTCACTAACTTACATGTTAATAAGCTAGTTTTACCTATACATGCAGCGTGAAAACATTGTCTACCTAAAAAACTACAATATTATCTATAAAACGCTATATGTAAATATATATGTATAATATAATATAAACATTGTGACGTATATGTATATTAATGTATGCAAAGATATTTATTTCACAGACACTCAATTGAAGATTGGTTTTATTAATGCGATTATGTAGACTTTAGCTCGCTTGTCAGTCAAGTGAGTTGTCAGGGATATGTGTATGAGAGTTCTGTTTTTATCTTAAAATACTAAGGTTTAAACTATGATTAAACTTTATAAAATATAACAGAATAATTATGATAGGTAAATAGTAAATAAAATTGTGCTCAACACAATTGTATCAAAATCTTTTGTAAATTATTCAAAAACACACAAACATGTCGCAGTTTTTAGTCGCACAATCGCATTAGTGAAACCCCTTACTAAGAAGAGACATTTTCAAGTCAAAAGATATGTTGTTAGTGTATATTTCTCAAAGAATTCTCACATTAGATAATAGTATACTACAAAATGTTAGAAAACACGAACATTGACAGATTTGGAAACGATCAATTACGATTGACAATTTGATTAATTTCAATTAAAACATTTTTTTAATTAAATTCTTCTATCAATTACAATTGACGTTTCCATTCCAATACATTTTACGGACAACAGTAAAGTCTATCAAATCGGTAGATTATTATTATTTATTCAAAAAATATTTAATAGCAAAAAAAAAGAATCATTTCAATATAATGTTAACAATTGATATTATTTTCCTTATAATCTATTAATTTATATTTTGAAAATCTTATACACTATTGTCCTGAACCCTTTCGTTTTTGGGGATATTTTTTACTATGAAAACAACGAATACGAATTTTCAGAATCGTTCGTAAATTATGGAAAATGGATAGTTGAAAATATTGAAACGATTACATAAGGGTTTTAAAGCAATATTGCTCAGTCCAAATTAATCTAATTTGAAATCATCACGATCCAGAAAGTAGGCATATTTATTATGTTGCTATGTAGCGGCACCATGGCTAGGCGTTGCTTACTATGTAACTATAATTATTTTTTATACCGTCTCGGAGAATCTTAGAAACAACCATTGTAATTCAATCAATTATTTAAAAATGAAAGAATCATTATAAGTTGCATAAAACTATCATCATTAATAAGGAAAAATTCAAACGCTTTTTCATTACTTTGTATCATGACTAAGCAACATCTTAAACAGTACTTTTCCTTAAATTCGTATTCTATTTTTCATAGTAAATCTTCATGTCCTATTTTGAATACATTTTTTTTTTCGATATTTCGAAAACTCGGTTACTTACTTGCGATGTCCGGTGAATGTTGCAGCATTCTTGAATGTTATTCATCCTGTTAACAAAATTTATTTTTATTAATAAAATTAATAATACTCATATTAAATTAGCTAGCGAAACTCCACAGACGTGATGGGTTTTTTTTCTTCATTTTTGGATAGCAATACCCATCATGACCCTGTATAACGATGAATAATATGGATGGTAATAGGCTCGCCCCCCATTACAAGAGACTTAAACCAAGTGGCGAAACGTGGGAGATACTATTCACCTCTGCCCAAGCCCTGTGAATAAAGGCCATGTATTTACTAATCAAATTAGTTAGTACTGGCTTTACTATTAGTTCTTTACATTATTCTTTCCACAGAAGAAATAATGCTGCAATATTTACTTCAATCTGTAGGTAAAATGACCGAACTACCTACCTATAAATAAACGTGCGCGGCAATTATTCAATTTACTTAATTAATGACGGTGGATAACAAAATATTGCGCAATGCCGTCTCACGAAACAGGTCTTTCGACTAACAAAACAACAGCGGCGTACAGTAACAGCAGCCATAACTGGGGTGGATCGACTAATCGATGTTTCCACCCGTACGCAAAATATGCGCATTGACGTGCAGTTGCGGACACGAGTTCGTATTACCTATTAAGATTGCGCAATACAGTAAGAGAGTGTAGGTATTAGGAAATCAGTAATTTATAATTTGAAATTTAATTTAATTTCAATTCTGTGACCCTTTTTATTTGTATCTACTCATTCATTTAGTTTAATTGCTTTTGACATTTTGTTATCATTTTAATTCTGTGACCTATATAATTTGTACCTATTTTACTTGCATTGGCATTTTATTTACTGTATTGTGTTCATTTTGTGTATTGTTTTATTCTGTTGCTAGTATTGTGGAATTTTACAAAATGTGTTTTTATGTAATGTACTTATGGGTTTTGCCTGAATTAAGAGGGTATACGTCGTACGGCATTTCATACAAACTTTCAAGCCCTTATTTTTCGAAATGACTGAACCGATTTTAATGAAACTACATACGCATATGCAGGATACAAAGGTCTAAAAACTTAGTTAAGAACATTTTCGGAAAATAGTGTTCCAGACAAATTAGACCAATTTAAAATTTTCCATAGAAACAGAGATTTTCAGTTATCTGTTTTTAAATAAGACATTTCGAAAATGTTCTTAACTAAGTTTTTAGACCTTTGTATCCTGCATATGCGTATGTAGTTTCATTAAAATCGGTTCAGTCATTTCGAAAAATAAGGGCTTGAAAGTTTGTATGAAATGCCGTTCGGCGTAAACCCTCTTAAATGAATTTTATTTTATTTATTTATTTATTTATACTAGAAAACTTCATACGTCACTTTTCTATTCAATAGAGAAAATAATAAGAATTGGATAATGCTAAGAGTCGTGATGGCTCAGTGGTTATGGCCTCGCCATGGCCTCTCCAAACGTGGTTGTGGGTTCAAATCCGGGCAAGTACCAATGTGAAATTTCAATTTACATGTACTTTCTGAGTTCATCTTGGACATAATTGACATGGTTGAAGGCAAAACATCGTGAGGAAACTTGGAGTTATCTTCTATACAATAAAAATGAATCGCTAAATGTGTTGCTAAGCGCAAAACTTGAGAACGGCTGGACCAAATTGGATAATTCTTTTTTTGTTGTGTTCCTTATTCTCAGAAGGTTTGTATAAAAAAGATAGTTAGTTCGTAGGTAGGTAGGTAGGTAGGTTGGTAGGTTGGTAGGTCGGTATGTAGGGTAGGATAGTAGGTCAAAAAAAAATGTATGAGAAGAGGTCTTTGCCCTGCAGTGGGACAATAATAGGCTGGTATTTTTAAGAGCCTACACAACCTCAGGTTTTTATCTTGCTCGCACCATACTAGTCGCGGACTGAGTGCGAGCGAGACGGAGGCGGCTTCAAACCGGCAATAGTACAGGTAATACTTTTTAATTGCGAAATAAATGGTAATTAAAAAAAAAACATAGTCGCTGCTTTATAGTTCAGTTAGTATGCAAAGTTTAATGATCTCATTTGAATTTTTTTTTTAACTTACGCCCTGTTTTAGGAAATGGAATTTGTTTGTTGTACATATCATTTTACGTCCTTGAGACAAACACCGTTTGTGTCTGAACAACGCATTATACATATGACTTCGTAATCTTTTTCATGGATATGCTGACATCATTATTACGTAGCGATATGTGCAGTATTATGCTGTTCGAGGAAATATCGGGAAAACTCGTTGAATTACTAGGAATATTGAGAATATTGGGTACATGTAGGTGAACAAACGTATTGCCAATATTCTCGGGAATGGTAAATCCGTGGGTTGTACCCGTTTGTAAAGGCTTTCAAGGGTGAAGAGTATGCTGGTATTTTTGTTTGTTTGTTTCAACGCGCTCGTCTCTGGCAGGGACCGAAAACCTTTATAAATTACGGTACAAGTATCGTAGAATTTTGGTTACTTTTACCACTAAGGTTACCGCTATCTGGGTAACCCAAGAAGAAGAAACATATTACCTCTTTTAGGTTACCTTTTTTATACCGGTTACACACACAGGCGCCCTTTGACTAATGCTGACGGCACGTGTAAGATAGAGGTAATTTTTATTTCGGTACCGGTTCGGTAAAAAATATTAATGGTGTGATCATACCGGTTTCGGTCCCAAGTCTCTGGAGCTACCAGTCGGATTTGATAAGTTCTTTTTGCATTTGATAGTCCAATTAACATCGCGCTACGACTCGTAGGAGCCGAGCAAACAAAGTCTGAAAGAACGCTAAGCGAAATCGAAATAATAGCGCGGGCGGGCGATAATGTCAGTCTAGAGGAACTCAAGCCAAAGTTGAGCAAAAGCTAGTTCGAAAAAAAATTCTGTACTTTTCTGTCGTTTATTTTTGTTATTCTAATTAGTTCTGAATTTTTAATAGTTTTTGCGTTTTTTAAATCGAAGGGCAAATCTCGCATTCTTTTAAATGATAGGATATTGTAATACATTTCGTAACATTAAACTTCTTTCCTCGAATATTACACCAGTAAATACTAGGAACAGGATAATAATGTGGTCAACTGGGCAGCGTTAATCAGTTTGCGGCGTAATTTTAATAATAAGAGAAGAAAATACCTAATATATTTTCTATGAAATATAGTGAGTTACAAAATTATTTCATAAGCTTGTTCAGTGTGGGTTTAAGGTCTAAATGAATGCTGTCCCAAAGTTATTTTCTTTTCATTTGAAACGGTGTTTTTTTTTAACCCGCGACAGAAAAAGAAGGGTGTTATAAGTTTAACGTGTGTATCTGTGTACCTGTCTGTTCCCTCGTAGCTACCAAACGGCTGAACCGATTTTGATTATTATTTTTTTGTTTGAAAGGTGTCTTGATGGAGAGTGTTCTTAGCTACAATTCAAGAAAATCGGTTTAGCTGTTTGAAGATTATCAGCTATTTTCTTGTTGATGATTGGATGTGCGCATCTTCCACAGGTCTGATCGATTCGAAATTTAGAATTCTGTTACTTTAATGATATTAGAAGAACATGGTAACCTTGAACCGATACTGCAGCATCACCTGGAATTGTGTCGGGGGTTATTTAATTTTTAAATTTTAAGTTGTTTAACATTATGTCTTTCTTTCAGGCTACCTGTGCCAATGGCCGATTCAGAAATAAACGATGGGAACGTAAGACGTATAGGCAACAAACATGGTTGAGTTAGTAACCTCTTAGTGAGAGTAAGTGGGCCGGGGGCCAGTGCGGGTTGGGGATGTCACATGTCTTCGAATGACTGGTTCTAGGACATGCCTTTTCCTTCATCGAATAACTCGAAGACCTTCCTTATTATTATATACTACTCAAGGGAGGATTGTTTTGTGACAATTCTACGTAAAAACAGGAAAACAAATCCTTTGGTTACGTCTCTGTTACGTATAGCTTTGATATACGTGTTGAATTCCTATTAAGTTGTCATTTATAAATATCAACTCTAATAGCATGAAAACTATGTTTATTATTGCATTATATGTTGGGAACACAATCATTTAAGAATAGTTTTGTTATGCAAATATCGACTGTAACAGCTTAAGAATTACGTCGATTTTAGATTAGACTTATTTAAAATGAGAACATTCCCTATGTTCTCATTTTGTTTCAAGCAAAAATTATCTATGTGTCAAAATAGTAAGGTTCTTAATCGTAACAAATAATAAAGGTAACGTTTGTGTGGAATAATATCAATTTCGTTTTTTTTTTTTTTTTTTTTTTTTTTTCTTTAATCTTAATCTTTAATCTTAATCTTAATCTTCGAAACAACATTTTGCTGCTTACTCCAGTGTATTTCTAGTAAAAATAATGTTTCTCATTATTGTTTTAGTCACAAAACATAATATTACATAACGCCTGTAATCCCCGAAGGGGTACAGCAAAGGTGTAGGTACTTATAACATAAATCCACCATGCAGAAAGGTTCTAGCGGCCGACCAAGTGCTATGATGACCCCACTTGGAAATCTTATAACTGACTAAAAGCCAGGTGGGCCGCTGCAGGCACTAATTAGTCAGGTGTGCAGTGCGACTGCGAGCCACATCGCAAACTATTCCCCCTCTCTTCTTGTGCTCTCTGCGCACTAAAACCTGCACTACGGAAGACCTTCGCGAGGTCAACGATAACGCTGTCACGTGCATGTATTTATTTTTTCGTTGTACGTGCGATTTCTAAACCTTCTAAAATGAATGATGTAACAAATATTTTGATTTAAAAGAGTGTCCGTGGAGTTTCTTGCCCGTTCTTCTCCATAGGAACCTACTACGCTTTGGAATGGGCAACTAGCTTCATCTTTCTGACTGACCTACCCCTTGACAATTCAAAAGTGCTTGTAATTGGTGTATTTGAAATTAATACTTTGTAATAGTGTAATACTTGTTTTGAGTTTTGTTTTTTTTTTAAACAGCACGTTACCTAGAATCGCCGTTGCCAAGCAACGACTATAAGTACCTGCATTTAAAGATAAAATATTCTACATTTTTTAAGATACCTTGTACCCAAAAAAAAAATGAATACCTATAAAGCTAAAAAGCGTGAGTATAAAGCACGTGATAGAAAATTAGGTAGGTATTTGTTACATCTCTGTTACGTATAATTTATAGCTTTGATATTGGGTTTTCATAGTAGACCAATATACTTTTGCTAGGCAAATGAGGACTCTAAAAACTTGCAAAAGTATATTATTATAAGGAATAGTATTACAAAACACAATAATAATATTATACTTTTGTTAAGTATGCGAATATCGACTTAAACACCTTCAGAATTAAGTCGATGTTGGAATGGGTTTATCTATTGGGAATGTCGACATTCTGTTTCAACCAAAATTGATCTATGTGTGAATAGAATAAGGTTCTTTATAGCAATTCGTAACATGTATGTATTTTCTAAATAACGTTGTTTCTATAGAATAATAATATAATAATCAATTTCAGAAGAATGTTTACTTGAATGGATTTCAGGTTAAAATGATGTTGGGATTTTGCTGAGAACAATACATAATAATTATGTAATTTAGGCGGAAATGTTATCATCTAAATTATGTCATTGGAATGTTTGCTAATTCTGTTGCAAACATTTCAGTAAAGACTAATAAGCATGAATTTTATATTTATGTTGTTTTATAGTCCTGTCAAATTAATCAGGGCCTGACGTAAATAGACGTATTTTTAGTAGGAAAGTTTTTAATCACGTCTAAACTTGTATGGAGTCGTGACAGGCGCGGATTAATTTGACAGGACTAAACTAAAATATGTATCTTCTCTCCTCTTCTTAATGAAGTACAAAGAAAAAGATGCACTGAACTTAAATTTAGTTTAGTTTGTGAACAAGGGAATCGGCACCATTGAAGACATGACTGGAGGTCAAAAGACTAAGGGCTGATTTCACCAATGAAACTGAACGCGATCAGCACATCTAAAACGAGTTCAAGAGCTGTCAGTGTCAATATACCATAGAAAATAACGACTCTGACAGCTCTTAAACGTGGTTTATGTGCTGATCGCGTTAAATTTTTATAGGTGAAATTCGCGCTAAGACGTGTGACTCAAAACTGTAAGCTAAGTACAGTCAGGCTCAAAAAGTTGTATACATGGACAAGAATCGATTTAATTGTCTACAATCTTTGTTCCACGATATTGTATCAATGTGTAGCCACAAAACATTATACATTGGGTCTTGATTTTAACTAAAAATTGAAACAGTTTTTTTCTTCTTCAGTATTTTTATTTTTGAGGCTGAGTCATGAATGATGACTTCAAATGGCTTGCATAGGTAACAGAGTAGGTTCTACAATTGTTTTTATGTTATTGAGTAAACAAGATCAAAACAAGGGTCACAGTATGATGCAACAGAAAAACAAAGTGATGCATAGGTGCGTGGTAAATGTTAAATGAATCCATCTATATTATATTAAATGAAGTTGAAGACTGAAGAGTTTGTTTTTATGTTTGTTTGTTTGTAAAATCAAAAAATCATAATCAACATATTTTATTTCACATAAACCTACATGGGCACTTATGAAACGTCAGAAGCTAAGTGCACGGTTAAAATTGGTCGTTTCCTATGGAGTAGAGCCGGCAAGAAACTCCACGGTTACTCTTTTAAAAATAAATGGGTTTTACAATGTTTTCAAAAATGTACAGTTTGAATAGGTATGAGAGGACAGTGTAGGCCTGTCAACAAGATACTTAACAAAATAGAAAATAGTCTGCAAATAGCCTACAACGTTCTCAAATTCACTAAACATAAAGGAATCTATAAAAAGGCTGAATACAATAATAAGAATAAAAACCTATTTAAACCAAATGGTTGTCACTACAACTTTAACCAATCCGAATGAAAGCCCCGTATTCCACAAAAGCCTCTACTTGAAAATTGAAATTAGAATTGTAGACTCTAATCTCGTAGCCCAATCTTGAGGAAAGTTTATAAGCTATATTTAACATCACACTACGATTTTTAGGAGCCGAGAAAAATAAAAACGTCCGAAAGAACGCTAAGTGAAAACAAAGTAGGTACTAGCGTGGGCGGGAGATGCGATGCGACGCGGTGGCTCGGACGAACAAGAAATTTCACGCGGACAAAGTCGCGGGCAGAAATATCATATTAAAACTGTTCGACACAGAAGACGGACTGAGCTGTCATCGTTTCTTAAATCGACTCTTAAAGTATTTCGACAGGTGATCCCAGCGCACATAAAAACATATTAGTCAAGCCTTTATCCAGAACATGGATAGGGTTTTACAAATCACAAGTTAGTCTTATAAATAAACGTCACAGATTGATGCTGGCTATGACAGCTTAGGTAGCTGTGACGTCACGAGGCTAAATTATTTGTAAGCATAGAGGTATATCTTCCTTATACCTGCATACGCAAATCATTAGTGCAGATACCGGCACGGTTCTTGAGCGCTCGGCGGAAGAGTGGGGATCGCTTTGCGCATCGTACACTTATGACAAAATACGTAAAGGGACCCAATAACTCACTTCTGCGCAGGTGAAGGTCAGCGCTCAAGAATCGTGCCGATGATTGTATTTGACTTACTCATAATTTTTAGGTAGATAAGTCGTTGATGTTTACCTCAATCTCACCTATACTGCAATTCTTAGTAACAGGGGCCGAAACCGGTATAATTAATATGGGTATTTTTTCGGTTGCAACAATTATACTTTTTACAGGGTTTTTAAAATATCGTGCAGTACAGAGCCATATCGTCTATTTATTTTCCGATGAGTTGAAGTGTGAGTGAATACACTACATATTTCAGTTACTTTCAATTCACAATAAGCATTTTTACGTCACTCAATCCTAATTTTATTGAACTTTATACAAAATGGACGTCATTCCGCACGTCATTACAAATCATTGATAATGGATTCCATATATTAAAATACTCATAGGTAAATATATTTAACCATGACAATATAACTTTATCAATTCCGTTTGCTATTCAAAAGTTTTGAATCGAAAGCATTAAGGGTGAATTTCAACTATTAAACTGAACGTGATCTGAGAGGTTCAGGGCCAATTTCACCACTGAAACTGAATGCGATCAGCACATGTAAACCACGTTCATGATCTGTCAGTATCAATACTCCACAACAATGATGACAACTCGTGAACGAGGTTCAGATATATTTATGTTGATCGCGTTCAGTTTCATTGGTGAAATCCGCGCTCAGATGTGCTATCTGAACCACGTTTAAAAGCTGTCAGTATCATCGTTGCTTTAGAATATTGAATGCTGATGACAATGTTTTGTGTGTTGAGAGGATGAATGAACGGCGACTAACAAAATGTATTTACAAGGCAAGTGTGAGTGGAAACGCCGGGAGGGGACGCCCTAGGAGGACATATAGTGACCTTATTGGGGATGTTCTTCAGAAAGGTCAGGTGCGTAGTACTCGCAACCGACGTGCGTGTATGACCAGATGTGTGAACGTTAACGAGGCAAAAGGAGTTTGTAAGGATCGTAGCAGGTGGCGTTCTGTAGTTTCTGCCTACCCCCATGGGAAAAAGGCGTGAGTTTATGTATGTATGTATGTGTATGTTTTAAAATCCGTACTTTGGGGAGGCCCATTAAGCTGGTCAATCGTACATCCCAAATGATAAGGGATGACTTATGTCCTACGTCATAATAATTAAACATAGAAAATCTTCGGTACAGTTTTAATATGGGAATACCAGACCGTACAAAAATAGTAATGAGGAAAAAGGGAAGTTGTTGTTTGTTTTGTTGACAGTGACGTCGGTTTATTCGGTTCCTATTTCCATAACGAATGGTTTTACAATAGACGGATAAAAATATATAGAAAAGAAATGAAATCAACGTGTCATCAACGGTCAAACCGCATACATAGTGTAATTCAATGTAAATGCTCAATAATTTCTTTTAATTTTAATTTTATTTTGTGTATGTTTTTAGTTTGTAATAAGTTTATTTTAATTATAAGAGTTTATTGACATTAGTTCCATTATATTGTTATCCATCTTTTCATTAGTTATTATTATAATATATATTCAGACATAATATTGAAAATCAAGTTATTGTTTGGTTTTACTGTATAACATAAATGTAAATTTAAACTTTTATATTAGCACGTGTAATCGATAATGTGTAAGCTGTGGTTACCTGTAATTGAGTGTACATGACAGGATAATCTATATTGAACTAGTTGTATTATTGTAAAAGATAATTGTAATGTATCTCGTTGGTAATTCTTAAATAAATAAATGAATAAAGTTCGTTTTGCTGTGCATTTTCACATAATGTGGATACAAATTTAAAGAGGTAGGTACGGACTGTACCTCGTAATTGCTTCATCACCCTATGGTTGGATGTCTTTTGCAAGTCATAAAACGACAAGGTCTATTTTTCTTTGTGACAGATAGATATTTTCAACCTTAGTGAAGTTTGAATTTACAGGGAATTGTTGTCAAAAGTCGTAAAGCAGATACGAGCTCGATACATACGTATTACCTAAATTTGTATGAAGCGTTGCGTGTAACGCTACATAAAACGTTACATCATTACTAATCGATAATAATAATAATAAAAGTTTAATTACCTAGCGTATTTTAGGCGCAGATCTGTCGTTGCAATGCTTGTTGCGGCGTAACGTTGCGCCGCGTTTGATTTGTTCCATCAGGGACGTGTGGCAGATTCGAGGGTCGGGCTGGAAAGAGAGAATAGACACTTTTTATCACGGTTGTACGTTCGAGTCATACTACGCCTCATGTTCTGAGGGTAAAACCAAAAGATGTGACGTAGACCGTTGCACTATATTTTTATGAGTCAAGGTATAGTGAGACGATGTGTCAATGGTCTAGGTATGTAATAAGTAAACCTAGTAGGTGACCGTATAATTGTGCGCAGTCATAAGTTACACGGACATATTTTTTTTGTTATTATTTTATTTCATACTAGCGACCCGTCCCTTCGCACGGTTTTTCATCATCCTAGAGCAGTCCACTGGTGGACATAGGCCTCCCCAATCGTACGCCATTCAGCTCGATTCTCGGTACTGTACGATTCAAACTGAATGGCGGCTCGGAAGTTAGCTACTCGCTGCGCAGTACCCCACCCCTCACCCCCGCTGACACATATAATTGTTACTGCGCAGCGTCTCGCCTCATGTTCCGAGCCGCCATTAAGTTTAAATCTAACTGTAACTCTTATCCAGCAGCTAACAACATCCCTGCGGAGATTCCACCTGTTGTTTGGCAGGTGGAATTGGTTCCTAGTCCCAGTTTCGGAGTGGGACGAGTTGCCCCCTAACCCGAAAAAAATGGTTATCAAATAAGATAGCTTGTCTAAGTACAATAACATCAACAATATTGCTACATTACCTGCGCATGTTGGTTGATCATGTCCCGCACACTCTTGGCGCGCGTGGTCTCGAGCTGGCGACGTTGTTGCTGTATGGTCGCCGACAGCTTGTCTAAGAACGCGGGTTGCACTGGGATCGTTCCTGAGTAAAAAATTATAATAATAAATAGTGCAGAAAGACACTTCTTAAAAAAAATATGTTATTTTATTTATCGTCGGTTGCGGGAATCGGCTCGATGCGAGTAGCACCAGTGGATGTGATTTGACGATAATGGATGACGTTTGGGGAGGCCATCTATCAAGCAACGCAGTAATAGTTATTTATGCAACTGTTGTATAATAAGGGGTATTATACACTCATGTGATACTATTATCACATTCGTTTTTAATACTTAATTATGTACAGAGGCCTAAGTCTACTAATTTATAAACGTTACAATGGTCTCTCAATGGTGAGTTTTTGACAGTTTTCGTATGGAAAATCTGTCAAAAACTCACCATTGAGAGACCATTGTAACGTAGTAGTAGACTTACGCCCCAGTTGCATACAAGACTTTAGTTAAACCCATGATATGAATCCTCTATAAAAGTTTCTGAAACAGTTAGCTTATTGCAAACATTAAAACGACCATAGCCTCGCGCGCGTGACGGAGCGTATTTTGGAAAATGTCTGTCATGTGTCGGTGCGGGGGTCAGCAGGTGACCGGGTAGGCAGGGAATGGGAAGGGATCGAACAAGCAAAAGAGTTGCATAATGAAATTTAGTGCAACATAACACTCGTTTGGATGATATTATGGTTACCTCGACACTGGTCGTTTTAATGTTGGCAATAAGCTAACTGTTGCAGAAACTTTTATAGATGATTTATAGCATGGGTGTAGATAAAATTCTTAAATACATTTTGTAACCAATTTCACCCCGTGAAGAGTTGGTATCTGAAAAATCGATACCACGTAAGTACTTACTTTTTTTTTTGACATATTTTTTATATTTTTATATTTATATTATATTTTTGAGATACTCTCCTTTCTACTTTTCATCCATATGACGCGTGCATAGAACTAACCGATAAAACCGAGTGGTCATACCTTTCCCCTTGGCAGGCGGCTCGGCGGGCGTGATGCTGCACACGCTGCGGCGCGGCGTGCGCGGCGACAGCTGCGGCGCCAGGCGCGCGCTCAGCTGCGCGACCAGCCCGCCTGCTGGGGGGGGGCACTGGTTATGCAAGTTTCGCTGGACTATTTAATTTAACTCTGTACCTGTACCCTAAATTAGCTAGCAAAACTTCACAGAACGTGATAAATCACGGAACGAGAGTGATTTTTCTTTTGGGATCGACGACTGTAGGTCGTGTTGTTACTTGAAATATCATTTAAGAAAACATTTTCTTTATCTTGATAAACTTCACGTGTATCGATAACTAAACACGATAAAACAATAATAATACTGATTTTCTGCGAATTTAATTCGGCTCAGTTTATGTAGAAAAATAAATAATACTTCGCACAAAAGCGAAAACTTCGATCCGAAAGCGTTCCATACATACCTCACTATTACTACAGTAGAAATGAAATATGTATTTATGAGGAGTGATTTGCTACTTCAGTATGTTACTTTCAATCAGTTGGGATTGTACTGATATTCCAGATGTTCGGATCGGCGGCATATTCGATTCGGCAATATTTTTGAAAAACAAAGCCGACCGATGATGAAAACCGAATGTAGTCGGGTAAAAATACTGCCGAATCGAATGTGCCGACCCAAACATAATTGTGTTTAGCACCCCTCACTGAGACACGAGCCTTTGGTAAAAAGGTTAAGCTTTCAGCTCATCTTCCTAGCCTTTTCCCAACTATGTTGCGGTAGGTTTCCAATCTAACCAGATGCAGCTGTATACCAATATTTTACGTGGAAGTTGGAACTGGACTGCCTATCTGACCAGCCCAGTTACTGGGTAATACGATATCTCTTGGTAAGACTAGTTTGCAGACTTTCGGGCTTCTGGCGACCCATAACAACTGTCAATGATCTAAAACCATAATTATGGTCTTGGTATGTAAAGATGATCACCCACCCACGGGCCAACCGCGGCAAGCGTAGCTGAACCTGATCAATCCACCCGTGCGGCTATTATTTCTTAGTCCCAAGATTAAACTTTAAGGATGCTAAATAAAAAGGGGCTCACGTTCGAGATTATGTCTGTCAGCGCTGTGCGACCTGGCTGCGATGTTCTTCCTCATCGCTAAAGGACTGAGTGTGTCGTGTCGCGACATGTTGTTGAAGCCGGCTATTATTTCCGATGGCTGTGCGTAGATCGTGTTCTGGCTGTATTTCTTGTCTTGCTGCATTTTGAAGCCTGTAAGATATTCATGAGTTATACCTATGGTATGTCCCAAAAGTATCTGATAAAAATGTAAACAACTGGATCAGAGAAAGTACCTGTGGACGCCACTTAGAAATTGAGTGCTTTGATTTGATTATTTACACCCGATTTTTTTTTTAAACTTTACCCCACACTAAGAATTTCTCCTGTTTTTTTTATGACTCCTTAAGTATAATCCTAAAATGACATGATTTCATAAAATAGTCATTCAATAGGATTATTATGAACTTAGAGAGTTGTATTGATGATTTTTATGACTTTAATTTTATAAATAAATATCTGATACGGCCGCGAATCATATTTAGATCAACATACAACCCGATACTGACCTGCAAATTGCAAAAAATGTAAGATTTTTTTTATTTCGCGGGTTACCTTGGAGCATCCACCTTATACTATCCTATATAATATTATAAATGCGAAAGTTTGTGAGGATGGATGGATGTTTGTTACTCTTTCACGCAAAAACGACTGAACGGATTTCAATGAAATTTGGCCCACATGTAGTTTATAACCCGGATTAACACATATGATACTTTTTATCCCGATATTCCCACGAGGCCGAGACTTATGCGGGTGAAACCGCGGGGCGCTGCTAGCACATTAATAAATCTCACCAGTTTGTCCGTAATGTGACTCGTTAGACATTCTCGGTCCGAAACTAGAGAACGAGTTGTTTTCTCCGTAGATCGGTGTGGAGGGAGACGACCCGTGTGGCGAGCCGCGACCTTCGGCGTATATAGCTGAGAAGATACAATACAAAATACAATACGTTATTTTCGACCACTTTTTGTGTGAAAAAAAAACACTACCACACAGCATAATTTCGCGTAATGAACCTGTGACTTGGCCTCCACGATCGTGTGATCTCACACCTATGGATTACTTTCTTTGGGGATATGTGAAGTCACACGTCTGTGCAGATAAACCACAGACGTTGGACAACTTGGAAGCCAACATTTGCCGCGTTATTGCCGATATGTTATTGCCGGCCCCAGTTGCTCGAATATTGGGCTTCTCGATTACGCTTCATTCGAGCCAGCCGTGGCACCCATATGCCCGAAATCATTTTGAAGCACTAATGGCATAAGAATTTATTTTAAATAAAACCAGTAGGTACCATGATAATGACATGGTGTTTTATTTCATTTTGAAGTTGTCTACATCTAAAAAAACACCCGTCATTTAAGTAAGAATATAGAAACGGAGTTTTATGGGCCCGCTTCAGCATTTAGAAGAGGCATTTGTGAAATATCAAGCGGACTTGAATTAATCGTGGAACGCCCCGCCCTTGCAGGTCACATAGTGACCTTATTGGGGATGTTCTTTAGAAAGATCAGGTGCGTAGTACTGGCAACCAGCTTGCGTGTATGACCAGATGTGACGAGGTAAAAGGAGTTTGTAAGGTATCGTAGCAGGTGGCATTCTGTAGTTCTGCCTTTCCCTTGGGAAGAAGGCATGAGTTTATGTGTGATAGGTAAAATACACCAAAAAAAAACAATAAAGGGGACATTAATAAGGAGGACGTATAGTGACCTTATTGGGGACGTTTTTCAGAAAGGTCAGGTGCGTAGTACTCGCAACCCGCGTGCGTGTATGACCAGATGTACGATAACGAGGCAAAAGGAGTTTGTAAGTATCGTAGCGGGTGGCATTCCGTAGTTCTGCCTACCCCCATGGGAAAATGGCGTGAGTTTATGTATATATGTATGTAAAAACAATAAAATTCCACTTAAAAAATGTGGCGATCATTGGGGGCCACCTATATCCCGCATCTATAGCCCGAAAAAAAACAAAAAAACAAAAAGAAAACATATTTGAATCATCATTTGACATAATAACTATGTCATGCCTTTTACTACGATCAAGTTCCCAATAAATTAAAAATAACGTTGAATATTTATTTAATAATAAGTAAACAAAAACACTACTCACCAGCATTAATCAAATCTGAATTAGAGCTATTCAAGCTATTCTTCCTCACATACATAGAATTCTCCACATATGCCATTATTCGATGCCCAGTTTGCCCATATATCGGGTTCAAATTCCCCGTACTATTCAAGCTAGTTGAGGACGAGAAGTTACTTTTCGCTTGTTGAAACGTGCTAAGCGATGGTGTTGTTGGGGACTGTTGTTGTTGTGGGTTCGCGTTGTTGGTGTTGTTGGTTGTGGTCAGTTGTTGGAGATTGCGGCGAACAATTCCGGGCGATGCGGGCATGTGTTTTAGTTCCGTTAGTTGTTTTACTGTTTCGGCTACGTTGATATGAGCTGGAAGAGAGGAGTTGGTTAGTTAATAACGGGGTAATCTGTTTTTTATATTTTTTTTATATTGAAAAATAGAACGATAGTACACTCGGTGGAATGTTTTTTTTTATTAATTAAAATCTTTTATTAACTTCACTTGTATGTATGTCCTGGAATATTGCAATCAATATTTCACCCACTTCCACTGAAGCTATCGGGCTGAAATTTAGCATACGTGTTTGGTTCTCGTGAAAATGCATGATAAAACCCTTTTTTTATAATTGAATTCTTTCTGTTTCATGATTCCATTTACTAAACTGACAGGATTTGAATATCAGTTATTTAGAACAGATATCAATTGCTAAATATAGATACATTATTACTATTTATCACCTACCATTCTGTCTCTCTCCACATTTCTTGTCAATTGCTTATTTTAACGATGTCTTAATTGAAGTGCGTTAAGCCAGCTTGTGTGTCACATTGGTGCGTTTAAGCTTTTACGCAGTGCACGCCATAAAAATCTGCTTATGTGTAAACTTAGCGCTTCGATATTTTTAAGGGTGACAGTAAAACAGCCAAAGTACTATAAAATAATTCAATATGCGTCATAACCCCTGAACCCTTTCAATTCAGCTTAACATTTAAATACGTTACAAAATGTAAGCAAGCAATATTTTCAAACCCATTGCGCGGTATCTACAACGCCACATGCGAACTACGCATCAAAAACCTGACGTCATACAAATCCTGCATCGCGCTATTAGAGTTTACCGCGCGATCAACATATATAAGACTATACGACATCAATCGTTGGCCAGTTGCCCGCCAGACACAACACCCGTCAGATCCGAGGATACTTCCTTTTCTATAGAGGACGAGTGAACTTTACACCCTGTTCCTCATACCTTTAACTTTGACTATTTTACTGCCACAAAATATATACAACCAATTTAGCTGACGTATTTTTATACAGGGTGTTAGGTTAAACGAAGGACATACTTTAACAGGGTGTAATACGTACTCATTAACTAATTTTATTATTGGACAATGATATAATATGAGATATGAAAAAGAAAGGAAGTACTGTTCCTTACGTTATGTTGAGTTATGAGAACATCAATGCAGCAGTCTGTTTTTATCGAGATTCCAATATAGATCCCGTAGTAAAAATGGTTGATTTTTAGAAGCACCTCCTTCCCCTTTTTCCTTGAAGAATTTCCTTTAACCTCTCACCCTATATCATCTGCCTAGCCTTGTCCCAACTATGTTGGGGTCGGCTTCCAGTCTACCCGGATGCAGCTGAATACTTGTATTTTACATGGAGCGACTGTCAATCTGACCTCCACAACCCACAACCCAGTATCTGGGTAATACTACAGGCTGACTTTGAAAACATGCGACAAAATTTAAGGGGGTGGTCTACCCATCAATATGAACAACTTTTACTATGGGACCAAATACGAATTCGAAAAAGAAAAAGAGGTCCAATCGGGTATACCTTTATACAGAAAGGTCGTTTTGCGAATTCTTATTTGGTCCCATTGCAAAAGTTGTTCATATTGATGGGTAGAACACCCCCTTCAATTTTGTCGATTGTTTTCAAAGACAGCCTGTATATTATATTAAAAGGATATAATAATAATAGTGCATAAAGTTCAATACAGTCATAATCACCGGCCGCGTCGCCGTCGGGCTGCAGCAGGAAGGCGGGCGGCGGCGGCAAGTTGTCCGCGTCTGTACCACACATCGCAGAGTTTTGTGTGTTCTGCGAACAAATAGTATTAGTTAGTTTGTTGACTATCACAAGGGTACTAACTACTTTGTAGTGAATTGCGATGGCGTAAAGTTAGTATCAGCGCCTTTCAAGCCATAGCCTAGGAGGACGTATAGTGACTTTATTAGTGATGTTTTTTAGGGTACCTACACCCTACACGTAAAGTGGGAATATTTTTTTGTTTTTCATCTATCCCATGGTGTGGGGTATCTTTGGAAAGGTCGTTCAAAAATATTGTGAGTTTGTTAAAACCATTTTTGAATTGAAGAATCCGTTTGAGGAATATGCTTTAAAGTGCTAATTTTTGTTACAGTCAAGTGTGTCCCCCCTACCAGCTAAAATTCACAGCAGTAGTATATATAACGACATTAAAAGGAAAACTATCACAGCTAAGTAGGCTCTACAAGTTAACGAGTAATTATTGACCAATTTACATTTACAGTTGCAAAAACATGTTCTCCTGTACATTTTGTATGGCAGAACATGTTTTTCAACTTCAATGTTAAGTTTGTTCTTGGGATAAATTCATCCCAGCTACGGAACCCTTCATTGTGCGTGGTCTGATACGCACTTGGCCGGTTTTTTTTAAATTAGATGAGGTCGGCGTTTCCTATAAGGCAAGATATGATATTTATTTAGCAAATCTATCCTATCTGACTACTCTGTGAAGAAAGGCCGAACCAAACTCAGAGGACACAGTCTCTTTTAAAGTCTAGACATAGTCTTGCTCAAAGCATGTGAAGACCATGCAAAGTTGATATCTGAAATTGGATTGGTACTTCAATGTTTCAGATGCCAAAACTACTAAATATCAAAATAGTTACTTACTTGAACATAAGGCGGTCGCTGCGGCCTCGATATGGAAGAAGAACGTCTCACGGGCGGCGGCGGCTTGCCTAGCGAGCTGGACGAGCCGCGACGAGACCAGACTGTCGCTGGAAGAACAGGAATGAGGTTAAGGTGGGTTTGCGAAAGAAAATTTTAAAGGGGTTTGAAGATCCGTAGCATAAAATGCGTGGCAGCCATTTTGGAAAAAAAAAAGAGAAATGGCGGACAGTAGGTATGCCAGGCTCAAAAATCTCCAATCCCCTTTAGTATAGAAACTCGGCTCGCATTTTTTCTGGGCTTGGTTATAAAACTGCTTGTAATGGAAAATATTACCGCTTGTCAAAACTTTAGGCTTGACCGGTATTAGGCTTTTTGTAAGAGTTTGACAAGTAGATTGGTCCGTTCACTCTTTAAAGCACATGCCTGTGTTAGTTTGAATTTATAGACAAAAGCCTTTCATTTCCGGATCGAATAATTCTTCTGAGGTAACTTTAGAACTTACATGGCGCAAACTCAAAGCATTTATTTCAAATATTGGCACTTTTGAATTATTGTCAAGGGGTCGGTCAGTCAGAAAAATGAAGCTAGTTGCCCATTTCAAAGCGTAGTAGGTACCTATAGAGAAGAACGAGCAAGAAATTCCACAGACGCTCATTTAAATTAAAACAATTATGGTTAATTGTGTAATGTGCAAAATGTAGGTGCTTAATTGATATGACAATAATTTAAAAGAAATATTTAAATCGTAATTAAATCAAACTTAACAAAACAATAATAACATAACTCATGCACATTAAACTTCAGAGTAATATGAACTTACTTCCTTATATATTGTTTTTTTTTTTTTTTTTTTTATCCACAACGGGGAAGCTCTTGGCCAGAATCTCACCTGATGGAAAGTGATGATCAGGCCGAAGGTGGAAGCGAGCTTCACCCGGAATCCTCTACCACAGAGGAACTGGCTATCTTATCTCTAACTGCCGGAACACAACAATGCTTTTTAACATTGTTGTTATGGCGACAGACTTAGATAAGATCATGACATTCTGTTAAATTAACAACATACAGAATGGTGGTCACCAAATAATTTGTGTGACGAATTGATGTCATAATATAGCTTTTCTCAAAACATCAAGTTTATCATACCAACTTTATATTCAGATATTTTTCTCCATAGCATTTCGATTCATACCCCTGGTTTTGGCGAAGCAAGTGTGTAAGCAGATTAAACACAACATTGTTATTATATTGCTAAGGCCGTTGTCAAACTTGAGTACCAAACTTCACCGGTCTTGAGATGTTGCATAACATTGTTCTAACATTTCTTTTCTTACCTCAGAAGGTTTTCTTTGAATATTCTAGAAGGTTTAAAACACCAACTAGACTGGGACTGGCTTTCCTGCAATGATGTTTTGAAAAAACCTGTCCCTAATACTTTTCCGCCACCACCTATTTGCTTCAAATGTCCTTACCAGTCATAGACACAGGTCTACGTTTTGGCACGGCAGGCTTCTTCCCGATGGTCGCGAACGCCGGCGTCTCGCTGGCCTCGTCCAACGACCTCACGGCCTCTTCCAGCGAACCGAGCGAGATAGAGAAGCTCTCCCGAGCGGCCGCGACCGAAGCTTCGCTGTCACGCCGAAGAGTTACGATCTCGGATTCGACTAGTGAGTGGCATGCGAAGCGGTATTACAACATAAAATGTGGTACAAAAATAATGACAATAAAAAAAGTGGTGAATGCTTTAAATGTCAAAAACAAAATAGGTGTTTAGGGCCTTTAACAATGAAAAACAGTAATTAAGGCAAAGACAATAATCTACTCAAGGCATAGACAAATTTCACACAGCACACGGCTAAATTATACGTATCAAAATTTTAAAAACAATAAAAACGTCGAAAGATGGACTGCACTATGACGAGCAGATGCTAAACCGGATTTTTTATCACGAAGTGATTTTAAAATTGTATGGATTCAAGAAAAATAAAACTAAAACACGCTGGCATTGCCTGCCAGTTCAACGAAACTTTTTATTATATGGATATATTTAGAGCTTACACCAAATTCAATATTTTAGAGAAACGATATTTTTTCTTTTCTTCTTTTCATTTTAAGTTCCATAACAGAGTTTTGATCAACTTGCACAAGACTATCACTTTACCTTAATTTCTTTCGTGTTTTATATCACCATAATGTAGTCCATTAACACACAAGTAACACATCAAATACTACTCTAAACACAGCCCTACGCAACACATATAAGGTTCACATTCACTCACCATCCGCGTGTTGAACCTGATGCTGGAGAGCATGGTCTTCAGCTGCGAAGGCACCTTGACTGCCGTAGCCGCTTGAGGATTCTAGGGACGATTCGCTGGCACTGCTTTCTGAGCAGACCTGGAATTAAAGAGATATAAAAGTCAGGAAAGAAAGAAAAAAAATTATTTTACACAAATGCCGCACAATAAAACATAAACCTTTAGGGGTATGAGGAACAGGGCGTAAAGTTCACTCATCCTCTATAGAAAAGGAAGGATCCTCCGACCAGATTGGTGTTGTGTCTGGCGGGCAATTGCAAGGATGGATGTCGGATAGTCTTATATATGTTAATCGCTCGGTAAACTTAAATCGAACGATGCAGGATTTGTGACGTCAGGTCTTTCACGCGTAGTTCGCATGTGGTGATGTAGATGCCGCCACAAACACATTAATACAAAGTAGCTAAAAGTCAAATAGTCTTATATCGGGAATCTAGGACCAACTAAAATAAATACACTTATTTATTTAACAATGAAATATTTTATTATTTGTAGATTTCATTATCAATGTAGCGCAGTAGGTCGTGGGGTCGGACCCCAGCAGGCGCTTTACTTAGTGCACATCATTTATTACAAATCACCACTGCTCTCAAATGGATTTAGGAACATATCGTGAGGAAATTAGCCTGGAACCAAAAATTCGAAGACATGTGCCATCCACCAATACGCACTGGGCCCGCGTAGTGGATTACCGCCCACTCCTACATATAGGGGAACCTGTGCGTGTGCACCAGCGGTACGAACATTAGTAGGCTGATTATGCCAAACTAAAACAATATGGGGAGCACAATGTACCACGTCCTTGAATTATGCAAAAATACGTTTCATGAACCTTGACTCGTTACAGTTAAAAAGTATTATAATTATGTTTAGTTCCCGAATAAGCTTATCGTTCTGCTACGGTTGCTATGGCTAACCAAATAATTAAATAAAGGGGTGAAGGAACAGTAAGAAACACCATTCTCTGACAACATCTTCGACGGTGACTATCCAATCTGGTTGCCAGCCATATGGATAAGCCTTCGTATCGCAAACAGATTTTTAATGTCTTTAATTAAAATAAGGCATACAGGAAATGAAGGCAACTCATTTTTTCATTCTGCCTAGCCTTGTCCCAATCATGTTGGGGTCGGCATCCAGTCTAACCGGTTGGAGCTGAATACCAGTATTTTACATGGAGCGACTGCCTATCTGACCTCCACAACCCAGTAACTGGGTAATACGATACCCCTTGGTAAGACCGGTTGTCAGACTTTCGGGCTTCTGACGACTCGTAACGACTGTCAAAGATCCACGAATGACAGCCGGGACCAACGGCTTAACGTGCTTTCCGAAGCGCGGAGGAGTCTCGGTATGTAAAGCTGGTCACCAATCCACGGACCAACCCCGGCAAGCGCAACTTAACCTGATGGATCGACCCAGGCGGCTGTTATTACTTAGCCACGAGCTCCTCAAATTAAGGCAACTATACCTTACAATATTTAGTGTTTTGTGCAATTAATAAGCAGCGAATTATCAGCTCCTTAATACTTGATTCTAAAATTGATCAGCTAAAATAGTAGTAGTCGTTTGTCAGCCATATTTTGGGAACTATTAACTTACCCTACGAAGAGTGGTCCTTAAGATGAACGGAGTATAATGAACCAATCATTTTGATCTTGACCAGCTAGTTAATCTGTTATAAGCACCAAGGTACAACAATTTGATTCCCAAGTGTTGAGTATGTTTGCATGTTCCCAGGCCGAAGATCAAAAGAAATATTAGTATACAATTGTCATTGTGACAAAGTTATACAAACAAAACCTATGTATTGTGCGCCATACACTGCGTTGTATACGGTGGTATTTAATCAAAGTTTCCATGCCTGGAACAATGATATGTACAGTAACGTGTAAGTAAATAGTTGGATGGAACAGTTTTGATACTTTGAAGACACTTCATGAAAGCAAAATCAAATAGTTTTTTTTTTTAGAATAACGCTTGGGTCCGAGCTTTTGAGATTTCATGTCAAAACATATCAACATCATCATCTTCCTGACCTTATCCATGTTACTTTTGACACGTTTTCTTCGTCAAAACACATAATGTTGGCAAAAACTCTTCTCCTTCCTGCCCTTGCCCGATATTATTTGAAGTCGACGCAAAACTTACCATGACTTGGAAACACACTTCACACACATAGCATCACGCCTGTTTTAGTAGTTGTATAGAGAGAGAGAGATGTATAGAGAGAGAGAGATGTATAGTACACTCAGATTTCGCCACTTATATATATGTCCCATGTAATAAGGGGAGAGGCTTTTACCCTCCACCAGACACGACTAACTATTATAGTAATAAGTAATAATAAGCATGTCTATGAATAAGAAAGTAACAACATAAAGCTGATACGTGAGAGCAGTAGAAATCGATGTTAACATCTATTATTGATATTGATAAGGCCATAAAGTTTAAAATTCTTAATTTGAAGATGATACCTTATGAAAGAGTAAACATGGGAAAACTAAAGGAAACAAACAATTGGAACTTTTTACCAAAGTTATTGAGTCACTGTAAAAAAAACATGTCAGTAGAAATTTTTAGTGTCTTTGTGTTCTGGGCTCACAATTATGCAAACAGCCAAAACTGGAACTAACACATAAAATTGCCTTTATTTAAATTATATTGTGTTAACAGTAGTTTTGGATAATCGATCGAACAACAGAAAGCTGATCATTAAGCTGGCTTTTATGCAATTATACGCAAAAAAACTGCGTCGCTACTGAGGAGAGTGAGGGGCAGTCATAACAACATCCTGAAAACTGTAGCCGAGAGCTTCGGCTCTCCGATTGTACAGCAGTTTGTTCGGAGGTTGATTTTTACTAACACTAGGCAATAAGTTATTTTGTATGTTACTAACACTATATGGATATTTATGTCCGAAATAAAGATTCTATTCTATTCTATTAAAACCATAATTTTGAACTGCCATATTTTCATGACACGCACCTGATCAAGACACCTGAATCCTTCCACATGCCCGATTTCATTGAGGGCTAAGCAATATAACTCAGTGTTGCGCATTTAACATCACGTAACAAATCGCTGGTCAGTCGAGTGCTATCGTGCAGTGTAACGTAACGCGTTAAGTCAAGTTACTGATGATGACTACGGCGTTCAAAGTCTTGGTTAATTTGTTGTAAGTATTTCTTATTTTTTTGAGGTGCAGTGTAGGAGACTTTTGTGTTTGTTAACGGATTAAGTATTAAAGTGTTGTCTTTATTTTCTAAAAATAGTGCATGAACCATACCGAATTAATTTAAAGCAATAAGAAATTAAAAATCAAAAGAAAGTGATGAAAAACTTTAATTAAAGAAAACACATCTTTCTGTTAACGTTTAGGACTTATCTTACATTAGGAATGTTTATATCTCCATTAATAAACATACGAACGATCCTACAAACTTTCTCAGCTAAGTCACCCGAATAAAGTCCTAACTTACCTAACTTTTTGGTCTTTTCGTCCTGGTTTTAAGTAGCTATAGGACCAAAAAGTTTAAAAGTTTCTCCAACATAATTAAATACTTGGTATAATAATCGGCATCATAATTCGATGTATAATGATTTTGGGGGACGCCTATGTCCAGCAATGGACGCTGAAATTATGATGCTGATGTTGATTATTATTATTTACTTTTCCTACCTCAAATCGAGTCCATTGACAAACCACTAATAGGAAGCGAAGCTGATATCAAAACAAATTGATAGTTATTGTTAGCAAGTGCTTAACTACTTTTCTGCCAGAACTACATACAGGGTGATTGGTAATTTGATGGATGGGGCATGGAACATGGGGTCGAAACTGTTGTTTTTTAGTTATAACACTTGTTAAGTTCTTCTCGCCTTTCAACCAAAAACTGCTTATTGTGAGACATCAACTCAAGACAAATAATAAATCCGGAGTCACACGTCGTGTTAAGGCATAATTCGAACAGATTACTTGTGACTCCGGATTTTTAATGTTGGGTTTTAGTTTTTATAACTTTTGTTTTTATTTAAATTATTTTGGGGTTATAATATATATATTTTTGAAGTGTGCTAATTAAGCCTTTTCTTGATACCCAACAAGGCAAATTTAAAAATCAATTGTGTTTTTAGTTCATGACTTTATGTCCTCTAGAGGGCGCCATATTCAATTAATGTGATGTCACATAGCCTCAAGACGCTTCCAACTATCAACGATCCTCATTTGTCAAATTATGATAAGTAGTTTAGAAGTTACGAGGGAACAGATACATACGTAGGTACATACTCATGTATGTGAGTATGTCGGACAAATCATGACCCTCCTTTTTGCTTCACCGTAGTCGGGTAAAAATTACCTCGAAGTGGTAGGTGTACAGTACAACCACGTTTCACCAGTTATGTTGTTAAGTCCCAAGTAATAGATGGCGAGCTTATATTTTCATGAACTGGAGACGAAACTAAACTCCGAGTTGCTACTGACAAATTCCTATCAGAAAAACCCATTAACGCTTCCCAATATGCGGATTCAACCCTTAACCTCTAAAGTAGACCATAGAGGAAGTCTGGTGCAACCTTGCTAGAGCGCCTCAGTGGTCTTGCTGTTAGACTCATAATCTGCCTAACCTTTCGCAACTATGTTAGGGTAACTTCCAGTGGCTTCCAGTCTAACAGCTCAACATCAGTATTCTACATGCACTGACGGTCACCTATCTCACCTCCACAACCCAGTAACTGGGTAACATGATGAGTACCCCCTTGCTAAGACTGTTCAGATAATTGAACTTTTTTATATACTCGTAAAGTCTGCGTCTGAAAAAGATCTACGAATGACAGCCGGGGACAATGGCTTAAGAGCCCACACAACCTCAGGTTTTTATCTCGCTCGCACCATACTACTCGCGGACTGAGTGCGAGCGAGACGGAGGCGTCTCCAAATCGGTAAAAGTTTAGGTAATTGCTTTTTACGGCGAAAATAATGGTAATTTTAACAAAATAAAAAAGATAGTCGCTGCTTTATAGCTAGTTCAGTTAGTGTGCCAAGTTTCATGATCTAATTTGAAGTAATTTTTGAATAGCAGCGGTTTATTGTTCGTTTTGGAGGTATCTTTGGTTTTTTTTTCTATAGAGAAATTTTTATGAAATCATGTTTTCGGCTAACATAGTCGCTAACATTAATCCTCAACTTTTACATATATTTATTTCAAAATTAATGCTGCAGTAGTTTCGATATAACAGTGGATCTTGCTAATGAATTTGACGACCTATAGGCCCTTAACATTCCTTCCGAAGCACGGAGAAGTCTCAGCATGTGATGAATAGTTACTCATATACATGAACCGGCCGAGGCATGCCTAATCTTTATCGATTGACCCATAGTGCGGCTTACTTAGCCGTGAGTAAACTCATGATTTATTCTGAAGGAAACTTTTTCTTGGAAATAAAATTGTTTGACAAGTTGTTCCTGTTTAACTACAGTAAAAAGACGAGAAGAATAATGGGAATACATTGTCTTTTCTTGAGAATATGATACGACACTGATGTGAATTTATAAACAAATCATTATTGTTGTAAAACCATTGATGTTTTCTCACATACATTAATTGTTACGTACTACATAAGATTTTACACCTTCTGTAGAAATCTTTGAAGCTTGAGATTACTTGATATCTTTTCAGTTTTTCATGAAGAGGATACGTAGCTTATTTTTAGCAGGAAATGGTAAAATATACAGGGATATCGATTTTGAATCCCCATTTGCTGAAATTTTTCATCAGTTTAAATTGCTGTTCCATATATTTTGGCCGCGTAGGCGCACTTTTGAAGGAAACAGCACATTTTTTTGTAATAACTGACTAGTAAATTGATTGTTATCAAGTAAACACAATTTCTATTTTGTTTGCTAACAACGGAAATAATTGTGGTGGAGCTACTTTCTTATCTTTCCGCTAAATTGAAGAAATTCAATAACAAAATCCTGTTGCTTGGTGCCGAACATAACTTTAACTGTCTAATTCGTAACTGAGCAATATGCTGCTACAGAAATCATTTCCCCTGACTTTTGCATAGCAGCTATCTAATTAGTTACGTAAAACGTTTTCTTAAACGATTCCGACTAATCTGTTTCATTTTGACAGTTCAACATTCATTGCGTTATTTACGTTGTTGAGCAGACTTTTTTTTTCGAACTTATGAAGCAATGGATTAGCAATCTGTTTCAAACCGATCCAGATAGTGATTGATCGTGTATTATGCAATTAGGCTGCAGATTTGGACGACCCAGATGTTCTTATTTACTCCCATTTTCCTTAAACCTTTTTCCAGTGAAAATGTGTGGTGGCCATTTGGTTGAGTGAGACTGACAAATTCTATGTTTTAATATCTAAAGATTTCCCTTATCAATTTCGAATTATTGATGTTAATGGAATGATAACATTATTGATATAGTGGAGTTTTATATCCAGGTCAATGGTTCTAATACTTACATCCGAAAAATTGTATTTTGAGCTGAATGATATGGTTTGCACATAAATGGTTTGCAAATAAACTCATTTGTTTATCTAGTTTTATACAAAACATCCCAACTTGATTTTTAATTGTTAATACAATCTTTTAAGGCGACTAGTTCGTTTGTCTAGTGGTCGCAAACGCCACTGCCTAACATTAGGTCCTGCTTAGATTCCCAGGTCGTGCAAAGTGTTATTGGGTTTTTCCTTCAAGAATTTCTCAGTAGCAGCCCGTCTATAGGTCCGCTCTCTAATACATGGGACTTATACATAACTGCCCAAATGTGGGTGTACTATAAGTACACCTCAGCCTAACCTTTCGAGGATTACAGGCGCGATAGTAAGTTATATTTATGGTAACGTCTTGAACAATATTTCATGAATTGGAATAAAACACACAATTTTAATATTAGTTTTATACAAGTAGCGTGTGCAATGAGCGATTGGATTCACATTGAAATCTGTGCATGTCGATAATCATTTCATTATTTTAGTCCAAGAGTATTTACTTAAGAATTATGTCGATCGTACTTCACATGCCATTCATTCACTGTGGATGAAGCATACTAACTTGCTTTTCTTTTTTAATAAAAGATAATTATTAAATTCATATTATTCCGTTAGTTAGTTATGTAACATGAATGTAACACTTTAAAATTGACAAAATCTGTCATAAAATTCAGACACTTTGTACTTCAACAGACAACTAATAGTACTAGAGCCCACGACCAGTACCATGTCACATCATTTTACTAACAAAACCGTATAAAATCGTTACTTTAGAATTTTAGATGATTCTGAACCCGACGAGCGCATTATGTCTGAAAACTGTCTGAAAGCGATAACAGATATGGGCTTCTATAAAACTGTGACGTTTGTGACCGGTACTGCCAACCGAGGGCAGTTCCGGTCAAAAACGTCACAGTTTTATAGAAGCCCAACCACTAGACCATCGAGGCTGTTGTCTAATTTTTACCACAACTAAACCCAGCAAGTATACTATAAGTATATTATTTGATGTATACTCATGTTTTACAATAAATATATTCTATTCTATTCTATACCATTTACTACTACTTTAACTGAGTTTTTTCTCCATTATTTTCTCAGAATAGCAGTAAACATACAACACATCGGGTCATGGTGAGTTAAACTAATTATTTTTATAGTGAATCGATTGATACGGTACAAATACGTGTTTAATCGGAATTTTAACGATCCTGCAATTTGAGGACAATAAGCACTACTGTGATTCATAATGTTCTTTATGCCGCAGGCGTTAAGAACAGTTTTAGGTAAATCTTAAAACGTGTTTGTAAAAATCTATTATTGGTGCTTAGATGGGTTGGTCATGTTGAGAGGATGAATGAAAGGCGACTAACAAAAGGTATTTACAAGACATGTGAGAGGAAACGGCGGAAGGGGGGGACGTCCTAGAACTGCCTAGGAGGACATATAGTGACCGTTGGTCGGTAGGCGCAGTTCTCGCAATCGGCGTGCGTGTATGACCAGATGTATGAACGTAAACGAGGCAAAAGGAGTATGTCAGGATCGTAGCAGGAGGCGTTCTGTAGTTTCTGCCTACCCCCATGAGAACAAGGCGTGAGTTTATGTATGTATGTATTACGCATTGACAAAGGTGCGCAACATTGTTTCAGCAACATTCGTGTTGTGGGAAACATTTTGCTGCGGAAACATGGTAACATTCCGTATTTATGTTACACAATGGACGCGCATTGTTTCCAATGAATGCGGCACCTGTCCCATCGCCGGCAATAAGCGAGTAGAGCTAGCAACTAGGCTAGCAACGAGTGCGCGACGGCGACGGGCGATTACTCGTTGGTACAATCATCGGCACGATTCTTGAGCGCTAACCTTCACCTGCGCAAAAGTGAGTTATTGAGTCCCTTTACGTATTTTGTCATAAGTGTACGATGCACAAAGCGATCCCCACTCTTCCGCCGAGCGCTCAAGAACCGTGCCGGTATCTGCACATGTACCAAGTGGAGTCTTTTAGCGAGTGTTCTACCTGCCAAGTGAGCGCCGACAAACGAGTCACCGGGCGGCGCGGTGTGAAGAGTTAGTGATCAAATATTTATATATGTATCTCTTTGACTTACACGGTGCCTACACTCTTTTATACGTTTCTTGAGCGAGAATATCGTTCGCGTCCTCATTGGCGGGGGGACAGCTGCCTAAAGGGTGAGCTATTTTTAAAACGGATTAAATATCTGGTGAAATCGATTCACCTTGAAATAATCAATTTGCTTTAACTTTAAAAAACATAAACTCATTTAATTTAATCAGAAAATGAATCTTAGTTTATGAAGCGATTATTTCTTAGAAATCACGACGGTATCGATTTTTATTACTGAAAACTATGAGTTTTCAGTACGGAAAACCCCAATTATGTTACGGATATTTACGTAAGGCTTAGGATGGGAAAACCCAAATTATATAAATATCTATCTATACCTACTTACTATACAATGTGGAGACGACAATACAACAATAAATGAAAACATTGGCAATATTAATGCATAGGAGTATATAGGTACCTACTATCAAATATATCCTAACATTTAAATTAAAAAAGAGTTTTTTTAAATCAAACTAAGGCCCTTTTCTGATTTGTCGGTACAGCAGCGGTGCGACATCAGCATGCTCGGTATACGCGGTACCGAAAGCTTACCGAGCGCCTATGTTTCTATTGAGCCTTTCTGATTAGCTCGGTATGTGTCGCACTCCCGCACATACCGACCTAATCAGGAAGGATCAATTGAAATATAGGCGCTCGGTAGGTGCTCGGTAAGCTTTCGGTACTGCGTATATCGAGCATGCTGATGTCGCACCGCTGCTGTACCGACAAATCAGAAAAGGGCCTAAATAGTAGTGATGGGCCGACTACGGGTTTTGCCAATCCTTGACTGGTGATACTTACTAAACTATTGGAGATATTTGATTGAATTTTCGTATGCAGACTGGGAACGTCATTAAATATACGCAGTTTACTTTATTGTTGTATTATCTTCTCTACGTTGTATAATTGATAGGTTAACTGTTTGGAAACTAAGAGAAACAGGTCGTTGTTTATTGATGTTGTTTTTTTTTAATGTGTTCGATTCACATAGCTCTAAATTACAAAAATAATTTCAAACTAGCTTCCGCAAGCGGCATCGCCCGCCGATAATATAGCATTATACTGGTGAAAGAATTTTTTAAATCGCTCGAGTAGGTTTTATTTTATTCATTACAATTTTTTTTTTCTGTTCATTATATTAATGTAGACAATAAACGAATATTTATTAATATTCCTCATTATCTAATTCCAGTCCCCTAGAAGACCTGATGCAAACAGAACTGAAAGCTGCCTACAAATCCGGTGAGATCCCCGATGGTCAGGAAGCACCGATAACGTTGGAGAAAATAAAGACCAAGTTGAAAGAGAGTGAGATCTTCAACTGGGAGGACCCCACTCTTACTGACAGAGAGAAAAAAGAGATGAGCAAGCTGTTCGATGCTGTTGAAATTATGGTAAGAGATTGTATACCTCAAGTGAATCGGCAATCGTAGCGTATGGACCGGCGACCTTAAAAAGCCTTTTCTCAGTATTCTACATGGAGCGACTGCCTATCTGACCTCCACAACCCTAATATACCCCTTGGTAAGACTGGTTGTCAAACTTTTAAGCTTCTGACTTCCCGTAATGACTTTTAAAGATGTACGAATGACAGCCGGGACCGAGGGGGCCCCATTTTTTATGATGGTCATCCATCCTCGAACCAACCGCTGGAAACGTAGCTTAACTTTAGACCCGTGCGGTTGTTATTATTTTGTCACGAGCCCTTAAAGCTGGAGATTTATGCATTGTGGCTATATGCGGGAGAGGCCAGAGGTCCAGCAGTTTACTGCGAAAGGCCGGGCTGCCAACTAAATTAAATTTAATATTTCACGTCTTATACGCCTTTCACAGCACCAATAGATGGATATCTTTAGTGGGAACTACACGGTACTTATAATCTTACATTTCTTATCGATGCGAAATAACTTAACGCTAACCAATATCTAACGAAGTTAACCGAAGGTTATTCAAATATTTAGGTAAACATTATAGGTTAAAAAGATTGTTACCTTTAAAAAAGTTATTGTGATACTAAACTAATAAAAACTGCTTCTTTGGTCTAGTGGTCGCAAGCGCTCCTGCTGAGCATGCGGTTGCTGGGTTCGATTCCAAGGTCGGGCAAAGTGTTATTGGGTTTTTCTATCAGGAATTTCTGAGTAGCAGCCCAGAGCCCGGTTGATGGCATTAGGCTCGCCCCGAATTACATGACATTTAAATATAACTGACAAAATGTGGATTTACTATAGGTACACTTCTGCCTAACTCTTCGAGGAATACAGGCTCGATGTAATGCTATACTGATAAAAACTGTGATTAAGAGTTATTTCGTACAAGCCGTATCCGTCTCATTACAGAACGAGTTCTAAAAATAGGCGCCATGTCCACGGGCGAGAAAATCGCGGCGTCAGTCTCCCCGTGCCATCAAACTCAATAGAAACTCTATGAATCAATCTCCACACGGCGATATAATCGCGGCGATAATTTGAAGGCACAGCGTGACTATCGCCGCCATTCTCTCGATCCAAGCTGAAACCTTCGAACCGTATTTTATTTAAAACTTTATTATTAGACTCGGTTCAAAAGTCATTTTTCGTATTTAAGAAATTTAGTTTTTCGCAATAAAATTTTGTAAAAAGCGTTGTCGCTAGCCAAACTTCTAGAAATCTCATGGCACATACCAACCTGATATAAACCATTGATACTTAATTAATAATAATTATGTTTAATTAAACATTAAATGTAAACATTATAGGTAAGTTCTCGCAACCGCCAGCCGTCTTCGGTTCAGAACATGTTCTCATCCTTGCGCCTGGTCGAGAGAGTGGTCAAAAAGCAACTGAAGGAGGGACAGATATCTGAGGTGCTTGCTGGCAAGTTCAACTGGGATAAATTGTGAGTTTTTTGACGGATGTTTTTACAATATAAATAGATTGGTTTTTCATCAGTGCTGTGAGTAAAAGTTATGCCAAAAACCCCAATAACTGGGCCAGTTTCTACGAAAGTGAAGACTAGAGGTCTTAAAAGGATCAAAAGTCTATATATTGAATTAAAGGCAAGCGGAAAAAAATATAATTTCACAATCGTATTGATTGTTCAACACATCTCTCCGCTCTGATCAGCCTTTATTGGGTTTGCTTCATTTTCCAATAAAGAAGTAACTATTCTATTCTACACTAATACTACATAAGTTATTGATTTTAACCATTTGCTGTCTATTTTTAAAATAACTTTCAAAAAGGGAGAGAGCCGTACCTCATAAATCTATGCTTTCTAGTCTGTGCAGAAGCATCGGGACGGAAACGGTATCAAAAGCTTTCTTTAGATCTAAGAAATCTGTTAAGCATTTATGACCCTTATTCAAAGTGGATAAGGGTCATAAATGCTTAACAGATTTCTTATCTTATCAACAATTTCAGATGTCAAAGCCGTAATTGCGTCTTGAGTTGAGTTGAACGTCCTCTTCTGAACCCATATTGTGCATTTGATAGAATATTGTATTTCTGTAAGTAGTTTATTAGTCTCTTGTTTATTATTTTAAGTATTATTCTAAGATTGTGAGTTCACATTTCAATGGACAAGTATATGCTTAATGCTGAGGATCAGTCCTCGTTGTTTCTCTATGCCCTTGATTTCCAGTGGATCAAATACAGCTTGATGTTACTATTATTCTTTAGGTAAAGCATTCTTACGCTATACGAACCGCTCCACTTGTCGAAGACCGCAACCCCTGACATTAGTGCCGCATTTAGTACAAGCAAAGCTTATATTATTACCAAGTGATTGCTGACGAAACTCTTTGTTCCCAGATCAATCCGAAAACGGCGAGATCAACCACTATTCACATTGGATAAAATTACCAACATGAGAAATTTTCGTTTGAACTAAAATTTAAATATTTATAGAGTTAATCTTAGCTATAGCGCAACAAGGTTCTTTTGGCGCGTGGCCAAAATCGGAACTAACGCCGCCATCTTGTTTTTTCAACACATTTCACAAACGTTTACTAACAGCGCCCTGTGTTAACACCATTCGAGCGCCAAAAGATTCTTGCAGCACTGTAAGTAGTGCTAGACATTAAGAAATATCACGGTGTTGCATCCGTCCGGAAGTCGGTCGATACTCCATCTTGGATGGCAGTTTGTAATTATTTATGAAATAAGTTATTTTTATTTTTAATATTTAAATCAAAATTTTATTTCACACATTTTAGAATCGCCATTTTTACAACATTATGCATTTATAATATAAAAAAATCAGCGCTTGGTTTTTTAAATCCAGAAATGATGCCATGGTTATGCAGAGAAACGGAAAAGGCCGTCGAAAAAAAAAGGCACACTACTTCTGGTCTTATGATTGAACTGTGTATTATTATGCTTCAGAACACCGAAAGTCTGACAACCAAGCTAAAAGTGAGCTGTCAACCCACCTGATGCTAGGGATTGAAACTATTGACAGCTCATTTTAAGCTCACTTCAAATAAGTTTTCACGGTGAGATTGGTAAATAATGGATCGGCTGGTATTTTGTTGTATCTGGTTAGACTGGAAGCCAATATAGTTGGGAAAAGGCTAGGCTGATTGATAATCTTAAAAAAAGTAAAAATGTCACTAGTTTTATTGACCGTTCTTTATTGTGGATGTAAAATGCGGGTTATACGACCAATTGCCTATAAAATTGTTCTAGATTGGCGCAAATCGGCAATATAATTATTTTTATTTTTTGACTGATGTATGATTTTTTTTTACATATTAAATAAAGTGGAATACAAATAAGGCGGCTTTATTTTAAATGTCTTCGGCACCTACAAACTCGTTTCGACATCGATCTTTGTGGACAGTCGTCTCATTTTATGTCAAGTTTCATTGATTGACTTCTGGCTTGCTGTTTGGACCTTCTTCGGAACTGGCTACATTACTGTCGCGGCCTGTAATACGGGCATTGATAGATGATCGTTAAAATGTGAGCCGAGGCGAAGCCGAGGCACACATACGTGAGTCCATCAATGCCTGGTTGTGGCCAAGGCTTGTATAGTAAGAACTTTTCTCAAATAATGCGCGGAAATTCAGACTAAGTAAATTAATTATAAAATCAAGAATCAATGACGAACAACCAAAATTTTTCACGCACCAAAATAATTATGTAATTTCTTTTTCTTCTTTACTTTAAACAGCTCTATTTGCAAGCCAAATCGAAAATCTTTGATAGGTTACCTCCTTAGTTGCCATGTGTTGAAGTAAAAAGTTTGTTCCATTTTTAAATAACACGACACGATATGAGTTTTCATAGTAATTTATTTGGCCGCAAAACACGACAGATGTGGGTTTTCCTGCAAACATTGCCGGCGCTCATAAGTATTCCACCAGTACCGCAATCTCGATTTATCTCGAAGAAGGTTGTTAAAATATGGCTCGAATTTCTAAATATGTTTGAGAAAAAAATTCTGTTAAAGACTAACCTTTTCCTGTTGTGGATGTTCGGCGTTATGTTGCTGTTGTTGTTGCTGTTGTGCACGCGACGCCGCTAATGTTGCGAGCTCCGACATGTTCACGTACAGGGCTTGTGGCATTTCTGTGGGGAAATAATATCAGAGGTCGACAAGACTCAAAGTAAGATCAATGTTAGGTACAGTCAGCCTCACAACACTTCACTACATATTATAAAACAAAGTTGGCCGCCGCATCTGTCTGTCTGAACGCGATAAACTCAAAAACATACAATGCTGCTAAATTTTAAGTGCCATAATTGGGCTGTCGGTAACCCTATAAAATCAGGTTAAGTTATAGCTGACTCATGAGTGCTTTCCGTTGGGACAAGTCGCAACATATTACAAAGTCACGTATTTTAAAACGGGCTTTTTTCTATAGTCACCTTTAGTAAGATGCGGCGGTAAAGACGAAGGTTTGCTCGGCTTGAACTCCTGCTGGCAAGTGTTCGCGTTGCCCGACTTGTTGGGTACTGCCGGACGCTCGAGGGATGAACATCTCTGTGGAATACAAATCAATTTATCAGTTGATTTACGTGAAAGTTTCATTTAAATATATTTGTGTAGATTTTAACGGAAAACATGAATATTATACTGGGTTATTGGTAGGGTGCAGGGACCGAAACCGGTATCATCAATACGAGTATTTTTCAGTTAAAACATTTATATTTTTTACAGGTATTTTAAAGGTTACCTTAAATTGAATACAACCAGTATTAATACCGGTTACCGAAATTAAAATTACTTCTATCTTACAATGTGTGTGTAACTGGTATTAAAACGGTAATCTAAAAGAGATAACATGTTTCTTCTTCTTGGATTACACAGATCGCGGTTATCCTACAGAAAAGGTCTGAATTGCATGCGTATCGCGTCTGTATCGCTACAAACGCGCGTCAATGGCGCGTTTAAAAAAACGTGGTGTGCACAGGCCCGTAGTCGTAGAAGTAAGCCACTTGTCCCTGTAGGTAAGGTAAGGATCCCCGCCTGCATCCTTTAAAGCAGGCGGGGATTTGGGATCACGGGCGCTCACAGTGGGGACTCTGTCCGCCCATTGAGTGATCTCAGGGAAGATGGTGCACAGTGGTCACGTGCTGCCTTGCACATTTGCACAGATGTTCCGGGGAGACTCCTTTACAGTCTCCCCAGAGAGATGTGCCCTAACAGGCGTGCACAGAGGGGGTATCGGATCGGTCTTTTGAGAGGTAACGGTGCCCCTTCCATGTGCGGATGGTGAGCACCGGGGTGGTTTTAGTGAGGTAAACATCCCACACTCTCCGATCTTATCCCCAAAGACCGGGCGCATTTTGAAGGTTTCCCCACGAAAAAAAAAAAGTAAAAAAGTAAGGATATAACTCACAGTAGGCAGCGGCGGGCGCGCGTATATCTGCGCGTCGTGCTGCGTGTCGCGCTGCATGTCGCGCTGCATGTCGCGCTGTGTGTCGTGCGACGTGAACGTGTGCACGCTCAGCGCGGGCCGCGGGTGGCCGCGCTCGTACGCTGCGGGGGAATAGCTCCATGTACTCAATCAATAACAACAATTAAACTATCCTACTACCACCGCTACTATTGAAACTTCTTGTGTAGGTACTACAGGTACTGCTCTGCTTAACCCTCAGGGATTACAGATGTGATTTATAATATGGATATTTATTTGATTAGATTTAGTGTCAAAAACAGAGAGAGAGAGATATATCAATCATCTCTCTCATGTAACAAAATGTGCTTAAACGTGACGTGCCTTGGAAACACTCGTAATTCTCGTCCAATTATCGAATAGCAGAATAAGAAGTCTCACTCAAAAAAAAACCTACTAATTTATAGTGTGGTCCAGCCTTTTACTTAAGTTCATGCAATATTTGTGTTGATTAAATGTGTCATACCTGCAGAAATAGTGTGAGGTCTGCCACCCATGATAGCAGAAGCTGCCCTCTCGAATTGTGCTGTGTCCTTTAGATCTGGCCAAGTTGCCGATGCTGTGAAATAACAAAGAAAATATTAAACAACAATAATCAAACGAACAAAATGTTTTGGCAACAGCTAAAGCGCAAAAACTTAAGATCGGTCGGCTCCATACAACGAGCGGAAACAGGCGCACGCGCACGTCGCGCGTATTTGTGCGTGCGCCGTCGTCAAACTCCCTGACAGAGTGTTTTCTGAAAGATAACCTAGAAGTCTTCAAGTCTCCAGTGAATAGATTACTTCTAGGAACTCTATGTGGCAATGACGTGGTGTGTGTACGGTGCTCACCTGCATTGCTGATGACGTCATGCACGTCGTCGGACTGGTCGTCTTCGATATGACTCTTCGCCTGAGTTATACATTCGCTGCTAACGCTCTGATTGTCGGAACCCTGGAATGTTATCAATGAAATCATTTAAATAATGTTAAATTATTATTACACTGGGAAGTGAAAAAAAAAAGTGATTTTGTCTTGTCGAATTTATAAACGCAGAGAATGTTTAAAAATTCCACACGACAAAAATCAATTAAGTAATTAGTAGGTCAATTAAAATTTCTCATTCATGAAGGATTTATAGTACATTTCTGACAAGGCCAGCAACTCAAGCATTGATGGCCGATCGTGAAAATGTGAGCCGAGGCACACATACGTGAGTCCATCAATGCCTGGTTGCGGCCAAAGCTTGAATAGTGCTTTTCTCAAATAATGCGCGGAAATTCAAACAAAGTAAATTAATTATAAATTCCAGAATCAATGACGGACAACGATAATTTTTCACGCGCCAATGCAATGTGTTCATTTGTTTCTTCTTGGTTGTCATGTGTTGAAGTAAAAAGTTCGTTCCATTTTTAAATAACACGACAGATATGAGTTTTCATAGTAACTGTGCTGGCCGCATCGTCATTTGTTTTTGATCAGTACAGCAAATTCGATTTATCTCGAAGAAGGTTGTCAAAATAATGGTCGAATTTCCAAGCATGTTTGAGAAAATATTATAACTGGACTCCAATCAGCCAATCCTTCAATTAATCAATCTACAACTAAGATCTAAAAAAAAAAATAGTTCAACTAAAAAATAAAAAGTGGAATAAGAAAGCAACATTTAGACTACTTAAATGATTAACCTTACCTGCGTTCAGCGTCACTAGCTCAAGTGATGTGTTTATTGACAACTACCTTTTTTTTTGTAGATTTTCATAGATTTTATGAAGTCTAATCCGTGGTATATCTTTTAATGATTCCGGTTTTGGTGATTCAATATAACTAGCAATAAAGGACGTCGCGGGACCAGTTTGCAGAGACCATTAATGTCAACAATATATCAATTTAGACTGCGTCGTTGGTCGAGTGGTCGTAAAAGCAACTGCTGAACACGAGGTCCTGGGTGACCAGGTCGGGCAAAGTGTTATTGGGTTTTCCCAACAGGAATTTCTTAGTAGCAGTCCGGAGTGTGAGGGTACGTTCCACGTATCGTATTAAGACCGAGCAAAAAACGAGAAAAAATAACGTTTCTTGTATGGTCTCCCTTTCATTATCAGCTTTATTTAACTTTTATTATTTGTTGATAAAGCAGCAATAGAAATACACAATCTGTGAAAATTTCAACTATCTACCTATTACGGTTCATGAGAAACAGCCCCCTGATTGACAGACGGACGGACGGACCCCGGAGACTTAGGGCGAATTTCACCAACAAAAACTGAACGCGATCAGCACATACACCAAGTTCAAAAGCGGTCAGTGTCAATATTTTCTTTGGAATATTGACATTGACAGATCTTGAACTCGGTTTTAGATGTGCTGATCGCATTCAGTTTCATTGGTGAAATTCGCACTTAGTAGTAAGGAACCCTAGTAAACGTTTGAAAGTATTATGCTGTTGCTATTTGCGCCGCCTGTTAAAACACACAGAGCAAACAGTATCCCTACGTAGTTACATTGTCAACGTAGAGCGAGCGTCGCAGGAGCGCGTCCTGCGAGCGGAAGCCGGAGTCTGCGCTGCACACACTCGACAGCCGGAACGGGGGCTAGGGGGAAACGATAGCAACATAACATTGTGTACAAGCAAAAAAATAAATGTGGAATAAGCAAAACTGACAAAAATAAAAATGTCTAAGTAATAAGTTGACAGTTGCAAAATGCCTACATCAATTCAGGAAAGTCAAGTGCGTAGTATTCGCAACCGGTGTGCGCTTTATCTTAATTTTAACCAATAAAGGTCTGTAAATTATAGGAGCCCGCCATTAACGAATCCTAATGTTGGTGGTAGACGAACAAACACGTATCTACGCGAAGTTATAGCTGAACGATCGAGCACGTACCTACCTGCTCGTACGTATGTACATCGGCAACAGCAGCCGCTTTAGACATATAGCAGAAATACTTTTAAGGGCTAATTTCACCAATGAAACTAAACGCGATCAGCACTTAAACCACGTTTAAGAGCTGTCAGTGTCATTATTTTCTTTGGCACATTGACACTGACAACTCTTGAATTCGGTTGAAATGTGCTGATCGCGTTTAGTTTCATTTGTGAAATTCGCACTAAGAATGCCTTAAAGTTTAATGTTGTTTCTAACTTCGGGGTCAATTTATTTCTATAAAAATATCTTCATGCGTTACATGTATATTAATCAAAATGAAATGATACCTACCTACCCCCATGGGAAGAAAGCGTGAGTTAATGTATGAAATGATGTTCATTAGTGAGCGCATAACTTGAGAACGGTTGGACCGAATTAGCAAATTTTGGTTTTAAAATGTTTGTAACCAGAAAGCCCGCGAAATTTTGCGGATTTATTAAAATATTTTGAATGGATATTCTTTATGGCACCTCTTTAGGTCATGAGCTATCCGAATATCAAAGAATATTTGGCCTAGGTCTTACGGGGGAGACGTGTAAATTGATTCGCTGTTACAATGTATTTATTAGATAGTTGGACTACGGTTCTTACGGAAAGACGAATTGGTTTCCCAGGAAATCTTCAAATTCGAGAAAAACTGTACGTCCTTTTTGTATAAATTATTGACATTGATGACAGGATGTCTGTCAGGTTAGCTAGTTACAATTAAACATAAACATTTTCCAACTGACGACAAAGCAATACAATGGACGCTGAATTTTGTCCTTTAAAAAAGTACATAATAAAAACAACTAATAATTTGTCTTCTACTATCAATGATATTATAAGTAAAAAAACAGGTCACACCTACCCAATACACATAAAATTACATATGTGGAAGTTGGACGGCATGTCGATATTATCGGGAGCGAAAAAGATAAAAGACACATATACGTGCTTGTTGCGGAGTGCGTATAATATATCTACCTCTTTTTACTAATAATATCATCGTCTACAATCTATCAAACGTTTAATTTACTTCTCCAAAGCTATCACCCATACTACATTACGCTACACATACCTGTGACAGACAGTGTTGGGAGTCGCTGTTGGGTGCAGGAATGGTGCCAGAGGATGACGCGTTCGATATCGGAGTGGAGCAACTCACTGTGGAGCCCGATACACCTGGAAAGTACAGATAATCCATACAATACATACACAAATAAATAAATAAATAAAATTTTGTAGGTAATTTCAAAATTATAAAATCATATACGGTATTTATAACAAAAAAACTTTTTTTTGTTTGTCGGTCTGTGTGTTTGTTCCGGCTAATCTCCGAAACGGTTGAACCGATTTTGACGGGAGTTTCCCTGGCAGATAGCTAATGTTATAAGGAGTAACTTTGGCTTTTATTTTAGAAAAAGAATTAGGCACGCGTTTGTTAGTTTATGTAAATTTGGTATTTAAAATAGGCGTATAATAATATGGACGGTCACAGAACATATTCAAATAATTATAACCACTCCTCACTGTACACTGTCTCACTTAAATAGCCTTTATATCTCTATTATTACTTCAAAACAATTCAAACTAGTGACTACAAGCACGTGTTGTGTCTTCAAGCCTATTCGTACTACAGCACCCTTATTGCGTAATACACGATCTATCACAATCTAGATCGGTTTGAAACAGATTGCTAATCCATTGCTTCATAAGTTCGAAAAAAAAATCTGCTCAACAACGTAAATAACGCAATGAACGTTGTTGAACTGTCAAAATGAAAGAGATTCGTCTGAATCGTTTACGAAAATATGTTAGGTACGCAATTAGATAGCTAATGATAACAGTCTTACCAAGGGGTTGTGGAGATCAGATAGGCAGTCGCTCCATATAAAATACTGGTATTCAGCTGCACCCGGCAAATATGTTGAGGTCGGCTCCGACCCCAACATAGTTGGAAAAGGTTACGCAGATGATGAATGTCTTTCTTACCATGCTGCTGGTCGGAACACTGAGAGTTCAGCGAGGATATGGACGTGAGCGAGGACTTGCGGCTCCCGAGGCGGGAGGACGCGGACGGAGAGTGCGGCGCGGACCCAGTCTCTGCCCACCCGGAGTAGCACGACTTTATGTCGCATATCACCTGGAAATTTAAGGTCAACTTTTTTTTTGTGAAGTAAAGAACATGCTCAAAATACTAAACCCTCAACCATTTATACAAATTAGGCAAATAATCGCAATTTGGCGCCAAAACGCACACCTCTCCACGTTTTCTATTGTTGGAATGGGGTGGCGTAACAAACTCCCGAGCAATGTGCCTTTATAATTTACCTCCGTTTTGAATGCTGTGAAATCAAACTTAAGCTTTCTAATTTGAACAGAATTTAATTTAAGAGGAGATTAATTGTTTGTCAGCGAGCATTGACCAGAAATCACTAGATTCCATCAAAAAAATGCCAACTATACCCCATTCACAATAAGATTGGCCATTTAAACAAAACGTTTTACAGTCCGTCCAACCGATTTTGACTTCTATTCCTTAGGCATAAGGATGGCATTGAAAGCAAAAACGTGATTATAATACCAACTGTTTACTGCAGCTGCATTTGTCATGCCACCAACGCAATAGAAGTCAAAATTGGTTGAACGGACTGTAAAAAAAGGTTGGTTTAAATGTCTAATCTTATTTTGAATGGGGTATAATATTAATGTTATAAATGCGAAAGTGTGTTTGTTTGTTACGCTTTCACGCAAAAACGGCTGAACGAACTTGGATGAAATTTGGCACATGGGTAGACACTGACCTAGATTAGGACATAAAAAACTTTTTATCCTAATATTCCCACCAGATCTGGCTTTCTGCAATTGAAACCGCGGGCGTAGCCAGTAGTAAATAAATAATTAAATAAATGTTATTAATTACCTGTAAACTGGCAGCGGGTAATGTCCTAGGTTCAGCTGTATGTCTGATGAGCTGTTCGGTACCTTCCTGTAGGTGACCAACCTCCGCTAGCATTGCCACTTCAGATTCCTGAAAACATTGGTATATATTTTAATTTAATGACAGTAAAGAAATATACCACCTTGTCTCTTGGGGTGGTTAACGGAAAATACAGAAGGTGAAAAAGAAAATTAAGCAATTTTCAGAAACATCATTTTTCAATAGCATTGTGGGCCACATTTTGTTTGTTTTTAATAATGTTAGCAGTAGGTACATTCGAACAAAGAGATAAATAAGCAGGTACTTTTAAACAGCGTTTTGCTTGCGCTGGAACTTTTCGACGCCGCTTTTTGTTTCTTTTATGCCTCTGAATCTGAAAATGAATATTGGCACCCTACCTGACTCTGTGTTTGACTGTATGTAGACGGAAATATAATGAGTCTCTTTGACAGTGAACAAATAGCCCTAAGGCGTGGTTCACAGCCACGCGCGATGCTACTCGCGGTGACTCGTAGCATGAAACAACTTCTTTCATTTGTTTACTGTGAAGACGCGTGTCGCCCGTGGTCACAGGGTGAAGGTGCACACCCTTTTCTTTCCTCGACTGTACTCACCACCACGGGGTTTAGCAACGACACGAAGTGACAGAAGCGGCTTCGTTCCTCGATGAGCGCGGCCTTCACCGCCTTCTCCTCCATGTCTTCCAACTGCTGCTTGCGTTCCTGTATGTCCTGGAATTTACATAGTGACTTATTATTCAGTGGGCAACAGAAACTCTGCGTGAAGAAGAGTCTGAGTTCTGCTCACGCACGCTTGCATTCTCGAGCATGCTCGCGGCTTGTTTCTCCTTTATGAAAACGTTTTTTCAACGCACCGGTTAGCATCGTGCGACTTTCTCATGACTTTACTAACCCAATACTGAACTTTACCTACTTGAGAATATTCTATTGTACTCTTCTCTTACCTAAAGTGAAGCTGTTAAGCAGTTGGTCACGGCTGTCATTCGTAAACCTTTGACAGTCGTAAGGGGTATCAGAAGCCTGGAAGTCTGACAACCAGTCTTGCCAAGGGGTATCGTTTTACCCAAACGCAGAGTTGTGGAAGTCAGATAGGCAGTCGCTCCATGTAGAATATTGGTATTCAGCTGCATCCGGTTAGACTGGAAGCCGACCCCGTAATTGTTGGGAAAATTCTGGGTAAAAAGGTGTCTTCGGTGGTTACCTGCATGCACACGTCAGCACGACGCTTAGCATCAGGCGGGGCTCTCCTTGCCTTCCTCGCGTGCCTCTGCGCCTCAGTGACTCGACGCCTGAGTTCTGCTCGAGCACGCTTGCATTCTCGAGCATGCTCACGGCTTAAAGCGCCAGTTGAGCAGGCGCCGCGACGCCATTCGTCTGCTCGCTCGGATAGTGGTGTTATTAAGGTGTCCATTAGGGCGCTGGAAAGAAGATATCCTTTTGTATAATGCTCGTTTGGGTTATTTATTTGGTCAGTACATGTTAGGTGAAAAGACTTTTTAGTTGCGATTTTAGGATGCATGTGTATGTGTGATGTTAAGTTATAATGTCTAGGTTTGGGAATAAGCAAACTTTAACTTATTTGTAAAGTGATAGTCTTAGATTAGTCATTTGCTAAAGGTATTTTAACATTGGGAAAATCAATTGAAGTCCCTTATCCCTACGTTGTTATAAGAAACCAGAAGATCAATATTTTACTAATTAACGTTGCATGTGAAACACATGACATTGTGAATAGATTTTAAAAAAAAATGTATTCTGCTAATCTTAAAGTTCAGTTTGTTCTCATTTCGGTCGCAACATCATCGCGGTCTAGTCTCATGACATTCAACTTTGTATATAAATATTTTTATATTGGTTCAATGTATGCAGACGATATTGTGTTTAAGTTTAAAAGACATGAGAGGTGTACTCCGTGCAGTTTCCTGTAACAGTAGGTAACTGCTATTAATAAACTACTATATTCCTAAACATAGGAAAACCTTCATATGCTACTGCAGCTTTGAAAACCTATTCTATACCTATCTAGGAGGACAACGTTAAAGTGCAATCAAACAATATACTCGAGGTAAACCCGTTTGGCAGACAGAAAATATCAAAGCTATGTTTGAATCTGGACAGGAAAAGACAAAGTTTATTGTTCTTTCTACAGTTCAAGTCGAATCTTGGTGCTTTGTGTGTGAAAAAGTTGAGTAATTAAGCATAACTCGTTATATTATTTTACGACCTCAGACAAATCAGAGGGCTATTTCTCTTCATTCGCATCTCATTCGCAATCTGTCAAAAATACAATCAATTTACCAAAATTTGACAAGTTTGACAGATTGCAACTTGAATGTGAACGTTTTATAAGTACGAGAATTGGCGTGTGCACACAAGTGACATTATTATCATGAATAATTTATCCATGAAAGATGATATGGCTAGAAAGGGTCAATACTCAATATCTTTATAGCTTGGTGGGTGTGACTGAACTGCGATGACGGCTGATAGAGATATATGGAAGAAAGTTGTTGTAGGGAACGCGACTAAGTGGTACCTGATGGGTTTCGCTACGCTACTAAGTTAAACACTCAAATAGCTTTGAAGGGTTTATTGACATAACGTTTAGGCAAGGCTATCGCTAAAATGACGGTTGCTGTCCGTTATGCACTGAGCTCGGGGCGCACTCAATGCGGTCGCTTCGTATTGCTAGGTAAGCAAAATGTGGTTGATTGCAATTATTGCATCAAACAGTTGTAACATGCTGCGCCGACCCCGAAGTATATGAGGATAAGGGCAGGAGTCTGCTGAAGGGATCCGGCCGAGATTGAATCTAGTCAAGCTAGCAACACTTAAAATAACATAAAAGATGCCTGTACTCCCCGAGGGGATAGGCAGAGGTGTACCTATAGTACACCCACATTTCGCCAGTTATGTTTAAGTCCCATGTAATAGGGGGCCACCCCTATTTCATGGGACTTACACATAACTGGCGAAATGTGGGTGTACTGCCATCAACCGGACTCGAATTCAGACTTCGGGTTGCTAATGAGAAATTTCAGATGGGAAATTCCAATAACACTATGCACGACCTGGGAATTGAACCCGGGACCTCGTGCTCAGCAGAAGCGCTTATTGTGACCTATTGACCAATGAGGACTGTTCTTATGAACTCGAAACAAAGGCATGAGAAAACGCGTAAATAGTAAATACCCTATTTTCTAGCATCTAATCGAGATCTATTATTAAAGAAAAACTCATTCTTTTGTGTTGATAATAAAGTGGTACTTAGTACCTACAGGAAAATATTGAACCGGTAAAACATGTAGGTAAGTGTTGGTCGCGATAGGTACCGGTTTTCAAGAATGTTCAATGTCATGTTTTCCCTATAAACGTAAGTACTTAGTTCATTCGGATTTTTTTTCAGAAACATTCATTATTATTACTTTTCATATTTTTGCGAAGTGTAGGTATTTTTTTGATGAATTCGTAAAGGAATCCACAGACTGACAATAAGTTTTATTTTCGCAAAGCTAGAGTTCAGACGATTAAAGGCTCCCGCAGACAGGCGCGACCCCACACTGGTAGAAAAATTCCCATGAAGTTTTCATAGAAATTGTTCCACCAGTTACGTCGCGCCTGTCTGCTGGAGCCTTAAAATAGTTCAGTTGAGAAAAATCAGCATAATATATTTAAAGTGATTTTACTATTTTCACACCACAACATACCGTTATAAAGACGTAGGTTGTATGACGTGCCAACCTAGATCTAAGATTTATTAGTACCTATCTATCTAAGACTATACGAAATACACCCGGTTTCTGAATAGAAAATTTGAAGTTGAAAACTTGTTAAAACCTAGGTACTTTAGCAACCTACTTTAGGGTGATTCCTTCAATGTAACCCGAGAATTAAATTTTCTTACGTTTTTTTGCAAATTACTTACAGTAGGTAATACAATTTTAAAGCATCAATATAGTGTCGAAAGTATACTATCTGATGGACACGTCATATTTTCACGAAATTGTTTCATTTCCATGAAATATCAATTTCCGAATATTCAGAAACCTTGTGTAAGTTAGGCCTTTTTCTGATTTGCCGCAGATACCGACCTAATCGGGAAGGATCAATTGAAATATAGGCGCTCGGTAAGCTCTCGGTAAGCTTTCGGTACCGCGTATATAGAGCATGCTGATGTCGCACCGATGCTGTACCGACAAATCAGAAAAGGGCCTTAAGATTGTAATAAAGTTGCAAACCCTACTTAGCACGAAACTTTTTCATGAAAATGAACTGAAAATGGTGACGCAGGTAAATATTTTTCTAGAAAAACAACCGCAAAGAAACCGCTACTTAAAATATTATTGTCCATTCTTTACCTGACTGCGAAGCCCGAAAGCCCGAACTTTCATAACGCATGAGACATCCGAATTGTATTTATTACGGTAGGTAGGGTGGGTCGTGGCTAAATAATAACAGCCGAACAGGGGCCTAAGTCTACTTATTTATAAACGTTACAATGGTCTCTCAATTGTGAGTTTTTGACAGATTTGCCATACAAAAACTGCCAAAAACTCACCATTGAGAGACTATTGTAAAGTTTATAAATTAGTAGACTTAGGCCCCTGGTAGATCGAATGCTTTTACGGCTCGTGCAAACCGGCACGACAGGCAGCGCAACCCTTGTCGCGCCCGCGGTATCGCGCCAGTCTCTACGAGCCTTTACGCTTGCCGCGGTCGGTTTGTGGATGGCGGACCATCTATTACACATCTAGACCCTTCCGCGCCTCGGAAAGCATGTTAAGCGGTTGGTCCCGGCATTCCTCACTGTCATTCGTAGATCGGGTAGTCCAAAGCCCAAAAGTCTGACAATCAGTCCCAGAAGTAGATATTGGGTTACTCAGTAACTGAACTCAACAACCCAGTGTTGAGGTCAGTTAAGCAGTTGCTCCATGTAATACTGGTATTCAGCTGCATTAGGTTAGACTGGAAGTCGATCCCAACATAGTTGGGAAAAGGCTAGGCAGATGATAAAGGTGAGGTTAAAGGAAATTCTTCGAGGGGAAGGAGGTGCATCTAAAAATCAACTATTTTTACTCCGGGATCAATATTGGAATGTCGATAAAAACAAACTGCTGCATTGATTCACATAACTTGACAAAATGTAAGGAACAGTTATTTTCTTCTTTTTCATATCTCGTCCATAGTCCCATAAAAAAAGTTGTTCATCATTGACGTAGGAAGGTATAATTATATGAGATTAAGTCAAGAGGAAGAATATCCGTTAAATGACGTCATAACGTGTAACTGCTCACCTTATAAACGTCTTCATCCTGGTCTCGATAGCTCTGTGACGTAGGCAGACGCGCGTCAGTGCGGTGCCGATCTCCTTCGTAGCACCTGTAAATAAGGAAATGTTAGGTTAATTATTGAGGATAACTTAACACATAACATCACGCCTGTAATCTCCGACTGGTTAGGCACAGTACACCCACATTTTGTCAGTTATTTTTAAGTCTCAAGTAATAGGAGCCGAGCCTATTGCCTTCAACTGTGAACGAATCCAGACTCCGGTCAGTCATATTTTTTGTCATGTATTTACAGCGATTTTCTCCGCGATTTACGTGATTTTTTTGTTACTGAGGAATGCCTGATGGAAAACCCCAATAACATAAACACGCCAACAACCAAGCACAAGTCCAGACTATTATGATTGAGGATATTATACCTACATTGTTAGAAAAACCCGTGCTGAACATTTTAAAGGATATTGCTAATCTATAGCTTCTTGTTGCGGAAATATCGCAATGAATGTTGTTGAACTGTCAAAATGAAAGCCAATGCGACAGTTAGTGTGTTACGCAATGCTGGAGTAAAAGCTGGGTACGCCGATGCTAACCATAAAATCTTTATAAAATACAATTTATTACTTACATATTTTTCTTAATAAGCTTTAATACATACACATATAATACATACAGCATGAATACAAACATTAGGTTTTAATGCAATTATATTTCACAACATTAGGTTCTTAAATTGATGTATTTTATTATACTTATTGTTATTTTCCTCAACTCTGTTTTCCCTATAAGTATTTCTATTTTGGTACTGTACCGCAGTTACAAAGTATTTATCAAACTATTATGCCTATACAAGTATCGGATAAGAAAACGACATAGACGCTACCTTCACAGGCGAGAAAATCGCAGTGATAGTCTCCCCGTACCATCAAATTCAATAGAAACTCTATGAATCCATCTCCACACAGCGATATCATCGCGGCGATAATTTGAAGGCACAGCGTACAACTATCGCCGCGATTTTCTCGTCCGTGGAGATGGCACCTTATGCGGAAACACTGATTACCTAACTACGAGTTCTAATTGCCTGTAAACAATGTTTTTTTTCAACGAAAACTAACCACATAAAGGCACCAAAAAATAAAAATAAAGAAATGATCAATACAAAAAAAAAATTGTTCCTAAAACTATTTTGATTACCTACCTAATATCGTGTAAAAACCCAGAATTATTAAACAAACTATTTCCTTCAGGATCAATTTAAAACTTACTGAACCAGCGAAATATACTGTAGCATTTTTGCCTTCTGCTGTATGACTTTTGAGCGTTTTATTTTACTTTTGAAGGCACCGTTTGTATAGTGACGAATCATACAATCTGGCTGCGACATTTATACATAATTAACATTTTTTTAAATTTATTTTACCCCTTTTAGTGTAGTATTTTTTAGGAATTGTTTCCTCAAGCCCTTCATTTTGTTATTCCACAAGGCCATGGTATTCAAATTATTTTTTCAAGACACTACTTATTAATGTCTTAAATCCGCCATTTAGATTTTATAAAAACAAAATCTAGCCTGTCACCATCGGACGACCCAGATGAGTCGATAGACACCTCATTTATTAAAATCCATCCAGCCATTAGGGTGCTTCGAGGGTATAAAGAATCCTACATATCTGCAGAGATACATCATACATAGATACGAATGAAAAAAAAACATAACCCTGTCTTTGCTGTCGCGCAATCGGGTAAAACCCCAAAGATGACAAAAGATGGCACAATGGATCTCCTACATAAAACCATAAGCCGCTCAATCAGTAAACTCGCCGCTAAATAAGTATAAGTAGTTAAACGTGTGTCCCTACATAATCATTGCCAAATTACCGAAGTTGTCAGTATATCGGCGACAACACAACAGTTTCATTGGTTCAGAAAATTGAATTATTCACAGTCAGGTACATTGAATTATAATGTTAGTACAAATTTCATGTAGTTTTTGAGTAATAACTACAAGAAATAACGGAGATGCATTTAGAGAAATTATAAGTGACGATACTGTAGTAATCCCGGCACACAATGATTCGCTACCAATCTAACCTAGTAAATATTTTCACCATAACTACAAAGCTGGTTACCACGCTTGAATTGACCTTGGAATTAACTAAAGACGCTTTCCTTTCATTTTCCTCAAAACCGTGAAGGAAAACATCGTGAGGGTTGTCCTAGAATCAAAACTTTAAAAGACATGTGATATCTGCCAACTCGCACTGGGCCCGCGTGGTGGATTATGGCACGCACTCTCATAGAGAGGAAGCCTCTGTCCCAGCAGTGAGAACGTCATAAGCTGATTATGCTTTCCTTTGATTAAGTCTCACTGCAAGGCGAAAGTCTCTCTTTTCATACGGCTCAAGAACGATCATTAATCACCCATTTTTTTTTGTGATTTTAGCGTCTCTGTCATGTTTTCCTTCATCGTTAGTCATTAGTGTTCGACCAGGTCTGCAGTAGAAAGCAAGAAAAAAAAATAACTTGTCGCATTTGTAAGTGTGTTTTGGTCGCCAAGCCATTACATTTGAGGATTCTTTTAAACGTTTTAATATACTTAGTTCTATTTTATCTATAGTCATGTCATTATACGGTACAAAGGGCGAGCCAGAGTTATATCTTCAGCTGAATGATTGAAACGAATGAGTCACAAAAATGGAAAGACCTCTTTTTTATGGAATCAACCAAAATCAAAAATACAGCCTTAACAAGTCATAGCCATAAAGGATCACAACAATAAGGAATAATCACAAATAATATAGGTATAAATGATGAATCAGTCGAAAGGGAAAATACAATTGATAGTCATAAATTAAATTGAATAGTAATTCTTAGTAATTATTCTTTCTTTATAAAGATTACTGTGACATTAAGGAAAATATGCAAAAGCTCATTATTAATGATGATAACTCAAGCGATGAACTGGACGTTACAAAGAAACGGACCATGGCGAATTGACTACCCCTGGAATTCCACGCAGGGTTCTTTTATCCTTTTTAACCGACTTCCAAAAAGGAGGAGGTTATAAATGTTCGTAGCGTATGTATGTTTTTTATACAGGTACAGATGATATATAGTCTACGTGGATAAAGCGCTGGAGGAAAAGCTTATTTCACATAAACATTCAAAGTACTCTTGGAAAATAATATGTGTGTGTGTCTTATGTACTTATATGTAATGTATGTTATGATCTTAATTGAATTGAAATAAAATTACATTGAATTGAATTAAAAGAAACATGTAGATAAACAGCCCAACATACATCCACCATGATGGTACCAATACCAATGTCCCGGGCTGTTCAATGTATTGCTTCATCCACACAGGAGCCCATACTCTGAAATTGCTTGGTAGCAGAATTGATATTATGACATGGTACACACGGCTACATATCAAGCTATACATTCCCAGTAAAAGCTGACCTCTCACTTTACGGAAATCCTACGCAATGTGAGATAAACTTATAATGGAAATGTATTGCTTTTTAAGTAGCCCTGTGTACACTACTTTCATCCCCGTACAAATCAACATCTTCATGCCCTTATCCTAATTATTTGGGGTCGTCAGTGATCGTCCTCTTCTACCTTATATCTCTATCAGCCGTCCTTTCAGTGTCCACTTTTCACCTAGCTGTATCATCTTTCACACAATGCAAACATCTTTTCTTTGTTCTCCCCCTTTTCTTACAGCCACAAATCTTCACACTTTTCTTTTGACTACCTCATTTCTTTCTTTCCCATTAAAACTTTTAGGACACTAAGCTGTACTACTTACCTCATTTACTTACATGAAGTTATTTCGCAATTAAAACAAATGTCTTATTATCTGAACATGATTACACGATTGCTTTCCTGTTGATGTTGTAGGGGCATGGGTCAAGCTGTGTTAACTTTCGATAATGTTTTATAAGCAGGTAAATTTTTACAAAAGATAAGTGGTGACGTTTGAAAATGTCAGTTTTTATTCGTCATATTCGTTATATTTCGGTTTCTGAAAGTAAAAATCTTCCATGGCATTGTGTCTTTGCAGTATTTGATTTTAATTCTAAGTCTATTGTTTAGTACAATAAAAGACTTGTTTTTGCAAAAAATCGGTTCCTAAATTTGTGATTTTTGGTCTTTGCTTTTCCCTAATAAGCTTACGTCGTATAACTAAACTCCGTTGCTGACTACAATGAAATGCGAGGTGGCAATGCTAACTCTGTTATACCAAAAATGAAGGATCACTGCCCATTTACACACTCAGGAAATTAATTGTACCTAGTTACAGTAAACGAAAACGATCCATATAATAAAGCCACTAGACCGTAAACAAACACTCAGATAGGAAGTGGACATTTCAAGATAGATAAACAGATAGAATACTCTTTATAAAAACCAAGAAACTGTATGAAGTCACAGCTATACCAGTTCTACGGACAAGTTCATCATCATTACTGAGTTAGCACAAGCAATTAGCAAATGTTCCAACAAAGAATAGAGGTGAGAATCGCTTGGAGGATTATTGTGCCTCGATGACCGTGCGACATTGTCAGTCGGTAAAACATATTGGGCATTGGTTTGTCCGATCACAGTTCGGCTGACCACGGACCGGCACAGACGGGTTTAAAGTGCTTGTGTATAATGCTGTGATATTCTCCTTTCAAATTAATAATGAATTTAATATTTTTTGCTGTTTTGACTGCGTGCGCCTGCTTCGTTAATGGACGTAAGTTGTTGTTTTTTTTGTTATCAAAAGTTTCGAGTTTTACTTTAAGGAAAACTGTGATAAAAACGTTAATATGTAAATACGGCTTAAAATTGTATGTGCGAACACAATTCTTGCGATTTTTTAATAAATACAGGTTTTTGAAGTTTTTATAATCTACGTCTAACATACGCTTAGGTTTAATAAGTGTCTTCGAATAGACATAAGTTTTTTTAATTAGTAAGTATTTCTATCTTTTACCTTTTATTTAAACTACTGGTATTTTAACACTTTGGTGTCGTTAATGAATCGTTCAATTAATGAATAATCACCACCATAATCAATTAATCGAATATGTCTTTATGCGTTTCATAGAATACAATTAATAAATAGGTAGATGAAGATATAAGATGTGTTATCATGGACTTTATTACCCATAAATTCCTGAATATTTATGAAACATTTATCAAAGAGCATATTTGAAAGCGTTTGAAAACAATAATAATGTTATGTATAATTTATTAGATGCATTGAATTCATCAACTTTTATAATAACTTTATAAGCTACTAGTCAGTATGGCTGAGGTATTTTTTTTTCTTATTGACTATACGGTGGGGTACCTTAATGCGTGAAGTCATTATCATCATCCACATCATTTGATATCCCACTGCTGGGAAAATGCCTCCACCAAATTATCATTTCATTAAAAGTCTAACTGGCCTCTGCGAGTTGGCTCCGGCCCCTCGTACGCCTTCCAAAGATCCGTGACCCATGAGACCTGAGATATGTCAAAGAGACTTTAAATAATAATCAGCTAGCTAGAAATAAACTTATAAAAGCGAAAACGCTACCGGCAGCAGCTACCATGTCGAGTAATCGATAACACTACATTAAGAAAATCGATTTTATTGAACATGTCTACATCATTTACTATTTGATTGAACATGACCAAAACACGAGGCAAATGAGCGGTTATTTGATGTACTAATTTTATATTTACATGCTTAAGATCGATGCGTTAAAATAACCTCCATGTCTGAACAATAAGGAAGGACGCCGGGTATATCCTGGGCAGTTTGCCTTGCTTACCTTACACGGTTTGGGTGATCGTCGAATTGATGGTGTCGAAAGCAACATTATGGCTTCAGAAAGCCTATTCTCGTACCTAAGAAACGTTCAAATTGAAGTGCGATCTAGCGGTGCCCAGTAGCGCCATCTAGTGCCCTTGTTGTAAAACTAACATTAATATACCAATAAAACCCTTTAAAACCTCGTTTTAGAGAATTCTGAAAATTATTTTCCGAATTCTCAAGTTTTGTGATGTGAAGGTGGTCCCAGGTGCTCCATCAATCCCTACCTAGTAGTTAAAGGGTCGATTCCCACTGATAAAAATCTAAAAGTGAGCAATTTACTGCATTTTGAGGACCTATTTTTCTCACCACAACAAAGATCCTCATCAGATCTTCCATCACCTTTAAAAAAAAACAATAGAAATAGTATCTAATAAGGCGGAGATATCCTGTAGCCCCTTTGTTCCCCCATTTTGGAGGAAGTACCCCTTCAATCAAAAATTCTATAAAGTCGTAAAACCTGTATATCAAGTTTCATCCAGATCGGTTGCAAAATGCGACCTGTAGAGGAGTAGGTACCAAGAAACTGCCACATGAAAGCAAATTTTGCCAGACAAGCGTCGTACACCTAATAAATAATATGATTAAAATAAATAATAATAAGTTTATTGTACAAAGAGAAACACGTATGTTAGTCACTAAACATGATTGTACAATTGATGAGTAAAATCAGGTAGAACAGGTGGCTCCTGAACTAAGTAAAAGTATACTTGCATCTCAGGACCCAAAGTTCCTCACCAAATTGATTAACGATTTAAATGCACTCTTTCCATAAAACATACAACGTTGTCGTCCTCTCGAAAACCAGGCGCGACGGAATTGGATAGATGAGTTGGAAATTCCATACTATAAAGTAATGACAGCCTTTTGCGTCGTTTTACCGTCAACCTTTCGATATCTCCGAGCCAAAAATCTGCAATAAAAATATCAAAGCAATCATAAGATGACTGAACATGACATTCAAATAAAAGAGGTTTTTACAAAAAACCTAGAATTCCAAAAACCGATCTATTACAAAACGTATTTGTATTGGACAAAAATTAAATTAACATTGTACAAATCGTATAACATAACTGACTCAACATCTTCATTAAAACAGGTAAGTAATTATGACCTTTTGCGATCAAAAACAATAAGAAACCGGTCAAACGAATGCATGTTATTGTCGCTAGTAAAATAAACATCTACAGACTGTTAACCTTTAAGCGGTTACTATCCGGTGAAGGTCTTTTGACGATAAGTGAACATATGATAATAAATCAAGAGGAAATCCTTCTCGACGAAGATGCGTCATTCTTTGCAGATTTTGACGGTCATACAACTTAAAGCAGCACACGTTATAAGAACGTTGCTGATAATGCTATATTCGCAGCTAACTTCTGGGTTGACATTGTAAAGTTTGTCATTGACACGCTTTAAAGAAGATAAGATGCAGAAAAAGTAGCCCTGAATTGCTTTCTAGTTCTAGAAGAAATGGCGAACAAGCTTTCCATTAACAAAAATATAAGAATGCCGATAAAGCAAAAAACAATCACCAAATGCGAAAAGGTTACAATGATCAAGGTAAACTATTTTACTCATAGTTTTACTTAAACCTTAACATGTAACTGTTTTTTTTGTCCCTTAAATAAGTAAATAAACAAACATAGAAAACGATAGAAAAAGAATCGTTCAGGATTTGCGGTGTGACATTCAAGTCACCCTGTGCAGGACGATTTCCTAATAAACAAAAGTTCTTATGGGTCAATGTAACTAACAACCTTGCCATCGTTTTGTGACAAATCTAATGACGGACTAATTAGCTACGACTTTACTAGATCCAGCAAGATTTGATGTCAAACGTTAACCTCAATGACCGCATAATAAAAGGATCTCTTTAGTCTAATGACCCTATAAAAGCGAAGAATCTTGAAATCTTTAAATAAACTGTTTACAAGGAATCTTCAAAAGAAATGCATCTCATGCACGTAAACCCAGCTATGTTTAATGACAATAAGATAGACGCAACTCATAAAGATAAGTAAGACTACTTGAGCATGCTAGGGTTTTCACAAATCGAATGAAAATCTTGAAAGTTAAACAAACCATTATTAAGGTAAAGTTAATGTAGAAAAACCTGATATCTTTGCTATAATTAGAGAAGTAAAAGCCTCATCTTTGTTATTATATATGTATAGAGCATTCTGCCCTATCGGCAAAAGGTGCTTGTATCTACGACCTTAGGTTCAGTTGATAAGTTTGATTTAGTTCTAATTCGCAAGGGTTTATGTTCTATGTTATGGGGTTTGGTTTCCGCACTTCGTCCTTCAGGTGGACCAATGGTGCGTGAGCCATGGCGGCCGTCGGTGGTTATTCCAACCAGCCCACCTCCACTCCAGAAGATAATTAAATATCCTGGTCTGTTCAGAACATTTATTCGCAAGGGACTTTAAACCGTGTAATAAGTGGTCTTCTGAATTTATCATCGTATCCAAAGATATGAGTAGGTAAATCTAATATTGGCACACTTATTATTTTTGTACCTTTTCGTGACGACAGACATTTGAGGATTCTACAGGAGTTATTTCATAAGGAGCTCGTGGCTAAGTAATAAAAGCCGCACGGGTCGATCCATCAGGTTAAGCTACGCTTGCCGAGGTTGGTCCATCGGTGACCATCTTTACATACGAGACTCCTCTGTGCCTCGGAAAGAACGTTAAGCCGTTGGTCCCGGCTGTCATACATGGATCTTTGACAGTCGTTACGAGTCGTCAGAAACCCGAAAGTCTGACAACCAGTCTTACCAAAGAGTACCGTGTTACCCAATTACTGGGTTGTGGAGGTCAGATAGGCAGTCGCTCCATGTAAAATACTGGTATTCAGCTGCATCCAGCTAGACTGGAAGCCGACCCCAACATAGTTGGGAAAAGGCTAAGGAGATTGACAGGAGTTGTTTCATAAACTAGACATAAGTACGAATCAAATCTAGATGTTTGAGATGATGGCACGAATACTCTAATAACAAAACGTCTAGCCATTAAATAATCACAACAACAATATAAGCAGAAGTCATTTATATAAACAGGTTATATGACTTTGATACAAACTAATCGAGGACCGGTTATAACAACACTATTAAAATGTAATTTTACGCGCGATTATGATACGAATCTCTGCATGTACTAATATCAGTGTGACATTATTAAAATATGTATATCGAAGTAAGAGCATTGTTTAATGTAGGTAACAAATTTAATTTGCGTATCAAACAACAATCAATTTGTCGCTAGCTTGGGTGATAAACTTTTAAGTAACATGGTAATATTTTATTAAAATTGTTTTTGGCAAAACCGACTCGTTTACGCATACTAAGGCTGGATTCGACCAAACAGGAATCAATTTTATCCGCGGAATAAGCCTTGTCTTCCGAGTAAATTTTGAATTTTTGACAGTTTCTCCATAGGAAAACTGTCAGAGTAAATCTTATTCCGCGGATAAAATGTATTCGTGTTTGGTCGACCTTAATATTGGTATTTTTTTAATATAGCATAAACTCAATAATGAAGTCTATTTATAATGTTAAAACCAGCGTCATTATAATCAGCATTATAGTATCCGTATAGTGAGAGTTCAATCAACTCAGCCTTTCGCAGTCCACTGCTGTGCATAGGTCTTTCCCAGGTTGAGCTACAACAACCTGTCCACCCTCCGCCTTCCGCATCTAGTCTGTCCCAGCCACCTTTTAAAGGGGGGCGTCCCACATTACGCCAATACCCGGCTAATGAGAGGTTAGCTTATAATATTATGTCATCGTGTTTACACTGACAATTTTGCATTACTATCTCGAACACAAACATGCCTTTTGAAATTTATACGTTACGGTTAAAATACAGTTTTTAAAAACCTACTTACTTTCTGTCGAACGTGGTTTGTATAAATTACCATAAGTGACTACATACTTACATAGGTTTTTATTAAACCATGCGAAATCTTTAACCGCAACAAACAATTTCTGCGTGCATTCTTTATTGCTTCTCACTTGGGGCGGATTCGACCAAACACGAATAAATTTTATCCACTGAATAAGATTTACTCTTGACAGTTTTCGTATGGATAAACTGTCAAAAATTCAAAATTTACTCGGAAGAGAAGGCTTATTCCGCGGATAAAATTCATTCCTGTTTGGTCGAATCCAGCCTTAGACCATAAAATGAATACCTACTTCGAATAAAGGTATAGCAAGAACTCGTCAAGTGTTATAAAGAACCTGTTACCCTTTAAAACAGGACCATATGCGACTCGTCTTAACCCGGTATAAGTAACAGGCTACACATAGACAGATATATTATTTTACTAGAAGATAGTGTAATAGACATGGATAAATAAGATACGCAAATAGATAGACCGCTGGAAATACTAACACATCAATCTGCCTAGTCTTTTCCTTTTTGTAAAGGCTTCAGTTTCAGTCTAACCGGGTGCAACTGAATACCGCTATTTTACATGGAAAGTCTGCCTATCTGACCTCGTCAACCCAGTAACTGGGTAATACGATACCCCTTGGTAGGACTGACTGTCAGACTTTCAGGCTTCTTACAACCCGTAACGACTGTCAAAGCTCCACGAATGATAGCCGGGACCAACGGCTTAATGTGCTTTCCGAGGCACGGAAGATTCTTGGTATGTAAAGAGGGTCACCCATCCACGAACCAACCCCGGCAAACGTCGCTTAACCTGATGGATCGACCCGTACGGCTGTTATTTCTTAGCCACGAAGTCCTCAGCAATAAAAAACAGAGTAGAAATAGCAACGACAAATATGATTTTTCAAGTATTTTGATATCATTTTCTTGATGCCAGTACCTACTGGAATTAGAAATGAAGCTAAAGAACGAAAAGCAAACGAAAGAAAAATAATTCACGAAGAATTTTATTTAGTACCTTTACTATTGGAATTTCAGTTTAAACCAAATGTTAGCCGGTAGACAATGCCTAATGGCATTAAGTCATCTGTACCATCATTGTTAAATACATAAGTTGCGTTTAAATAAATAAATGGTGGATGGATATGAACATAGCATGTTCATATTTACCAGATTCAGTAGACTTGAGAAAAAAAATAAGAATAATATACCAATTTTGAAGACGAACCTTGAACAACCATCTTCAAAGCAACACATGCCAGAAAAAGATATGTTTCGAACATTGTTTGATTCAAAATCTCTTTTCAAAACTCATCGCTCAACCGGATCTTCGAAAAACAAGTTACAAAATGACTTTACCTTACATCATTGTCCAAAACTCGTTGCCCTTTTGAGGTGACTGGGTCAAATGAACACGTCGCCATCAGAAATAACGAAAATATGAGTAAAATATGGCAGCCATTTCCACAAACAAATGATTTAGTCATTGAAGTTGGAAGATTGTAAATAATTGGAAAATTCATTTCAAATGCTGATGAAATCTCGATAAGATCTGTTGTATGAACTAGTTATTAACGAAGGTAAAACAGCTTTATACAATGTTTTGTTCTAAGAAAATTGTGTAAGATAGAATCTACAACGTAGCTATAACCAATAGTAGGTACAAAGTTCATCTCTAAAAAGTCAAATAATCCAAACCCGGACAGGTTATAAAAGAACTAAGTGAACATCGATTAGATGTGCGATACAAGCTCATAGAAAATAAAGAAAAAAAACTGAATGACTGAGCTTAAAGACCACGCAAAGAAACAAAAAATCAACTCCAAAAAGGACCCAAAAACCTCAATATCTCAGACAATTAAAACTAGTCAAAAGACATAGTCATAAAACATTACGTTCGGGGTAATTTAAAATTTAATGGATGATTGTTTAACAATTCAATAACCTATTCTCTTATAAATGTGACTCATTTTAAATGAAATATATTGGTGTGGTATTCACGTATAAGAAACTGCTACCAAATTGTATGTTAAGAAATTAAAGATAAAATAGGGAACAAAAAATTTCTTAAAATAACGCTGGTGGTAAATATTTTTTACGATTATCAAAAAACACTTTCGATGAGAAACACGATAATCATCAATACAAACATATATTTACAACTCACGACTCGACCAGTGCCGATCCCACATGTTCCTTCGTGTACTCTTCGCAAACTGACGAAGTAACAAGATGCAAGACAAAACAACAACAGTCATAAAAAAAACAATCATTGACGCCTTTTATATATCTGCTGAGGTTACAGACGGTTCATAGATTGCAGGAGGAGATACATCATTTTATTGAACTTCGACATCTTTATGTGCAAGGCGATATATCAAGCTACACACAACCTAACTCTGCCTCGTATAGGCTTTTGACACAATGACAGGTCAGCATATTATACTGGAAATGGCTAGTTTGATAATGTCAGGCGTTCAAAATATAAATACAATAGATCTTAACCGTATCTCTTGTTTTTTTCTGACATCAGCTGTTGTTATGGAAGCAGCAAAAAATTAACCAACTGATTTCAAAACGTGTGATTAAGGTACATTTTCTTTTGGCAGATTATCATTTCTATAATAGTCTGAGGATTCTTGAGAGCGAAGGTGAGTTAAGAAATAATAGTATTTCAATGCAAAGAAAGTTTTGGCCTAGCTCTCGACACTCCAAGTTCATGATTAAATGAAAATTGTTTATTAGCTGAATACCAGTGACCAGGGGCCTAAGTCTACTAATTTATAAACGTTACAATGGTCTCTCAATGGTGAGTTTTTGACAGTTTTTGTATGGGAAAGCTGTCAAAAACTCACCATTGAGAGACCATTGTAACGTTTATAAATTAGTAGACTTAGGCCCCAGGAATTCGTTTTGAAGTATAATTTTCCGCAATGTTTTTGTATGAGGTTTAAATAAGTTTTTCCTCTGCCAGAACAAACTCCTTCAACTGAATCCTGGGCTGACGGTAAGGCATTACTTGTTGAATAAGGTAACACATACCTGTTTTCAACGGGCATAAAAATTACATTTTTTTACAGAGAATAATTTTGAATTGATTTTCTTTTGCTGAGGCCACATTGTCGCGATAACGCGAACTACACTTCGCGCGCTTTCTGTCGCACACCGCTCAACGTCTCGCTGAGTAAAAGAGAGGGTGCAAAGTGTAGTTCGCGTTATCACGACAATGTAGCCGTAGGTATGTAGCGACGCTTTTATGGGGTTTTTAATCGCTATAACTATGTATTTTTGAACCCATGGATTTTTATCAAATACTGAGATCTTACCAATCAGGTGAGGATTTCTTTTCGGATTAAAATACAGTTGATGGTAATTTTCTACTGATTTATTTGGTAACATAATAAATTCTAAATTCTATATTGCCTTTTTGGATATATTCTTACTTGATTATTGATTGAGATAAAATTATTTTGATTGTCAGACGAAAATAGCACAAGTGAAATAATAAGCGAAGGTAAGTTCAATTTTATCTTAAGAAAAATGCGTTTATTGGCAAAATACACCGTAAAACTAAAAAAAACAGAAAATAATTATTATAATGCCAAAAGGGCCTCAGCTCAGCATAATGTCAGATGACAACACAAAGTGTACCACCTGACGCTGATTTATTTCTGCTTGATCTTAATCTTTCAGATGAATGATGATCACAAATGTTTCATTGATATGCCGTTTAAACGAATGAATGCAATACAAAATTAAACTTTATTTTCTACAGATGACTTGGGTAAGTTCCACTTTAACAATAACAAGCTTCCTTGAAAAAAAAAGTTTTTGGAACAAATGATTTGAATTTAATTCATTGAACTACTTCTCATTGTAAAGATATTTTCTTTTGGCAGACCAAAAAGTCGAGCATTATTTAAACATTAACGGTAAGATCTTAATTTCTTAGTTGAAAAAGTATATTGAATTCATCTTACAAAGAAAGCTTTTATATTGTTTTATTTACTTGGTCAGGGCAAGATACTCTGGGTGATATAACCGGTAAGACAGCAGACCAAAAAGTCGAGCATTATTTAAACATTAACGGTAAGATCTTAATTTCTTAGTTGAAAAAGTATATTGAATTCATCTTACAAAGAAAGCTTTTATATTGTTTTATTTACTTGGTCAGGGCAAGATACTCTGGGTGATATAACCGGTAAGACAGTAGACCAAAAAGTCGAGCATTATTTAAACATTAACGGTAAGATCTTAATTTCTTAGTTGAAAAAGTATATTGAATTCATCTTACAAAGAAAGCTTTTATATTGTTTTATTTACTTTGTCAGGGCAAGATACTCTGGGTGATATAACCGGTAAGACACGCGCAACGAAATAAACTTTTTAAAGTAAAAAAAAATGCAATAATATAATTATGTTCATTGCCCATTATGCAATGCCAAGGTTAATCGATGTTGAAAAGCTTGATTCGAAGCATCTTATAGCAAAGACAGTCGATGAGGACCATAATATTAGTGACCATATGACCATAGGAGGAAATGGGAGGGCTTTATTTGCAGAAAGACAAGGTTCATCACGCAAAAAAGAGATGCATACAAAATGTGGTCATTTAAAAATGTACAATGGTAAAAAGGCGGAAACATCAATACACCATCGCATAGGATAATTATCCCCTTTCATATAATGAAAAGATATGGGTACGGCTTAACACACAAAGACAAATTGCAAACAAAATATATCTTGATAATTCGATCTTCGAAGCGATTTATGTTCTTTCATTTACAGTGGATAAATAGACGGTAAAAGTAAATATTTCAATATTTACTTTTACCGTCTATTTATATGGTCATATTTTTGGCAGAACCTTCAACATCCGCACAAGATGAAGTGAACCTTGAAGGTGAGCGTCCATTTGTGAATCCGAAATTATCTCAAATAATACTAGATGTGTGTGTTATAATATTGATGAAGTTAAATTTTCTCAAGATAGAGAACATGAGGTAGCTAGGGAATCATTATTACATACATGCATACATAAACTCACGCCTTTACCCCATGGGGGTAGGCAGAAACTACAGAACGCCACCTGCGACGATCCTTAGAAATTCCTTTTGCCTCGTTAACGTTCATACATCTGGTCATACACGCACGCCGGTTGCGAGTACTACGCACCTGACCTTTCTGAAGAAAATCCATTAATATCATTATATCTATACTTATAGGAATAGGAATCATTATTAATGTTTATATTAATCATTTTTACCCCAAGACCCTTCGTTATAGTAAAATAGACTAGGTAGACGACAAGGATCTAATATTGCAACGTTTTCTTTAACAGATAAACATTTTCAATATTGGCCACAAATTGTAATCATTAAGCCCATGGGTGAGTTGTTAGTTATATTAATTTGATGGGATATTTTCAAAACTTTTACGTTTCTCTTCTTTCCCAGATGTTGTCTCCTTTTTAGCAGCACTGTGCCAAGATTCACTTTTCTTTCGAAAATTCTTTACTTCGTTCTCCAAAAAAAGTTCTTTGGAATCTTTGCAAATTCATCAGTGAACTTGTTGAAGCTTTCATTTTTTTTTCTTTTTGAAGGAAGTCTTAAATTCAGGATCCACTGCAAAAGATCCTCAAGACTATCGTGTTTCGATTTTAATTCTTGTAAGCTCTATTCCTGTCAGCTGCCAGAATTGTACCTTCGCAAAAGTCTACACTTCAATCAAACTTGGGTTATGATTCTTCATTAATTAATTCTTTTATACCAGTTGATTAATATTTGCTAATATTATTTGAATTTGTTTAACAGCAAATCGGCCTATGCCGTTTGGTTTGGGTAAGTCGTTGTTCATTATTTAACTTTATGGTTTTTTTTTTGGAAAGTTACGAGAATTTATCTTTTACTATGTACTTTGTTTTAAATATTCGTATTTTAGAGTATTTTTTTCTTTTGGCAGGGAATTTACTTCCTAATGCTAATATGTTCGGTCTACCACATGGTAAGTTTTAATAAATATTGACTTGGATTCATTGACGGTAAGTATTATGTTGCAGACATTATAAATCGTGCTAAAGAAGTCAGTGGAAATGGTAAAAAAAGAGTAAAAAAAGGTCGTAAGAGGCGAAATAAAAAAGTATCTACCGGTAAATATAAAACCGAATGTTTTTGAAATAATATTTCAATCAAAATTTTGAGCGTCAGTACATGCACCACAATTTTAATTTCTATATTAATATTTTGGCAGGAAACCCTAACGTGCATGGATTTACAAGTAAGTTATTTTCAAATACAAGTACAAAATGGTATTAAATAAATAATTATGTTTGTCTTCTATTTTTCTAAAGAACTTACCAAATTATGATTCTGATTGAGTTTTCTATTGACAGCAAAAAAATTAAAACTTAATAGGCCAACACCAGGCAGTAAGTTTATACGTTTGAATTTATCATGGGTATTGGCTTTACTAAACAAAATTTTATATATGAAAAGCCCATTCGCTGATATGGCTAAATTAGTCTATAAGAAACCGGGGGGTTCGGTGTGGCTATAGGGCACAAGCATCTCCCGATAACTAACATTAGAATTTAGAGTAACTATATCAAATTCTTTTGACAGTGAAAACTAAGAAAACTATCAGGCCGACTTCGTTTACGACGTTTTCTACAACAACACATCATACATTTAGTTCAAATGGACCTGAGAGTGAGTTTTATTTAATCAATCATTATTTTATGGAACTGCAACAGTGCCGTTCCAAATAGTGACAGTATTTGACTCACTACTGAATTTCTGGAAATGTCTGCCGCTTCAGCATTGCTGAGTTACCGTTTGGAGTTTATGGACAGTGTTTTTCCGGGCACTTATGAACGAACACTTGGGTGAATTTTGTCACCGGGACAATTATATTATTCTTATCACTGGACTTGGACAGTCATCCATCCTCCCGCTGTCGGTTGAGCCATATAACGCAAATCTACATAAATGATTGTTTTTTTTTTTTTTTTCTCTTGGCATAAGAATTTACATAAATTAAAAAATATAACAGTAATTAAATCTCATAATTTATTTGATCGCATACATCGATCGTTCGATTTTGACCAAATCGGTTTAGCATGTTGGCCGTGATATCAATGAAGCACATAGATTAACTATAGCATTTGTAATATTATGTATTAGTATGGTATATGGATATATGATTTAGCAATAATAATATATCAACAGAGAAAGTGGTTACCACACAAACGGAACTACCTGAACCCGAGGCTAGAGGTGAGTGCATTTCGATTAAAATATGTAATTTAAAAACAAAATCATATCAAAGTCTTCTATATACTAAGGGACTTAAACATAACTGGGGAATTATGTGTGTACTGTATGTAGTACACCCTAAACGAGTTTTCCTTCGGGCAAAACAGGTGTGGTGTTATGTAATGCCTATATCCAATGTGCTTCGAAGAAATGAGGATAGTGTGAAAAAAAGATATGTTTAGTATGAATGTGGATTGTTATTTTAAAAAAATCATCACAAGGAAAAGATGGATTGTGAAGACCAGATAAAGATACGTGCTAAAAAAGATGTACAGTAGGTACTGAACAGACCTCAAATAAAGGATGCAGTAGAACTATGACAAGATCCTTAATTGATGTTTTGTCTCTTCATCACCCTAAGGTTGACTGGTAGAAAATGCCTCAGGCATTAAGTCCGCCTTTGTACAGTATTTTTTTACTTGTGCATAAAGTTTTAATAAATAAATAAATAATAATTCATATTCATTATTTTAATTTGACAGAACATGAGACTGATGATGAAATTGCCGGTAAGTTATTTAAACTTGAGTTCTTGGATTTATCACTAAATACTATCGTTATTTCAGTACAATAAATGACCTAATCCACTAAAAAACGATGCAGCTAGAAGACTAGGAGATCTATCTCTAATATACTCTAGCTATATGTACATGTATAGGTTTTTTTAAAATAAATATATAAAAAACTGTTAGTAATATTTCTTACTGGGAAAGATGATGATTTTATATTGATAAATATTCACATTAATGGCAAACAAATTTTTTTATTGACAGAAGACGCTGTAAATACTGGTAAGCTGTTTGTTCTAGTAATATTGCACCTTTCAGTACGATAGCTTCATCAGCTTCTTTTCTATCTATTATCTCATATTTTAGAGGTATGAGGAACAGGGTTTAAAGTTCACTCATCCATAGAAAAGGAAGGATCCTCCGACCAGACGGGTGTTGTGTCTGGCGACTATTGATGTCGGAAAGTTATATATATATATGCTGTTCGAGCGGTAAACTTTGCTTGAGCGATGCAGGATTTCGCGTGAGTGTGACGCGTAGCTTGCATGTGGCGATTTAGATTCCGCCACAATATCAATTAACACAACCTATCGCTGAGCACTTCTGAACATGACATGTCGCTATTACCATTAATGATATTAAACAAACTTTAGAATCAGAACCAGAAACTGAAGCTAGTACTGGTAAGTCTTTAATTGCGCTAGTATTATTGAATTTATTGGCATAAAATAGACAGGTGGAGGAGTTCGGCTCCATACGACGAGCGAAATCGCTCACATACTATGATATACAGCGAATGCAAGAGCGCTCGCGATTAGTATTCGTTTGATATCGCCGTACATACGCGTATATGTGACAACTATATGCTCGTTATATAAAAGCCAGCATATATTTGAGCTATCAGTACCGTAGAACCATTCTTTTTCAAATTTTTATTGGTATTGATCTACTCTCCTGATGTCATAAATATTATTAAAAGTACTTATACACACTTTAGAACCATCCAATGAATTAATTCGTGGTAAGCTGTTCATTTTATTAAATTTTCTTGCAGCTTTCTAGTAGCTTTATTCTTTGTTTTTTTTTTGCATCACTCTTCTGTTGTCATTAATATTAATATAAACTATACGCACCGTAGAATCACCGTACACTGACGCTAGTACTGGTAAGCTGTCAATTGAATTAATGTTTTTGAATTTATCTGTCCAGTCCAGTAGCTTCATTGTTTGTCTATTTTTTTTTGGATCAATCTATTCTACTCTCTTAATAATATTAATATAAACTTTACGTACTGTAGGATCACCGTACACTGAAGCTAGTACTGGTAAGCTGTCAATTGAACTAATGTTTTTTTTATTTATGAGTCCAGTAGCTTCATTCTTTGTCTAATTTTTATTTGAATCAATCTACTCTATTCTCGTAATCATATTAATATAAACTATACGTACTGTAGGATCACCGTACACTGAAGCTACTACTGGTAAGCTGTCAATTGAACTAATGTTTTTGAATTTATGAGTCCAGTAGCTTCATTCTTTGTCTAATTTTTATTTAGATCAATCTACTCTACTCTCGTAATAATATTACTATTAAACTTTACGTACTGTAGGATCACCGTACACTGAAGCTAGTACTGGTAAGCTGTCAATTGAACTAATGTTTTTGAATTTATCAGTCCAGTAGCTTCATTCTTTGTCTAATTTTTATTTAGATCAATCTACTCTACTCTCGTAATAATATTACTATTAAACTTTACGTACTGTAGGATCACCGTACACTGAAGCTAGTACCGGTAAGCTGTCAATTGAACTAATATTTTTTAATTTCCCGTAGCTTCATTATTTGTCTATTTTTTATTTGGATCAATCTACTCTACTCTTGTAATATTAATATAAACTATACGTACTGTAGGATCACCGTACACTGAAGCTAGTACCGGTAAGCTGTCAATTGATCTAATATTTTTGAATTTCCAGTAGCTTCATTCTTTGTCTAATTTTTATTTGGATCAATCTACTCTGCTCTCGTAATAATATTAATATAAACTACTATATTAATATAAACTATACGTACTGTAGGATCACCGTACACTGAAGCCAGTACTGATTGCTGTCAATTGTTTTCTTTTTTTTGAATTTATCACCCCAATATCTTCATTCTTTGTCTATTTTTTATTTGCATCAATCTACTCTACTCTCGTCATTAATATTAATTTATACTATTCGCACTTTAGAATCATCGTACACTGAAGCTAGTACTGGTAAGCTGTCAATTAAACTAAAGTTTTTGAATACATCAGTACACGTAGCTTAATTTTTAAGTTAAGTTTGTTCATGGGATAAATTATGTAGGATAAAAAACATGGTAGATAATATTCATCGTACGGAACCCTCACCACGCGAGTGAAACTTGCACTTGTTTGCCTAATTTGTTATTTGTATCGATCTACTACTCTGGCCGTTAATATTAATGATACTATACGCACTTTAGAATCACCGTACACTGAAGCTAGTTCAGGTAAGCTATTCATTTAACTAGTCTTATTGAATTTTTCAGTACCGTAGTGTAATTCTGTTTATATTTTTTATCAAACAAATGTATTAAGTTTAAACAGGTGAAAACTAATAATAAAAGGCGAAGAATTAAATCTTGAAGATAGGCTTAATTTTGGATTCTTAGCTAGTGTAATATCGTACTGTATTCTGTTGTGGGGAAATAACGCCGGCGTTCAAACTATCTTTGTCTTCCAGAAAAGGTCTATTCGATGAATTTATTAACCAGTAGTTCTGCGAATAGTAGACCTCGCGAGCACAAACTTTTTTGCAACAATTAATGTACCACTAAAATTATTTAAAACGGGATATTTACCTTGTTTTTTGTTTTTAATTAAAATATGGTAAATACCCGTTTGAAATAACCTCAGACATTAACCTGTATGGCCCCATACCCATATGGCCTCACCAAGATTATGCCTGGACTTTAAAATAGACTCACCTCTGATTTGTTTCGGTCTTTCTTCTCAGAGTAGTCAGTTAGGAAACACTGAAGTCCAATATACAAAAAATGAATATCATTTATCATCATCATTTAACAATAATATCAAGTCTCTACTAGTCATTAACAATATTGATACTATTCGATCTTTGTCTCACCTAAATTTTTATTATTATTTAGAATCGCCGAACACTGAAGCTGTTACTGGTATGCTATTTATTAAACTATTATTAAATTTAATCAGTCCTGTAGACTACAGGACTGATTAACTACAGGCTGTAGTTTTATTTTATGTCTAATTTTACTCGCAACGATCAATGTACTCTCATTTTGCCATTAATACTTATGATTCTCTCTCTGCTATTACTTTACGAACTCTAGAATCGCCAGAAACTGAAGAAACCGCTGGTAAGCTATTTGGACTGTTGCAAAGTGTTTCAATCAGGGCCTGTTTAACAAAATCTTCATTTGCACTAACTATCAGGTTTCGAAAATGAAACATTTTTTTTATTTTTTTTTATTAAGGGATGACAAACAGGGTGTCTCAAATTTATGTGTGTCTCACCTCATTTGCTTTTGTACCACTACGTTTGAGAAAACCTGTTTATGTTTCGAGTAAAAAGGTACTCAAAACTTATCTGTCACTTAACTGTAACTTACTTGAACATTATATTAAATTATCTACCCGTTATAAAACAAATTCAGATCTCTTGGCATGCTCTCTTGCCTTGCGATAAAATGAGCAAATCCACAAGTCTTGATTATTTTTTACTCTGATAACTAGCAATATTAATGATAAACAAACTTGTGTATTGATAGAAACTGAGAACCATAGAACGGGTGAGTTATTTATACTACGTATTTTGTAACTATTTGGACTTTCATTTATTAATTATTCTCCGATTAATTTTAATATGATTTTAATTTGATCTTATTCTTAAGTTTTCTTTACGTAAAGCTGGGTGTAGTGTACCTACAGAACGAACCAACGAAGGTACAAAATATGGGACACTACGGTGTATGCGACACGATTAACACTATCGCACTCAGCGTTTATCCAAACAATATATTGTTTGGTGGAAATATGCCTACGTAATATGATCAAATAGGGAAATCCCCAAATTATTAATGACTGTCCACTACTGGCATTTGAATTTAAAAGAATCCCCGTGTCTACGAATTTGCATATGTAAATAACCGTTCGAACTTTGTCAACGAATTACATTCGGGAGTTGGCCTAGAGACTACTGCACCCAGCATAGTACTTGATTAGAATTGACATGACGTCAGAATCAGGTGTTGATTTTTAAGCTTGAACATCTAATTAATTTCTATAAATCTTGAAAAATGAACAAACTTTATAACCTTCAATAATCGTTTTCTGTGTTAACGTTGTTGTTTTAATATGCAGAATACCTATAACTTGTAATGATGGATACAAAAAGGTAACAAATGCTTGACCTCTATAAAGCTCTTCGGAGAATTGTGTGACTTTACTACTAATTCTCTAATTAATGTTTTTTTTAAAGGTGCCTTTGCATCTGTCGTTGTTGTCACGTGGATGCTGCGTTGGCGTCGCATAGACGTAATTATATCGAAAATTTGCTTCGTTAACGCAGTATTCGAGTCTTGTTTTAAGTGTCTGTCCCTGTCTTTATCTTTAAACAAATTCTCTGGGTCACAATCATTTGAATTTGCTATTACGCTCTTCAAAGACCCTTTAATTTCACCAAGGCAAATATTGGGCCCACCTTTGATCACGTAAACTGGTAAGATTTGTCCATCCTATATTGACTCGTTTTCTCATTGATTACAGAAAATCCGTGCACAACTCCTAGCGGTGGCAGTGGCGAGTGTATAAGAGTCTTCGACTGTCAAGTGCTGGTAACCCTGCTTAACAAGAAGGAACGTACGCCCCAGGATATCGATCTGCTGAAGAAATCGCAATGCGGGTACCAGGGGAGTTCACCGGCTGTAAGTATCTGCATTATGACTTACCTTTTCAAAAATAGATGCGTGTAATTGTCATTGATGAGTAATTTGTCGGTTTTGTCGTTTCTCTTTCTAAGTAAAACCAGTACCTATATGCTTATCTTTTATTCTATTGAAACTCGGTACTACGGTTACCACTGACGTGTGGCTTGCTGTACATCTTTGTCTCTGGTTGGAAGATCGAGGCCGAAAGCTGTATCGATAGTTTCAGGACTGCCTGTTTCTAAGAAGAATTCATTTAATTATGCTAAACCTATAATTAAACTAATATACATTATTCTCTGTAGCGATACTTTAGTCATTTTTACTAAGAAATTTCAACCGTCAAATCAATTTCATATAAAGATTGCCGGCGCTCTCATGTGTTCGATCAGTAACGCAATTTCAATTTATCTCGAAGAAGGTTGTCAAAATAATGTTCGAATTTCCAAAAGTAGTTATTGCAGTAAATAAAAACCTATAAACCACAAGACTGCAATTATTATATATGTAGTAAACTAAGAAATGGACGTCATAAACAATTATAAATAAATTACTTTTTATGACGGTTCTGTGAGTGTCGTCGGAATGAAGAATAATAGACATAAAGTGGTGGCCCATATTGTTTACTACAGTAAAGAAAAAGGTTGCACTTCTGCTGTTATGAATTTGTTATTCACTATTATAGTTAGACATTGGTGCCGATTCTCTTGTCGCAAATGCCTCTAAACTAGACTAAAAATCACCAAAATTTAGTTTATTCCTATCAAATGACGATTTCCCATTCTGAAATAGACTAAAGTGACACAACTTAACTATATTTTAGTTTGACAGCACTAAGATGGCACTGAGTTATTAATTTAGTGAAAATGGCAATTTTGCTATTCTGTTTTTGACGTTTTTCACCTAAAATGTTGGTTGCCTGGCCTTCGAGTGGCTAAAGCTGACTATGTTTAATCGCGATTAAAAAGGTGTGGAATAAAATTAGTTGCCATGAAGAGAAGAGAGTTGTCATGATTTTTGCAGAATAGCTTTAAGATTCTCCTAGCCAAAAGTATGGAATTTTAGTGATAGTTTAGTTCGGTGTGCAAGAGAATCCGCACCATTACCCATATTATTCTCCTTGTCTAACGTTAAAAGGGCCACAGAGATAGATACTTCTTTAATTTCATTATTTATTTCTTGTTTTTTTTAAACTGATAAAGCAACCATGATTATTCTAACACTTAAAAATAACTTCCACAATAAATCAAATTCTGAACAATACTTAAAACCGTATCCTACGTATTTTCAAAATTGATATCAACGGTATTATCCTCTAAGAGAGACCAATCTATTTACTGGCTGTCTACAAAACGCCACGTCTCAAGAGAGTAAGGCTGAATGAATCGAGCATCATCGATTACACTTCTTATACTACCCTCTTTGATTTCCAATTCAGAGATTTCCTCAAATAAAAATCACTTTGAGAAGCTTTCGAGCGCTTGTATATACGTTTTAGTTGAGATTTGTTTGTTTTTCGGCAATATTAAGGCGAGGTTCTGCTGTAACCATGTAACCATCTGAAGGGAACCCACCAGTGAGATTTATTAGGAGGCCTAACACCACTTTTCGAAACTCCAATGTCCCCTAAAATAATCGAAACTCAAGGATACGGAAACTAAACAAAGGCCGTGATTGATAAACGTTACTTAGCACGTAAGTACTTTGGCTAGACATTATTCCTGTCACTGTCGCACAACTTTCAAACTACAAGTGCAACATAGAGACGGGATCATAATTATCTAAGCCAAAGCATGTAATGTTTATCAATATCAGCCTAAGCTTGATTAACTTTGACAAAATTGAAAAAATATAACTATCTCTCTTCTTCCAGGTGTGCTGTCCAAAACAGACACAGACTCAAACACAGGCACCACAAGGGAACTGCTACACCCCTGAAGGGAAGGTTGGACAATGCGTCAGTTTGTACTCTTGCTCGCATCTCGCGAACTTGCTCAAACCACCCGTGCCTAGTGAGAGCATCGCCTATGTGCAGAAGTCTAAGTGAGTACATCATTCAGGTGTTGAATATTTTTTACCCAAGAATTAAAAATCACGCCTATCCTGGTCGAAGGTTAGGCAGAGGTGTATAGATAGACCCAAGTACAACCACATTCCTCCAGTTACGTTTAAAGGCTCGTTCACACTGGCGCGACTTGTCGCGCGACGCGACACCGGTAATTGTTCTACCGTGAAGTTTTCTTAGAAATTGTATTGTTAAAGTCGCGACGCGCGACAAGTCGCGACAGTTTGTACGAGCCTTAAGTCTCATGCAATAGGACGAGCCTATTGCCAGAAACCGGGCCCAAATTCACACTCTGGGCTGCTAAGAAATTCCTGAGGCAAAAATTTGCTGACCTGGGAATCGAACCCAGGACCTCATGTACAGCAATAGCGCTTGCGACCACTAGACCAACGCGGCAGTCTAACCATAAAAAAACCCACCAAGCAACATAAATCTGAAAAGGGGTCAAAGTCGGTACAATGGAATTACAGGATAGTCCGAATAGCCGAAAAAAGGATTGAGATCTAAATGAGTGTCAAGTTCTATGAAGCTAAAAGAAAGTTTATACGGTTTCATGCTAGTCAATATGTACCTCGGCAAGTTTTTAAAGTAACATCAACAGTAATAAATAATTGGCTTATAACAATAGTATCATAAGGTTTTAATCATTTTGCCACACTACTTAGAATAAAAACTTGTTGTCATCTGCTAAAGGAAATGTATTATCAAGATTATAATCCTAACATAGAAGGGGAATCCTTCGTTCTAGATCATAATAGCGTAATCACAGTTAATAATACACTGCATGAACAGAAAGAAACATCGCAATAACAATTAGCAAACCTCTTAGACCAGTGTAGGAATGTCAAGGACTTTTAGGTATCTTTATAAAAAAGACAATTTCGAAGATGACTGTGAATGTTACATTTTGAAAGACAACAAAAATAAATTATTGAGTTTCGTTAGAGGAAGATGTGAAGAGATTATATCAATCAGGAGCAATTTAGTTCATGTGAAAGCAATATGTTGTACAACAAAGATTTACCAGCTGTCCTTCTGCTCCTGTCCCAATTTTCATGTCGGCGAAGCATGTCTTTTTCGTCCATATATTTAATATCAGTCTTCATCTAGGTATTCTCTTTCTAGACATATCATATTTCGTTTTTGAAAAAAAAAATTGTACGTATAAATTTGCAAGTGACGAACTAGTCAGCTGATTTCAGTTTTCATTCACAGAACAGATGGAAAGAGATAGCAGTTGTTTTCATTGACGAAGTGCACTTCGCGCGTAATTTGTGAACCACGTTATGCAGAGTCAATGTTTATTTTACTTATTTTATTTTCTCAAATTGATTTAACTGTACGAAATTTCTTCACTATTGTTATCTTTAAACACAATACTACCTCTTTAAAGCCGTGGCAGATATTTTTATAGCACCTTATATATCTATCGGTTCATTGGTCTTCCCGTACTCGTATAGCCTCGAGCTTCTACCACTCGCTATAATAAATGGTCGACTAACTTGCCATTTGCAGAGTTATTTCGCGAGTACAACGCTCTAGGATAAAATCTACTATTATGAACCAGACGGTTATGTTTTTTATGAGTAAATAATAAAGATATAAATCTATGACCGAATAATACATGATGTATATCAGTAACCTGTTTGGACGAGTTGAGACAATTGAGGAAAATCGTTCGTAATAGTTTGTGTTGTAAGACTTTGCATTAAATACCATAAATTATTAATTACGTAATGGGATGCTTTAGAAGAATCATCTGCAACTAATAATGAATCATGGTATAAAGGTTAATCATATTGAAGTGTCTCGTGATTTCATTAGCAGAGTAGTATTTTATAATGCGAGTGTGAGACTAGTTTTAATTAATTATAACATCAGATTATTTTTACACATCTACGGAACAATAAGCGTCATTTATTTCATATTCTGCTATAATGACCTTACTATAAGCATTTGAATGGCAAGTGGACCTAAGGTGACATTTCAGTAAAAAAATCGTATAACAATTTAGTTTTAATCTAAATCAAATTGTCATTTCCAGATGCGATGGACCAGAACAGTACAGCGTCTGCTGCGGTCCTCCTCCGGATCGCAACCACCAGACCATGATAGTTCCATCAGGAAACTGTGATGCTCAAATGACTGCTTACCCGCCTGATCCTCGCACGGAATGCTGTGGTGTTGATAGCAGAGTCGGAAACAAGATTGTGGGTCAGTATTTATTTATTTCAACCTATGCGTATGCATAAGATGGATTTTCCAAGCATTAACACTTTTATCTACACCCATACTATAAAAGTTTCTGAAACAGTTAGCTTATTGCCAACATTAAAACAACCAGTGTCACAGTAACTATTACATGATCCAAACGAGTGTTATAATATTGTATTAAATTTCATTATGCAACTCTTTTAATTTCACGATCCATTCCCATTCCCTTCCCTTCCTACCCGGTCACCTGCTGACCCCCGCGCCGACACATGTGCGACAATTTCCAAAATACGCTCCGTCACGCTTGGAGGGCAACGGGCTATGGTCGTTTTAATGTTGGCAATAAGCTAACTGTTTCAGAAACTGTTAATAGAGGATTCATATCATGGGTTTAGATAAAGTCTTTTATGCAACTGTACATAATTAGGTATTAAAACACTCATGTGATAAACCCACGTTCGTGTTTTAATACCCCTTATCTATAACTATTCATCATCATCAAAATCAGCCTTATAATAGTCCCACTGCTGGGACATAGCCCTCCCCTCTGAGGGGGAGTAACACCGGTTGCATCTTCTATATGTGGATTCATTCCACAAAGCTAATTTAACACGTTGATACCATTTTACATAAGGGAAGGTAAGCGTTTTCTTAATACCAAGGAAAATTGAAGAAGCTAATTTGAAATGGGTCTTGTTGATCCTCAAAATACGCGTTTCTTCAATATAAACTGCCTCCTTGCTAAAAGATTTTACTTGAATTTCCAGGTGGTAACGCGACAACAGTAGACCAGTACCCATGGCTGGTGATGATAGAGTACGTGCAAAATGGCGTCACGAAACTGCTATGTGGAGGTGTTTTGATCAGTGGCAAATACGTCCTGACTGCAGGCCATTGTGTTGCTGGACAAGTGTTGACTATTGGCACACCGTGAGTTTTGACACTTCTCATTTATTTCACTTCATGAACAAACTTCCAAGGCATGTGTTGCAATTGGCTGACAGTTAAACTTACAATTTTTAGTTTTGTAGCCTTTTTTGTGTAGCCTGTCTGCGGCATAGCTCGGACTTTTAGTACTAGTAGGAAAAGCTGTTATTTGGCATGGGTATACATATTAATTACGCCGACAAATTGCTAAATGAAAAAAAAAAAAAAGGTTTTTTCCTCACCCATGATGTAGGGTGTCGTTGGAAAAAATAGCGAGTTTGTTAAAACTTCTGGATTCAGGCGTTAATAAACTCACAATTGTAAAATATTAAGCTTTAAAGTGCTCATTTTTGTTAAAATTAAATGTATAAATTGTTGTCGAAATTAAAAGGAAAACTATCCCAGCTAATTAGGTTCTACAAGTTAACGAGTAATAATCGACCAACTTACATTAGCAGTTGCAAAAACATGTTTTTCAACTACGATGTTCAGTTTGTTCTTGGAATAAATGCATTCATCCCAACTTCGGAACCCTTCATTGTGCGTGGTCCGTCACGCACTTGGCCGGTTTTGTGAAAGAGCACTGCTTTGTGACCCTGACATGATCTTATGATGTTTTTTCCAGTAAGAGAGTACGTCTGGGAGAATACAACATTTCTCACGAAGGCCCAGACTGTGCACCTGTCGAAGCAGGCGGCGAGGACTGCACTGAAGGAGTGACAAGGATCCTCATTGAGAAGGTCATTCCCCATCCGCAGTACAACCCCGTCAGTGCCTTGAAAAGGAACGACATTGCTTTGTTGAGACTGAAGGAGGTAGCTCCGTTTACAGGTTAGTTGAAACCGACTTTTAATCCAAACTCGAAACGTAGTGGAGTAGAAACAAAGAGAATAATCTTATAGATTAATGAACCCATCTTTTTAGTCTGATTTTGAGTCTCCTTCAGGGCTGTTGCGAGAATCTTGCAAACAATACATACTTTGCCGTATAATGTTATCTGGGCAAAGAAAATATCATCATCATCATTTCACCCCAGAATCACCTTCTGCTGGGTATGGGCCTCCCCTTTTTTCTGCCATACTTCCCGGTTCCGTGCGTCCCTCAACTAGGTGTTTCCTGCGACTTTGACGATATCATCAACCCAACGGGCTTTTGGACGGTGCTGGTTTCTTTGGCCTAACCTTGGCCGCCATTCGGTCACTGCTTTACTCCATCGGCCATTTCCGCGTCTAACTAGATGTCCTGCCCAACTCCATTTGAGATGCATCGCATTTTGGCGAACGACGGAAGGAAAACATGATTCTAGCAATTTTGAATAAAGAGTACAACTCATATTATTTTGCTTACAATGCCATAGTCTTGGTCAATAGTATTTACCCGGGGTTTTTACAGTCTAACGCTTCTTGTATGTAGACCGTAAAATTATTTCTACCGAACATGGAGACTAACTGCGTTTTATTTTTCAGACTTTATTCGTCCTATCTGCTTGCCAGTCAAAGACCTGACTGAGCCGTCGAACATTCCAACCAACTTTTCACTGTACGCAGCCGGTTGGGGCGCTGTGAGTGATAGGAAATCTTACAGCGAAGTGAAACTGCATGTGGACCTACCATACGTCACTGCCGAAGTAAGTTATCAACAAGTTAAAATTAAAAATTTAGATAACCCCCGACACAAACACTAAAAAGAAAAAAAAAACACTCCATCATTAGACCCTGTCCACGATATACCTATACCTAACCTATTCATTGAGACCATTCCAATGAGCCCAAACACGATATCGGTGCTGTAAGTTAGTGAAGGAATAGGGTATCCTGCGAATTCCAGGTGATGCTGCACAGTATCAGTTCAAGGTTACTATGTTCTTCTAATATCATTGATGTAATAGAATACTAAATTTCGAATCAATCAAACCTGTGGAAGATGCGCACATCCATTCATTAACTAGAAAAGAGCTGATAATCTACAAACCGCTGAACCAATTTTCTTGAATTGTAGCTAAGAACACTCTCGATCAAGAAACCTTTCAAACAAAAAAATACTCATCAAAATCGATTCAGCCGTTTGGGAGCTACGAGTGAACAACAGATACATAGATACGGACGGAACACACGGAACGGAAACAGAGGGGTGTTATAAGTTTAACGTGTGTTTAAACGGAAACAGAGAGGCTGTTTCCGTCGGGGGTTAAAAAGCCAATAAAAAGCACGAAGTCATTATAAGTCATCATCATAGTCATTCTTATGCTCTTATCCCAATTTATTCGTGATATTTTTTCACTAACCCTCCTCCCCTCTCCCCGAGGCGGCACGTTTCTAAACTTTAACCAATCAATCAATAGGTATTGAAAGTTCATCAATTTTTTGCACCTTGAAGATTGCGTCAAGGGAAAAAAATTGTATCTCGCTAAAGAAACAAAACCTTTCCTTATTTGCCATAAATTATGGGACGATGCGGTTGATACATAGCCATGATTTTTTAGAACTAATCATTCATAATACCCTGCTCCTTCCCACAGAAATGCCAACCAGTCTACAGTTTCCCTGGCCGCAGTGTCCCACTTTGGAAAGCTCAGATGTGCGCCGGTGGTGTCACAGGCAAGGATTCATGCAAAGGTGACTCTGGTGGCCCTCTCATGTACGAAGACGGAAGAACTTATGAAGTCATCGGCATCGTCAGTTTTGGACCAGTCCCCTGTGGCATGGAAGGCGTTCCTGGTGTCTACAGCAAAGTATATGAATATCTTGACTGGATTAAGAACACCATTGTCCCTTAAATTGTTTTAACGACGTTGAGTGATCTAATTTGATTTTCTTTTGGTACACATCTGCGACCTGCTCTTTTTAAGACCTTTAACTTTACGATTGATTGAAAAGAAAAGTAAAGGCCAAAGTACTTAGTAATACATGTATGTATGTGCATAATACTTATTAATAAGTTAATCTCCATTTAATTAGGTCACTTTCAACGTTTGCGAATATCGTTTTAAAAATACTTGTCTTGTCCATGACTCAATTTCATCTTTCGCCTAGCAATATTATAATTGTCCCGTTCTAAAAGTTGTTCATTTTCATGGGCATTTCACCCGTTAAATATTTGTCTACCTTTCTGTTGTAGCTTGCATAATGATTATAAACATTTTTGCTCAATTTTTCAGTAGTCACTGTCTAAATTAGCTTTATGTCAACAGTAAAATTAAGATTAACATAGATTTAATGTTGGTAACATTTATTGAAAACGTCAATAATTTAAGCCATAGCTGTTATATGCTTGTTGTTGAACGCGTCCGGATTGACGATTGCTAGTTAAATTTTATACATGGTATTTTTAATTTGTTGGTTTACAGATTGGTTAGATATCGCTATCATAAAGCGTCAGTGTGAAGTTTCGCCAAGTACAATAAAAACACCATGATTTTTGTCAGATTTAGGTCAAAATCAATCATTAACAAACAGATTGATAACTATCAATCTCTTTCCTGCTTTGTATTACAACACAAGTGATGTAAAGATCTCAAGGCTGCTGAGCTGGTTCAGATCTGAATAGTTCGTAAGTCAAAACATCGACTATTTTGAAAATAAATAATTGTGAATAAAATTCACAATATTATGTTGTTTTATTATGTTCATCGTGTCGGTAAATATTACAGCTAACAGTAACCAATACTAAATAATAGTTGTCGCCACTGATGAGTGCCAAATCATCATTCACTTATTCATGTCTCATTCTTCAACAGTTATTAATGAACTACTTAATAACATTACTCACATACCTACACCACCACATTTGAACACAAAGCGATTCCAGCACGTCAAAATATTAAAACGAAATGCTCACGTAATATTCTTCCAGTGTATAAAATAAACAAAAAAAAAGGAAAAAATAAAAACTATGAGTTCACTTACCCCTAGCGTTGGTGGCTGCGTCTGCGATCTTCTGGAAGGCATCCAGGAAAGCGGCAATCGCTACCAGGGCTGACCTGCCAAATGAGAAAACGCATTTGAGATTGATGTCTTTGTTGTTGTACTATGTAGATTTTGAGGAAGGAATATGAAATATAAATGAAAGTTCTGAAAGTGTGTTAGCCAGTGGTAAAACCTGCTGCTACAGAGTTATTATTGATTTAAATTATCTTGGTAAATGGCGAACACATATCAGTAGAAAATGTTGTAGTAATAGGCAGAGAGCAAACATATGCATATGTAGAGAGTAAACTGGACTCCAATATGTATGCAGGTACGGCACATTCACATACTATTTATCACTATCCTACCTCTCACGACACCCAACAGTAAGGTTTCTAAGAACCTTTCTAGCCATAAACCGTACATCATCAACAGGAAGCTTTTCAGCAGACACAACATAAAATGCATCTCCATCAAACCCATTTCAAATTGATCTCAGATTCTCAACCGCAGCCGTGACCTCCACGAATGAAATATTTACAACACAAGGCACATAACAATAACCTTTTATTATCAGATCACATGTTGCCATATCATTGTCAATTTGTGAGTCAACGGCCACTCAATTGTCATTAAATGGCTGACTGTAGTCGAGTTACGATGCATCGTATATGAAGGTTAACTTTTCGTACCTAACATGATACTTATGCATTTTAATAAGAGTCAATAATTTAAACTGCTTGGCATAAGGACTATTTTTGATTGAATGCAATCCCCAGGTCGTGGATCAAATCAAGGCATTTGTTGTTAGTGACATTTATTAATGTATAAATATGGGGCCATTCTAATAACAGGGTTACAAAAAAAATACTATTGAAAATTGTCATAACTATACAAGTAAAAGCTGTTATTGGACAAATGCGTCTAGCTCTGTCTTGAAAATATGTTTGTGACGATTGATTGAGCCCAAGTTCATGTTAAGCAAAGGAGAATGGGTATATAAGAGCGTAAAAAAAATGTGAAGACATTAAATTGATTTAAAATTTGGAAATGCCAAAAGTGCACGCCTATGAGATATGCGCTCATTCAAAAACAGAAAAAAAAAAAAAAAAAAAAAAATTATTAAGGTCAATGTGGGCTAATCCGTCTTCGGGGCAATTCCATACACATGCAATAACTATCAATCCAGAATAGTTACGCTGTTACCGATTCAGTTGATAAAACTGGATCAGTTTTTAGTTGCAACTACAATACATAGATGGAGCTACGTTCTCTACAAGAGTAGAAAATGACGTTTGAAGTTTAGTTGTGTTCCGAACTCGATACTCAAGTGTAGAGTGCTGCCGTTTCTTAAAAGTTAAATTATCAATTTCACAAGTTACGACTTTCCGAGTATGCACATTATGTGGTTTAATATTAGGTCTTTACCTATGAAATTGCCGTTCTGCAGTACTGGCCATTTCAAATCAAAATAATTTTTGTTTGGCTAAGAATTCTAATTTCAAATTAATTTTATTTTAAAAACATGGATTTTTTTTTCCAAAAGTAGTCATTTGTTTATTGATTAGTGTTACATTTTCATCGCTTTTCAATCTTTTTCGTCATCATGGATACGTTAAAAATTCGAGTAATTATGGAATATGAGTACCGTCGTGGCAGCAACGCGGCACAAGCGGCACGCAACATCAACGACGTTTACGGAGCTAACACTACAAACCAACGCACCACCTTTTATTGGTTTGCTCGCTTCCGTTCTGGAAATTTCGACCTGAAAAATGAACCTCGCGGTCGTCCGAAGACTTTGGTCGACAATGACGAATTAAAGGCGATTGTGGAAGCTGATGATACACAATCTACGGCTGAATTAGCAGCAGCTTTCGACGTTAGCGTCAAAACAATATTGGTCCATTTGCGTCAAATTGGCAAGGTAAAAAAGCTTGACAAATGGGTGCCCCACGAACTCAATGATCGCCAGAGCGAAGTACGCGTCGAGACGTGCCTTGCACTGCTCAACAGACACACAAATGAAGGAATTTTGAACCGCATTGTTACCTGCGATGAAAAATGGATTCTGTTTGATAACCGCAAGCGCTCAGCAAGTTGGTTGGATCCTGGTTCAGCACCTAAACAATGCCCTAAACGAAAACTTACCCCTAGAAAAGTGATGGTCACTGTTTGGTGGTCTAGCGCCGTTGTGATTCATCACAGCTTCTTACCAAACGGGGTGAGCATTACTGCAGATGTGTACTGTGAAGAACTGAACACAATGATGGAGAAGCTGGCACATCTCCAACCAGCATTGGTCAATCGCTCGTCTCCGCTGCTCCTGCACGACAACGCGCGACCTCATACTGCACAGCAGACGGTCTCCAAGTTGCAAGAACTGGGGTTGGAAGCTCTCCGTCATCCGCCCTACTCACCAGACCTTGCGCCTACAGACTACTACTTTTTCCAGAATTTGGATAACTTCTTGGCGGGAAAAAAAATCAATACCCGAGAGGCAGTACAAAATGCCTTTGAAGAATTTGTTGCCTCCCGTCCAGCTGATTTCTTTAAGAAGGGCATCAATAAACTGCCACTGCGATGGCAAAGATGCATTGATTGCATGGGTGATTACTTCGATTAATACAAATAAAAAATACATGAAAAAAAATCGTTTAAATTTTTTCATACAAAACGGCAATTTCATAGGTAAAGACCTATTATGTGTTTCAATGGATTTTTCTATTTGTTTTTAATAAAATCCAGTGGATACAGCTTTAATTGTTGTATCAAATATGTCAGCTCAAAATGAACGAGTGGGAAAATTCGTCTAATATCAAAGGGGCTAAATCGTCATATACCGGAATAACCCCATTGCAGATATCGTAAACCTTTTTCATCTATCCTGTTTTTAGTTTTTGCTTAAGTCGACCAGAAAGATGTGTTATACTATTAGTAATTAATTGATTCAGGCGTGACTTGGCTTGGATTTCCGCCTCATCTATTGTATGTTATACTAATGTTATTTTCTTCTAAAACTTCTGACCAGATTTTGTGGCATACGTTTTTAAATCATTTTAAGGCCATAGACTTCTTATAGCGTTTCCTGGAAACTATAGATAAAGACAAATTCAGTTTTTTTTCTTCAAAATTTTGTGTGTGTTGGGCCATTTTAATACTAATAATGAAGTTGTAATGCTTAACCGAATTTATTTTAAAAAAAACCCGTAGATTTAATTCAATACCAAGTATACCAACCTCATAATAAGATAGTCATTTTAACAAAAAAATCTTTAAATTATTTTTCAACCTTTTTAAAAAGGTTCATAATCCCTGTTTATAAAAATATGCCGCATTAGCCCCTAAAAAAGATTTTTCTCAATAAAATGTAAATTCAACCTTATATTTATGATGTGACAGAAAATTTTTCTTTAACATCTGTATTTTCTTGTTTACAAATAACATACTTTTGAAATAACGGCCTAATTCTAGGAAAATTTGCTACGCGACGGATTTGCCCCAATTTTCGGGAAAATCCGTCTAAGGACCTACTTTAAAAAAAACATTTTTAGTTAATTAATGAAGGCAGTTCTGTTGTTTCGAATGGATGTATATAAAAGACAATTAAATTCTTCATCACTTACAACCATCAAATTTATAAAAAAGTAGTTAAGAGTACCAGATATAGTCAACCAAATTCAACTTACAAAAAAGTATGACGGATTTGCCCACATTGACCTTAATATCAATTTCGATAACGACACCCATATTTTTTTTTCTAAACAATCACTTCCATACGTAAGTGTAAGCCTTTTTGGACATCGACTGGTTGGTCACAATCACAGGTAAGTTTTATTTCCCGCATTCACTCTCCTTTCCACATCTTCAATATTTTCATCTCTTGTAAACAGACTACCCACAAATGACCTTCGTCTTATTCCCATTAATATTAATCCCTTTCATCGATTGATATTCCATCGTGGCTGACATATAACATCAATATCAATTTTCTAAGAATAATAATTATAATATTTCTTTTTTACAGTTCAGTACTAACCCGGCAAGTTCTACATTAAGGTCAACTGTATCATTGAAGACTTTTTTTTTTTACAATATTCACTTGCTTTTCGAATTCACTTAGACATTGGCAGAATGGTCGACATCGGCTTTACTTGCCATAAAAAAAAAATAGAACAGAATAGAATCAATATCAATGTAGTTCACAAGGATTTTTCTTTTATTGTAGTCAGTTATTCTGATAAAAGAATTGTTCCATTCGTAGAGGTCGTTAGCGAGAATGATAGTCTATTGCGGAAACTGCACCGGACGTAGGTACTTGAGTATCGACACTCGTGGAGGCGTTTTTACAGTGAGTGTACTAAGAAACTATTACGTAATATGTGTTATTATATTACTTACTTCAATGCTGAATGGAGTTTCGTCGCCTTTGATATAAACTCCTCCCACATTGGCGCGCTGTTCTGTTGGCAGAGAGAAAGAAATACATGAGTATAGGTAAAATTACAAATAGTAATAACACTGATATAACAGGAACATTGTATAACCTTAGATAGTAGTTGGAAATTAAACTTTACGTCATAATATTATAAATATATTCTATCTTTTCAACCCAAGTAGGTAAACCTCCAGGCCAATATTCTCGGCCCCCAGACCATTGGGAAATCACAGCACAAGATAAATGATGAACTTGATCATTATAAGGATGCAATCAAACATGACGAAGCCATCAACGAATTCGCACTTAAATTAAACGGCCGGATGTCCAAAAAATCCTTAGTACACGACACATTAATTTTAAACCACCAAAAGCATTCACAGTCGCAATTAAGATCTCCATTATCGAAAGCTTATAATACCAGAATCGTATCGAAAGCGGAGAGCTACTGAAACTATTGACGATGAGATTATATTCTGATTGATGCCTCCATTTTGCGTAATTTGTCAATCAGCTTGTGAAATCCAATACATTAGTGCCTGGCGATAATATGAGAGCAATCAATCACGGTATTGCGATGACGAATATAGATTGTTTTGTGGTGTGAAAAGTATCGTAAATAAATCTGTTAGTAATTATTATATATTATTATTGAAAATACACGATGTTCAATTGATAATCATTGAGACAAGCTTCAATGTCGAAAAATCTGTGGTTAAGTCAACTTTAATCCGCATTTAACTTCAAGCAGCGGTTATGAGTAAGGGGGAAATATATTGGCAGTGATGCTGGCAGGCTGTTTGTAATTAGAGGATTGCTCAGCATGAGCAATCCCGAACAAACAGGAAATTGTAACTTTATGATTATTATAAACTGATGGAGGAAGAGATGGAGATGGAAGAGGACACAAGGCTGAATCTTGTACTATGTAGGTAGTAAGTAGTAAGCATAACAGTAAAACATAGTTTTGAAATCCCCAAAACTTTAACATAACATCTTCCAAACCTTATCACCAAAATTCATATTACTAAACACATATTCCGCCTTCCCAAATCCTTCACACGTAAGTTTACTTTCAACTTTGTCACTTAGATCTTAAAATTCAAATTGCCTTACACATACTCAAATAATTCTCAAGGTATTCGTTGAATAGACGGACGGGAGCAATTTGTCAGTACAGGTGAACAGATAGATGGTAATTGTTCGGCTGTACACATGAAGGATGGACTCATTTACTTGCTTTTAACGTTACTTTGAAAGATAATATTTCATATCCGGTGTGGAATTTGAAACACAATATCAGCATTAAGAGACATTAAGTAAGTAGGGGTTACATCAGCTGAAAGAATTTCAAAGTATAGGCCAAGCCTCTATACAACGAAACGTATAAAATGGAAGAACTAGGATAAAAGTAAAAAGATACAACGAGACGTATAAAATGGAAGAACTAGGATAAAAGTAAAAAGATACAACGAGACGTATAAAATGGAAGAACTAGGATAAAAGTAAAAAGATACAACGAGACGTATAAAATGGAAGAACTAGGATAAAAGTAAAAAGATACAACGAGACGTATAAAATGGAAGAACTAGGATAAAAGTAAAAAGATACAACGAGACGTATAAAATGGAAGAACTAGGATAAAAGTAAAAAGATACAACGAGACGTATAAAATGGAAGAACTAGGATAAAAGTAAAAAGACAACGGACATAACCTTGATGTCGGTCAGACAATGCATAATACATTCACATGGAAAGAGAAATTGGCTACAATTGGTAACTTAAACGGTAGAAGATATTGAATGGACATACATATTCTAATGATATAATAATGTTACCATTACATAAAAATCAAACGCAACTCATTTTAATACCATCATCATCCTGCCCTTACCCCGATTTAATTGTGGTCGGCACAGCATGTAATCTTCTTCCATTCATGTATATTAGCCGTCTTCTCTGAAGCCACTCCCTTTCTAGCCATATCATCTTGCACACAATCCATCCAAAGTCACTAATTTCACTACAGAACTTCTTTATACTAACACCAACAATAAAGAAAAACATAATAATAAGAGGTACATTCAAATCAAGTTCCATTATTAGACAATAATTTGACAGATTGCCATAATAACTGCGACAGACAGCGGTTAGAACCCACATTAGAATACCATTCAGCTACTAGCTGTAGCCAGTTCGTTGTCATTATCTCTAATTTGGGTCTAAGGTGTAATTAGGCAGTCATTAGTTTCATAGGTAATCCAATCGTTATATTTTTCTCTCTTTCCATTCCTAATTTTGGTCCTTCATTATGTTTCTAGTCGTGGATATCTTCCTGACGTAACGCAGTGCGGAAAAAAAGACCAATTACAAAAAAATACCCATTATCTGCCAAATATTCCAGATAATAAGTACGTAATTTGAGGAAGTCTAAATGTGCTCTTCTAAAATAGTGTCAATTTAGAAGCAATATTCCAAATCAAAAGTCAAATCATCCCAAGGTTTTCTCTAATTTATGCCTTGACTGTAACGCCCTTTATTATTAGAAGTAATGTTCCATTCACACCAATCTTCTAGGAATGCCAAATCACTAATAACGCCCATGAACCATACTATATACTAATGAATGATGATTTTATTACACAAACAGGCATTAACTAAAATTCTAGATGACGTGTATACTGAAGTATTCATTGGGCTGATGAAATTGTTTGCGAAACAAAAACTGTGGAGCAATCAGATTCGCATATATCATGTCTAAGGACTTAGACACAATTCGGTCATCGTTAATGGTATCAAATAAAGTCATGAATTTTAATTACTAGACTATTAAGAAAAGCTAGGCTTAGGCGTCTACACTACACATCTCCTTATGAATATTCTAACAATTCTTATTATGATTATTTGATATCTACTGTTCCTAACTTTCCATCAGTCAGTAATTTTTCCGGAGTTTATTTTGAAGGAACAAAAAATTTGGTCGCTAACATGAAATCTGCTACTAAATTAAATTGATTCCCTAGTTATATAGGTCGGAAAAACGAAAATTTTATCAGCGTAGGGTAATTTAAGAAATCAAAGTCAATATAAATAATAGTCGTAAAAACCGTACGAAGCAGTGTTGTATAAATAGACTAAATACTCCTTGCTTAATTGTTTTGATGAACAAAATCAGCTACCAACTTAATGATATTTGTTCCTAAGTTATAAATAGAAGAAGCGTGGGGTAACACTGAGAACCTAATAACAACCGCCTACGGTTTCTGTTTTGAATTGGTCTTTACCCGTGGGTGTCGTGAAAGACAATCGAGAGGTATCATAATATAGAAGAACGTACATGTAGGAAATAAAATATTATAATATTCTATATTTGGATTTTTGATCGTATTCAGTAACTTGACAGTAGGAGAGATAAAAAGAAATTGGTGAGATGAAAAAAAAAAAAATTGTGAACCTCACAATGTACATAGTTTAAATTTTTAGTAACTTAAACACTTTACAACAGATATTCGTTTATAAAATAACTTAAACAATGAATAAAGACTGTTTTACTGACGAACATTTTACAAAAGCCAAACACGTTTTTGTAATTTAAGAAGGCATGCAGTTTTATTTCAGGAAATATGGAACATAAGTCAAACCAGTTGTATAGAGTACAAAATTCGTTAAGTCCAGTTGAAAAAAAACAATAAATTAATGGTATAATACACTATTTGCATACCCATGTTTTGGTAAAATATGGAGAACTATTAATAAAAGGAAAAATATCTATGTATCTATTATTACCCATGTTTGCAAATAAATAAATGATTTGATTTGATTTACATTTCTGAATTTGACATTCCGAATAATTTTGCAATCGGTGACGTAAACTGTTAAAACTGAATATAATTTAGGCATAGGTATCAATCTCGTAGACATGACCATTAGTGCGACGACTGCAAAATCGTATGTAGACCTTAGCAACAAACCGAAAAATAGAACTACAAAATCAAACCCCGAAAGACCATGTAACCTAAGCTTAACAAGCCAAATAATAAAACAATTCGCTAGGTAACGGTGATTGAATTACTGTTTCTACGAACGAATATCGTTATAACTTTTTGTACGTATTCAATTTATTTGTTAACCTTTATACGTTTTTAATATAATGGAGCTTTTATATTGAAGCTAGCGCCCGCCGGCACGAACCGGCGACGGCCAAGCCATCGGATTTGTCGATGTTATGCCGCTGGCGGATTGCATCTGTAAGCCTTTTGTGCTTAAATGCTTTTGCTTGTAGTCTATATTGTTTCAGGACGTAATAAAAGATTTATAGTACGAAAAATATGGTATCAAAAGTTTTTGGAGTTAAAGAGGAGGAGATATCATAATAATATTTTACATGAGAAAAATGACAAAAGTGGTGATCATTTCAATAATACCACGTCATCAAACTTTCAAAATCTCTCTTGGTCCAGTAATCCTGACGCAGACCTATAGGATGTAGCCAAGCCACATAACAGATCTATACTAGGTTCAATTCTATAACAATTTTGAGGTTTTTGCAGGCAAATAGATGCAACATGAAAAGAATATATTTTAAACATAATATGCCTTTAAAATAAATTGTTCCTTTCTTTCTTCCAATAATTTCAGATTTATGGTAATATAAATTTAACTACCTACATCAGCATGCATTTTCGACATATCAAACGAGACTTTATGCAAAATCGACAAATGCACTGAAATTTTCAGTTTAAATTCAAATACGGTTCACATACGGTACGATAAATAAGCTTACCGAACTGTTTATTTTGCGTTTAACCAGACGCAAACGAACGGGTAATTGTTAAGCTATTGTACCATGTCGGTGTGAATGCTCCATTATGAATTCATAAAAAAATGCTGTGCAGTCATATAATTTTGGCATGTTTTTTTCTTGTTAATGCATAATGAAATCTTTAAGTAATGAATCGGATACAATGACCTTTATAAATGAAAATAGTTGTCGAAAGTTAGAACATACATTGCGAAATCAATTATTAAATTGGATGTGAGTTAATTTTCTTACTACGTGAAGTATGAGAGTGTAGTCTTTGAAAGTATATTATTTATTCTGAAAATTCTGTTGCTGGTAGAAAAACTTTATCCAGATGGAAGCCATCACCATCGTTTCTGTACATGGCTGGCCAGAATGTCTTTTGTTTAAAGGCTCGTACATCGGCGCAACTTGTTGCGCGACGCGGTAATTGTTCAACCGTGAAGCTTTCTTAGAAATTGTATTGTTAATTAAAAATCGCGTCGCGCCTGTTTGTGGGAGCCTTTAGTCCCCCAACCTTTGAGGGACACTTAAATCATAATAATAGGTGCCTCATTTAATTAAAAGCTTCTAACTGGATCTCTGCGAGTTGGCTTTGGGACTCGTACAACTTCCAAAGGTCCGGGATCTAATCTTTTTATTTCAGAAGAACATCGGTAGATTGTAAAAAATACTCAAACCGTTCCATTTAAGGCAACCTTTACTTCTTCAATCTACCTTTGTACTTCGGCTACTTTACAGAATACCTTATGGTGCATTTGCAGGCTTCCCATAAGCACTTGAATCATTGACATATTGCTCTTCACATGTCTCTTTTACACACCTGCTGGACAAACCGATACCGACAGCTTGACATCGAGCATGATGTCAAACGCCTCGTGAGAAATATCAACAAGGCTGTATGTAAAATTATCTGTTTTTTTTTTGTTATCTATAGACCGTAACCCTGGTTTACCTGGTTGGGTATCGATAGCGGAACATTCAGATAAAAAACTGACCCCAATATAAGACAAATTTTCAAATAAATATTCGTATCATGTGCCGAAAAGTATACTCATTCCACTTTACCCTTAATAGCATCCCAATCGCTCATAAAACTGTTTATAATGTTTGTTTGATCCCTAATCGATGTTGATTTAGGATTTCTGACGTAATTAGGCTTGTCCCGATCAACCATGGGGGTTCACGATTGATTAATCATTCGAAGCATGTGTAAAAAGGTTGAACGCAACTGTGCATGTAGGGATTTCTACAAAAGGCTTGCATGTAGCAGCGGTCATCAACCTTTTTGAAAAGTGTAGCATAGCTTGAGAAAGAAGTTTTTATGCAGTAGTGAATTGCAATGCAACTGGCAGATTCTCAATTGCCAAACACAGCGTACGATCCATTCAACTAGATGAACCATGCGAAGATGGTTAGGGTGTACTGGATCCAAAAGGTTGGAGCGCATTTTGGCAAAGGGCACAATTAATGTGTTGAATTGAATTGATTTGATGTGACTTTGCTGCCAAGCTAGTGATACCGTACCGAAGGACCAAATTACGACATTAACATACATTACTTAAAGCAAGCTCACAACACAAAAATACTCCCAAAGCGGCAACCGACAAAAACCGCGGAACATAATTCTATTTTTAATCCAAACAATTAACCCTCTCAAAGCGAGGGTGTGTTTGTACCCTTCAATATCCCGGAGCCCACTCGCCTCGGCCCGGACTGTCCGCTAGTACTTGAAGCGTAATAATGTCTGTGTCACATGCTACCGAGTTTATAAAGTACGATACGGTGACGACACGATGACAAGAAGGTTCGACGAAGTACTCGTACATTTTGCGGTGCAAGTAAATATACTCAATAGTCTCACTGCATTTTGCCAAATTCGTTTCATTAAATGAACTGGGCAGTGTGTATAAACTTGGAAACTGCAGCAAAATTATCTATAAAGTCATAATGTATCCGTGTATTGATGACACCATGCTGTGTGATCATCAATTTGATTACTAAACTTTGAAAATGACAACATCGAAGTTATTGCATCATTGTATAAACCTTCACTACACCACAGCCTAAAACGATATAAAACCTACGTAGCCGTAATGTCCAAGTAATACAAAACTTCTCGAGACGAGGACGTCACGATCTCACGTCAAACATTTACAACGTTCTACTTTCTAATCCAACTTTTACTACTAAAGTATAAATGATAGTGTCACATAAAGTAGTTGTCAAGGACAAAGGAGACATCTAAAAGGGTGGGATCATCCCTTGTGTATCCCGTTTTCGAGAGCCTCAGGTCAGAATTCGGAGCTAAAACTCGTTCAGCCGTCATAATATCTGGGTGACACGCAACACTCATTACACGTTACGATACGACGGCGTCACGAGATGCGATTTCACTTTCGTTCTATGGAAGTTTCTGGACATTCTATGTAGGACAGGAGAAGTTCTTGAAGATTTGTAACAACAAACACATGATTGAGTTTTCTTTATTGTTGACAGAGATACTGGAATATGTAAGTAATGCCAAGATTGCGATCACAGTCAGAAACTTAAGTTAGGATAAGAAACCTGTGAAAAAGTATAACATGCATTACAATAAAATACAACAACGAAGAGGCTAGTTCTCTCAATTCAGTTTAAAACTATGGATATGCATAATAGAAAAGCGTACAGTGAAATACCAAATTAAAGAGCGTATCAACAATACAAAGCAACAAATGACAATAACGATGATTTGTTTACCTCACCATATGCGTGACCTAGTTGTTATGAAAATCGCGCATCGCATCGCCACCGTACCGTGTAAGTGATGCTATAAAAGTCAACGACCCGACCGTACCTTGTTAGGGAAATCAACGTAGCTAGCGTTGGCTCAAACGGGGCTCCTTAACAAGGCCTTGATGTGAGGGCAAAGCTTTCCGCGAATAGAGAAAGATTTAGAGGTAATTTTGATGCTGAACTTGTGCTAGCGATTTCCTTATTTTTATCTTGGCGTTTGTCACCCGAGCTTAACGATGGCTATCTGATGGAAAGTGTTTTCCGTCTCCAGTGCCAGAAATTTTATCACTAAGAAGATAAGGAGACTAATTTCATTGCAAACAATACGCTTTGGGGAGAATTTTCACCAAGTTGCAAATGAACTTGTCTAGCAGTTTATTCTGCTGATGGAGTAAGATAAGACCAAGTTTCTGTTACAAAACCGCAATAGGCCTGCGTGGTGGATTACGGCCGAATCCCTCTCACAGAGAGGACGCCTGTGTGCCAGCAGTGGGAACATTATGGCCTGATTATGCTTATAAGTTTCTAATAGAGGTACTGCCTCTACTCTAAACGTATCATATCTACAATTAGTATGTTAGTTTAGGTTCATACAAGTCAACATTGAATTGCATTCATTTAACCAGACCTGCTCCATATCTTTAGGACCTCGTGGCTAAGTAATAACAGCCGCACGTGTCGATCCATCAGGTTAAGCTGCGCTTGCCGGGGTTGGTCCGTGGATGGGTGACCATCTTTACATACCGAGACTCCTCCGTGCTTCGGAAAGCACGTTAAGCCGTTGGTCCCGGCTGTCATTCGTGGATCTGTGACAGTCGTTACGAGTCGTCAGAAGCCCGAAAGTCTGACAACCAGTCTTACCAAGGGGTATCGTATTACCTAGTTACTGGGTTGTGAGGTCAGATAGGCAGTCGCTCCATGTAAAATACTTGTATTCAGCTGCATCCGGTTAGACTGGAAGCCGACCCCAACATGATTGGGAAATGGCTAGGCAGAATGATGCTCCATATCTTTCGTAAATATATATAGCTAAAGCCTAAGAGAATGACCACCATAAACACCACAGTCGACTGCCTGTATTAATGGTGCAATATAACATTATACTGCCGTCTGCCGTTAAGATATTATCTCTTGTTTATTACAGCTTACGACACACACGGAAGAACAGGTGGTGACCTATATTGGGCTGGGTATCCGCTTGATCTGGTGCCATAAAATATCGAATGACAATGCAAGGAGTTTTTAGGGAATATTGATAAAATCTGCACGCTTTGGAAAAGGCTTGGAGGTGGAAATAACATTCGGAGGTTAATTTCGACCATTTGAACGGTATAAACAATTGTTTTATAATCAGCTTATAATGTTCCCATCGCTAGGATTCATGCTATCTGTCTGCGCGAGGAACTGGGTCGTAACCCACCATGCTAGGCTAGTTAATTGATATGACTTGTTTTCGAGTTTGTAGTTCACGATTTTGTTGACGATCCTTCGTCGCTTTACGAGCAAAGGCAATAAAAAAAAATGAACAAAATAAAGTGCATGTAAGTTTCAACCCACGGCCTACAAATCGTAAGTCGGGGCCATGAGGCCACTAGACCACTACCGCCAAACAATGGCTACCAGTGAATAATAATTGAAGGATTCGATCTATAGTAGCAGTTTGTTTATAAAAGCGCCAATGAGAAAGCTGCTACTCTTGAAATAAACCAAAGTTTACGTATTCCGCAACCACAGCCCCAATTCCCTTCACAGCCGCAAATATGACCTAGTCATAATTTCATAAAATCTAAATAACCCGAAATAAAACCATTTGAACGATACGAGAACCGCGCCAATATATAAACTGTTTGGTTGTAACGTAAACTTGAAAGTCTGCAAACGTTAAATTGTGTAACCGCTGTTCTGTAAACACTAGCTGAGGTGTATGCACAAGATGTTAACGTTAACGTAATTGTGACTGTCTAATGGGCTGCTATATTTGAGGTTTGTGTTAGGAAGGTTAGTGGGTAATTGAACTACTGAATAACTGTTAGCTAAAGTTAAACACTGCTTCTGGATTTGATTTTTGGCGCGTTCTCCGTACCAGTTCAAAAACGTGTAACCATGATGACAGATGACTACGTTAATGTAGTAGGCGAAACGAGCCTCGAAAAACTAAAACGACCTATAGAATATTGCTAGAAAGAAGAACAGAATCTCAACACAGGACTTGCAATCGACAAAACGAGCTGGCTAACTCCTTCGCCTACAAAAGGCCCACAATCTTTATATTCTTAATCTTAAGAACTAGAGGCACGACGACTAGATAATTTTCGCAGATTTCTTATAAAATGGGCACATCTGAACGCTCATTAAACATTGGATGAGATCAGCTAAACATACTACACCCATACAAAAGTCTAGCGAATTTGTTTTGGCTATTCAACATGCCATTTTTGAAGGTGTGTTGATTTATAACTTGGCCAAGGTCAATGAACGTCTCTATTTGAGGATCTACTTAAATCTACTACATTAAATCTTTGATTCTCATTATACGGTTTGTGATTACGTCAGGGTCATCTGAACGCCTCAGTTTTCTGTAAGTTACTTTCAGCATTTTAAGTAGGTACAGACTTCATGTTTGTTCTACAGCCTTATTACAAAGATACATTTTATTTTGAATCTTTAGCATATCACTATCATCATCTTCCTTGGCAGCTTCTCTTCTTCTTTGTTCTTGATGCATTTCTATTGATCAGTAAGGTGAACAAATCAGTGAATCGGATAGGTACGAGTGACAAACTTAATGTTGGATGCTTTAACGCTTTTATAGGATTATTCCATAGGAAAATGGTTCAGTTTCTAATAAATAGCGATAAGCTCTCTGCGATAACTACTCTGATTACAGTTTTCCAAATATATTGAACCATTTGACTTAAGGTTATTCTAACCTACCTCGCCACCAATCATTATTGATATCTCGTTCAATACTAAGATTTGACGTAACATTCGGGAAAGTAAAACGTCAGTAGACACCCTTCCCACATCACAAGTCCCTCACTTTGCTGAACAAAACCACAATAACAGCCATCTAGCTGCCAGTTAACTATGTAAAACTAAACAGACATGTTATAAAAACGTATTACGCTGACAGAACGATACAAGATTAGGTGCGCGTGCCACTGTTTACGTTAAAACACGCGTACAATTGAACCAACAGAGTTTGTTGAACTATATAGCACGTGGTTAGTGTAAGAATAGATAGGGAGATGAGATTTTATGCTGGAGGCTGATAAAGAAATAATGTTTGTAAATCAATCAATTATAAAATAATATAAACATGACACTTGCCCATACGAAGCTAGTGAAGCTACAATACATAGCACGAATTTCAGTGACACCGATTCTCTAATAAATGAAACTGTAACACATATTTCTTCTAAGGGAAGTTGCACTGAAGCATACAAAGCTTGTATTGCAAATAAAACACACTGAAAGCTCAAGACATAGCACAACCCTTTTAACAATAAATACGTCTAATTTCGGAACCGCATAAGCCCACCTGTCATACATAAACAAAGCCGACAGGTTAAACCACATATTTCATTTCAATACTACAACATACATGTCCAAATACGAAATTAGCTCCCCTACCAATTAAAGGAAAGGCGGGAACGAATTTTACTCCCCTAATAGACATGACTAGTAAAGTAACGCTATACAGAAAGCGAGTTAGAAACAGCTTGATAGTCACGTCGCTTGTATGAGCGAGGTGTCACTGAAAGCGGTTCGATCGCTGTTAAGGGCCTTTAAGACGTGAAATTGCTTAGTAAGATCCGCCGTTATATCGAAACTACTGCAGCATTAATTTTGAAATAAATATATGTTAAAGTTGAGGATTAATGTTAAGTACTATGTTAACTAAAAACACGGTTTCATAAAATTTTCTAGATAGAAAAAAAAACCAAAGTTACCTCCAAACCGAACAATAAACCACTGCTATTCAAAAAATACTTGAAATTAGATCATGAAACTTTGCATACTAACTGAACTAAATATAAAGCAGCGACTATGTTTTTTATTTTTTTTAAATTACCATTATTTTCGTCGTAAAAAGCAATTACCTAAACTATTGCCGCTTTGGTGCCGCCTCCGTCTCGCTCGCACTCAGTCCGCGAGTAGTATGGTGCGAGCGAGATAAAAACCTGAGGTTGTGTGGGCTCTTAAATACCTGCCGCATGAGTTAACTACTCATGTGGCCAGTTTTGAACAGAGACCAAGCTTCATACAATCGCGTTGCAATAAGCATACTCTACATGGCATGTTACGCATACAAACTCCTCATTATCATCATCAGCCTGTTGCAGAGATCAAAAGTGGGAGGAGGTCTCAGAGAGTGTCTTTTCTGCGGCAGATTCCTTATCATCACATCATCTGTTGATTAGGTACATCCTGATAAGTTCTCTCAGTACCTATTGCGGTAGTTTACCTAAATATCTTCGTTTAGTGTCATGGAACGTGCTTGGCTTCTGCTAGCTTTTTACTCTGGTGCCGCTACCACCAGTTTCATGTCATGGAAGTTTAAAGAGAAGCCGTCCTGAACTTTATACAAGTAAAATTGTATTATGACATAAACGGACATCGACACAAGCGTGACTACGTGCAGTTAAATCATATCTGATTTGGGTGCAGCGGTATCCATATAATTGCTCAGGATAGGGCGGTTTTTGGGGCACATATAAATTACATATTATGTAGGATGTAATTGGAAAGGACATGATTATTTAGGGTCGGCGGGAAGGACTACAATAAGTGAAATTTTCCTGACTTGTTCGGGTTTGATGAGATTTTGTGAAAACCTCACAAATTCTATTGAAGACTGGATTCAATTTCACCGTATAGCAGACAACATCTTAATCAAATCCAGATTGAAAACCCTGTATCCCAAAAACACACAAAGGTAGTTTGTAGATAAGTATAGCTCTACAGATAAAGCTCGACTGACTCGCTGACGATTCGTACACAATATATTCGGACACAGTGTCCGAATTGACACATTTTAATTTCAATACTTTTTTATTTACAATTCGGACAGCATCAAATTATTGAAGCTGTTTAGTACAGTCAGATACAAAAAGTTTTAAAATATAAGATGTCAAAAAAAACATTTTTAGGCATTTTTCGGTAATAAATTGCTTTGTGGACGTGTATCACTGTGCGGTTACCAAATTAGACTATATTAGATACATATTTAAATGTTGAAAAAAAAAACGGTTGTCAAGACGCGTATCTATAATGTTGGGTGGCTTTTGTAATATTGTTTATTAAAAACGGCTGCTTTCGTTAAAATCCGATTAAAATTGTTTTTTACAACTACAGGCCGGGTGAAGGACAGAATTCTACAGTTAAGGTATCGTTGGAAGTTTTTTATATGACTGTACAAACAGCTTTTTTATTGGTGTCCGAATCGTCAGTGAAAAAAAATCGGATGCGGACACTGGCCGAATATGGTGTCCGAATCGTCAGCAAGTCTCTCGACTACAAGGTCTGTAAGAATAAATAGGTACAACAGACTTAAAACGTTACAAAGTAAGTATTTCAATTCTACCCAAAATAACGTTTCATAAGCAACACTTTTAAAAGAACTTAAAAGGGAAACCTTTTCGACAAAAAACAGACTCTTCCCATGATTATTTTAAGAACAAAATTAGTTCAGACGCCCATCATGGGGACGCAATCAAAGATTCTTAAAATATACACAAAATGAAGGGAACAGGAAGGAAATATCAACACAAGATAAGAAGTTTTTATTTTATTTGCATACTGTGCTGGAATGCGTGTGAAAGAAGTCTCGACTATGCAGTTTTAATTTCAAAGCAAATTATGAGACGAAGACCAACTTTTTAAATTTAAATAAGCTTACTTTTGCTCTATTAAGTAGTAGTTTAATTAAGGTGCTGCAAAAATATTATGCTTTGCACGTGAAAAACATTTCGTAGAAATAGTGAAATATTCTGGGAAAGATAACACGTTCGCTCTTCTTTCTCACCTTAGAAATCTAGAGATCAGAAAAGGAATAAAATCTAAAAAAACCCGGTACATATAAAAAATACCCGGTACCTATTAACAAGTACCCGGGTATCTATAAAATAGTACCCGGTTCCGGTAAATATGCTAAAAGCAAGTTCTCAAAACCATCGGTTTCAAAACGAATACATGTAGATAAACTACTAATTTGGATGCAATCTCCAGATAATCTGTTAACCAGTAAAATAGGACAAAACAGTGATCCATCACCTGCGTCTACAAGATAAGAGGTGAAACAGTGCCAATTGCATAGTTAGGCTTATAATGAAAGTAGGTGAAACTACACATGTGTTATTGCATGGGAATAATAGTCCTCTTGCACTTATTCTTTCAACAATTACACATAAAACTGTCATAGTATGTAAATAATGGAAAATGTCTTATTGATGTAGCTGGGAAAGAAAATACTCAACAGAAAGAAACGTAAATTAAAACACGATCAGTTATTATTACTAGATGTACCTTAATGTTGATATAATAAGAGAGATAGCAAGCTTATTTAGACGGTCCCAGGTTATTTTGAAAACAATGACATAGTCTTAGAGTTTACTAACAAAGACTACAAGATAGTAGATAGTGACATAATTCACTAGCCACACCTGCTAGAAGAGCAGTATGAAATAAACAATACTGATCAATGTTGATAAGTCACAAACAACACAAGACAACAAAGAAAAAATCTATGAAACAAACAAAATATTCGGAAATATAAACAACTAGCAACGAACAGAGCAATGGTTAGGAAATGGAAAAGTAAGACAATATTAGATTTAGTAGTAGGGGAGACACTGAAATAGAATTATGTGTGAGGAAATATGGAAAGTGTATTGCAAATACTTCATGCTTTATTGCATGAGGTTAGTGAAGTAAAACTTTTTGAAAGATGAAGAAGATTTACCAAAGAACGAAAACCAAATAACAGCACAGTCAGATTTAATAACCTGCCTAGTTAAAAGACAAAATAGTATAGAACAATTTGTTAATACCAAAACAAAGTGTACCCGTACACTGCCTAAACTATCAACAAAAGGTTAACTCTCGAAATAATCAACTGAACAAAGATGAAGAATATAGTAATATAGCTAATAATAGATTAAAATGCATCAAAAAAATGTAATGACAGCGTCACGAAATGAGCTCGGCGATAATATCGCTACATAACTCGATTTAGAATATGAAGGGTGCACTGAGAACGCCATAAAAGCGTTTTTTTTTTTTTTTTTTTTTTTTTTTATCCACAACGGGGAAGCTCTTGGCCAGAATCTCACCTGATGGAAAGTGATGATCAGGCCGAAGGTGGAAGCGAGCTTCACCCGGAATCCTCTACCACAGAGGAACTGGCTATCTTATCTCTAACTACCGGAACACAACAATGCTTTTTAACATTGTTGTTATGGCGACAGACTTAGATAAGATGGTGGTAGCTAGCCAGGCGGACTTAAAACAAGCCCTACCACCAACCAAACCGAGCAGAAAATTTTGCCCCCACTGGGAATCGAACCCGGGACCTCTTGGTCTGAGACAGGTGGTCTAACCACTAGACCACAGAGGCGGTTAAGCCGACAATATTCTATAGGTAATAGAGGAGGTCGAGGAGCTCGTGGCTAAGTAATAACAGCCGCACGGGTCGATCCATCAGGTTAAGCTGCGCTTGCCGGGGTTGGTCCGTGGATGGGTGACCATCTTTACATACCGAGACTCCTCCGTGCTTCGGAAGGCACGTTAAGCCGTTGGTCCCGGCTGTCATTCGTGGATCTTTGACAGTAGTCGTTACGAGTTGTCAAAAGCCCGAAAGTCTGACAACCAGTCTTACCAAGGGGTATCGTATTACCTAATTACTGGGTTGTGGAGGTCAGATAGGCAGTCGCTCCATGTAAAATACTGGTATTCAGCTGCATCCGGTTAGACTGGAAGCCGACCCCAACATGATTGGGAAAAGGCTAGGCAGAATAAAAAAATTCTATAGGTAATAGACGAATAAAAAATTGCAGGAAATTCAGAATCCTTTCAGCCATTTTACTCGGTAGTGATTTTCTTGTTAGTTTTGAAAAGATTTTGTCAATTGTAGAAAAGTTTTTAGATGAATCTAGTTCAATGGTATTAAAATCTAACATAGGGTATACTCTAGGAGTCTATTTAGCCGAAACGATTCAGTAATCTAATTTCAAAACTACACAACTATAAAACAGAACTAGCAAGAAACTAAACACCTTTATTTTCTGCTCGGTTTGGTTGGTGGTAGGGCTTGTTTTAAGTCCGCCTGGCTAGCTACCACCATCTTATCTAAGTCTGTCGCCATAACAACAATGTTAAACGCATTGTTGTGTTCCGGCAGTTAGAGATAAGATAGCCAGTTCCTCTGTGGTAGAGGATTCCGGGTGAAGCTCGCTTCCACCTTCGGCCTGATCATCACTTTCCATCAGGTGAGATTCTGGCCAAGAGCTTCCCCGTTGTGGATAAAAAAAAAAAAAAAAAAAAAAAAAAAAAAAAAAAAAAAACCTTCACCAATTAACCTACATAATTGAATAGCTGCATAATACTTTCCAGGAGCTCTACACTATAAACGTTAGCAAAGCTTTACAAATTACCCAGCCAGCGGCAACGTTTAAAAATGCTAATAAGCCTTGGTTAAATACATAAAACTTGAAACCCCGCCAACCCCTAAACACTTCGACACATCTCAAAAAACCCTTGGGCATACAATATTCACACATCACTCTAAAATTTTCTGCTGACGATGGCTTCACGTTAAGGGCGTTACGTTTAATCCCCAACCGCTCTCATTTCATACCGAGAGCCTCTCAACGTGGACGCAACTCCCACTCGTGGCAATTAAAAACAAAAACACGGATAGAATAGGGCTGCTAGATATCCAGCTCTAGAGCACCTGGAATTTTGAAAAAAGAGAGAAAAAATATTTTTCGTTTATTTGCACTAACATCAAGAAAGTCGATAATAACATTGTTGTATTGAGGCAGATAAAAGCTCTCTCGTGTGTATAGTTATTCTAAATAATAACAATAATACCCAAACCTAACTTCAAAGCGACATTACTATAACATTCAGTCCCATAACAGATAGCAATACGAAGTTGTCATAACCAGAGCCAATAAGCATTCACGTGACTTAATTTCTTAATTGGGTCTTACAGCACCCTAGACATGAGGGTTGAGTTATTTTTAGACTGAAACCGTACAGTTATACTCACTCTATTCACCCTTGAGTATATATGTCGGTATCATTTTAGCTATTTGTCAACCCTACTATCGCCAGGTCGGGTCTGACCTATATCGTTTGTAATATTTAAAGAGCCATAAAAGGCAGACCCAAATTAATGAATAGGCTTTAAACTGGAGCACTATATATGTCGTTTTATACTCAAAAGGTGGCACAAAGGAAGTGAAATTAAAATAAAATTACTGTTAAAGACTGGAATTCAACGCATTCAGCTGAAAAGCATGTTCGGTGTTACAAAGTGAAAAATGAAAAAGGTTTTGGCGAAATACAAACACGAGATTTTTTGCTACTGACAGTTTAATTAACGGAAAACAAAGTACGGTCTATTGGTTTTTGTTTTTGCTGAAAATATATATTTTTAAAGCTCTAGACACGTGTATTTTTTTTGGTAGGGTTAAAATTGATGTGTACTGCCCTGTTCCTCACTATGTAAAATATGAACATTTCATTCTTTTTACAATAATGCATAATAGAGCTGAAACATTTAATCTCTTGCTAGAGTTATTACGAATATTCCAAATGATAATGTCAGATAGGCAGTCGCTCCATGTAAAATACTGATATTCAGGTGCTTCCGGTTAGACTAAAAGCCAGTGTTGCCAACTTCCACGGTCTGGATTACCCAAGAACCTAACTGAAAATCCCCAATTTTGGGGTAAACAAAATCGATATTCCCCACATTTTCCCCACAAGTTTTCAGCAAAGAAATAGAAGTACTGTTCATATAAATCAAATATATTTATTAATTAAACTTAAGTACTTAATGATTTTAATCAAGGTCACAAACATTTGTCCGATATTGAACCCACGACTCACGGCGTAGAAGTCAAAGCGCTAATCACTACGCCACCGAATCAGTCAGTACTCAGTAGATTAAAATAAAAGAAATAAAGTAAACAATAAATAAAAAACAATTTTTGCATCTAGTATACAACTGACTACTGAATATTGGTTTTATAACATACCTTGGAATTATTATCGTCATCCTTAGGTATTAACTTTATATTTTTCTTTACATTTTAACAACCACCTGTCTATTGTAGATTTTTAGTACATAAACTAAATAAACAACAAGCGTCAAGCAGTACCTATACAACGAGCAGTATGTGTTAAATCAAAATATGAATGAAAACATTGAATTAAACACAATAACACTAAACAAGAGTTCTGCAATACTCTGTATATTATGTAGTTTGTTAGGGACTTCCCCGATAAACTATAAAGTTTGATGAATCTCAACCTGCCGGATAAGTTGAATATAAATAATTTATAAATTATACTTAGTTACTTACTTCTTATACTACTTTTATTACTTCTAAGTTCAGCTCTAGTGTAAATGTCTAAATTCCCCGCATTTTCCCCACATAAACGCTCTCCCCACAAATTACCCAATTGGACTGATAATCCCCGCATTTTGGGGAATTCCCCACAGATTGGCAACGCTGCTAAAAGCCCAACATAGTTGGGGAAAGGCTGTTGATTTTGATTCCAAATAATAAAGGGTAGCGCTGCCTGTCGTGCCCGCGATATCGCGCCAGTGTGTCCGAGCCGTAATGTAACTTTCTATATATCTAATACAAATTGGTTGTAAGCTCTGAAATTATCTTAAGCAAGTGAAGGAACACTAAATTCAACCTAATAAAATTGTCTTTTCTAGAATAAGGTTCATAAGGGGAACGACAATAAAACGAGAAGCACAAACATGACACATACAAGAATAGATTAATGACTTTGCAACAACAAAGGAGTGACAATGACAGAGAAAAATGGATGCCTATTGTTTTCGATAGGTATACATGAAGACCTGAAAATTAAACTTCTTCAAGCAAATGTGTCGTTGTCGACGTGAATGGGGCTGCGAAATTGTGGAGGTTCGTTTAATGTGACCTATTTTATTTACACTACCTTTTTATTTTCATTTTATTGCTAGTAATTTCACTGCAGTGAGGACGATTCAAAATATCCTTAATTTCGTCCGACATAGAAGTTAATTTTATTTTAACCGATTTTCGGAATATATCATCGGGGTATAATCTTCACATCTATCTGATAAAATCAAGCTAGTCTAGTCAAGCATTGAACGTTCTGATATTAAATAACCCTCCTTATTGGCTTCGCTGAAGTCGAGTAATAAAGAATATCCACGAAAAAACTTTTACCCATCGTTTCACTAGGTACTCAAAAAAGTATAAAAAATTCTAATGATTATTTCCAACTATCAGCCTGTTTTTCACTTCCAAAACTAATTAAAAGGCTATTATTGCACATAAGACTTTCCACGTGTTCTGAATCGAAATCGTATTAGTGGGCGATGTAAGCCAATATACGACCTTTGAATAAAATTCATATTTATTCCAGTAAAGTTAAGGTTCAGAATCAATGGACAGAATCATGTTTACCACTCAATATAAAAGCAATCTTTATCATTAAACAGCTAAAGTTCAATATTGTTTGTCTTATTACCACCGTGAATGTATCGTAGGCAGACGTAGTGTAGCGAACGTGACTAGAATATCGATACAATAATTCGACATTCTGATATCTTGACACGTATTTCGTGTGTAGAATGCGGGATTTTCTTATTATTGAGATAAATAGTTTTGCGGTGGGGTTTGAAGTCAGTTATCGTTGGTTTTATAAATGGAGAATACAACCAACTGTTCTAAGTAGGAATTACTTTCTTTTCCTCTTGCTCAGATTTGTTAGATAGGAATTAAAATCAAATGGAACGGCCATTTGATTTATGTCTGTTATTCATTGATATACTATTTTTTATATATCAATGCAGTTACTATAGTTTATCTGTTACTATAATTCATTGTCAGCCGTTTTGTTCCAAACAAGAGTAGCAGTATTCATTCAAAAGTATAAATAATCACTATGAAAAAATCTCTATGATTGTGAAACCTATTCGTAACACTACTATTTAAAAAATACAATAGACGTAGATATATTTAGTAACCTATTCCGCATAACTATTCTTAAAGAGTCTTAAAAATCCCTGTAAGAAATCGACACGTGTTTCACCTCTCAACGAGGCATCCTCAAGATGACGATTGACTTGTCGCGAACCCGTACACGACGTGTTAACACGTCGTAAAACTTCGTCATTTAAGACTCTTTAAGAATAGTTATGCGGAATAGGTTACTGACTATATCTACGTCTATTGTTATAATGGATTTCCGCCAAGTCACGCCTGAATCAATTAACGACTATTTAGTTTAACAATCATCGATAAATCTTTACAATCGACGTTGACACCCCAAAACGTCCTACAAGAAGGGGCGTAGGTCGTCCATTGTGAGATTCGGGCCGTACCTCACAGATCAAAAGATAGTCCCTTATTAAGAAACAGCTGAACAAACGCTAAATATTTCTCTGGCAGGCTGTTCAAAGGCCTGTTCACCATTGAAATTGAATGGTATTGTGCGGACATTTATTGAAGGTCTTGTATAATGGATAAAAATATACAGATAAACAACAGAGGAAATAAAGGAATCGGAAAACAGGTTGAATTGGATTGTTGTTATCATATTAAACGTCAAATAAGGAAATGAGAATCTTAGGAGGTGAATGCAAATTCTCGATACTAAGACTTGAACAAGATTGCTTTTTCTTTGAGAGCAAATCGCATCTCAAACTGCCGTAACAGAGCATGCGCTTTTAAAAGTTTAATTAAGAGAACAACAGACTACTAAAGTTATGTTGAAAGTAATCATGGTGATCTGAAACTCACAAATCTATAAGCAATGAATGGGTTTAAACTAATAAGCCATAACAGCAAAGGCGATAATGACGACATTTTACTCGAATTGTACCCCTTAGCGTCACTCATACAGCATGTTTTGACTAGTGTTATAGTTACAGAAGCAATCTCCATATTGCTTGCACCTACACAAGCTTAACACCCAAACAAAACGATCATTAGCCGTATCAAAGTTATGAAACAAATTGTAACGCTCTGACCCACTTTCATTCACATCTGAATTGACCTTGAAAGAGACGAGACCTGCTCCATTGATCGTGGTTACTTGACATTTCTATTGTGACACTGGAGCTTGAGCGATAGTCTGAGTTACACAGTAAATTAATAACGTTATATGTGCGTTACCTTAAATATAGAGAGGCGTGCAGATCTTTCAAGGAGAAATGATATCAGCTCGTAAAAGTTCATTATAAACCATTGACCTCCGATTAGATTGCCAAAACGAATGGCCATATGAGATTTATGTTTGATTTTTTTTTTTTTTTTTTTTGTGATGTGACTAATGTTTCACTTATCCAAGAGCTAATCATACGAGGCTCAAATCGTTCTTAGTATGTATGTGCCGTATAAGAAATGGTTTATTTAATGTAAGCGTTTATTATAAACAAAAGTAACTTTAGAGAAAACGCCGGGAAGCGGAAGCACTCAAAACAGTATTGCATTTTTCTTTCCGAGACAGTAGCTTCCTTTCATAAGCTAGCTATTATTATAGATGACATAGCAACAACCCGTATGATAACAAACACAAAGGAGAAACCAAACACACAAGAAGTCACATCAAAATCACCCAACGTCGATCATCAATGAGGTCAAGTGTCCAAATTCATTCTTCCTTTATGGGACCTTGTGTTGGATACTCGTAGTTTTGGCGGAAAGCCAGAAAAACTGGAGACGGTTACAACGTTATATTTAGAAAGTTTCGTAATTAAGAAAGTGAGTTTTTTTTATGTGCACATCAGCTGTTTATTCTGCCGCCCAAGTTGTACAAAGTGTAGGAAACTATCCGATAAACTTCGAGCTTTTGCATGTCGAAAGGCTTACTCCGTTAGTAGTTTAGACCCCAGACGTCTCTAAGTTTTCTACTTACTTTACTAGAAGCAATTTAATTAGCAAAATGCACAAATTATTTCACGGAAAACATCAAATACAGTCATCGTCATTTTTGTTTACCCTCTTGAATTGTAAGCAAAAGTCCTCTTAGCGATCTTCACATTAAAATTTTGATTGAAACGCATAATTTCTTAGTTAGATTGCTTCGCACTGATAATTGCAATAGAGGAAAAAATAAAAACCACGGTCATTTTACTTCGGGAATTGGGGTGTGATTCATATGCAAATTCAATTTATTTCTGTTTATTTATCACGAATGCTATCAATCATTTTGAGCATCATTCAATAACAAATATCGGTTTTCGGAATAACCTTTCTTTTTATTCTGACCGACTTTTCTTCATTTCAAAACCTTTATAGCCTTAGTCCTATAACCTTATCTCATTTCTATGATAGCCAAAAACCATAAGGTTTCACCCACAGAACTTTCGACTACTCGATACGATCTCAAACCGTACTAACTTTAGAACGGGTTCTAGTCCTTTGGGTCCGATTGTATGAAGTTCCCTCGAATCACGGACTGAATACTTAAAATTTCCATTTCTGGAGCAAAACCGACTTTGGAGATTGTTTGAGTTAGTATGGTAAGTGGATTCAGAAATATGTCTGTGTTTTATAGGCCTGGATCCTGTGGGACGATTCTTCGATAATCTGGACTGTTGCCAAGGCAAGCGTTATTTAATGCTGCAGTTTGTACGATTATCACATTGTCATTTTGATGATCACTATTATGTTGAATTTCTGGTTTCTATCTTTCTATACCATAAGATATTTTCCGAGTTTTAGAAAACTATAGGACTTTGTTGTCTATTATTGGAGAAGACTTCAATCTCTATATCAAAATAAATATATAGCTACTTATCTACGTGGTTAAATCTCTAAGGGTGGATTTGACCAAACAGGAATAAATATCCGCACAATAAGCCTTCCCTTACGATTTTTTTTTTTAATATTTGACAGTTTCTCCATAGGAAAACTGTCTAAAAAAAATCTTATTCCGCGTATAAAATGTATTCCTTGGTCGAATCCACCCTTAGTTGCCTAGAAATCATATAGGTATAGTCTGTGGGATATAAATGTATAGATAGGAAAAGTTGGGCCATCTAATTCTTAGTAAGCGAACACCACAAAACTAAAAGAAAGCAAAATATCAAATAACAACTTTTAATGTTTCGCTTGGCTCTTTCTCTTTACTGTTTGTAGGTCAAACCGTAACTCAGGAAGCTTTGATATTGATACAGCTGAGCGCTGTACTAGTAATATCTTTGAGATAATAACATCTTTGGACTATTAAATATAACGAGCTTATTCAACTGACAATACGGTGTCTCTATGGCCTTCAGCTTAAAGGGTTTATAATTGGTTTAGTGTCTCAGACTCAGAGGTCCCGGGTTCGATTCCCAGTGGGGGCAAAATTTGCTGCCCGGTTTGGTTGGTGGTAGGGCTTGTTTTAAGTCCGCCTGGCCATCTACCACCATCTTATCTAAGTCTGTCGCGATAACAACAATGTTAACAGCATTCTTGTGTTTCGGCAGTTAGAGGTAAGATAGCCAGTTCCTCTGTGGTTGAGGATTCCGGGTGAAGCTCGCTTCGACCTTCGGCCTGATCATAACTTACCATCAGGTGAGATACAGGCCAAGAGCTTCCACGTTGTGGATAAAAAAAAAGTGTTTGGAATGATTTTTTTTCCCAAATGATGAGCGTATAGATCACCATCACCAAAATTAAAGGACTATAAAGATTTCAAGTCAAGGCGTGACGTCCTGTTAGATTTTTTAAGTGGAGCCTTAAAAATGCAGCGAGATATTTGTGCTTTGACAACATATGTTTTGTTTCACGGAATATTCAGACCACCTTGAACAAGAGACAGGACTACATTATACAATCCTAGCATATGGCATACCTGATTGGATACGGTCATCATGGCGACATTCATTGGTTCGTTTGTATTTTGGAACAAAGAGTAGTTTGAATATGACGTCATTAAGAGATTTATAATACGATCATAGTACATTACTACAGCTATAATAGTGTCATTACAAGTGTCTTTGGATATTGTCCGAATGACATATTGCTTAAGTTTTCAAGTTTTAAACTTTGTCATGTGCAATTATATTCAAAGCTAAAACTTCTAAAGGTTTGAATCATATTGTGCAAAAGCATTAATTAACCGAACTATATTCTAAAATGAACACTGATGAAAAGTTTGTAGACTCATCAATCAAATCTAAATATATCACATTGCAATCTTTAAGCGATAAGACCACCGCATTGACATACACATAGATATAATTTTAGATATTTTATATAGACATTTATGTCTATAATTTTTATGGTGTACATAATAAAGAATATTCTATCTATCTACAGTGGATAACATTATTGTTGTTACCGAGCAACTTCATAGTAGAATACCAGGTCCAATATACTCTTAAAATACTCTCGCAATAAAAGAACAGAGGGTGTTAGCTATCATCACGTACCGTGAGACCAACAAAAGGAAACTGTTCATTACAACGCTCGTAAGTCAAGGGCCTAGCTGGTACTACTTAGGAGCAATCTTCTTTAAACTAGCTCAGAACATGGGGTCTTAAAGTGACACTAATGCTGCGGTACTTTATATGCCAGTACTACTACACCTATTGCTGGAGTAGAACGTGCCATCAAGGTCAAACTCAAAGCATTTATTTAATTAAACCTTTTACAGACGCGTTTGAATTGCTAAAGGAGTCGTTCAGTATGAAAGATGAACCTAGTTTCATCATTATAGCGGCCGCGAAATGACAGTCATTTATTTATTTATTTGAACTTTTTTAATCAAAAAACGTACAAAGGGGGACCTAATGCCTTGGAATTAAGCCGCGGCTATTTGGCCATTCATACATAGACTCAAACATCCACCTCTATTTTCATGATAATGGTTATTTTGGGACCATTATATATGATAGTATCACTTTCTTAGAAAACCCTAGCTTCACTATAACCTGGCCAGCTTAGAATCAGGTGAGATAAAGATCAAATGCCTATTCAAATCGAGGCTTTGCAGAATCATCAGCTTAGGAAAGCAGGTCCAGTCAAACGTAACTCTTCGTGACGGGATCTCAAATGAAAGGAGCTTACAGGCATTTGCCGGACAAATTCAAATCCCCACTGATTTAGAATTTCGGGACCGACTAAAGCCAGATTGGAGTAAAATCTTGATTGTCTTAGATCTCCTGTAAGTATAAAATTCTTACATACAAAGTTGTGTGGGGTCACAAAAGGTAACATCTTCTTTTAGTATTTTTTTAGAAATTCCAATGACATTCTCAAAAAAGTTCAAGACGCTTGTACAATGGCCCTTAGCATTGTTCCCACACAAAAGGCCCAAAAACTCGTGTAACAAAGTCAACAGAATGTATGAATATGCAATGGCATGCCACGGGTAACTTATCACTGGAAAACTAATATTTAGGTAAAGGCGACACGACTGCGATTCGATGTTGGGAGAAACAAGAAAAACTAAGGCCCTTTTCTGATTTGTCGGTACAGCAGCGGTGCGACATCAGCATGCTTGTTATACGCAGTACCGAAAGCTTACCGAGCACCTACCGAGCGCCTATATTTCAATTGATACTTCCTGATTAGGTCGGTATGTGCGGGAGTGCGACACATACCGAGCTAATCAGAAAGGCTCAATTGAAACAGGCGCTCGGTAAGCTTTCGGTACCGCGTATACCGAGCATGCTGATGTCGCACCGCTGCTGTACCGACAAATCAGAAAAGGGCCTTAGTCGTTAATCGGACTAAAATTTAAAGAAGTAGTTTAGTTATTATTGATTGCTAAGTATCTACAAGAATCGATACAGAATTTAGTCGGACGATAATCATTACGAGAAAAAAGCAAGCACCTCCGAATTTATTTAGACAGGTTTATTTTTTTAAACAAGCAACTGAAATAGAAGACAGATCTTGACCCTAATATATCAATCTGCCGTGACTTTCCCCAAATATATTGGGGTCGGCGTCCAGTCTAACCGGATGCAGCTGAATACCAGTATTTTACACAAAGCGTCTGCCAATCTGACCAGTACCCAGTAACTTGGTAATACGGTAAGACTGGTTGTCAGACTTTCGGGCTTCTGACGTCCCGTAAGTGGAACTGATGTTTTTCTTTTCTTTTCTTTAAGTGGATACAGAGAACATGCCAATAAATACCACTATCAAATTAAATATCAATCGTATCGTAGCCTCTGAAGACCTCAAACACCCATACACTCAACCCACCTTCAAAAACAAAGTTGTGAACAGCACAGAAATAATTATTGATAGTTTGATACAGATGTTCAAAGGAACGTCTACAAAATTGAAGCATGTTTTTCTTTTCTTTTCTTTAAGTGGATACAGAGAACATGCCAATAAATACCACTATCAAATTAAATATCAATCGTATCGTAGCCTCTGAAGACCTCAAACACCCATACACTCAACCCACCTTCAAAAACAAAGTTGTGAACAGCACAGAAATAATTATTGATAGTTTGATACAGATGTTCAAAGGAACGTCTACAAAATTGAAGCCTGTACGTCTGCGAACGTACTCGGGCTAGAAGTTGCTATAATTTTCTCGTGGGATAAGAAAAACTTTATTTTATCCAAAGGCGAGAACTGGCAGGTATGGTTATGAATACTTAATACTTGATCGATCGACGATAGGAACTTAAACCTTCCAATGTGTCAAGATAACGAGGGTCGTTGTTAAAGTTGTGTACTCCATAGGAAAATACCCTTTTCATTTTCCGTCGCCGTCTTAAAAATGTAACAGTGGAATGAAGGTTACTGAGCTGCATCTGCCAACGGCAACGTAACGTATGGCTGAGAAGCTGAATTTTGGAGGATATATAGCGATCATTCTGCCTAGCCTTTTCATAATCATGGTGGGGTCGGCTTCCAGTCTAACCGGATGCAGCTGAATGCCAGTATTTTACATGGAGCGACTGCCTATCTGACCTCCACACCCCAGTAACTGGGTAATACGATACCCCTTGGTAAGACTAATTGTCAGAATTTCGGGCTTCTGACGACTCGTAACGACTGTCAAAGATCCACGAATGACAGCCGGGACCAACGGCTTAACGTGCTTTCCGAAGCACGGAAGAGTCTCGGTATGTAAAGATGGTCACCCATCCACGGACCAACCCCGACAAGCGCAGCTTAACCTGATGGATCGACCCGTGCGGCTGTTATTACTTAGCCACGAGCTCCTCCACGAGGATATATAGCGATCGCCTTAAAAAATACTGATGTTATCTAGTTCCAGTTTTATGTTAGACTGGAAGACCAGCCCACAATTTTAATGAAAACTCTACGATTAGATGAAGTCTCGGATACGTCCATCTTAAGCAAATATTCGGAAACTTCAAAGAGCACCACGAGTAAGATTATAAATACAGGAGAAGTATTGGTACAGCACACAGTACGCAATACTTTTAAAACTCATGACGTAAATTCAACATAAAGAGGACTTAGGTACAATCGAGCTCGTTTACAATCAAGCAAATATTTATTTTATTCGGAACGCGTTGTCGTGTTGACACAAGTGGTACAGTCACAAGCTAGTTGTAATAGTCGCTTTTGAAGAGAATGTTTAGGTACGTGGCGAATGTAATCACGCTTCTATGAGGAATGAACAAAGTATGAGAAATACCTACAGCAAATCAGTCAGTATTACTCATTATTACGAAGCCGTTAAATGAATAAACAATAATATCTCATTTACCATAGGAAATATGGCAAATAAATGTGTAAATAACTAACAGATCAACTGTTTTCTATGAAGAAAATAGTATAGAGCATTCCCAATATTTTTATATGGTACTTATAGAAATAGATGTAGTACATTTTCTTGGCCAAGCGCATAATTTCTCCGTTATGACTTCTTTATATTCAGTTATACATTTAACAATGTTAGAGACAATAAATGCCCATACGCATATCATAGCTTCTATTGTGTCCCGTACGACGTACTTTTACCCAACGATTCATAATCCTTCTACTAGCCTACATCCCAATTTATTAAGGGCAGCGCAGCAAGTCACCATCTTCCATACACTTCTATCAGCAGTCATCTCAGAAATCAGCCACAACAATATCATTATTACCTATAGTCTCTTTATCGTTTTGACAATCCTTTACTGTCGTCATAACTGAATCCACCAAGATTGCTCCGCTCATGTCCTCTTCGCTTAAACGAAGTAATTGAGTCAAAATTGTGTTTCGCTTGTACACATATAACTGTCTGGTGTGACAGATGGCACTGTTATGCTCAATTATTTGCACATCAAACATGTGTCAGGTTTATTGTCTACATCTCACTGTTTCCTTAATCTTTGATGTTTAGAATATAAAGTTGAATGATTTGTGGGTGTTTCACGGTCATGTACAGAAAAAAATTACAAAAGAAAACTTTTCTATTTTATTTTCTTCATTTCATTTTACAGCCAGTTCTACATTACTTGAACCTGGCATTTTAAGAATTCTGGTGTAATTACTACATACGGTTAGTACGTAGTCACTAGACTACAATCAGGCATTGAGTAGTTAGTTAGATTAACGTCTTACCATTGTTAAATAATACCAATCGGCTTTCCCAGGATTCCCAGATCTTCGACTTATAACAAGGCTTTTACTCAAAAGAACTGCTTCAAGACACGTGTTGCTTTGGACATAATGGAAACGACTCATATTCTCAACAAAAAAATGCTTGTAAGAATAAATAGAAGAAAATTCAGCCGGAACCTTCACAACCCCTAAGACTTCATTTTCCTCGTTATAATTATTATTACCTTTATCTTTAACACTAGTCTCGATAATGTGACCTTGTACTATTTCCTATTAATACCAACGCTGTAGGTAATATTTTTCATAATTTCTCCATCTAACATTTTCGTTATCATAAGGAATGTTCAGGTAACCAGGTTACCTTTACTGTCCTTTTGCAGGTCGACCCTTTCATAAAGTATCGGAAATATGGGTATTTTCCAAGGTTCCGTTCCAAGAATAATAATAACAGGATCGAAAATTATAGTTACTAGTGGAAGTCCTTTCGATAGTTCAAAGGGAATTCCAAGTAGTTACGCTTTGATATTTCGAATTCTGCATTTAGGACGCCTATAATCCTGAATGCGAACAGGTATAATTTATTTACAGTTTTCGCACTAAAAAAAAGGTACAAAGGCGGACTTAATGCCTTAGGCACTCGCTACCAGTCAACTAAAGGTGGTGAAGAGATTAGATGGCAGGTGCTCTGTTTCAGAGGAACAAAGAGAAAAAATAATTATTAAAAATATATCTTAATGCATTATACATAAAATAGATAGGCATAAACTTATAATACACATGCATACATATTTACTATAATTTATACCTACTTATATTATATACATACTGACTCTATTTATTTTGAAAATAACTAAAAGAAGGATGGACTGAATATGAAAGGAAGAATGAACTAAGTCAGAAGTATGAGAAGGACAGAGTAGGAGAAGATTGTTAGAAGAACGAAGATTCTTAGCGTGTGAAGAACACAGATATTGTAAGTGAGACACAAGATAAGAAAGAGGAGTTCCGAGTATTAGTAAGGTAAATCTCAGTTGTTCATTGAAAACGCAACAGAAATTCCAGACAAACATGTGATATAGAATTCAGGGAATGGATATTGGTAAAGTGCATCAAAGGTATGGCATCAACTTGGAAGCATGTTGAAATTATTGTTTTTAATCCCGGTAAAGTAACTATACATGCAGGCGTTCGAGGCAAAGCTTGTTAGCATACGAATAGGATAGTTAAAGTTCACATATTATTAATTAAGTATTAAACCTACATATAAAAGATATATTAGAAACCTTATATTGAAAAGAAATTACATGAAGCCACAAGATCACCGGCAAGAACAAACAGCCTCTGCTCTCTACATCAAATCAGGTCCTTGCAATTTGTTTATGAGTTGGGAAACTATTGCCACCAATGCTATCACATCGACGGATGTTAAAGCAATGAAAACGAAGGCAGGCATGTTTCCCGTTCGCATTTCTGCTATAAAGGCTCTCACTCAGACACAGTACAACAAAAATCCCTTATACGGGCAAATACATTTCGTAATATTTCGGCAAGCCAGTGCGGCGTAACGAAACGGAACGGACATACGATTGCCTTTGCACACAGTAGCCGTAAGTACTCTGCCACACTACTGACATTTCAGTAATTAGTATTGTATAAGACAAGGTTCCTGGTTACTAATGAGACCATGTCATTGTTTCCCGAAATGTCGTAATAAGCGCTCGCGTTAGTACATGCAAATTTTAGTGTGTGGGTTTTCATTGCTGTTATTGTGTTCACGTGAGCAGAACTGTGTCGCAACGTAGTAGTACATAAGCAATGTATCTCACAAGTCACAAAATCTGGTTTAGATTTTGACAATACTTTCCTACAAAACCACATACCTACACAATATGAATTAGACTGTCTAGTTCTTAGAAGATATATACACTTATACTAAGTAAGAAGATATTATAGTATAATTCTAAGAAGTTAGTAGTATGATGACTGACAGTGCAAGATATACATGGCTATGCATATCGAGGCATCTGAAAATGAGTACCGAATATTCGAATGATTGTGTCCCATCCCATCTGCAAAGCATTACGCCGATCCGGATGAGAGTGTTAGTGCATTCATCATGCAGAATAATTCATGAAAATCACAAATTCCAGCCGGTCACGAATTGGAGATTTTCAGTTGCCAAATACCAACCGCTAAGCAAAACTATTCAATCAACATAGAGCACAACCTCTGTGTGTTAGCGCCCTTAGTGAAACTTCCATTAGAACTAGCAAACGCATCATCCTGTATGATGAAATTGATATATTCAAGGGAAACCAGCTGGGAAGCGTTGTGTAATTATATTCATAATACATGCGGTCACGGTACTGACTGACAGTTCCTCCGCATTTCTTGTAAGGACGAACGATGTTTGTACACGAAAAAGGGAAGGGAACGATTTTAAATAAATAATAACCTATTGCGTTAGGCAGACACGCGATGCCTGTTTCGTGGCAGTAGTTATGACCCGGATCACTTTGACATCCTAGGTCGAAATCAATTTCATTTATAGGTCACAGCACAATTCTCACGTCATGGGGACGTTTCGTCAATAATAAATAGTAGTAATATCGACTTAGTTACACTACACTTAATGTAGGGCCAATTATGCTGCCCTGAAGAACACCCCACAATCGAACCTCTTAATTCTTTGTTCAGATAATCAATTTGAATTCAAACGTCTTATTATGGTTTTGAATTATTCATGTAACAAATCTTATATTCCTTTTTGGAATATTAATGTAAATCGATACTGAAACTGTTGAAAAACGCTTATATGAGATTTAAAAAAAGTATTTATGTTCTCATTTTTGAAGACTGCATTATAGACTAGCTTCCACCAGCGGCTTCGCCCGTGTGATATCTTTATAAATTATAGCCTATGTTATTCAGTGATAATATAGCATTCTACTGGTGAAAGATTTGTTTTAATCGGTCCAGTCGTTTTTTTGAGTTTATTATTTACAACAAAAATATGAATCTGTTCTCTTAGTTATTAGTGTAGATATTCCATAATTAAGTGTCGATCAAAACTTATGAACCAGCTCCTGGATTTAAAAGCAAAACTTACCGAAACGAGGAGAAACCATAAAGATAAAGGAGACAACAATATCACCTTAGTATCACAATTTACCTGAAACAAAAACGCGAAAACACACATTAATTTTATGCTCATCTGTTAATAAAAAAAGATAACAAAGTAGCGAGAGTGTTAAATTCCCACACAAGCTATAAAGTGGAAGGGAATCAGGTCAATTTGTTATTCATAGGCGATACACCAGCAACGTGGTTTTATTTATTAGCTAAAGTATGGAAAACTGTTGTAACAGCCAGATCAGTTAATTCAAATTAAACATACTTTGCGTACCTACTTGCGCACTTTCATGTATCACGTTTCAAAGTCAGAAGTTATGGCTACGGTTTTCATTGTACTTAAGACAACGAACAAAACGAATACAGAAGGTTTCATTTGGTTTAATCAACTCAAAGATACTGGTGACAAAACATGGTAAAATGTTAAGAACAGCAAGACTCTCAGTTCCACTGGATCTAAATGTTTGTGACCTGCTGATATATCTACTTTGTGTTCAGAATTTAAAGCATTTCAAAGCTTACTACACAACAGGTCACTATTAATCCGATAACTTACTATTGTTACAGGAGAAACAATGCGAACTTTACACGCTATCGATACTGCTCGATAAAGCTGATATCGAGAACATTCAAAGGTTCCGAAATACTGGTAAGTATGTAATTTTATAAGTCGAGATTGAAAACATATCGATAATTACCAACATTAAAGTTTTGGATAGCGAATTCAAATGAGGAACTAAAATAATAAATTCTTTGAGCGGTAGATTCAACACGATTCTTCCAAATTCAAAAAGTAAAAACAAATTGTGAGAATATTCTGGAATCTGGAATCCCAATGCCATTCATTCCAAGTTTCGATATAATGTGTGATATGTTTAGGCACAGAAATAGGTTTAAAGTTAAGAACGGGGTTTAAAAGCGTAACAGTTATATCCATAAGATAAGCACAACACACAATTATAAACTAATCTGCATTGAGTAGCGGTCTCCGTACATGCGGGAAGCATTAAAATAAAATAAGCGATGGTCGTGAACGTCAAATTGTGTACAATTATATCTCCCGTTGTGGACGAAGTGATAAGTAGATAGCGATGATGTGAATATTTAATGAAAGGTGGGGGAGAGCCTGCACTCATTTGACAAAGTGCTATATAGAGCGTGGCAGTAAGTAGACAATTGAGTACAAGCAGCACGAATCGAAGGCATAGCTAGTACAACAGGAAAAGACCGAAAAACAACAACATTTACTAGATATACTCGCATTGTTGACATAACATAAGAACCGTGTTAACAAAGTGAGCTAAGTAGCATAGAGAAACTCATGCTACCCTCAAAAGCAGAACTAGATACTACAAAGGTAAACCTTAATCACGTGATACGATTGCAGGAATAGTGCAATGAAACAAAAAAAAAAATGAAATCAGATAATGACCACAGGAAAAACCATAAATTCGAGAAGAATCTCCCAAACATATGGGTATTGCCGCCGCTGCCTTCTGTAACTTGGGCGCACTTGCAAAAGGGTCACAGCACCGCTATGCCAGCCTCGGCGGCGCCAAAGTGTCTGTTCGACCGCGTACTACCGTTATTTGTATTACGTCACAGTCGGATTGTCAACTTTAGTGACCGATAAAAATATAAAAGGGTTTTATTACGGAAGCCGTGAATAGAAAAACTTGTAAAAGTTTGTCAATGGAATTAACAAATTACTGACTTAAAAACCAGATTAAATTCGATGCCAGATGAGACGAGATATTGGAACATTAATAAAATCACAAACAACACGAATGTTTAGAGCTTATCAAAAGACACATTTTACAGTACCCAGTACCTTCCAGACGAGATAATCAATTTTAAGCCAGACACGACAAATATCAAACTCAAACTCAAAGCATTTATTTCAATTAAACCATTTACAGGCACTTTTGAATTGTCAAGGTTTGAAAAAAGGTTTTGAGTTATAATACGAGTATACGTAACTCAACCCAGTCACATGCCAAATATTGAATGAGGAATATTTATTTGTTGCAGCAAAGCAGAGACGATTTACATTGGTCACAGGAATCCACAAATTACGTGTTTCACTCTCGCAGCTGCAACAAATAGGAATTAAGTTTTCCATGTTGAAGAATTTCTCTAAAGTGTTGCAAAATTTTGTCTTCCAATATTTGCATGCAAAACACGTATTCCACTTTAGAATTTCCAGCACGGAACACAAAACACAAAGTGGAAAACAAACCAATAAAGAAAACATTTAATTACAACCTCGCGTGCAGAGCCCTTATGAAAAACAGCAAACAAATATATATCCGATAACTGCCAACAAATATTTAGTACATCCGATAATAATTTATGCGAATTCTATTGGCCATAAAGTGACTTCACTCGTTAGTCTACCCAATACTTGCGCTACTATATCTGCGATAAATCTTAGTACCGAGACCAGATGGTACGATCGACGTTATAAATCTGTTTTTAATCGCGTAATAGTTTTCACAAGCAAAATGTGGAGTTAGAACTACACATTTAATACCTTGCTAAACTCGACAAGCTTTGGATGGCTATAATTTAATCGTAACAAGGTCGGATAAGTTCGATATTATATGTAGCATTCTGACGCAAAATCACTTGCCTCTTTATAAAGAGGAATATAGTTAGCACGGGTCTAAAAGAGAGAAAAGTCTGGATTTTCTACCGAAATGAAATATAACATAGTACCACAAAGCGGGATGCAACTCTGCTAAAGCACAATACTTTATTGTTCCCACGCCAAAAAATAACCACCACTTTTACCACGAACAATATTCCAACAATGTAATATCGCCGCGGTCAACAGAACCAAACAAGATTGAAACAAAAAAATAAACCAACAGATAAGGGGGACTTGCAATTCCGTTACAAGACAACTGTAGAGGTTCCAAATATGGATACCGAATGTGGACTAGCAATATTATATACATTGGGTCAGACGCGGTTATCCCATATGAAGGTAGGTAGAATGTCTGCAAACCTGAACAAGCTGTATTTGAAGCTAGTTTATTGAGCTCCAAACAGGACGGAGCAATTAGATTCTGGATTTATAGAAGTTGAATGTTAGGTGGTATAAGGTTAAGAATTTGCGCAAATTGCGGCCTGTGATGTGAATCGTGAGTCTCGGTGACAAGTAATTTACCTGAAGTTATGACTAAAATGGTAGACATAACTTTCAGCCATTAAGATGTTCCGGATTGCAGTGTTATCTAATGAAATTGCAAACTTGACGACGGGAATTGTCAAGGTAGCTTTAACATCACCCTCATATCATGAAAATCGAGCTGCATCTAAACCAAGTTTTAGCCAAAACTCAAACAAGACCAGGCAATCATGAACAAACAGTATGTCATTAAATACTGCCAGTATGAAAGTAATACCTGGTCATTTACCTGCCATCTCTATTAGACGATGCGACAAGGTAAGCCTTAAACCTAGCCGGAACGTGTTTAGGTTTCAATTTTGCGGCTTTTGCAACCAACGATATGAGATGAAGGAACTAATAGTCTGTACCCAAATTAAGCTTGGAATAGACTTTGAATGGACGTATATTGGCGGGTCTTAGTTATTGACCCTGCAGAATAGTTATAGAAATCAGCGCGAAATGCAAGGCTTCAAATGTAACATACTACAACTACGTTTGTAAGAAAAATCAGATGCAGCCAGGAATATGTGGACAGTACTGAGAATTTCAAGAAGCTTTCCGGTTTCATTAGTTGATGACGATATTGCAGTTTCACAAAGCGTAAGCGTAAAACGTAAGCGCACATGAGTAAAGAAACGTACGGAAACCTAGAAAAGGACTAAACCAAAATGTTTATGATGAGATTATGATGCTTTCAAAACAAAACAGCAGCAAGACAAAGGAGCCTTGTTTTTTTTAACTCCATTTACAACCCAATTTGGTGTAACACCATCAGATGGCACACAAAGGGTTACCGCGGCACCATCACAGACGAGTGAAATGTATTATTCACCACACGTCCCTTACATTTGTTTGCCATCCATATTTCTAGGAATAATGTTATTGTTTTCGGTTGTACCGTAAGAGAAGTAGAAGAACTAGTTGGCGATAGATTTTTGGATCAGAGATCAGAGAGAAAAAAAATCTTTAGTAAGCCTTTAGTAACCTACATCACGGAACAACGCCATTGATGATCAAGAATTAAAATAAAAGGTTTGATTTGTAAACCATGTTAAATACAGCTAGAATTTATATGCAAGGAGGTTGCATATAAAATCGGATACAAATTTCTGAATAGCCCCATCCCGATCCCAAACCGTAGCTGCATTGGAGCTTGTTTTAACTAAAACTCAAAGCTACTGAGGCTAGTTCTATTATATAGTTAGCCTTGTTCTAGTTAGTTCTAGTTTCTAAGTCCCTGTTATAGTACAAGCACAAAGTTTAAATTGGAACGTCGCTGTTGCTTCTCGACGTCGAATGGCGTCTCAAAGCTGTGACGCGAACCTATTCCTTCGTCGTCTGAATATTGGAAGGTATAGGGTTTTTGTAACTTTGTACTAATCCTTGAAAGGGTTTCTTTTCATATCGGTTAGCCTGGATTTTCTTAAGTTAAGCCTTATACCCAATACCGTCAGGACGGTATTAGGCTGTTTACACACTGTACGTGTTCTTTTTATACTTATTTTAGAATATTAGTGGTTTCTGCGTGCTCCATATAGTACTACGAAGCGTACTCTCGACATATTTGTCACTTTGCCAAGTTTATGTCTATATTTATATAGGTACCTATAGATGTCCATTCATCGTATGCAATACTGGAGCGCTATTTGATTAGTCGAACTATTCATCAAGTTAGTTTTTGATCCACAGGATGACAACCACACAAAACGTGTTTTCCACAAATTCTCAAGAGCACCATAAATACACTCCTAATGCACTCTAGTACCCAATTGGTTTGGCTTAAAAACTGTCCGATAAAAATAAACTGCACTTGCAAGCCATATTAAACGCATTGTTTTCATACCGGGGATGCGACCCGTCACCAATAAATGTCCCACACAGACTTTAGTCTGTATCCTCAGGCACATTTTTGTCGCGAATATTTTAAGAGTTCTAAGTCTTCCAGCGACACAAGTTACATGTTCTACTACAATAGTATTCTCGACACTTACATTTGACACTTTGCCAAGCCCGTTTAAGTTGTTACTATTGTATCGGCTCGGCGTCGGTCGTAATGGCTTTGAAGAGCACGTGCTTATGTTTCGTAATAAGTGGGTTGATGTTCCTTTATTGTGGCGATTATTGGAATTGTATTATTGGTCCGTATGAATCTATGAAATGAACAGTAGTTATGTGAAGATGCTGAAAATGCGACAATGGGGCATAATATGTTTCTGTCATACAATATTACTTCGAACTTTAATCAGGAATTGTGATTTTAACTTGCTACTGGAAATCTTACTATGTTCGTGGCGTTAACGATATATGATGATGATCCTGAACATAGGCGTCCCATACACCTTAATCATGCTACTTGTTTTTGTGGAGTGCCCTATATTCAGCAGCACTGCACTACATAGATATAAACTTAACAGCCTAGAAACACTTACAATTAGTGGCAAAGCTAGCAGCAACTACTTGAATGAAGTCATGTCTGGCACAGGTTCTGTTGTTGATATTGTGCCAACTGATGGGTCACCCCATTCGCAACATTATGCAATCGTGCAACGGGAATCCATATTGTGGTCAACTTTAAGACAAAGTTTTTACAAGGATCATCAAAACAGAAATAGTGATTTTGTCCAAAGGAATAACAACACAACTGGGAAAATGTGGTTATACTATAGGTACACCTCTGCAGAACCCTTCAGGGAATACAGGCGTGATTTTATGTGTCAACATTTAATACTTTAATCGGTACTTCATCTACCAATTTGACTTTATTTCTACAGTGACATTTCATTTATAAATATTTTAGCAGCGCACCAGTCAGTTAATTTTCACCGAAAGCGGCATGGGTTTTATAGTCTAAATCGCATCAGCTACTTCTTTTGCTAAGGCATGGTCTGATCCCACCTACAGTCGATCTTACATCGCCTTCTACTTACATGTTGGTAAGCCTGGCTGTTTGGCTGGCTGGTAAAGTTGGTGAACACTGAGCTGATTACATAGCGTTGAACGTACTTAAACACTATCACTTAAAGATATGTTCCATCCTCAATAAAAACCCTATGATCCTTATTAACATAACAGTCCGTCACTAACTAGTTAAACTCACGAATCAATAAACGCTACTAGTACGCTGTGACGCTGTGAGTGCTAATTGCCTAAAAACTTCTGTTATGTTCAATAGTCGGATCCTGCATTCGGTTACCAAAAGAACAATAATATACCTCTCCAAACCCACTTAATATATGACAGCTCATCACTAAATTAACAAGTTTAGTCCACGAATCAATTCAGAGCTGACCTTAAACGCTGGGTGTTATTAACCTAAATTGAAGCGCCCATTAATGAACGCTTATCTACGAGCTCTCATGAATGACATAATTCATTAGAACACGGAGCTTCTGTACTGAACTAATGTGTTGATCTGATGGGGTATTAAAGGGGCTTTGTTGCGGAGATACGATATTGAGACGTCACTTCAAAATAGCCTCCACGTTTGGAGATACCTAAATCCACTTTCAGCGCGCTCTGGGCAGTCAGCCGTGCAGCCATCTGACTGTACTATCGTAAAACCTAACCAACCAAAGCCTTTAGATCTACCCATAATAGCTGATAGCAAAGCTTCCTGTACAACTAGCTCATAAAATTTAGCTATGGATCAGCAGTTAAACCAAGGCGTCCTCTTATTTCCACATCCAAGTCGACTCCCAAGATTATTATAGAATGCCATCTGATATTGAAAAGTTTATACAGTACCGCTTCTCGGAGCTGCCATTGAAGACACAAGAACGAACACGCTACACATGAATGGAATGGTACATAAGTACGTACATACCATTGCAATCAAAAAGTTGAAAAAAAAAATCTCGATAAATATTTTCGGAAACAAAAGCGTCCACAGGCCAATGCTCGAGCACAAAGCGCACTCTCTCTCATACATCCATGCTATTGTGTCACCCTACGTCAGGACCATGCAAGGGGACACTCCTACTGCACAGCCATATTGTGAAATGGTAGGGTACTTATAGGAAATGATGGGAGCAAATGGCCGTGACTGGTTTTTTGGTAAATTGGACAGTCGCTTGAGCAGGTATAAGCGTCAGCTCAAATTAAAAGTATATTGGGGATGAATTCATACAGCCTCCTATCATAATAACAAAAATAAATGCGACTGACGAACCCTAGGCAGTCAATTCTGCTCGTAATATTGGTGAATTCCTCTTGCAAATCATTTCTTTTAATATATCGCACTAACACAAGAGCACAATACTGCTAAATGTGAGTACGCAAACTAATGTGATAACATTACTTTGCGTCTTATATCCGTCAGAAAAAAATATCTAAACGGTGGGAAAATCTCAAGATTGCAATTGTTGTTAAAATGAAAACACATCCTTAAAAGCGGTGACTGATGTCATGATGTGTTATGTTATAACTACGAGTTCCATACTCATGATCAAATGATACCGATTCAAACATTCCATGTTGTGTGAATCCAGTATTGTACAATAGACTTACTAGTTCCACATGATGCTCTGGTAAACGCTGACAAAATTACTGCGTGTGAGCTGATAATTTAATACATGCCATCGATACGATAGAAGAAATAAGTATCATAGTCCTCTAAATTGCAGAAGAAGTGCACCAATTAGTGCAGAAACATTAGCAACAATATGTACCTACAAATCACTCAAACAATAGCAGATTACTAGGCCATGTAATTTAGCTGCGTGTATAAGCAGGTGATCTACATTCTTTTTTTACTCCCAGATTATTTCAGAAGCGTGATGGATCCGTGTTAAATCATCAATTAAGCAACATAAACATTGCAGGAGCAAGCGGACTAGACACAGTCCGGTGAGTTGATAACATGAAACAGAGAAACACAGAAGGTCAATTTTGGCATCTTTATCTCAAATATCGGCACGAATATAATTGGTTACTTATAAGTATAGGTTATGCCATGGTAAAGGGATTAGCCGGTCAGCAAGGACCTAGAAAGTTGACTAAAGACTGTGTACCGTTACTGTGGTTTTCCCAAAACAAATACACCTAAGTAAAACCGTAAATAATCACATATAAGAAAGGGCTCATCAGATATCTCTTTGTCATGTTTTATAATTTACAATATTCCCTAATTTATAAAACAACATAACTGGCGAAATGTGGGTGTAAATAGGTAAACCTCTGACTAACCTTTTGAGGATTACAGTCGTGATGATACGTTATGTTATTCCCTTTAGATGGCTCATTAGTGGGTCAAGTCAACGGAACAATAATAAGCCTACTGGCGTATAATAAAAGCTATTATTTTATTCAAGTTCCTTGTGCAGTACTATTAAAAGTTGTCTTTCTGTTCCATTTTGTATGGTGGTTTAGCTCGTGATGCACGCTGTCACGCACCGACCACAATAGTGATGCTACGCTACGATACCGTTGCAAAATAATTAAAATAATGTAATGTTATAAATAATTAGTTACAAACAAGAACCATTTGCTTTTGCAACCTCATCTGATGAAAACTGCAAACATGCAAAACTAAGAGGTTTTCAGTTGCATTTCCAACCTTGGAGACAAAATTAAAATGTGTCTTTCGCCTAAAATTTTTCGATATTGCACTAACAATGTTTGTCTCAGCATCACCCAAAGATTGAAGATAATTTCTATAGCATTAAGTCATACTTAAATAAATTTTACCCATAGCTGCTGAGAAAACGGTATCGTGGTTATACTTGGCAAGAAATGCCCTTTTCACAAGCAGCTTTACTACTACAAAATAATAAATTCATTTAACCTTCCTTTTTTCTTAATTAAATGTCTATTTTCGCTTAAATCTTCCTTTTTCTCGTAGTCATATGGTATAAAGTATAGTACGCAACTCTTGAATTAAACGGATTTAAATCGAGGAGCAAGAATCACTCGCGTCGCTCAGGATTCTAACCCCTATTATTCTAATTCCCTACGGTCGTGATTCAGTCGTTAGAATCCTTCACATGCTCGTGATTTATCTATGGCCCAAGCTTTAAATCCGTCCTTTATTCACTAATTGCATAATATACTATTAATCCATGAACGAACTATAAATTCTTTATGCTGTAAGTTTCTAAAGGTTATTCGATTATCGACAACCTCGTGACTTTAAAAACGAATCAATTTATTTTACCACTAAGTACTACCTTCAGATGACCATGACACACCACACACATGTCGATAAATTCTTTGATAGGTGACAAAACAGTCAAAGCAATTATGTTTGGTCTCGTCCAAGATTCTGTTCCATTTGGTTTATTATTTCTATTGTACATATTATTATTATTTTTTTATTCTTTTCTCAAAATATCGACAGCACCTCATCACTAGTAGGTCGTCGACACGGCGGTAGTTTTTGCTTCGTGTACACGCGCTTCCGTCAAGACGCAGCATCCTACGTCTCTATCGACAGTTATGAGATCGTTTCGTCGGCTTCCTGCTGACCAGATAAAAACAATACCGTTATGGACATTAATGCTAGCCTGTAGACATCCCGTGCTAGGTTTAATAATGAATAATTATGGGGAAATAAGCCTTATAACCAGTCTTGACAGGGTGTAGAAGACTCTTCACGTAATTTTTAGTTGCGTTTTAAATTGCGTTATTAAACACCTGTATCCAGAGGGGACCTTAATATTACCCTGTATTTTTTTTTCTGGGAGGAAATCCTCTTGGATGTCCTTAGGAGGGGGGGAAGGAGGGTTCCTTCTAAGGAGATCAGGGGGTTATGTCGGACTCCTACCAACTAAAACCTCACGGTTCCTGCTACCACCATGAATTGGAGGCCTGGGAGATACACCCGTACATTCGCATGCAGGGTCCCCGAATGGAGCTTCTTCTTACCCTGGACTCCCAACTATAACTCCCTTAATAATTGACTGCTCAAATTATCGGAATCTAGACCTTAGCTGCGATTTGTAATATCTGTGTAGGTGTATAGGTAGAGTTACTTGAATACAGTAGGATTCTGCTACCATATCCTCGTACCCAGAATACCCGTGAAAATTCGTGGTTTTTTTAAAGATTTTTATGGCATTCTTTTTGGTTGGTGGTAGGGCTTGTTCTAAGTCCGCCTGGCTAGCTACCACCATCTTATCTAAGCCTGTCGCCAAAACAACAATGTTAACAGCATTGTTGTATTTCGGCAGTTAGAGGTAAGATAGCCAGTTCCTTTTTGGTTGAGGATTCCGGGTGAAGCTCGGTTCCACCTTCAGCCTGACTATCACTTACCATCAGGTGAGATTCAGGCCAAGAGCTTCCCCGTTGAGGTATAAAAAAATAAAATATAAATGCCACCTTTTTAGGTCTTGAGCTATCCAAATATCTAAAATAGTTGGCCTAGGTTAGGCTGTTACATACAATGTATAATAGATCATCATAATTATTTATGTAAAAGGATTTTCCATTGACATTGACAGGAAGTGATGGGCGGTCCAAGGTTTTTATCGCCAGTAAAATATTGTATAAGTACGTTAATTTATAAAAATATGTTTAAGATCATCCTGACATTTCCTGTTGTAGAGATAAAACCGCTGTGAAGTAGGCGTTTTCTTTCATGAATCAATACTATTTTTAACATCATTCATACTTAATAAATTTCTATGGTGGTTAAATTCATTCTTGCCAGATTAAATTTCAAGTTTGACCACACAGCAAAAGAAAATAGTTCTGAGTAACAGTAGATTAGGTTCCGTCACTCTTCAAAAAAATATCTTCAAAATGATGTCAAATAATTGAAGCATGATTTTGACATTCCTGTCAGCTGTGGCGAAAGTTCTGTGGGAAATTATATTGAAGATAAATTACTTTTGTCAAAAGGTACCATCGAACCAAAACTTTCAATCAAACATACTCCTAATTAGCAGAAGCATTAACATCACGTACAACAAGCTCATATGCTTGAACTACCACTAGAGTTACCAGCCTACGTGTATGTGTGTCAAGACGATCTATAACTGGACTTAAGTGGTTCAACTGAGCAAGGGCAATTACGGACTATAGCATGACCTCCGAATACTATCCTATGTTGGGCTGTGACATGAAAATTGAAGATGTGCAGTGGAATGGAAGACAAAGATCGCTGACGGTTAATAAAACTTAGGATAACAGTGGTCAGTTAGTTGCAACAGTTTAAACTCTATGTAAAATTTAATTATATTTACATCAAAATCAAAATCAAAATCAAAATATTTTATTTCACATAAACCTACATGGGCACTTATGAAACGTCAGAATCTAGGTGCACGGTTCCAATTGGTCGTTTCCTATGGAGAAGAGCCGGCAAGAAACTCCATCTGACGTCGATCCTAACAAACCTGGGCGAAATCAGGGAAGTGTGATAATTGATAAAAACAAGCTATCATTATTCTCTTGCCCTTATCCCAATTCATTTGGTGATTACAACCACATAACAACCAATAATTTACATATAATTAAATTAAGGGTTTTTGTCCATGTATAGATTCAACTTACAATAAATAAATATTATTTTTTTAAAAATGTGACGAAGTTTTGTTGCATATTCCAACTCAATTTCATATCTAGGTAAAAAAATGTATTTTGTGGATTTTCACTAAGGATGGAACAGAAATTAACATCACAAGGACATAACATGTTATGTCCTTCAGGCTTCAGCCTAACGATTCGCTGATCAAAACTAACAAGATATCTTGCCGTAGGCAGACCCAAAATAAAACAAAGAACATTTGTGAAACAGAAACCTCTCATACTTTCAGCAAAAAATCGAGACCAGAGCAACATGTGTCTGATAGAGGAAAAATATCGATTCCAATAAATACAAAAACTACGGATGAACATCGGTAGCAAACTTCAAATTGAAATTGGAATCTGTCTCATAGGTACTATGAAAGCTTTACTAAAATATACAATGAAATGCTTCAGAGAGTTTCGTTGGCAGTACCTTCATACAGGGATTATTGAAGATTTCTGGGGAGAATTTTTAAAGGAGCTGTATTTTTTGTGATGGTGAAATGCTTTGTTTTTCATAAATCTTCTATTACTTACGACATTAAAAAAATGAAGTTTTCTAAACAGACTTTATTGTTCGTCTTGATGTTAAAAATGAAGAACTTTATTTGGAACCTATTTCCTACTTCGCTTTTATAAAAGACTAAAATATAAATCCTTATAACATCAGCTATCTAGTCAGCCAGTGAAAGTCGCGTCAAAATCGGTCTAGCCGTTTCGGAGATTAGCCGGAACAAACAGACAGATAGATAGACATAAAAATTATAGTTGATTTTCATTATATAAGTAGGTACCAAAAAGCTGTTATTTTGAAATTACAAACATACACTTACATTTTATTTATTTGTATTGTATGTAGTAGGTATTGCATAGAAGAGAAATTCTTTTCCCGCCCTCGTTTAATACCAGGGTGCAACAACATCAGGTGCATTGGCACCACTTCAAACCACGTCCAATTCCAACGTGGCAGGTGAAAGGTCACGTCTAACTGAATAAATTAATAACGTTACATTCTCATTCATCTTTATATTATTATGCTTTGAGCATGCTTCGCTTGCGGTCCTCAAAGGGGAAACTTCTGTAATTTGATTCTCCGAATTTTATTATTACAGGGATACTCGAAGGAGGCAAAGTTCGGTGGTTTCGAGTTCCAATTAGATAAGACTAGAAAATATCTTTATTTTGGTTGTTGTTTTAAATTGGCTGATGGCTGTTGGCTATAGCATAGAATAGTAGAAACCAGAAATCCTAAGTTCTTGGCCCGACAAGGACTGAAAAATATTCGTGGCACCAAAGAAGAAAGTAAAAAAAATATTTCTGCACATTTGAACAAAATAACAAACAAAAAGTATGTATTGGATTTTGTGGACATCGCGACCATAAATACTATCTTTGATCGCGACCGCGTCAAATAGGTTCGTTTCAGCAAACAGCTGATTCGCTGGAGCTATACGACATAGATCTTTTACACCATAAAACCAGGAATCCCAAAACTGTACACTCCAATCCCTTGTTTCGTTACTGGAAGATAAAATACCATCAATCTCGAACCCAATCCCTAATCCGCGTCACACTGATAAAACCGCCCAATATCTCAAACATATCCAAGACATGCCACGACAGACTTTCCCAAGCATTCGTGATCCAAAACAACAATGGAACCGAAAGTCACGTAAGCAATCGACAAGAGAACGATGCATTGACACAAAATAGATCTACAGAAGGTTGGCTCTATACAATGAGCGAAAACGCACCCACGCATAGACACGCTTCATTTACAGCGATCGCAAGCGCATTCGCGAATGGCAATTAAGCGAAATCACCGTACGTACGCGTCTATGGTCGTGTAACCACCGCACCGGCACCGTGAACGCAACGTCGACTAGAAACGAGATTATTCGAATCGAACGTGACGTCCGTTGGTGGTGAGCGCTTCAAACGCGGCCATAGTAAACGTATATATCGCATCGTTTGATGTTGCGTTGACAGTACCGCATGCAGGTGGACAAACGGCCTTAGTGTGCGTGCGCCTGTTTTCGGTCGTTGTATGGAACTGGCCTTCTGTTCCTACCGTTTTATTTTGTGGTAAAGATATCGAATGCTTTACATTGCTGACGATTTACGAGCAATACCACGCAGTTTCTATTCCAGAGAGACCGTGGATCGTGATCTGTTTTAAATGGTCGCTCGATAGGTAAATGGATGCGGACTTATGGAAGTTTATGGTGACAAGAGAATTATAGTACGTTCGTCCGAATTGGTGGAATATTTTATGGGAGATAAAATTTTAGGTTTCCGTAATTTCCTCTAAGTCGTTGTGATTTAATTCCGGCAGCAGCTGTTTTTCGTCGCATGTTATCAAAAAAATTAATTGAAAAATAAGTAAATATAAATACCACCGACTTCGATGTTCTTTTAAGTCTGTTTTACAAAATAATATAATTATAGATAGATAGATATTCTCAGCAAAACGAAACTCTTATAGGTTTGACCAAATATCAGCTGAAATTTTCATTTCCGCTTGTATAGCCGATTCTGTCAAGCGCGTTTGTTCAATTTCGTTTTTTTTGTTTGTTTGACCTGATAGTAATTAGAATATAGTCGTTTTCAATTAATAGTTTATTAGTTAAATCACATCCAATTAATGCTTAAACAATTTGACTGTCTTAGATTTAGATAATGTTCATCAACAACAGTTAAATTCATAACCCCTTGCGACAAAATTCAACGTCATGAAAAACCTCATTAACATCAAAACAATTCAAAGCTCACCCTAAAAACCATCTTCCCACAAAATTCAGAAAAACAAACATTGCTTATAATCGCTATAGAAACGAAATAATGAGTTCGATGCTCCTATTATAATATATATCGGGTTTAACGTACCCGAAATAACTTGAGATAACGCGAATATTTTCGGCTAACACTTCAAACGGTTTCTCGGTATATTGTATTAGTTTATTTTGTTGACGCAATTTTAAGAAGACGACAAATAATTACGATAGTCTATGATTCCTCCCAAATCTTGTCTTTTTTGCCAAAGAGCAGATAGTGCAGCACTAAAAGAGAAGACAGTAGAACACAACAATGCTATATATTGTAAGTATATTATGAGACAGATCATAACAACGATGTATCCAGACAACGATGGTATCAACCGCTTTATTCCAGACTCCCCAGAAATAGCACAACAAATAGCTCTTGGGTTTATTCCGTCAGGAATTTATCAGCAGCAACCTGGAGTAGTCTGGATTTGCGCCCGGTTCATGGCAATAGGCTCGCCTCCTATTACATGGGACTTAAGCATAGCTGGAAGTGTGGGTATACTATAATACACCGCTACCTAACCTTTCTGGAATTTAAATAACTCAAAAGGAAACGTCATGCTGGTAATTGTTAAAGTAACAAAGCTCCACCAGTAAAGCTACTGACGATTATGATTGATGTTTCTAAAGTTAGAAAGAAAGAAAAAACGAGCTTTACAGTAGTCGTCGTATATTTATTTATTTATTAAAACTCTATGCACAAGTAAAAAAATACTGTACAAAGGCGGACTTAATGCCTGAGGCATTTTCTACCAGTCAACCTTAGGGTGATGCAGAGACAAAACATAAGGGAATAAGAATAAATACATAGATACATACATATAAACAGAATAAACTTTGTCAGGAGAAATAACGATAGGTAGAGGAGAAAACAAATCCAGCAAATCAGCGCTGCAATGATCCGATTGATTATATGATGTGTGACATCTGACATCTTGGCTGACGTATTACAATTTAAACAATATTGGTCACCGTTACCATAACCATCATATTATTATGGCTGTACCATCTGACGGCCAACTCAAGCACTGCGCGCGCTCATTGGTCAATTCAAATAGCGCTCGCTTCCCCGGCTTCCTGTTACACACTTCCGTGTCTTTTCATGAAATCACTGCCACAGATTGCAGAAAAGCGAGAGGAAAGATGTTACACATCAAAAAATATTTGTGGCAGTAGATAAGATACTACTGTATATCATAAATCATAATACATAATTTACTGATTGTAAATAACATAATGTATTTATGACATTGAAAAACCTGAAGCAAAGTTCCGTAAAGCGATATCGATTTAAAGCCAATGAGTAAACAACAGGATTGTTTTCATCAAGATTCCTCCTCGTAACCCGACCTACATAAACCTTACGAAATCAATGTTTTTCTTCAACCGGACCGTTTCGATCTAAAGGAGGCATGCTTTGTTTAGACAGTGGGACTGTTTTCTTCGTTTACGAATTCAAATTTATTACGCTATAGCAGAGCTTGTATTTTTATAGATATTTTATTTTTGGTTTCCTGTGGCTTTTATATCATCATCATTCTCTCGCCCTTTTACCAATTTATTTGTGGTCGGCGCATCATGTCTTTTTCTTCCATACTTTTCTATTAGTCGTCATCTCAGTTATCACCCCTTTTCTATCCATTTCATCTTTCACACAGTACGTTTATCTTTCCTTACTGTGGATTTTTAATGATTATTTAAATTAAAGATCTACACTGTTTGGTAGCAGATCTATAAATGTTGTTAAAGAAGCAGCGAACACTTTCTCTACGAAGAAATTCCTTATCTAATTCATCTATGCCATTTTCTCTTATCATTACATTTAACTCATTATACGCGTCAGCTTTGATATTAAATCTTAACTTATGTTTCATAAAGACCAGTTTCTCTTTTTACACGAAATCATTCTTCGAAAGCATACGTTGCATGTTACGATTACAAAAGCAAAAATATTGTCCTTTTCAGATACCAATGGAAAAATTCCTACATATACTTAAGTACACAAAATATATTTCTATTACAAATTAATTCTCAATTCTACTTTTACTAAGAGCCCATAGGAAGGAGATCGTCCACGAAAAATTACAGGCTTATTTGCGAACTCCAATTGAATGGGATTGCCTTGACTGAGCCTGATTGATTTCAGTCTAAACGTTGTTTTGGGGGCAATGATAAATTGTATAAGGTATAGGCTTCCTTGACGAGCTTATTTAATCAACATCGATCACACGTTGGACGACAAACGAGACCTTTAAATTAGTTTAGGAAACGACTGGAAACGAAGTTTATAATATCTAAAATAAATTGCAATTTGTTTCGGTAGCTTCATTGCTTTATAATTTGTTGCTTTCTGCCTTAACCAACTTCGTTCTATATCTTATTTGTATAGTTTTAATTAATTCACATAAATAGTACAGTATAGGACATTTTTATAATAGTTAAAATCAAATAATAAAAGCAATTTCAAAACACCAAAATAGAGAAATAAAATAACCATAGCTCATCTAGTATGATTGTGATTACACATAATATACGCATGGAGAGTTGGATAATATGGCCAGCGACAAGAGCGGCATGCTAATGCTACCAAAGACAATAGAAAAGCGAAAGGACACAAAAGAATAGAAACTCTTCCATTTAATACAGCTATTTGTATTGAAACGCAAAGCTGCAATTTTGTGCGGATAAAACGTGAATCGTTTTTATTAATGTAGGATTTTACTGGGGCATATCGGCATTATGGAACTGAAAAGGCAGACTTAATGCTAAGTTAAATTGAAGATGCAGAGACAAAACATGACAGCTAAAGTGCACTAGTAAATAATTACGATTGATATTTTATTTCAGGCAATCGAAAGAAATAACAGCATAAAGTAAGGTATAGTAAGCAAGGGGTCCAAAATACTTCCTTGCGTTAACCTATAAGAAAACACGCATCATACAGTTGCGTTTTACAATGTTGCAGTTCTGTAACTGCGCGTGACTATGCGTGATAGTACACTTATTTTCTAACAAATTCTAAAAATAAGCAAAAACCTATTAGTAAAATCGCTTCTGGCAATTTTTGATCGTCTTAATGGACCGTTCAAGTTTCAAGGCCGTCGGCAAGAAAGATCCTAACTTTTAGATTGGCCCATTAATCAATCAAGCCGATTTCGCCCTAACAGATGCAGTTTATACTTTTCTTTTAAAGAGAACATGGAAAATACTCGAAGTTTCAATGTATTCTAAAACGGCAAGTTAAATGGTTGCTGCTTTCGAGGTCATTTCAGTGCAGTTGCAATATCTTTGCATGAGAATGACCCATAAAAATATATTAAGCGAACTACGACTGGAAATACATCGTGCTGAAAAGCCTTGAGTGTCTATGTTGGCTTTAAAATTTATTTGAATTGCTGTGGTACATTATAGCTTGCACTAGTCGGGTTGTGGACGTCAGACAGCTGTCCTCCCGTGTAAAATACTAAGCAACCTTTGGACTAGGCTGGAGGTTGAAAATGCTTGGAAAATGTCAAAGTGATCAGCTTTGATTCGCAACTACTAAGAATCCTGTTCTGACGAAAGAAAAACAAGGCTGGGCAATAAAAACAGGCAAGAATCCACCGTAAGATGACCAGAACACGCTCAGTATGACATCAATCGGTAACCCTAAGGTTGACGCCAAATTTTATTAAAGTTATTGATAGGCTCGTGTTTGATAGATTCATCTTGTAATGCTAGATTGAAACTAATAAAACTAAAAAAAAAAACTCAAAGCATTTATTTCAATTAAACCATTTACAGGCACTTTTGAATTGTCAAGGTCAGTCAGTCGGAAAATATGAAGCTAGTTGCCCATTCCAAAGCGTAGTAGGTATGAAGGTAAGGCTATGGAGAAGAACTGATGATTGATGTTCATATATTTTTATTTGTCTCAACCAGATTGACAACAGACTATCCGGATAGACCGCCTTGGTGACCGAAGAAATACCTCGTAGTCACAATATCTTCAAGCTAAATCCAAGCTATCAAATATCAGAAACCCGTTAATAGCGGTCACGCGGTTTGCGGCCAGACGAGGTTCAATTGACTCCTTCTATTGTTACCGCTGCGACTTCCTTACCAACGTATTTGGAACGAGAATTCGCGAATTGTAGGCCGAGAAAGTATATCAAATGTTATCTCTAGCTAGGTCTAGCTGTTGATATATGTGCATTTTCATAATGGTTTATTATTTTGGTCAAAAACAGGATCGATTTTAAATTCTACATCATTCTGTGTCAGCTGAATAAATCGGGAAAGTGTTGAATCTGATAACGGGTTTTTCGCTTCCATTCAGGAGATTTTACATTTATTTCAACTACATTGATCACACTTTGAATAAACACCGCATAGAAATTGCAGCCCTATAAAAATACAGCATAGAAATACAAAGTCCCATGTTATAAAAAGATAAATTTATTGCAAACCAGAGCGCCCTATTAGTTCTGCAAATTGAATCCAACCACATTTGAATATCGGCAGCCCCTATACGTCACCCACAAAATGTCCCCTTGACGCCGTCGTCCAAGACATGAGGTTCATCGCCTTCATATCCTGCACTTTCCCTACTCGCTGATCGAATTACCAATCAAGGAAAGTGGATTCACATCCCAAGTGTCTTTTGGTGATATGCTTATGGGAATTTAAGTCTTATAACCTGGGGTTTAAGGCGAAGTGTTGCGTGGAATTGTACATTTTGAGGCGGCGTGATTTGCATCATTTGGGTCCGTATGCACGATCGAGTGTTGACGTATCTACGAGACTATGTTTGAAGTACGTAATCACACGGATCATGGCGGCACGAGTTGCTCGTTCAGATTTCTCGATACATTCGATGAACGAAGTTGACAGAAATCGTGAATGGACTGCGACATATGATATGGTGAAAATTTCATTAAGACATAATTAAAGAATAATACAGTGTTCCAACTACGCGTCTTTAGTTTCTGTACGACCATGGGATAAAAGACGGACCGTTTATTTAATACAAAAGTAAAGATAAAAACTTTAATGTGATTTCAATAATCTCGCCATTGGCTATAACTAACAGAATGCGTAGTCCCGTCATAATGTGCAAAACTATTTAATATCTTGTGGAAATGGAACGATATATAGACACAAAACCGCGGAAGTTATAACAACGAGGAAATTGAGACAGTTCATAGAACATTAAATAACGCTAGGAACATTGGAAAATTTATGTTTTCAGTTACTTATGAGTCTTATGAGGCTATTATTTTAGTAAGTGAATTGAAATAGAGTACTTTAATTAAAGGGCATGCTAAGATGTGCCATAAAATCCGTCGTTTTTAAGTGGTGATTAAATTGTGGATATCCTTTTTATCTTAAGAAATGTTTTAATAGATAATTGTTTATTTATGGGAAAGCAACTTATGAATTTTGTAAAAGCATAAGAAAAGAGGACCAATCGAAAACCTCACAATGCAATCGAGATAATTGAACTAAAAGATAACATTAATTAGAAAAGTATATACAAACAAGATGTACGAGTATAAGCAAACTGAACCAAGTAAGATATATGTAACTTGGAAAATGCCTAATTCAGAAGTGGACTGCACTTGATTAAATAACAGCTTTAGTAGAAAAAAAGCTAAAACGTGCTAGCAAGACTACAACAGTTAATCTAGTACATTTTATGGAACACGGCTTTAGTAACGAAGTTTCACTGTTGCGTAGGATTAACAAAGGAGGCTGGATAGGGACGCCTGCACGTCTAGAGAGTTACTTGTATCTAACTTGTAGACTTGTTAAGAGTATATAGCTGGATCGCATAAAGCTAGCCTGTATAGAGATCAAATTCAGGAGCAGCTGACGAATTACTGTGCCTGTACATAACATAAACATAGTATTTTGGAGAATATTATTGCTAACAGTGAGATGGGTCTGTTATTAGGTGGGGTTTGTTTTGAACCAATCGTATGAAGTCCAGCTCACGAGCACAACACAGCTCGAAGCAGTAGCAGTTCAAGCACAGATCACCCCAGTGACCTGTGCTTCTATATTAATGTGTCTGAGTTTAAGCTAAGGTTTTAATTTCTTTGATAAGGGTTTGTGTAAAATTATCCGGGCCTGGGGCACATTGTCTATCTCAAAAACATCAGTAGGATTCATAAAGAAATTTGTGCTTAGAGCTCTCCTAGCTGTAGTCTATTAATAACTGATTCCTGGGTTTCATTAATGTTTGTTAGAATTTTACTGGCTAGGTTTTTGCCAACAGAGGAGAAGTAATCATTGCAGTTGTTTGTTGAAGTTTAAGCCGATGATTCACTTTTAAGTAGTTAATTGGGGTTACTTCTATCGTTCGTCTGTTCACTAATATTTCTGATAGCTTTCCATAAACCTTTAATATTGTTTTTGTTATCTTCTAATTTTGACTGTCGTATTCGCGTTTATGCCTGTGTATTTGTAAAAAAAGTTCTTGTAAAGATTGTAAATTAGTTTTTTGTTTGGTCATTAGGGTGTTTATTTGATTGTCGTTTAGTTGAAGTTTGTCCCTGTGGTTCATACATCTAATAAGTCCGGGAGTAATCCAGAGTTTTCTGATGTATTTAAAGCGGCTAAATATCTTTTCTGCGGAATTCATTGGTTGAGTGAGTTGTTTACGTCTAGTTCGGACACCACTCCAGATCAGTTTACTTCTTTAAGTTCCTCTATCAGTGCAGGGAAATTAATTTTGTTTATACTGCGATGTTAAATATTTTGAACAGGTAGGAATGAGCATGTAGTACCCCATCAGTACCATACGATGACCGGTGATATCAATATCAAAAACTAGACCTACAACAGTTTGATATCTTGAATGAAATAATATGAGTTCTAAGCATGAGTTTTGACGAGTTGCTTTTGAAATAACTATAGCTACTGGGGCGCATACAACTAATTGTTACGAGTGAGGATAAATTCCACGACTAGAAATATTTTATTCATTGTTTTTAATAATATTATCTGTTTTGCTAGCTTAAGTAAAAGAGACAATTTCTAAAACGTGCATTCATGACCAGTGACCGGAGTTTCACACAGACGACGTAACAGAACAATTTAGTGTGATTAGAGAAGAGGAGATGCGTGGGAAACTGTCATTGACATTGATTTAACTAAGCTTGCACGCGAGGAGATAGATGGAGTGATGTAATCTCACTTTAATTGTTTTGGTTAAAAAAAACAATAGATGTTGGGGTAATTTTGATCAATAATCGCAACAAAATCCGTAAATGTCTATTATGGTAAATGCTAGGTCAGTTTTAAGTAAAAAATTCATTACGTAGCTACCAGGAAAAATTACCCGAATTAGTTAAATTAGCATTCTTGAAGAACGGAAACCCGCTATCGAAACCACTTCGTCGGAACAAGAATCACTTACGAATTCTAGACACATGAAGCCGTACTGGGATATGCTTTACCTGAAACAAAAACAATAACGTTTGAATACAAATATTATACGATTCGATCTTTCTAAATTGCACCATATTATTATATGCGAAGTCTAGAATGGGGACCACAATCTATCAAGTCCCTCTAACCAGTAAGACTAGTGTCAAGGGGCCAGAATATACGTATGCAAGAGAAGCAGAATCGCTTCTTGAGGAAATCTATTACAGAAAGTCATGATCAGATGATGATACAATAAATCTCGTATCGTGTTTACCAGATCACAATTCACAAGCGTGAGAAGTGAAAAGAACCGTGTTATTTTCCTTGGACGCCGCGACCGGCAAACAAGGAAAGCTCATAAAAATCAACAAAGACACATCATATTTCGTTGAGACGATAAAAATCTAGAGGAACTTATACGAACGGAAAATATTTTAGCTACGATTTGTTTTCTAGGCACCTGTTTAGTTTCGTGTTGTAAAACCGTATTTAAAGCGATTAAAGCTCAGTTGTAACGTTTTACAATTTATAGGAGCGAAAATATTCCAAGTTTTTGGGGCATTTCCAGTTTACGATATTAGCAGCAGTGTTGTTAAAGCTTTACTTCTGATCGCGATTCTACTTAGGTTCACAAAGGGCCAAAGCTTGGTAAGCAAAATGGTGGTTATCCAAAAAGATGTCAATAATCCTCAGTTACGAACATTGACATCATCAACAGAATTGCAGCCATGCACGAATAACTTCCGATGACAAAGTTTTATCCGAAGTAACGTTGCGAGACAACACTATCCAGGAAAGAGCTGGGTCACCATCTTCTTACGACTACAATTTAAATATCGGGTCGGAGTTTTTAATAGCATATTTTATTTTTATTTTACTCTGCTAGTACTTAATAGAGAAAATTAACACATCATCTACAATTCAACATTAACATCATTACGTACGCCATTATTCCTCAAGGTATAAAGTGTACCGACAGTGAACCCACATTTCACAATGTCTTATACGTAAGCCCCATTTAATAGTGGGCGAGCCTGTTGCCAGGTGGCCGACTAGCGTCTGCATTGGGTTTTCGACAGATTTACCATACAAAATCTGACAAAAACTCACAATGGCGAGAGTTCAATTTTGCAACGTTTGTAAATAAGTAGGCTTAGGCCCTAGGGTTTCTACTGAAATTTTCTTCTGGAATCCTCAATAGAACTTTGCCGTGGGATCGAACTCCACACTCAGCAGACAGTCAAATGAATAATAATCATCATATAAATAAGTAATAGACCATTATTATTTCCTTTCGAATCGATCTTGACCTTTCACAGTTCCTCCCCTAACGATATTTTTCCGAAAATGACTTGACTTAATTACTTCGAATTTCTCATTCACAAAGTGGTATGGAACAAAGTGGCAATTTAGGCGTAATTAAGGTGATATTAAAGGTACCTTCGGCGTTAAGAGATTCAGTAGCTGTAGGAAAATATAGACGGGTAAGCATAATGGAATAGATTTTGATGAAACTCGAAGGGATGCCCTGATGATTTTAGAATCACAGTACTTTCCGCGCCTGTACCTTTTTCCCAGTTTCAACACTGTTTGCGGGGTTTACCATTAACTTATTGAAAGTTCTTGCAAGCGTGGAATGTCAATGAGCATCTTTTATTGGATTCTTCGGCTTTTATAAATAAATCAAACTCAACATGACGCTTTAAAGGCTAGTACACAATGGCGCGAGGCGACCGCGATATCGCGCCAGTGGAGCAGAATCGAAAGAGGAGCAGAATTTAAATTTCAACATACCTACATTATTTTACAAGGCTTCCATGAAAATTAAATCAACATGCGAAATGGAACGTATGTAGGTACTAACTGATTAAACTATCGCGTTACATGAATGATATATAAACGAACGTAACGAGAATGAAACCGAAATGTTACAGTCAAAAGGCAAATTCGCTTAAATTCTCGTAACATATTAATTAATATTTTAAAGGGTCCTCTTTCCTCAATGACAGCTAATTATATTGAGGGCCTATAAATCGTCAAATTGCTTAGCACGATAACATGCATGCGATAACATTAACTTTGAAATAAATATATGTTAAAGTTCAGGATTAATGTTAGCGACTATGTTAGCCGAAAACACGATTTCATAAAAATTTCTCGATAGAAAAAAAATTCAAAGTTACCTCCAAACCAAACAATAAACCGCTGCTATTAAAAAAATACTTCAAATTAGATCATGAAACTTGGCACAATAACTGAACTAACTATAAAGCGGCGACTATGTTTTTTTTATTTTTATTTATTAGGCACCATTATTTTCGCCGTAAAAAGCAATTACCTAAACTATTGCCGATTTGGAGCTGCCTCCGTCTCATTCGCACTCAGTCCGCGAGTAGTATGGTGCAAGCGAGATAAAAACCTAAGGTTGAGTGGGCTCTTAATAAAGAATTTGGCAAACGCGTTTCCTTTTCAGTATCCACGAAACTACAGTGAAGCCCCTGAAAAGCCCAGGTTTCCGCAGTATGATGTAATCACTGCTACGCTAAAGCCCACGTGATATTCTTAATCCCCTAATCGCTTCTTACGACAAAAAACGCATAAGATACTATTTTTAGCTGAAAAATAACCAGTATACTTACTTCAAACTTTCACTCCTAGGTAACCATGGCAACAATAAATAAATAAAATTAAAAAAAAAAATGTTTACAAAAAGTGTACAATTGGTCAACAGTAGGATTATACGAACAAATAAAGTGCCTAAAAATAAACTAAATCTAATATTATGTTGCAAGTAATTATGGTTCGGAATTACAATGTTAGGTAGCGACCCACCCGATCTAGGTTAAATTAAAACGTGTGTTTCAAGCCATCACTTTACATTACACTTAAGGTGCAACAATACAAATATTATAAGTCTAACCCACTCTTACTGTTAGAACAAACACTGACCAGACGCCATAGTCTTATAATAATTCATACAATTTATGGAAACTCCGGAAGTTTTAATGTTTACAAATGTTGGATGCTGTCCAGAAATAGTAAGACTGCTTTGAACGGAATAGTCTGGGTTTTTTCGAGTGCTACGATTTATTTATGCGTAGATAATTATGTGGTGGAAAGTACGTGTGTGCTAGAGGGATCGGTCGGCTATGTGTGAAATGTATCAAATGTATTTGTGTTTTCAAGCTCAATATGCTGATGGTGAATTAAAAGATTTAGTATGTAAGACAGATAGTGATCCAGCTGTTTGTTTTCTGAGTAATGTAGTAAAAATACGCTAATACGCTGCTACGGATTTAGTTGACAAAACAATGTTTACTTTTGAACGTTGATGATTTTGCGTCTTCTAGCAAAAATGTAAGTTTGAATCCCAAGTGCCCCGACGTCTAATGGATCTTCATAATAAAGTCATAGTCACTGGAATTCTGAAACGACTTCTTGCTGCATTCAAGTGCCAGAAGTAAAATACAAAATTAGCCTTTAGTATTCCACTGCAAGACAAAAGGCTCCAAAACGTATTTTCTTTCTTTTTTCTTTTCATTCTTTTTTCTTTTCTTTCTTCTTTCTTTTCTTTCTTCTTTCTTTTCTTTCTTCTTTCTTTTCTTTCTTCTTTCTTTTCTTTCTTCTTTCTTTTCTTTCTTCTTTCCGCCATTCTTTCTTTCCACTGGTCTGAAGTTAAAAGTAATATATCTAGGTGCGGGTAAGTTAAGAAAACTGCAACAAAACAGTTGCAAACTCTAAACGGTTAGCAACATGCCACCGCAACCCATTTACCGACTAACTGATGACAGGGTAGGGCGCCTCCACCTCCACGGAAGCGGGAAACTGTTTCCTTCAATTTTAGCGTTTCTATTACATGAGGCAAATGTAAGAAGAATATATAGCAGTTATTATTGTGACAGAGATAACTTTACTATAGTCCAATAATTTCAGATAGATAGATAGAATACTCTTTATTATGTATGATGTACCTTAAAAATTAGAGACAGATTCAGATGTAAGCAGGATAAATTGGAAGATACTGAAATAACGAAACACTAAATGAAAACATACAGCAAATGTATTTCCAACTGATAATCTATATTCGCACTAAAAATATGGTACCTATGTAAATTAGCACTTTTGGTTTGCGTAACCGTTTATTTTACAAAAAATAAGTCTTGACAGAGCAAGAATCAGACGCATATACAGCAGTGCATTTATGTCTCACAGCGTTACCCAGAAATTCAAAAAAAATTTAGGAAATTCGACCAGTTGCATTTACAAACTTGATTTGTCAGCCAGAAATAAATATAGTTCATGCTTCATTCTTTAGCAAAACGGAAGTTATGATATAAATACAAGAGCTAAATTATTTTAAGCCAGTCCCAAATCATGGTGACACGAAACCATCTCCCGGCGCAACTAATGCAATAATAAAGCAATTCCGAGCTCGCTGCGAACGCCACCCAATGATAAACATGCACCCAGTTAAGGAGCTATTAACGCTAAGATATTTTGACCTACAAACATTCTAGAAATATACCGTGAACTAATTTTAAACCACTATCGTCTAAAGAAAAAAATTATTGAAGAAAAGGAAGTAGATGGATTTATAGTCAGTCACTAAAAGACACGCAATTAATTAAGTATGCATATAGCTCCGCAAATGCTGAAGATGAATGGAGCTCTGATTTTAAAAGCAGCAAAGACTAAAATATCATTAAATGACATTCACCTAGCAAGACAAAGACACGGCAAAATATTTACTTTGGACTAGAAACTAGTCACATTTTCGATAAAGAACCATGTTTTGCATTTGCTAATGAGCGCACAATCCGTTAGTTTCTTGCGGGCCGGAACGGGGCAACAGGCCACAGAAACGCTACGATAATGAAGTTTAAATTATCTTCTTAGCCTAATCTTTAGAACGTTGTGGTCGTACACTTGAACCCAGATGCAGCTCCATCTAAACCAAAACGAAATTACTTATGATCACAACAAATTGAGTTTTCGATCGCTATTAACATTTAAATTTCTAACTACTCCTTTAGTTCAATTTGTAGTCTTGAAATCCTTTGATTTCAGGACTCCAAAATCACGGAACATTACTTTACTATAATCAAAACCGTCACCCAAGTTTGGGTCGCCAAACTCGCCATCCCGCTTAACCAAATGCGACTGAACATCAATACTTGCCTACACGCATGAACAGTTTTTAAAGAAACAATTAGCCGAGAACGAGGCGTATTGTCAGGTGGTCGACTTCCGTAAGGGATGTGTGGACTGACCTACTTAAAGTTCATGCCTCCGTCACATATTTTTTTACATTCTGAAAGGTTTAAAACATATATGTACGCGTGCCAGGTGCTGGCAACTCCATTTCGTCGAAAAAATGATTGGATTTACTTAATGGATATCATCAGGTAGTCATTTAAAGACGATGGTTTTTCATGGATATTTAACCAAATAGCAAAATTCTGGCGTACTTCTTTTGTCTTTTGATATGCATGGCCCATTCCCGCTGCAGCTCAGAACTAGTACAACACTTATTTCATCTGAATCTGTTTGTTACATCGCGCATAAAAGAAATAGTATCCCAAAATATGTGCTTTACATTTTTGTTCTTCTTGTATTCCCCTCAACAACTTCGCTGTATTCCCTTCAAGGTTACGAATTATGACTTCTGCATCAACTACAGCATTATTATTTTTTACCACAAAACCAGTGTGTGGTTCACACATTGCCAAAAAGTCACATATTACGCCACTAAGCTGAACGTTTCCTGTCCCCACTGTCCCCCAATCAGCTGTAGTCGCCCCCATCCCTCGCTGCTCGACCGACATGCAGGGCGCCGACCCGAGCCGTTATTGAACCGGATCGCGGAACACGATAACGTTTCTAATATCCTACGACAAACACATATTAGTAGTAGTAGTAAAGCTCTGCGAAACAAAAATACAATAGTACTTTCCGGACTTACTGTTTTTTTGTTCCTTAACCCATATCGAACTGCAACGCAGCAGCGATGCATAAGATAGTTCAACATCATTTATAGAATGGACCACGCACTATAATGCATCTATTTAGTATTGCAACTGCAAGGCAACGTGAAAAAATTGGTTTGTTTACCACCCGATAAAAGACGAAGAAAATATAATGGAAAAGACATTATTGCTGAAAAACGTATATTAAAGTCCAAAGACATTCTTAACGGAGCCACTATATAACCTCGACGATTCTGGCGATATTGTAATTAGGTCCAAAGGGAATACCACAATTCTAGTTAATCCCGCAGGAATAGAACACGTCGACACGAGAGCTGGTAAGCAGTAATCTTATTAAACAGGTAATGACAATGTAGCTCAGAGAAGCTTAACAGCTTCAATGTCGATTAAAATTAACGCCTGATACAATTACAAAGACTGTTTTTAACTCCAGAAACATTAAATACAACAATGTTGTCTGCGAAAAAGTGACAATGTCCCAGTACCTACTGGAGTTTAAGAATAATCATTGAACATTTAATTTTTAGAACATTTAAGTTGAAATTATTATCCGAGGGAGATTCTTCATCACAAACTGACGAAAAAAGGGAATATGAATTACTGATATCATTCTGCGGAAGTAGTAAAACGGTTTAAGGGAACTAGGTTAGCGTTACACGCTTGGCACGATTATAAGACTATATTAAATTCTTCATCAACGCAGACGACGAATGCATCCTCTTTAGAATAACAATGTTCTGCTTGAAATATTATTCTAGGATCTACATAATATGGGACTTACATAATATTACCATCAGTTTTGCAAGGAAATGAAGCTTGCCTTACAGGCGTATTTACATAAATCGACACCAACACTTTTCAGAAATAATTCTTGTACCTATGCGTTCACAGTTCACATTTCTGGTTGAGGCCCATGAATGGTACATTCAGAAACAAAAAAGTTGGTACCAAAAGACCAATGTGCGCATAAAATCACTTTTTATATCAACACAACAAAATCATTGCATAAAGCAAATAAATAACCAGCAAAAGTTGAATAAACCTGTAACCACAGACTAATTTAATGCTAAATGAGCAATAAATCTTTGATCAACTGACTGTGTGCCTTAAGAAAGCCCAAGCAGCTCATAATTACCGTTGATATACTGACCCGCTTAACTGCACTGTTGTTGAAACACGTCCCCAAATTAGATTAAGCTGTTAAATCGTCAACTGTAGGTACTGATTTAATAATCCCTGATTGTAGATCAGTTGTTAAGGCCGAGTCATCTGTAGGGCTTGTTCCGTATTGAAGGACCAAAGCTGGTTTGTAGATGAGCTTAATTTTTTGCGTTTTTTTAGGATGAATATTAAAACTGATAACTAACATTTTAAAGCTGGATGAAAGGTGGAGATGCTATAAGTGGAAGCAATTATTGCATATGATGAACAAAAAAATCATATTTGGCTTGTTGTAGTCGATCAGATATCAGCTAGTCGGGATTCGTAAGGGGAATTTCGTACATTTTGAGTATTGCCATGGAAAAACTAAGTCAAAGCACTATTGGGCTGATAGCTTGAGAACTTGTTCTAGGCATTCTAACAGGGGTTTAAATAAATCCTAATCCCAAAGATTATTTCAAAGAATTATTTACTAGCGACTGACGCCGGTCTTAAATGCAAAACAGACAGTTTTATTGTTTACTGATACCGTTTTATGTCCGTTCCCCGTTCATAATACAGTTATGTTACATCCTCACCCACTCGATGCAAATAGTGGTAATATTCATTAATTAAGTTATAAAATGCGAGCGCTCACTAATTTATGATGCAGAGTTTCACCTCATTTTGCGGTAGTACATGTATTGGAATCTGCAGGATACGAAATTTTAATCTTATACCGTTTTGACATAAAATTATTTTTCCAGTGAAAATAATACTTAGCTGGTTTTATTCCCGAAAGGAGACTGAAAAATTGGTCCTCAGCTCTCTCAAGTCATATTTAATCTAAATTATTTCTATAACTATTACTATGGTGTGATTTCTGTGGGAGATTCTAACCCCAGGTTAAGGTTGTTTTTATTAAATTCAGTATTTTAATAGGACTATAGCTGATTAAAAAATTCTGAACCTTAGAAAAGAATGACAAAATCATAATGCTTTTGAAGTCGTCCATTAAATTGCTGAACAACAGCTGCAATTAGAACCTTTTTCAAACTTGATGATACACTGTCACCATTTACACCAAAACCGCCATGGCGCTAAATGTCTTATTACAAAACAAATATAACTACTTAGATACAGTTAACATCTCAATGATTACGGTGAATGAATATCACAGACTTGCTAAACCAGTTAGTCCACTTAGAGAACGAGACGACGACTTGTCTACGCAAGGTGTCTAGGGATTTAAATATCGCAACTATGTTGGCGCAATTCGAGGGATAAGTATTGGCTCAGATGGACACACCTACATTCTTGTTGATGCTGGTCATTTTGTACTACAAATACGGTTTGTGCTGACAGCAGGAGATTTTTTGTAGACTTCAAAAGAAGTGCAGGTTTGCTCAATCTTGTTGAAGAGCGCCTTGCTGTTTGATGAAGCGAAACATTCATAGAACTTTACGAATTTATACATCGTCATTCGCTGGGATAGTCATGTGAATGACGAGCGTACCGATCAGACATTCAATTGACAAATTTGCCTCGGTAATCCGGTATCTAAAAGGGAACCTTGCCATAACCACGACGCATGACTGGGACAGCTGATTGCAGTGTGTTATAATTAGAGCGAAAAAGAATGCTGCTGCTAATTTGACTGTTTGCCTGTTATTAATAAAAGTCATGTGTTGGACTATTCTTACTATGACCACACGGTCCTTACGATCACGACACGACAAGTTCGATTAAAATGTAGACGACAAATGCGTTAATATTACTTTGTAAACAAGTTATAAAGACTGTTCAGAAAATTACAACAATTTCGCACACATCATTCTCCTTAACCCACAAAATCAAAACTATGAGTCAAAATGTTTTAGATACAAAATTAAACCAAGCAAAGTGCTGGTTGGCACGATCGGCTACGATTTCGCGAATAACATGCAAAGTAGGTTAGAAACATTGTAAAACGGTCTTCGTTTGATTGGGTGCTGTTTTATGGGTATGCCAATTTTGTTGGCACGTTGGCAGTAACACCTTTATTGGGTGATGGTAACCCGAATATCGATGACCATACACGTGTGACATGTGTCAATTTTGGTAGAAGAAAGTAAGCAAGAAGAAAGAAGAGGAAGAGAAGATTGAGAGAAGATAATATAGTTTGATTGGGAGTAGAGAAGATTGAAGAGTTCATGATGGGCTTGTGGCTAAAAACTTTCGTCATAATAACTTTTAAAATGAGGGCAGAAGAACTGGACATAATGTGACTGCTGTTTCATAAAGAAAACTGAACGCTCCTTAATGTGGATATACAAGTTGCTGCAATTAACCGTTTTTGTAACATGGATCGCAGACAATCTTAGACTTGACATTGAAACTCATCGGAAAGATGGCACAGAATTGATCAGTTTACCTAAGGACTGTGTCACTCACCAATTCATCATAAATAAAGATTGAGTGGATTTCACGATAGACCGCCTCTGTGGTCTAGTGGTTAGACCACGTGTCTCAGACCCAGAGGTCCCGGGTTCGATTCCCAGTGGGGGCAAAATTTTCTGCTCGGTTTGGTTGGTGGTAGTGCTTGTTCTAAGTCCGCCTGGCTAAGTTACCACCATCTTATTTAAGTCTGTCGCCATAACAACAATGTTAACAGCATAGTTGTGTTTCGGCAGTTAGAGATAAGATAGCCAGTTCTACTGTGGTTGAGGATTCCGGGTGAAGCTCGCTTCCACCTTCGGCCTAATCATCACTTACCATGATTCAGGCCAAGAGATTCCCAGTCGTGGTTAGCGAAATATAAATCAGCTTCCTTTCTACGCAAGCAGGCACCCCGAGTCACGATTAACACAAATTCAACTAATCCCCAAACCGCCCATTACCTGGATACTGTTTGCCTAGCGGTTCTATCGTATAATTCTTGTCAACTAGACTAAAACTAGCTCAATCGATATTGATATCGTAAAGCAAACTGCACGACAACATAAAACTATGGAGACTGTCTTACATAAATATTTTATGATTATAATCATAATATTTCTATTCTGCGCGGTACGGTTATCACTTCCCGCAAAGTCGTAAAAGGGAGACGTAATATGAGGGTAATGTTATTACAAGATGGTTTTGCAGAGATCAGACTGGTAACCAGGTATAAGTACGTTAGTATTTTGTGCTCATAAATTGATCAGATAAACTTTTATTACAGTGCAATTTTTGGGCAAATCTGTCATAGATTGGACAAAAACCGTTGTTTTTTTCGTAATTTCACTACACCGTTTTTTTGCACAAAATACACCTTCTTTCTTCATCGATATAGTGCCAATAGTCTACAAATACAATGGTTGTTTGACTTACGGACGGAGAGACAAACGGACATGACGAAATTCACGCCAGATAAAAAACATGTCTTTAACAAAAACAATATCCAACCATCGAGTTTATTAGGGCGTCTCAAAATCATTTTCAAACTCTGAACCAAAGACCACGACAAATTATAGACTATTCAATCAATACAAACATTGTCTGAAATTATTTTCAATAAGTACCGATTTCGTAAACAAAAGCCTTTCAATGCTTGTTCAATGCTAAATGGATACCAAATAACCATAATTTGGAAGGCAGTCTAACTAAAGTAATGGATTTCCAAGGTCTATCTTAAGTATTAAAAGAAAAATGGTTTATTCTGTACAAATAAAACCAATCAACAATAACAATGTTTGTCGAATTATGAAGAATCCATACATCGAGGAACCACATTTAGGTAAGTATCGGTTGATCTATGAAGCTGATTAACGATAAGGTAACAAAGTCCTATGATGGATGGTAGATTCTATGGTCTACTTAGAGATCTTTCTTTAATAGTCTAGGAGCTAGAAGAAGAGGGGAAGAGAAGCTACTTTTCAGATTGCACCTTGTGTCACAACCACACGGGCGAAGCCGCGGGCAAAAGCTGGTTTATACATAAAATAACAAGCCGTAGAGAACGCCGCACCCTGACGTAACCATGCAATGAGAATTATACCACTTAGTAAAGCCACAGTACTGACTTTTGACACCTAACCGGAAATTGCGAGGAAAGAGAACATTTTAGTTCGATTTCGGGACTTGTTTGTTACGCTTTATGTTATAAAATAATAAATGTTCTAGTTACAAAATTGCACATTGATATACATTAAGTAAATAATACACTGGTCCTCACACTAGGATTCCCATCAGGATCTTCCATAACAGTATATGTAAAACCATCCATATAATATTTTCTATGTGTAAAACAATAACATAAGTTAGATAATATAAGATAGAAAAGTTATATTGTACCCTTTTTAATGACACATTCCTGATAAGCCCCCCATAAGGTGCACCGGCGCGGCGCGGCGTCCTGATGAAGAATCTACTGAATGCAGGGAGCTCAGGACAAATCGCTGAGGCAATTCATTGGGGGAATGGCTATGTCCAACAGTGTAGGTATGCCACGTTGCGGCTGAAATTATGATAATATAGACCCAGTGGCGAAGCGTTGTAATTTGATTCAGATTCAATATTTAAAATATTTTACATATAAAATTCATAACGCAATAACAATTTTAATTTCCATCCGTTCAGGGACTGTGAGCTCGGAAAGATTCAATTTTAATTAACATAATTAATACTGAAATCTGCGGTACCGCGTCGCGTTAAGGTTTTTGCGTGCGGTATAACAATTATTATTATTTAATCCAATTTTTAATTGATTGAAAAATAAATGATAATACGGTGCATAGGTACAAGTAAGATTTAGTCATGTTTTATAATCCAAAGAATATCCCACATAAACATGCACAGATTTGCAACTTTTATCTCAATGTCCATAAAAATCTTAAGACCGGAAGGACAAAATCCTAACACAATCCTTCAACTCGTCTGGTAACACGGAAATATTCACTAAACACTTCTAAAAGATCTAAAGCGTTGCTATCTATAGCTTGAGACCATCTCCAAAAATAAGCAAGGACATCCTGTAAACGATTGATGAACGTCCATAGTTTTAACATAGGTTTTACTGCAGCCATCAAACTGAAATAAACGTTGTGAAACCAACTAAGTATAGTATAGGTAGGTATGATTAGATCTTGCCTTGGTCGCACAAAATCAATACCCTTCTCACTCTTATACCTCTTCACAGTATTGGGACCAAAGGACCAAAAGTGTTATTCCTTCTAAAAATACATAATATTCCATTACTTTGCTGATTTCAGCAAAGTAAAGTTAGTTTCTCGTCGCGCCAGTCTGCACAAGGCTTAAAGCGGATAAGCTCAGGTAGCTCGCGAAATTCAAATTATATTACGTTTTTTGCAAATTAAAAAAATCTGGTTTTGTGTTGATCAAAATATGATTCAATACAATAAGTATTCAATACAATTCTCTAAGTTAGAGTTGGCCTCAAGGAGCGTTGTACCTACTGATGATTTTAATAAAATATTATAATTATGTATAGATACTTGTGTTACAACTAGATAAAACATCTTTTTATTGTACTTTTTCTTTAAAATTAGATCAACCATTTCGACATCTTAGAGATTGATTTATTTATTTGCATAGAATGTAGGTAATTAATACAATTAGGTGTTACAATATTTCAATTGTATACATTCAGCCTCATGGCTTACAAAACTTTTTATTAACTTATACTACAGTTTATTATTCTATTTACTTAAAGCTATTTTTTTTAAACTACTCAATATATGAATGTTGTTAATTAAATCGTTTTGTCATTTAAAAAATCTGATAAAGAATAATAGCATTTTGGAATTAATAATTTTCTAAGATGCTACTAAACATACTAGTCCTCTGTTATAACTTCATAATCGCATTTATCATGTGCCATGCTATTTATAAACACCTATATACAAATGTCAAGTGCATGTGTGCGTGCATCGTCACACAAGCGTAGCTAATTACCGCTACGAGACCTAACGGCACCACTGTGTATGACCGATCTTATTTGTGATCTTTGTATAGGTACTTGTTGATTTTGATGGATTTTTTTATGAAAGAACACAGAATTTGTGACTTACAATAACTTATTTGGAGGAGTTAATGGCCAACCTCCAGTAATCGGAGAGGCACCAGAGATGAAGTAATAGTGTTAATAATCACGAAATCTGCTATTTCTCGCACCTACATTATCCAGATCCGATTTTAAATATTGTGTGGCAATACGCTTGAAAAAGTCCCTGATTCTTATCACCACACTAAGAAGAATTATTATTCGTAAATTAGGACCATTTTTTCATGTGTGTAGAGCGCGCTATCAGTAAAGCCCTTCCGGCACGGAAGCCTGCGTTGCTCGAAGGTAAAGCCTCAGCGACATCCACACAAATCAATAGACTTACCCATTCATAAGCCAACCTCATTTCCTTTTAATTACATCTTCACTATCACCCGGACCTGACCTTAACAGCGTATACCGCGGAGCTACAAATAACTATACTCCATTGTATACGGTAACGGTGTGGTCGACATCCCACGGAGGTGCTTCTGAACAATAAACGTATTAAAAGCGAGTTAAGACTACCGTGTTTGTTTATTTTAGGTGACCTTCATTTATGAGATGGATAAATAAAAGCAGCCTGAATTTCTGTGGTGGCATCACTATTTACTAAAGACTCTCATTAAACCTGCGATGGTTACAAATAATAGTTAAAAAAATAGTTTGTCTATCTAGGAACACTCGACCGTTCCTAAGTAGACTAACTTTTTTTTAAAACTTTTTTTTACTTAGTCGATCGATATTCATTAATGGAAATTTGATCATCAGTTAACATTTGCAAGATATAAGCTTCAAAAGAACTTAAAAGCAAATATATTTCTATTTCTCCATAGACTATTAAGAACTAAATGTTTATACGAAGTAGATATTAAAAAAATATCCATACTATACTATGATCAACCTAATAACGTCACTTTGGCTACACTAATCTTTTTTCAAAAGCCGTTTATTAGTTAATTACCCATTTCTCTTAACAGCAAATCTTCTGACACTAAGCTGAGCCGCTTAGATTAAGTTCCATACATCATTATTTAAGAAACTTGTTCTACGTTTTTGCTATTGCAAATAACTACATATTGTGTATAAACACCTCTTGAGCGGACAGTAATAGGATTGTAAGATTAGCAAAAGTGCATAGTTGTTGATGACACTTCAATAACTATGCACTTTTGCACAAGTCGTGTAGTTACGAGCACGATATCTTGTTATAAAAGTTAAGCTGTCACATTTCATGCTTGTGACGGTTTTATAATAGTACAATAACAAAGTTCAAAGTATAGGTAAGTACCGTATCTATCTTTGATATTTAAACGCGCATACTACCAATATTTAGTAGAAGGTTAACCAATTTTGTAGGCCTTCAATCCTGGAATTTGTAGTAAAACCATTAAAAGTTACCGGAACTTTAGATGGCACCTTAATTCAAAGGTTTGGGACACCAAACACCGTTCATTACATTTAAAAAGTATTATTTCAGAATCTCGAACTCATTTACGAATATAAAAAAAGTGTCACAAGCTTTAAACAGAATCAAGCTAGTCTCATGCAGTGCACCAGTGTCCAGTACGAGACGTTCAGGACAGGTCACAGTTCTACGGATCTTCCATACCTTAACAGATGTATTGTTTCACAGTAGCTTTGAGTACGTACCTGAAATCAAAAAGAAAGGCAACATAAGAAACAAACCAATACAATGTAAACTTAAGTGAATCAGTAGTAGAAGTCAATAAGACACGATCACAAAATCAGCAAGCGAATCTTCGTACAATATCACAGAACGAATCCTTGCAGAACTGAAAACCAATCTAGACACAATTGGGTGATTGCAACGAACTACAAAGGTAATTGATTTATTATACAATGGATATAAAGTTGAACGAAACTCTACAGTCAAAATGCTGTGACGATTTCTTGTTGATAGACCTGTTTGTTTGGCATTGAACACAATTTTAGGATAAATATTATCAATTTGCCTTGCGCAGTAGTTAACAGAAACGTTATTAAATACTGCGCTAAATAAATTGTTCCAAAAAGTACTTAATAAAACTCATTTATATTTGTACAAAAGCTATTAAGAGAACAACACGAAGAGTTCTTCAATGTCAAGGAATAAATATATATATAACACAAAAAATGTAATTAAGTTAAAATGTCAAAGGGTTCCTCTATGTACTATACGCTCCTAAAATTACAAAAACATTTAAAGATAAAATTATTTAAATATCTTCTGAATCAGATGTCTTTCTTTTAATTTAAGTAATCCCCAAGTTTCCTAATTAGGATCTCCGAGGTCCGCGGATCACCAACGTTTAGTCTCAATTCTCAAAACATTAAATTAAATTCGAGTCCAGTTATCATTGGCTCAAAAGGGCCCAGAACCATTAATCTAAAGTGACTGACAAACTCATCAAATTTCATTTTGGACGTGAATCCTAGCTTTCGACAACGTTTTGAATAAATCAAATTCAGAACTCGTTTGAATTAATCATTCTTTAAATTGAAGTATTGGCTTTGTAGTCGAGATGTTAAAGATAAAAGGGTATTTTCGAGTAGTATTTCAATATTGGCACGGATGAATATTGATCCTTTCTTAATTAGCAACGCTTTGTAGTACTTAAACAACAATGGGCAAATTGTAAGGACTGTCCTCAAAGGAGGAGTACACATACCTCAAACAAAAGGTCTTACCAACATCAAAACCAACAGTGCTATTATATTTTATGGCACATAATGGCAACATTTTAGAGAACATTTTTTCCACGATGCTAGAGACAGGTTCCACGGGTTACACGTCTTAAAGGCTCCCGCAGATAGACGCGACGCGACACTGGTAGAAAATTTTCCGTGAAGTTTCATAGAAATTGTGCACTTTAATTCTGGTACAGATGGTCGGATCTTCCATCAAGTACATGAGACTGAAGATAAAATATCAAAAGCAGAATAAGCCTATAGCGTTCCCACTGCTGGGAGTGGGACACAGGCGAGAGGTCCTCTGTGAGAGGAAGTGGGCCGAACGATATCCACCACTCAGTGCAGGTTGGTGGCTGTCACATATACTTGTTTCCTCACCATGTTTTCCTTCACCGTTAAAATGGAAACATCAAATGGATCATATTCAACTCGAATTATAACCGTCATTGATATTTATGTCTTCAACGACCTACAAATGTACGTCCGTCAACCCGTCAGTAATAAAATTTCAATTTTTCGTTCCGTTCACGTGATCGAAATCAAAACCAACGTTGCTTTATCTTATCCAATCATAAAAGCATTGCAAATTCGTAATTGACTGATTATATATACTCTTTAAGGTAATATTTAACATAATTCTAACTATTATAATACCATAAATGGGAAAGTGAGTTTTTTCGAAACGGATTTGAATGAAATTTGACACATGGGAAGATCATAAACTGGAGAAGGTCATAGGTTACTTTTCATCCTGGATCGCAGACGAAGTCTCGGGCAACAACTAGTAAATGTTACAATTCGGTGACCAGGAACTAAGTTTTAACTTTATTGCTTAGTTTTCCTTACTGTTTTCTGTATTTCGTCTACTGCTATAGTAGCAATGCCGTTTTGAGTAAGAAATTACAATTTGCTGTGATTCTGCCTGACTATTGCGCAACAGCTGCCAGTCCGTAACTGATTCACCCTGGCCGAAGACTATATCCTTGTTCTTTATACAGCACTAGCTGCGCCCCGCGGTTTGACCAGCTTAAGTCTCGATCCCGTGGGAATATCGGGATAAAAAGTATTCTATGTCCTAACACAGGTCATGATCTACCCATGTGCCAAATTTCATCAAAAACCGTTCGGCCGTTTTTCGTGACAAACAAACATACAAAATCAAACAAACTCACTTTCGCATATAAAATATTATAGTTAGGAATCGGTTTAAATGAGGATTTGATGAAACATAAAATCAAGACAAATAAATGAAAATACAATCGAGTGTTTTTATTTAAGTATTTGTATTCATTTCTTTACGATTTATAGCCAGCAACATTATTTTTTTTGTATTTATAAATTTACCATGCCACGTAAGGGGCGAGCCGAGCCTACACCACGTATCCGTATAGGTCGTACAGCCTATCTAAATCCTTACAACTGTTAATGGGCCTCCCGCAATAATAGTTTTCTTTTACATAAACGGTTCAACAAAAAATAACAAGACTTGAACCCTTCAATAGTCCGATAACAGAATGTCTTCATAGGATCCTCGTTGAGACAGTCCTCCATTCTCTTGAATCGTTCCTCAAACAGGTTCCACATTATTCTCTTATCTTAACACAATGATATTATTATGACGCGTCTATCTTAAAGTCATGCTGCGTAAATATAACGGCACTTTCTTTGCAACTTACTTGAACACTTTCTAACACTAAAGAGTATAAAATTAGCGACAGAGATTGCGAAATCTCCATTTAAATTGTTTTGAGATTCGGGATTTGCGACGTAGAAATCAGCATGTAGATGAAGAAATAATTTTTATTGCAGGTACACTAGGTAGACTACGGAATTATGAGCAGTTTATTGTTAGCATTTTCAACTCACTCAATAACATATGCCTTGTTTTCGTCTTTCTTTCCCGTTTTCCACAAATCGTGAATATCTTTTCGACATGCTTTGATATGAAATTGAATTATTCCAAGTCGAGATACATTACGTGCCAAATTCAATGTTCCTAAATAGGCCATTGGGATTTGAATCATCACAGTCAGTGGACTGAAAATAATAGAAGATAAACTAAAACGAAAATAAAACTTGCAATTCTAAGGAAGTTGTTCCCTCCATCCGGTAGCCTGTCGCTACATGGAAAGCAATCGATTAAAAGTAGGTACGTATGTCATTTAATGTATTACTTCATTTATAATGTGTTGGTAAGGACAACAACCTTCAAAGAGATGTTAATAAAACAGAAACGATCAATATTGTACAGCTGTTAACTTAGTTATTTCGTAGTATTTGGAACTGTGTCTTTGCACTCAGGTGATTGAATTAAGTTTCAGCTGAATCGTTATTATATAACTTCAAAGACGTAGTTCAATTTCATTAATGTTGGTCTTAGAAGAGGCATATATAAGTATTTTAATAAAAGTCTTTAAGGACCAGTTTTTTTTATCAGTCATTAAATCCAGTCCCTAAGGACCACGTTTTCCTGTCAAATTTATCTACCACAACAACATGTTTGACATCAGAGACCCCAAAAAAATTACAGCCCATAACACTATTAAGATAATACAAACACTAGCCATAAAACCAGCTAATAGACGCTCAGAAGTACCCGATTTGAAAGACACCGACGAAACAAGACGGGAATGTCATTGCTATCAGTCGGGTCACGTAGATTGTACGTGGTTACGGTAATACCGCGTTACCGTTTAATAATGCACAGAGGAGTGTCTGCAAGACTTTGTTTGAAAATGTTTTATGAAGTTACCCGAGACCGATTCTCCTCTAGCATACTTTATTGGGTTGGGTAAGTTAAATAAATGTCTTCTGGTAATTTGTCACGCTGTCACAACCCAATAAGAGACGACTCGACCTGAGAATTGAACCCTCGTTCAGCAGTTGTGCTTACAAGCAACAAGGGAAACAAATCCAGTCAGCAGACGAGGAAACTCCAAGCAGCCTGGCCAACTAGACAAAAAAAACGTATTCAAATAGGTTCATCCCTTTAGGAGTTACGATGCAGATAGACAGTCAAAATTTCCAAACTTCTCTTTTTGAATCGGTGTTAAAAAACCAGCTTGGACACCATATTTAAATCTTTATCTTCTTCTGTATCTTTAAAAAATTTGAGAAAACTAAACTTCAGCGCCGTATCCAGTGGACCGAAAAGATCAACATTTACATATATGAGAGAGTTCTATGAAAACACGAGTTTTCCGCTCCTAAAGCTTTCATAACTGTGTCAAAAAGGGGTGATTAATATTAATATTCAATGTAAAGCGGCGTATTTGCTTTCTTTTTTCGGCCGAGTCTATAACCTACGTATTTTTTCGACCATGACCGCTTGACCTTAACAGGTAAAGAACAAATTATATATTTATTACAGAGCAATCCAAACTGCACTGGACTCTGTTTAACTAAGTATAGCTATCTGAATAGTATGGCTGTCCTCTTCTCTTGTTTAAAGACAGCTGGTAGCCTGAAGTAATCGTGTTTGTGTTTTAGGAAAACGATATGGTCTCTAGAAATCCAAATATCTCGCTCTTCGCGGTTCTTCGTTTTTTTTTTTAACCACCAACCAAACGGAGCAGAAAATTTTGCACCCACTGGGAATCGAACCCGGGTCTGAGATAGGTGGTCTAACCACTAGAGCACAGAGGCGGTTAACATCATTAAAGAATCAAGAAGAATCATTTTAGCACTGGGTGGGTACCCACTAAGTAGCTACCTATATTTGTTTAAGCGAGTCATCTATGGAACTAAGATTTCTTCTGTGTCCTAGTATATATGCGTTTACAGACACAACCCTTACAAGCTGGTCTCTAGTCCATGATTATTGTGAGAAAAGCCTTGCTTAGCAACGCTTCATTCGTACTACAGTACAGTACGATTCAAACTTAATGGCGGCTCGCAATACCGCACCCCTCACCCCCGTTGACCCATGAAATTGTTACTGCGCAGCGACTCGCCTCATGTTCCGAGCCACCATTAAGTTTGAATCGAACTGTACCAGAATCAGTAAGTTCTCAACTCTCATTGGTTAAGCCATTATTCATAGGCCCAACAGCAATACTTCCGTATCTATTTCTAGAATAATATATTGCATTCTTGCAACACCTTATTCACTATTATACTTTAATTAAAATTAATCCAAACCTTCACGCTTTCTGAGCTCAATGTTACGCATTCAATAGCAACTGATGATTAGAAAAAAATGTTCGTGGGGGAAAAACTGTTCGTGCAAAAAATTGTGCAAGTTTGTATGAAAGAAGTGCGAAAGCGGAGATCAAACGTTTCATTGGTCCTTTGGTCTTTCAGATGAAGGACGAATTTGATTTTAATTAAACACGGTTATTAGTAATAAAAAGCCATTTCATTGTATACCAACAGAAGCAAATATGCATACAGTTACAGGAACCAAGATGAAAATGGTACTAAATAAATATCCAATTCGTTTAAACATTTCTACAACTCCCGTTCATTATGCCAATTCGCCAAAAATATCGATAGAATATTTACTCGGAAACTTTCAATACAAATCAACCATAATAACGATAATAGTCACGTAACCGAATCAATTTCGTGTCATTTAATCGATTACAAAGAATACCGATGAGTACCGAAATCTTATATTATCAAATGTTCTGCGAATTTTGATTCATTGATACGCCAAATTGGGCAATGTGAAGATTGGCACAATGGACGTTGACGAAAACTGACGCTAAATTAAGTAATACTTGAGGATTAGATTGAGTAATTAAACAGACTCAGGCTGGATAAGCCTACTCTCTTCCGAGTAAATTTTGAATTTTTGACAGTTTCTGCATACGAAAACTGCCAGAGTAAATCGTATTCCGCGGATAAAATTTATTCGTGTTTGGTCGATGGATCACCTTTCTATACTATTCTTGTATAAGCTAAGAGTTTACCCATACTGACAATATAAAAACTCAAACTCATACTAAATCCCATCTTCAAGAAATCTTTAAACTAAGAGTGCGCATTTCTCGACATTCCTAGTTCTCTGGAAGCACAAATAAAATGTCACTAATTGATTTCTTTTGCAGTTTAACACCCATTTTACTACTGATTCGTTTATTTGTTTCAGTCATAATAAAAACGGGGACAAACAGAATGTTTAGTTTTAATTCTTAAACTATACTTGTCCTTGGAGGAAGCCTATTCTCAGCAGTGAGTGGAACAAGGCTGCCAATGATGATGATGATGACTTGTCAGCATTCTATTATTTCTTATGACAAGCTCATAATTATATAAATGGTCAGCAAAAATAATTTTCTTTTAGCCGTCATTTCAAAGTTAACTTCCTGCTCGGCCAAAATCATCATAAAAATATATGTCTAACAATATTTTTCCGAACTACCTGGGATTAAACTACTACATTAAAATCGAAAGAGCCGGCCAACGAAACCGAAAGTGCAAATGTAACCCTAACCTTGCAGTGGAAAAATCAATACACACCCCTGCTTGACACCCTTGCGCCATTAGTATATTCAATAGACGATCATGGCAACGGGCCTCTGTTACACTTTCTGAACGAATATATTATTTAAATTCAATGGGTTTTCGGGTCGTCTTCCCTTTTGTTTTTGCTTCATTGCGCTGGTTCAGTGTTGTGGTGTTGCATCGCCGTAAATAAGTGATATTACGGGTTTACTTGTAAGTACTAGGTGGTACGATATATATGCCAGCTATGTTGTGGTGTTTTAAGCGTTTACAAGTGCACAGTTCGTACTGTTCTAATAACATACCTAATTATGTTGTCTCCTGATTTTCGTTTTTTCAGTTACCAAAAAATAATTTCTAAACATATATTTTAAATTAGGAGAATGATATAATGCTACAACCAAACCTTTAAAGCAAAGTGAACACAGCCTGCGAAGAATAAATACAACAGAACAGAATAAGTCTCAATAACACAGACCCGGTTACAAATCAGACAGCACGATCAAAGACTTATCTCGGTACTGAAGTACATTCAACAGGTCAGCTAGCTGAATAAGTTCATACACATAAGACGACCTCCCGGAGTCGAATGGCACCGGTTTGTGAAACGAGACATCGTGGCAGACAACGGTGATATCGTAGTAGTAAGTGACTCTAACTGAAACGACCTTCGGTCAAGGTGTGTTTTATCAAGTCAGGATCGGAGGATAGTAGCTTTGAACTAGGTTGAATGGCAATAGTTTTGGACTTTACGAACTATTTCTCAAATGACTGTAAGTACAATGCAGTAACTGTGTTATATTCTCAGCAATAGCATCAACTGATGCTGAGCATAGATGGAGATTTACAATTGGGGTTTAGAAAAAGGCACAACAGAAACACACGTATGGCAAATCCATGTGTGTTGTGTTTTTAGACACCGTTTTTCAAATTACAATCTGGCCGGATTGGACAATTTAAAAAAAATACCAGAGTGCGTATAGGAAGATCATCACTATTCCATAATTTTATAAAAGAGATGGAGCTATACAGGACGTAAAGCGCCATGTCTTTTCCACATAGCAACAATGATGACTTTGAAATTTTCCTACACGACCACTGAACCAAAACTAATTTCGTTTCTTGGGTTCAAAGCTAACTCCACAAGTTCAAACATAACCGTACAGTCAATGTGCTAAATATGTTCAAGCTTACAAAGATGTAACCTGTTCCGAAGCCTACATGCACCAGCCTCGAACTAGGACGTTGCAGTTGCAGCAGACAATGGAAATAGGTTGCCGACTTAACGCTTGTGCAGAGTTACGCGTTTGCTATGGCGGAAGCGTCTGTTTCAAACCTTTGCTTGCAACTTAAATGATTTATTACTTCCTTAATTCCAAAATTATTTGAAAACCACACTTATAAACGAAAAATAAAAATTCAAAATTAGATAAAGTCAGTGTTCAGTTTACTATCCGACTATTCTGCGAAGAAACACTGGAACAAACTCAGAGGTCTCAGTTTCTTTTAAAGTCCAGGCATAATCTTCGTCAAGTTTTATGAGGACCATACAGATATCTGAGATGGTATTTTGAGGAAGGAACCAAACAGACTTGAACCTGTACGGTCAATGCACGCATTTGTCAAAAGTCGTGTAGCTCAACACAGAAGTTAAGGAGCTCTCGACGACTCGACAAACAATACAAAAGAAGGGACATTTGGGTTGACATATCATCATATCCGCCTCCCGAAATGGTTAATATGTCTGCGATCCCAGTCTTTGACTTGCATATATCTTTTTGATCGATCCATCAACTCAACTCGACTATCCCACAGTCAAAATGTCAAAGTGACAATGGAAAAACGTCATTTTCGAACAGAGGGCAATCTTTAATCTGTGGTCTGTCTTCTCAAAGATGATCTATATAAAACCTGACAAATTCACAAATACATTAAAATATCAATGTTAATGTAAAAAATGTAATCAGGATTCATTGTATTTTGGGGTGTTAGTCGCGCCCGGTACAGTTCTAGACGCGTTCACTCTGGCTGAAGCCTTATCTTACGTCCTTATACAATGTAGAGTGTACAATGTACAGTGAACGATTGAGCATCTGCCTAGTTTGAAATGGTGTAATTGGGTTCCTAAGTTGTAGCGTAGATGCAGTTTGAGATCTAGGCTTGTTAGGTATTGTGTGGCGAAGTATTTAGGAGAGTTATTGTGCGTTTGTTATGTCTAGGAAGTAGGAGACAGCCATTGCGACAAAGCGAAGTTGTTTAATTAATAGCATTGGTTATTGTTTCGTTCTGAAGTGGGACGATCTTTTTCAAATTTCGTTTTGAAAAAAAAAAAAAAATGTCTGCTAAAATAATCCAACTCGAAAACCGATCCGGTCTAAAATATGATATTTACTTCTTACCCCTTTTCTTCATATCCATTGCCATTACGAGTATGAAAACAAAGTTTATCAAGCCAGCGGGCTTCTCTATCTTTGTCAAATTCTTATTATGAAACATCTATGACATCATATTCAAAGATTTAGGACCGTTTACCATGTTTCTAGTGCGGAGGCGTCGACATAATTGTCAAAGGTGCATATTTATAAAATGTAGGCGGAGTTCAACTTTGAATTACGCAAGATTAGAATTCTGAGTACTTAGTGGTTTAAAGCTGTGAAAATCGCCCCTTTACAACCAGAAATAGTGAAGAAACCAGGAAGGAATGAAATAATGTTTAATTATACTGATAATAATACTATAAAACTTGGTTAGTTAACTTTGTTCAAAAGATAACAATTATATATATATATCAAGTGGAGCACAATCTAAAACCATGTCGAACATAATGCATGTCCATGGTAGGCATGAAGTTAGGCCTAAGAATGAACAAGATGACATGCTAGATGACAGCCAGCTTACACGAAGAGACGTAGATTTACAAAACTATAAACATCAGTAGGTATACGTTCGGAAGCAATTCCATCCTAACGATCTCTAAATCATCTGATAATTTGGCATAAGTCTAACCAAACACGGAACGCGAACCACCAGACCAGAAGCCAACAAAAACATGAAACAATCAGCTAATTTAAAATCTAGACTAAATTATACTTCTGGACATAAAAATTCTCATAAAAACGGTAATAACTGCACAGCAAGGTTCGTCGACCGAAAAACGGCTAATAGAGGCAACGTAAATTAATTATAGCAAAAACTTTTAGTCCAAATAGCCTTCGACACTGTATCTTCGAAATTGACGTAAAGTTCGCGATAAGAACTGGTTACTTCTGGCAAAAAGCGGATGGATAAAACTCGTTTAGTGAACCAATTAACTGAATTACGTGAGTTTTGCAACCAGTTACATGTGGCAAGCCAAGCGTGGTGAAAAAGATATAAAGTAATTATAAGTATATTAATTGTGAAGAGCATGTGCCGTATGGGCATGGGGAGGAACGAAGCGAACCATAAAACATCTGCTTGACGGAACTGAGTAAGAAAATAATTCAGATGCATCAGTAATGAAATCGAATAACCCATGTTACAATATATGTATCAAGGCAATCAGAATGATTCTTGGTAGTAACATCAAGCTCTTTCTTGCTGAAATCAAGCTGTCTTTACCTACCAAATATTCTTAGTTTGTGGCATTTATGAAGAAGCATTAATAAAAGCTTCAGCCATCCAATCAATCTTGTATGCACGTGTTGAACCGCCTATTATAATAAACTAGCCACGACAAACGACTGATATTTCCGTAGAATATTATTAGGACGGCGCGTCCTGCACCCGGTATTTCCGCTTTCGCTTAAGCTATACGAGCGAACGCTTCACCTCGTCCGCGCGTTCATATAATAAAGTTAAAGAAAATAAAATTTTCTTATTTCTAAAGTGTGATTCCCAGCAAAGAATAAGCCACTCGCGGCCTTGCCGTTGGTGTCGTAAAAGGCGATGAAAGTATTATGCGAAGATGGTCCTTTGATCCGCTTGAATCAACATCTCGGTTTGTCTGCAGAATTGCATTAACAGAGACAGTTCTTCGCTTTATCCTTTCCCGTAAAAATCAGAGTGGTTTCGCTTATTACGTTAAAATTCATACCAAAAAATACACTTAGCTTTAAGACGTTCTTAAAGGTATACATAATAATACATAATCTGACAACGAAAAGTGATAGCCTGAAACTTACGGTGACTCAAAATATAGTTGCATTTATCATGAAAACCCAGATGCTCTCTTCATGGAAAGTCACCTCAACAGAAAAGCTGAGATCAATAAAAAATAAAGCACCCCAGACTTATTTATTTCCAAATATAATTTGAAATTGTAAACATTTCTCAGATAATAGATTTGAAATGTAAAAGATTTAATAGTATCCCGACGGGAGTGTCGCAACCGATGTCTGGACGGGCAATACATCGTGTGCCCTTCAGGTCTGCCCTCAGAAAGGTCGAGGTGACTCGGGAGCAGTATTGAGCGAAGAAAGATCGAGGTATCTACGGTATTGAAAATGTTCATATATTATATATTTAGAGATGATTAAAAGGAGAACGTCATTAAAGACCATGAAGTTCGGTAGCCGTACTTTGATTGACATTAAAACAGGTGGAAGTTTTTATCGGCGGTAATCGACCTCATCGCAAAAGTACCGAGATACTGAACATCGAACGATGATGCTATCTGTAATGTCAGATGGCATAATCATTTTTAGTCAAGGACGAATACGAACTTCAAGTTCATAATTGCTACTGTTTGAAAGAAGTGGTCAGCCAAGTTAGTGGAGGACGGCACTGTAGTCTGTGACTTCTCCATTATCACGACATGAATTGCCCATATGTTAGTATCCCTATGAAAGAAGCTTGCAAGGTGACGCCCTTCGGTAATCCACGCACTCCCGAGAGTACGCCAGTAACACCATGGTATTGCTAGCCTTTCTTTAGGGGTAAGGAAAGGATCGACTTTTCACGCGTACGCAAATACGCTATCGGACGGAGTTGCCCATACTGGCCTGTGTATGCCAATATGCTATTATAAGTACCTTACTGAGATAACACCCTCAAAATATAACTGTATTTCCAAAGGTCCAGTCTCCTCTAAACCAAGCTGAAATTATAGTATTTCGCCAGCTCCAGGAAGTGCAAGTCTATCAGACATAAATTCAAGTCCCAATTAGCCTGTTTCAACAGTAAACGACTCCAATAACTAATGTATCGTGCTAACAAGCAACTGTTTTTATAGTAAATAGAGCGTGCGATGTATAATTTATTTCTCCGTTAATAATACGTTTTGTACACACATCGAGTTTTGTTAAGAGGGTTTACGTCGTACGGCATTTCATACAAACTTTCAAGCCCTTATTTTTCGAAATGACTGAACCGATTTTAATGAAACTACATACGCATATGCAGGATACAAAGGTCTAAAAACTTAGTTAAGAACATTTTCGAAAAATAGTGTTCCAGACAAATTAGACCAATTTAAAATTTTCCATAGAAACAGAGATTTTCAGTTATCTGTTTTTAAATAAGACATTTCGAAAATGTTCTTAACTAAGTTTTTAGACCTTTGTATCCTGCATATATGCGTATGTAGTTTCATTAAAATCGGTTCAGTCATTTCGAAAAATAAGGGCTTGAAAGTTTGTATGAAATGCCGTTCCGCGTAAACCCTCTTAAGGTAAAACTGTTAAGGGGAGGGTTTGATGATATCACAATGTAATGAGGCTAGTTCAATGAATCGATTTTTAACGACATAAATGATAAATGATTTATTTTCTGTAAGTAGGTTTGTACAAACACTTTTACGCGTCAATCATATGTTTTAAAACCTGATGAGGTCGGCGTTTCCTATCTGAGAAGAAAGGCCGAAACAAACTCACAGGTCACAGTCTCTTTTAAAGTCCAGACATAATCTTGGTCAGATCATGTGAAGAATATGTAGATTCGTGTCTGAAATGGTCTTTTGAGGAAAGAACCACACAGATTGAGTGGACCAGTCCAGTCAGTGCACGCATTTGTCAGTAATCGTGCAGCTCAACTCAGAACTCAAGGAGCTCAACAAAATAGCCCTGGGGCCTACGTCTACTAATTTATAAACGTTACAATGGTCTCTCAATGGTGAGTTTTTGTCAGATTTGCCATACAAAAACTTACCATTGAGAGACCATTGCAACGTTTATAAATTAGTAGACTTAGGCCCCAGATATAGTTACAAAAAGACAAATGAAGAGGTTCTTTTTAAAAACAGTTGAAGCAAAATTGGAAGAGTTTGACGCCAACCAGAACTTTTTGTTACCCAGGACGATGAGTTTCTTGAAATTACGCGTGTTATCATTTATCTTAGCTCGTTGTTAACCCCAGATACAAGGAGATCTCCTTTCAACGCACAACATTTTCAAAAAAGATATTATGTGCGAAATTACCCATAATTTAGGATACCTTCAAGCCAATAAGAAAGCTGGATTGTAAAATCACATTCAATAAGACTGATTGCGTAAACATCACACTAATAATTTATTAAGAAAACCGGATACTATTACGGCAAATTCTGTATAAAGCTTCTTAGACAATTTGCTATTAAACGTCTTATATCTCTAAAACTTAAAGTACATCAAATCCCACGCATTCCCTAAACAGAACACATACCATTTATGAGCTGTTCATACAATCAATGTTAAGAAAGTTTAATACTCTAAACTGATACGTATAATATTTGCCTTTTTCGAGCGTGGGACAGCTTCGAGCTCCAGAAACCCACAAACTGGAGTACGTGGGAGTAATGGGCTGATTGTGAAGACGCACGTTTTGGAAAGTTTTGGAAGATTTTACTAGCAATAGGCAGTTGTTGTAGTTGTCTCTTGTGGACACGAGCTTCAAGAGTACAGCTCATGCCACTCTCGTTGGTCTAGGGGTCGCAAGTTCAACTGCTGAGCATGAGGTCAAGCGGATTTTTACTCGGTTCTTGCCTCCTCAGTTAAACTTATCTGGTGAAATGGGAGTGCACCCCTGTCAAACTCTTCGATATTACAGGCGTATAATAAATGCTTAAATACAGATATAAGAGTGCTTAAAGATAGTAAAAATTACATTCATTCGTCAAACTGCTCATTAAAGAGTCTTCTTGCGAAACGTTAAGGCGAAATGAATAAAAATAAAACTGTATTGTACTAAAGTTACATCTAAATTGTTGTTCCTCACGAAATGAACGAACTGCGAACACAATAGCCGTTTCGTAACTTAGGATTAATACTTCATTAAGGCAATTACGAGTAAAATATAGCTGTTCTTGTGTACTTTAAGAATAACGTTCGAGAAAACAATTGGTTGCACTATAAGTAAAAGAGCCACCGCGAACTTTCCGAACAGTCGGCACTAACTCGGCAGCTTGCCCTGTTTCTACCATGTTGGCTGGCTTTTCCCTCACGATATAAGCTATTCTCGTACAGCTCAGGTTAGTAGCTGATCTAATGAACCTCAAAAAGATCTTGTCTTTGGTCAAGTCCACACAGAGTTTTTCCATGAAATTGCTTTCTTTGCCAGATATTAACAAGGAGGTCCATTAAATTGCTGATATTTGTAGCCTACCATGATATTAAATTGTAAAACAGAACGACTACAGAGATTATCAAATTACTAAGTCAATTGCTATCATACCAGATCGAAATTAATACAATTGAGATAAGAGCTCACGTATATACACTTAAAGTCACAGTCTGGTTACAGTGGAAAGCACTAATGGCTTTGTTTTTAGGACACAGCCTGTTAGAGAATGCTAGAATTACTATGAAATCGTTTCTAGGAACTGAGTTTAAAATGAAAAGGTCTTCTTCAGAACCTAGTGAATGTAACCCTAAGAAAAACTTGGAAGAAGGGATACTGACAGGCCCAATATACATTACAGCTATTTGGACAATCTGCAAAGCTACTGGTATTGTTTTATAAATGTCCATATATTATGCAGCGGTGACCAGTTATCATCAGTTAAGTAAGGATACCAGTTGCTTTTTTTGCCACCTCAACTGTAAAACGCACAAGAAGCTTTGTTCAGGTGTTCAAGTTACTCGCACCGTGTACAAATGCCATAAGGCTGTGTCAGTGTTTGTAACTACGCAAACAACTGTGCTTGTCCGATAAAACCCTCCTACTCGAATCCTGCTTACTCCATGTAAACATATATACGTGCATTCTCAGGTGCTTATCCAGATTAACTACCAATGCACTGTTGTGTTATTTACACCTTTTTTTTTTGTTTGTGGGTGGGAAATCATCAAATAACTTCTCCCGCTCTGGGCGAAGCGGGAGGGCGTGTCTCTTACTGACTAAAACCCACCCGTGTTCCTTCAATTGCCTGTGTTGCCAAGGGCCACGGTATCCCTTTCGGACTTTCCCGCAATCCCGGCAGGTGTTTTATTTACACCTACGATCAGAATGTCACTCCCTGTTCACAGAATTTTATGATTCTTTCAAGAAAATGCTCCGTAAAAAAATGTAAATGGCCTCTTTTGTCTAATTTGTGACGTTTGAAAGTTCCTTTTCGTTATGTCTATTACGTTTCGTGACTGTGTTAATTAATACTGTCATCAGAATTATTGAGCAACAAACAAAATTAAATAAAAAGATTCGGACTTAACTATTAATTAAGTTAACCACGATCGAAAAATAAACAATTTATCCATGTGTGGTGCTGTTAGTCTAAGCATTCTCAAGTTACTTGTTATTATGATCTAATATCGTTTCAATTGCTTACTCTGCATGGGACATAGTAATTAATCCCATAGTTTCATTGAAATGTTAACATTAAACCTTTACCAGAGTCGATATATAAGTGTACATATATCCTTACTTACACTTAGGCTTGATTCGACGAAAACCGTATTGCTAGATATGACCATACTTTTATGAAATTGGTCTTCTCAAAATATTCATTTCACGACTAAAACGGTTTTTTTAAAATTTTGCATATATCTGTAACGTATTTATGCTCGTGCGTGACTGTACGTCTGGCGCACCTAGGACAGTAAGCCCTGCTCGCTACCACGTTGAATGATGAGAGAAAGATGGAGGAACGAGCGTGCCTCTAAGCGTAAGAACTGCCCACATTATCAGTGGAAAGGGGTGAGGGCGGCCTTTGCCCTGCAGTTGGGAAAATACAAAATAAATATTCAAAAATTGTTAAACTTTTAATTCTCAAACAAGGTACTGAATAAGTAGTTGGAATTACTATACGAAACAAGATTTTTTTTCAATGATACTCATAATCAAAAGACTTTGAAGGAACTTTAATAATTCTTTTTTTTTTATTAATTCATAATTATGACGGTTTTAATAGTCAATGCTTGTCGCCGACACTAATTAGTGACAAGTATTTAAAATTCAAGAGGAAGCTGATATCCGGCGCGAACACCTAATGTCGTTGGGTTTATCGGTCTATTAACGTTCTATTCTTAAATAATACATTTAATATACAGTTCGATTCAAACTTATTGGCGGCTCGGAAGTTAGTTACTCGCTGCGCAGTACCCCACCCCTCACCCCCGCTGGCACATGAAATTGTTACTGCGCAGCGTCTCGCCTCATGTTCCGAGCAACACGACACGCACTTGGCCGGTTTTTATATATTATATTTTATTTTTATTGCTAATATATGGTCCTGCTCTAGATCTTGATTTCGCCTTATGGAAAGCGATGGATGAGGTCTACGATTGAAATGGTACGTGCGTGCCCAACGCGCTAACGCGTTCAATTGCTGATAACTTAAGACGTTGGTCCCAGCTGTCATTTGTAAATCTTCGACATCGTTACAGGAAGTCAGAAGTCCAAATGTCTGAAAACCTTGCCAAGGGGTATCGTATTACCCAGTAACTAGGTTGTGGAGGTCAGATAGGCAGTCGCTTTATGTAAAATACTGGTATTCAGCTGCATCTGGATGACTGGAAGCCGAACATAGTTGGGAAAAGCCTAGGCAGATGATGATGACTTTGGATTTACAGTGCAAGAAAAGATAGTTTCGATTTTAGGGTTTTGGTAGTGAGCCGGGCAACAACTCCATATATTGATACTGTGCTACAATGCAAGACATTTTGTCGTGACACCATCTCAACAACATTTCGTTAGCCTGGCTGATAAAGTCTTGGGAATAGAAAGGTCAAAACTATCCGCTATGAAATCTTTAGTTAGTTTTTGTGAAGTGTTGACTAAAATGAAAATAGCAAAATAATATATATATATATTACTATTTGGTTGACGAAGTGATGTCAACTAATTGCTTCTTTTGACTGTATTTTTACCATAATCTAAAAATCTATTGCCCAATATTTATTTACTCGTTAGCAAAAAGTCTGGTTGTTTATTTTAACTTTAATTTCAACTTGACCTTTCGATAACCTTGGCCGGTGATATAATTATTGCAAATGACTAAATAGGAATGTCTGACTTCATCGCAACACTTACTGCATATTTATTTCTAGCCAATAATCATCTTCGGTTTGTTTTGCGAATTTTAATACGGATTGATTAGTTTAGGGGTATTATACACTTGCTAACTTAGTGACAAATCAAAACGAACTAACGAACTTCGGTTTCTCCACCACTTAAACAAACTGGCTGTTAATTACATTCATTACTATTTACTTTTCGTATGTAAAACTGAAGATATAGATACGAAAAATAAATTCCGCGAGGATAAAAGAAAATAGACTGAATTCTCTGCATACGATATTCATTCACACTACACAGGGTGGATTTTTGAGACGGGACAGTAAGGGCCTTAATCGTTGTAGCTACAGAAAAACGGTCTTAGGAGACTGTCTTTAAGTTTATGAGACATTTTGTTCAGCACTCAAAGATTTTGAAAAAAAAATAGTCAGCAAGAAAATGGGCAGTTTCCACAAAAACCTTTTTTTTAATGCCATTTGATCCTGTTTCTTGTACTAGAAAAGTCAGAAATCGCAAAAATACTTTTTTTATGTGACAACGGTTATGGTACCTGTCCTTACAGCCCCATCTCTAAAATCCACTCTGTATAAAATACAATATTATAAATGGAAAAGTAACCCCGTCTGTTACCTTTCGACTGAATGGATTTGGATGAAATTTGGCACACGGATAGACCATGACCCGGGTTAGGACATAGGATACACACACTTGTATACGATAACGTGGCCGTGGGGTTATTTTCGACGTTAAAAGCGGGCAAAAGCTATTACTGTTCTACATGTGATGTAGGTATTTGTCCACGATAAAAAAAAAAACTATCTCAACAAATGTTTTTTTGGTTTTAGTGGCGGATATTGCTTTAGTGTATAAACAGAACATCATCAATTGCAATAAAATCGTGATCTAAGATTTTATATTGAACACGCTTTACTTATATACATGATAAGAATTTAATGAATGTATTAATACCTAGATTTAAATGCAGACCACAATATAACTGCATTTGATTAGCAAAAAGTCCTTGTATGTATTGCGACTTAACTGGTTAATTGCTAGTCTCATCTTCACTCCATTTGAATAGGGATCTAGGCAGAAAACAAAGCGTTTCTAGTTGCTCTAATACTTAAGAGCCTATGCTACCTCAAATTGGTTAGCAAGATCCGCAGTTATATCGAAATTACTGCAGCATTAATTTTGAAATAAATGTATATATATGTTAAAGTTGAGGATTAGGTTAGCCGAAAACAAGATTTCATAAAATTTTATGAAATCTTGTATTCATAATTAACAAACCGAACAATAAACCGATTAAAAAATACTTCAAATTAGATCATGAAACTTTTCATACTAACTGAACTAACTATAAAGCAGCGACTTTGCTTGCAATTACCTAAACTATTGCCAGTTTGTAGCGCCTCCGTCTCGCTCGCACTCAGTCCGCGAGTAGTATTGTGCGAGCGAGATAAAAACCTGAGGTTGTGTGGGCTCTTAACAAAAGCCTACCTCGTTGCTCCTCAGGTACACAAACTTCAAAGCCAAAAAAAATCCGCACTAGGTATTTTGGGCTGGGCTTACAGTCTAGATGCAGCTGAATACTACTCTACCTGCCTATCTAACCTCCACAACCCGTAACTAAGTAAAGGCTCGTGCAACTGGCGCGACTTCACCGTAATTGTTCTCCCGTGATGTTTTCTTAGAAATTGTATTATTAAAGTCGCTTTGTGCTGTCTCGTCGCGCGTGTTTGCTCGCTTTAACGGTCTACTACCATTGATAGCAAAACAACAAGTACCAAAAACATTCCGATTTTTGTGAATCATAGTGTCACAAAATACCTGAAATCATGTGATCGTGAAAGGTTATGATGACGAAAGATACTTTAGAAATATCATTAAAACCTCGTAAAGGTAGTTCGAAGTAACCTATCACGAGCCATAGTAAAGACATGTAAAGACCTACACCTCAAATTTCCTACGAATCAGCACTCTGTTACTCAGTTAGTGCGCTTATAAACTCAAGTTCAAGTTCAACCGCCTCTATGGTCTAGTTATTAGACCAATTCTCCGAACCAGAGGTCCCGGGTTCGATTACCAGTGGGGGCTCAATTTTTGCTCGGTTTGGTTGGTGGTACGGCTTGTTCTAAGTCCGCCTGGCTAGCTACCACTATCTTATCTAAGTCTGTCGCCATAACAACAATGTTAGCAGCATTGTTATGTTTCGGCAGTTAGAGTTAAGATAGCCAGTTCCTCTGTGGTTGAGGATTTAGGGTGAAGCTCGCTTCCACCTTCGGCCTGATCATCACTTACCATCAGGTGAGATTCAGGCCAAGAGCTTCCCCGTTGTGGTTAATAAAATAAAAAAAGAAGAACTCATCCGATTTCGCTGCAGGTTGACCTTCGGAAAAAACTGTTACTTACATTTTTTTGAATAAATGCTGAACTCGGCCTGATTGGAGCAGCATTTTTTGTCGGTTTAAAAAAAAAAAAAATTGCCTATTGTGTACCTAACTCGTAAAATAAACGTGTTTTGTTTCTTTCTTTTCTATCAAATCACAAGTGTGTTGAAGCCCTTATATATAGTCAGCCTCAACAAGATATCGTACATCAGCAAGAATTCATTGGATTGTCTACAGTTTGTGTTCCTTAATAGTGTATCAATGTGTACTATGTGTAACTGCAATTAAGTACCCATTGTATAATATGTTATTATATTATGGACTAAAGATTGTAGACTGTTAAATTTGTTGTTATAATAATTTTTTTCGAGGCTGACTGGACCAGGCAGAACAATGTAATTAAACCAATATTTATATTTAGCTATTACTTCAGCTTGTAAATGACTGACATGCAATCAAACAAGCTTTATTTGAGTAACTAATGAATGGTAATTTAAAATGTTGACTCTGACTTTGTATTGACATTTGTTTACTATTATACTAGAGACCTTGGTACACACCGCCTTTATGAGACCAACTTAAAGTTACTACCTTTTTAAATAAAAAATTACCATTGAAATCGGATCTCATATGGCAGAGATATCCAGTAACTCCCTTTTTGGAGAAAGTAACCCTATAATAAAAATCCCTGATGACAAAACAAATATATATAAAGTCGGTAAACCTGTATACAAAGTTTCATCCACATCGTTTGTAAAATACGACCAGTAGAGGAGTACCAACAAACTCACAAGCGATAACCAATTTTGCCAGAATTGAAGCCGAGGCACCTGTTCGGGTAATTAGCCAGTCAGCAAGGTGGTAACGGTACTGACCAGTCTGGGAGCATCATATGTAATTTTAAGTATTGCCAGTCAGGGAGGCTATTTAAATACAGCCCAAATGTCTGATCTCAAATGTTTTTAATGCAAACAGACAAACCCAATATCCCATTAGTAATTTACATAATATTTCTAGAGTACATACTTTTATGTGTGAAAAGTTAACTAAATTAAAGTAAAAATTGTTTATTTCAACATAAACTAGGTGTATCTTGGGCCTTGGGCACAATTATATTAATGCAATTGATTTTGAAAAAAAGTTGTAATATTGCAATTAGCAATTAGAGACATGAGTTTCAGGTGCATAATTATATGTTAGCAGTGCCTATGAAATTAATGAAAAAAGGATGTAACAGAATGCAGCTAAGCAGCAGCAGAACTACATTCTTGATACTGTGCGCTGAATTTTAAAATATGATACAGTTTACAAATTATTCATTGTATAGTAAAGGGAACATAGTTCATTTTTATGATAGTAAAGCAGTATCATATTAACATATTATTTGTAAATCAATAAATTGATTTAGTACTTCGAGGACATTTAGAAGCAACTTTTATAATATTATAATTTATCAAGCTTGTTGAGTATAAATTTTGATTGTTCATTGCCTTCGTAACATTAAAAACTGCTTTGAATTTCGATTGTATTTAATGTAAAAATTTAAATTCGTGCTGTTATTTATAATCTGCTTAGGAAATATGAGCATGCGCGTTAAAATCTAGCTAATATTTTAAGAACTACCCACACAAAAAAATATCAAACGAATCGCTCAGAATAACTGATCAGCAGTATGTATTGGAGCGTCAAACATTGGTTCAGCACCAACAGATTACCGGGACAGCTTCCTAGCGAAATGTGGGGCGCGCGACCGGTTCTAACTTTGCGTGTACAAAGAAAATCAGCGAATGTGACCTACCTTCATGTCGGACACGATCTGCTGGTACAGATTCCATAACGGAGAACAATCCTTCTCTGTAGTCCCCTCCATTGTCAAAAACACACACTTAACACAAAAAATAACACAATCAAATCAAACACGAAATTACACCATCGATCGCGTCCATGTAAGTTTGGACTATCTGTTGCATTTTCATAAACTAAGGATTATTTTACACGTTATTATATTCCCTACATCTCACTTCACGTTTTGAGACACAATATAAACGATAGAAAACACGATATGTAACAAATCAATATTTATAAACATGAATCTTCTTCGTTATTTAGACACGGGGGAAAAGGTCGTTTTATCACATAAATGCACATAAAATATTATAGGTTCTTCAATTTTATTTATTACTATGCCGTTTGAGCGCACATTCATTCAAGAAAACATGTATTTTCACTTGTTTTCATACACAAACATCCGATTGTAAAATTCAGGAGACGCGCATACACCTGGCAAAGCGACAGACAAGCACATCGGTCGGAATCGGTTTGTTTGGCTCTTGCAGGAGAATGCTATGATTCGTCAAATTATAATATTTGTGTTGCCAACTATGAAAATTAGTGCGAAAGTATGCTCGCACATTTTATATTGCTGGCAACATTTTTCTAGTGTTGATCAAAAAGTTACTAAAATATTTTCTAGTAACAATTTAATTCATGGAATTAGTAAGTACTACATATTATACCGTATTGAGCCGGACGTGACTGCACGCGTAGCATGACCAACGTAGAAACAGGTTTTTGTCGACGGGAGTATAGCTGACAGATTGTGATTGTTTATCGGTCATATTTTTGTCTATTCTTCCGTCGACAAAACCCACAGACATATAAGAGAAGCAGACCAAACATAAATCCATAGTTATATTTATATAGATGGACATGATTCTTTATCCTCTTCTTGCTAAGCGACAAGTCGTTAGTTGTGTCTCGTTCTGTCACCTGTTGTCACACTGACTCACACATAGACAAAATTTGACGCGTAGCTTGTCTATCCCGCGCCGCCATGTTGGTATGCGACATCAGTGGCAGAAAATGACAGCTCAAATACCTGTGTAGTTAGTCAGGGACGGATTAGGCAAGCAAAGACGAATTTTGGTCAGTGGGTCGTCTTAGGGGCGGATTAAGTTTTTTTTTGTTTTTACCATTGAATTATCAAACAGAGCTTAGTTTACTAGACGATTTTTTTTTTCGTGATATATTTTTCATAATACTGTAGAGTGCAGATTCTCAGTGTAATCATACATGCTATTATAATAAATTATAAAATTGATTATGTTACCCTGTGTCTGTGTCATGGATAACATGAACATAGGCTACTCACTCAATATCACATTCAATATCGCTAAATAATATCGGCAACCGGCCCTAGTCCGGTCCTGTATTGACAACACTCCCTATGTGTGCGTAATGGCTACGCAATTTTTAGCGAATGTTTGGTCTGCTTCTCTTATATGTCTGTGACAAAACCTGTTTTTACGGTGGTCCTACTACTCGTGTTGGAGGAGACAAGCTAGAGTTATGGAAAAATCGAGAAAATTGCGGTCTAAGCCGCAGAGGTGACTTCCCTAAATAAATTCACGTGCATGCCAACATACAATTATAAATTGCTTACCAGCATAATAATACAATCGTTGTATTTGTTATAAATATTAGTGTATGGAGTGTGGAATCTTTCCTTTAATTTATAATTATCCAATTTATATTTTGGCCACGCACCAAAATAACCTTGTAGTGATAAATATTAGGTATACCTAGATAGTCTTATTTAGAACTGGGCACGGGCACTCCTATAAAATTTTAGGGTTTTATCAAATAGGAACCCATACAGATAACAGCAACCGTCATCAGAAATATTATTTAGCTATAGTTTTCAGCATTTTTACCAGAAATATACCTACTGTGTACTGAGTAGTGAGCGCTCGAAAGGCGGGGGCGCTGTTGGTAAATATTTCTGCAATGTTGTGTTGTAAAATGTATTGAAAAAACAAGATGGTGGCGTTAGTTCCTATTTTGGCCACGAGCCAAAAGATTCTTGTAGAGCTATAAGAGTAGATAATAGAAATCGTCTTTTGAAATACCTACTTCATCATCTGCCTTTTCCCAAATAAGATGGGGTCGGCTGCCAGTCTAACCGGATGCAGCTGAATACCACTATTTTACATGGAGCGACTGCCTATCTGACCTCCACAACCCAGTGATTGGGTACGATACTCCTTGGAAAATACTGGTAATTGTCAGACTTTCGGGCTTCTGAGGACCCGTAACGACTGTCAAAGATCCACGAATGACAGGCGGTACCAACGGCATATCGTGCGTTCCGAAGCACGGAGGTACCTATGTTTTGGATGGTCACCCATCCACGAACAGACCGTGGTAGGCGTAGCTTAACCTTCGATCGACCCGTGTAGCTGTTATCATTTAGCTACGAGCTTACAAGTTCGACTTATTGGTTGAAAATATGAGTTTTTAAAAAATTTATTTATTTAGGTATTATAAACAAAGTTTATAAAAATCTTAAAAGTTATTAAAAACTATGCTACGCAAAACCGTTTTCACGGTTTGTCTGTGGGAACGGAACAAACAGTAGTACATACAAAATAACATTCATTAGTTGAGCTTGCAATTTGTAAGAATTGATACCGGTTTACGAATTAGTTATAAAGTTTTCCTCTTAACAATTTCTGCAGTAGGTACATGCATGCAGTTTTTAGTCAGTAAACACCTCGAAAAGTCGCTAGTCGGTCTCAGACCGTTGGATCGAGCAGATCTGACAACAAGCTGACTCTGACGGGTTCAGTGCAAGTTCAAGTGTAACTTAATTCTCACAAAATGTATTTATTACCGGCTGCTGTTATTACTTTGTGTGTGGGGCTTGTATATGGACGTAAGAAGTGTTTTAGTTTTTTCTTAAAAACGTTACCGACTTTAAATACAATATCACTAAGTATAAAAATAAATAAAAAAACAAAAGGACACTTAGGTGTCGAGGTATTCGTCTGCATCGCAGTCATTCGGAACTTATGGAAAATATTTAGATTCGTTATAAGTTGCTATTTACCTAAACACATACAACTTATTAGGTACTTAACATTTTTAGCAAAAGTAGTCAACTAGCTGATGCCCGCGACTTCGTTCTAATTTGAGTCTATTTCGAAGAGATATTTTTTTCGATTTTTTTCTCTTTCTTGATCACATCTTTAGTGTTTTATTACTTCTTAGGAAATTCCAATGTGTCAAGGCAAGCAGGAAAATATTTACAATCCATTTAACCTTATAATCCTAACTAATATTATGCGAAAGTGAGTTTGTTTGTTTGTTACGCTTTCACGCTAAAATGGCTCATCGGATTTCGATGAATTTTGGCCCATGGGTAGACCATGTCCTGGGTTAGGACATAGGATAGATTTTATCCCTATATTCCCACGGGGTTTAGACTTATGCGGGTGAAATAGCGGGGCGCACCTAGTAGGTAATGTAATAAATCAGAAAGTGTTACTTTCTTTATTTGTTTGTCTTTATCTGTTATCTTTTCACGCTGTAACGGCTGAACGGATTGGGATGAAATTTGGCACTCGGATAGACCACGACCTACATTTTAGGACATAATGGTGCCGATTCCCTTGTTCACAAACTAAACCAAATTTAAGTTCAGTGCATCTTTTTCTTTCTATTTCATTAAGAAAAGTCAGAAGATACATTTTAGTTCAGTCCTGTCAAATTAATCAGCGCCTGACGTAATTTTAGTACCTAGGCCAGTTTTTAATAAGGTCTAAACTTGTAGGTATGGAGTAGTGACAGGCGCTGATTAATGTACAAATAGTGAAACGGCTGATATTTGCTTACTATGTCTCTGCCCAAGTCTGTAGGGAATAAAGGCGTGATGTTATGTAAGTATTTTATCATTACAGAGTCCTCATCATGCCAAACACCAGACGATAAAAGTGGCGAGTGCATATCAATATACAAATGCGAACCTTTACTGACATTAGTCAGAAAGTCGAATTCAACAGACCAAGATATGAGCCTGCTGAAAAAATCACATTGTGGGTATCAAGGAACTGAACCGAAAGTAAGTAGCTTTAAAGGCAAACAAGCAAACAGGAGCGACGCGACAGCGCGACGCGACTTTAACAATACAATTTCTAAGAAATTTTCACGGCAGAACAATTACCAGTGTCGCGTCGCGCGACAAGTCGTACGTCGTAGTTGTGTATGAGCCTTAACATCGACATCACTGAGAAGCATGCAAGCATCTCATCAATTTATTTATTTTCTTTTTATATTTTTTCACCTCCTTTTCCCTAATCCTAAAACTATGTCCCCGGAGGTATCGATCGTAGGAACAGAGTCAAAGTGCGAGTCGCACTCGCACTTGGACTAAGTGTTGCGTATACAATAAAGCAAAAAACGTCCTTAAATTTTGATGTTAACTTTATTTTTATTTGTGATAGCGGCAATAGAAATACCTACTCAATCTGTGAAAATTCCAACTGTCTACCTATTAGGTACATGAGATGCAGCTCGCTGATAGACAGACGGACAGCGAAGACTTAGTTATATAGAGTTTCGTTTGGCATTCTTAGTGTAGGGAACCCTAAAAATGAACCTATAAGGAACAAAATATCAATTGTTTAAAAAGGCAAACATGAATAACTATTTAATTGACCTCTTGACTGACGTACTTAAGAACGTCATTAGTCCGACAGTTTATTAATTCATCTGTTTCTTTGCAGGTGTGCTGTCCAAAACTTTTAGAATCAGAACCATGCAGCACTCCCGATGGCAGTCCCGGTACATGTATCAGTGTGCACTCGTGTCGACATATCACGAAGATACTCAAGCCACCCGTGCGCCAAGAAACCATGGATTTTGTGAAAAATTCTAGGTATGTACATCTATGTAGCTACTTACAACGCTACAAGGCCAAAATCGGAACTAACGTCGCCATCTTGTTTTGTCGGGTTGTGCGGGTTGGCGGATGTCACATGTCTTAAAATTTTTGGTTCTAGGACATGACGGTTTCCTCACGATGTTTTCCTTCACCGTTTTGAGAGCAAAAATTCAGATTTCATAATTTATTTGGATAAGTATTCGTACGAAGTTTCATGTTTATTACCTCAAGGAATAGGATTTTTCATACAAACTTTCATCCCCTATTTGACTCCCTTAGGGGTTGAATTTCGAAAAATCCTTCCTTATTCCTTGCCTACATTATAAAGGGAACCTCTGTGCAAAATTTCAGCTTTCTAGGTCCAAGGGTTTGGGCTGTCAGTCAGACAGTCAGGACTTTTCTTTTTATTAATATAGATAGATTATTATTATACTCTCGAAGCATCCTAACATCTGAATTAATTTTAATACATGAGGTGTCGATCGAGTCGTCCAGGTTGCCCGATGGTTATAGGATAGGTTTTGTTTTATAAAATCAAAATGGGGGATTTAAGACCTAATAACGAAAGGTCTTGAAAAAAAAAATGTTCCATGACAATGCGGGGTACCAAATAAAGGGCTTGAGGAAACGATTCCAAAAATATAAAACAATAATATTATGACCATGAAAATAACAATAATGTGACATTGACCAAATCTGAGATTTAACTAAAAGGATGCCATAAGCCTGCTTGAAAAGTGAGCTTGTTTTGAACTTTGTAGGGTTGTTCATTTTTTTTAAATTATTGACACCTTTAGATGCAAGAGTCCAGAACCATACAGCGTATGCTGCGGTACCAGCAATGAACATAATATACTCACCTACGACGGGGATACCCGTCCAGTGGAAGAGACGCCAGGCGATTGTGAAGCCAAGATGACTGCATTCCCTCCCGATTATAGTTCAGAATGCTGTGGCGTTTCAGTCAACATACCCTCGAAACTGGCCTCTGTCGGTCAGTATACTTACGTACCTACTTGAGGATAGACGACCTTGCTTTCAAGATTACCATCAGCATTTAGGGTTGCCGCAACATATCTCCTTGCTTTGTTCATTGTACATACGAAATAATAAAAGGTGCCAAAAATGCACATTTCAACTATTGGAAAAAGTTCAGCTCTTTGAAGAGCGTCTTCTCTATCTCTCACACCTTGTATGACAGGCACTTACTAATCCTCAATGAGTCATATTGACGTTTGGTTACCTGCACTTCCGGATTTCACAGCTGTTCACTCAGTAGCTATATCTTTTTACATTATTTATTTATTATATAAATTCATTATTTTACACAAGATAATATTTACATAATATACAGGGTGGATTTTGATATGGGGCAGTAAGGGCAGCTACATTAACCGTTATAGCTACAGGAAAACGGTCTAACTGAGACTGTCCGGATATCTTTTAGAGAAATTTTGATCTGCCTTCACAGATTTTGCAATTATCGCAAAAACTTTTTTTATGCCAAACTCAAACTCAAACTCAAACTCAAAGCATTTATTTCAATTAAACCATTTATAGGCACTTTTGAATTGTCAAGGCCAAGCAAGCCAATCGATCCTGTTTCCTAAAAGGATCAATAACCTATATTGGAACAACTGAGGTTTGAGTACTAGAAAAGTTAAATAAAGCTAAAAACTTTTCTCATACATTTCGTAGGCAAGTAAGACCATTTTCCTGTAGTTACAACGGTTAAGGTAGCCTTTACTGCCCCACCTAAAAAATCCAACCTGTATACGCTAATAGACGTACAATAATTATTTAATTTTCATAAGATTGTGTTTGGGTGGCTTACAGCTATCAATACAGAAGTAACAATGAGGTTCCATTTACGTGCCAATTACAAGCCTCCACAGTAAGCAATGGAGTATTGTTGAACTAATTTTCAAATTGATTAACATTCATTAACTAACACTAACTAAGTAGGTAGGTATAACATGTAATTAACTATGAAATAGGCAAAGATGCATGCGCAACCGCTATTAGAATGCATCAGAAACAATACTATAGTGTTTAGATAAAACAGTAGTTTCATATCTACTGTTTTATCTAGGCTGCTTGCAAACAAATCGGTTGAGGGGTGTTTATTCTTAAAAAATTGGTTAAAAAAAAAAAAAGATTTTTTGCCCTTACTTTGGGTTTCATTTTGGTACTTATTTCAATTGTATCTTGTAGAACTGTAAACTTATCTTCAGGTGCTAACAAGACGTCAATAGATGAGCATCCATGGGCGGTGTTAATAGAGTACATTCATAAGAAAGATGCAACAACACGACTATTGTGTGGTGGAGCTTTAATTAGCGGCAAATACGTTCTAACTGCTGGGCATTGCATCGCTGGACGAATACTGGATTTAGCCACACCGTAAGATGAATACTAATATTTATAGCGCGAGATTCGCACTTCGACTTTATTTTAACAGAGTAAAGTTAGCATTTCATACGAATTTTAAGCTTATTGTGCAAAGCAGAGGAAAAAAAACAGACAACCGGTCTTACCAGAGGGATCGTGTTACCCAGTAACTGGGCTGTGGAGGTCAGATAGGCAGTTGATCCATGTGAAATACTGGTATTCAGCTGCATCCGGTTAGACTAGAAGCCGACCCCGACATAGTTGGGCAAAGGCTAGGAAGATTGATCACCTTATTGTGAACGGAAATAATTTTAGCAAGTGTATCATATGAATATGAAGCATATTTACTAAAGAATAAGGTTACTGTTCCAATATGAAACGCTAACTTACTAAAATCAAAGTTCTTTCTGTGAAACTTGCCCATAATACAGGTGAAATACTAAATAAATTGCGAATAATGTGTGGTAGGAAGTGTAAAAAAAAAAAAATGTAGGTAAGTACATCAGGAAATCTTGTCATATTCAACGGCCGTGTACAACCATCCTTTGAAGGGAATAACATTCACTTGCCCTGTTACGTTTGTTGAATTAATTCTCTTTCAGTCGTTACAACTTTAAACTTATTTCCCAGGAAGATAGTTCGCCTCGGAGAATACGATATAACGATTGACGGCGTGGATTGCGTAATGGCTGCAGAAGGTGGTATGGACTGCACTGAAGGATTAACCAGGATCGCGATTGAGAGGGCCATACCTCATCCGAAGTATGAACCCGAAATATCGAAGAGAAACGATATCGGCTTGATCAGATTGAAGGAGACAGCTCCGTTCACAGGTTTGTACCGAGTCTTACTTTTATAAAAATGGCATTTTTTTTTAATATGTTAATAGGTGACTAACAATCTGGTCAACCACCAAAATGGAATATCGAATATTTTTTGAGGCCATCATTATCGATTGGTCGACGTCGATCGATTAAGGCCGAATTTCACCAATGAAACTGAACGCAATCAGCACGTTTAAGAGCTGTCAGTGTCATTATTTTCTATGGAATATTGACACTGACAGTTCTTGAACGCGATTCAAATGTGCTGATCCCGTTCAGTTTCATTGGTGAAATGCGCACTTAGTGTGTGAGTCCAAATCGTAATTCGCCGATTTAATCCCTACTTTTTTGTCAACGTTCTAGATTTCATCCGCCCCATCTGCCTACCAACCAAAGACCTGACGCGGCCAGAGAATACGCCTCCTCAATTCTCGATGGTAGCCGCTGGTTGGGGTGCGACGGAAACGAGAACACAAAGTGACGTCAAGCTACAAGTTGAAGTGCCCTTCGTCAATCAGGAAGTAAGTAATCAGTTAGTTTTTTCCAGTTCATTGCGAAATATATATTTTTGCAGTGATTAATCAGTCTCCATTATGATAATGGATACACCTAATGTAATGAATGATGTAGGTGATTGAAATGACGTGCAAACCTAACAACACATCATTTTACAGAAATGTCAACCAGCTTACAACAAACCTGGTCGCACCGTCCCTTTGTGGAGGGGTCAAATCTGCGCAGGTGGTATAAAAGGCATAGACACTTGCAGGGGCGACTCCGGTGGCCCCTTAGTGTACGAGATTCCAAAAAAATCCGAACTCATTGGCATCGTCAGCTTTGGACCAACGCAATGTGGTGAAAAGGGTGTTCCTGGTATTTACAGCAATGTTTACGAATACCTTGATTGGATTAAGAGTGTCATTGTTGCATAATAAAGATACATTGAGAGTCAGAAAAATATGTACTTAAGGTTAAGAGATTTATTCCACTAACACCCGGTTTCTGGAATGAAAATTAGCTGCCGCTGTGATTGGTTGAATGAATTTATCATCAGCCATTCGCATCACTTGACTTGCGTTTAATTTTGACGCGTCCTGATATTTTCGTTCCAGAATTCAACCGGTTGAACTCAGTAGAACAGAATACTTATGAATTTAGGCAGCCCATTGCCCAAACTGTGTACCCTGTATCGCTGCCAGCAATATTATGATATAGAAAGCCGTTTCTATATTTTCTACTGTGCAATTGAGAAATTAAAAGTACTTAATATTTAGTGGAGGTATGATACCGTAATGTTTCAGGACATTACCAACACATATCCAATTATCCACTAATATTATCATTTAGATAATTTGATATCATTAAGATATTAAGATACTTTGAACTCTACTTTTCCATCCACCAACATTTTGTGTACAAAATGTTAGTGGATGGAAAAGTAGAGTCCTTAAAAAAAGACCTAACTAACTGACGTAAAGTCATTGCACCGTATTTCGCCCGCACCTAGGGTTGACCAAAGAATCAGATGAAAATATCAAAAGTCCGAAGACAAAGTCTGATTTCCATTGAAAAATCCTGATATTTTTTACAGTTTCAGAATTTTCTCTCAAATGTACTTAACAATTTAAAACTAGTCGTATAAATCCATAATTAAAGATAGAACCTTACATAACCTTAAATGTATCTTCACGTAATGTATGATAAAACTGATTTTAAGTACCTACTTGGATTAGAGTATTGATTTTAATTGTGCAAAGGAAGATTATTTTTACTTTGTATTAAAGAGATCTTTAAAATGTAAGCTGTATTTTATTGAAAATTCAAAAAATCCTGAGATTTCATGAGATTTCCAAAATCCAGCCGAAATCCTGAGAAGAGTCCAAAAATCCTGAAATCTCAGGATAAATCTTGAGATATGGTAACCCTACCCGCACCCTATTACGCCGCAACGCACTTGCCACATGATGTGTATTGGCCCTAAGCGGGCGGGCACGAAACCAGACGACAAGGAGCGATGGCCAAGCGGTTCAGGCGCAAAATAAATTGTATGTAACAATTTCTGTACTGGCCATCTTGGAAAAAGGCGCGAATTTAAAATGTCGCGCGGCGAACTTGAACGCTGGGGCCTAAGTCTACTAATTTATAAACGTTACAATGGTCTCTCAATGGTGAGTTTTTGACAGATTTGCCATACAAAAACTGTCAAAAAGTCACCATTGAGAGTCCATTGTAACTTTTTTAAGTTAGTAGACTTAGGCCCCTGGTCAGTTGACGGGCCAGTGTGCTATAACGCGGGTCGTAAATATTCATAAGATTCAATATATAAATAAAAATCTATGAGATAACGACCTTGAAGTGACTGTCCAGTTTACTGGCCACTTTGTATGAGCCGTCCTTTATAGGGTAGGGTTTCACCCGTTATATGCGATCATAAATGTAGGAAACATCTGCTTTTTTTCTTCGCGATTGCAGGGTTTGTCCCATAGTGAATGTTGTTCATAATGATGAGTACAATGACCCCTTAAGAGGATGCCCATGAATTCAATTTCATCCTATATATATTCGAAATAGACTAACGTCTAAAGTCAGATGATTGTTACATTTTAGTTAAAAGTCAACCAGTCTATTTACAGTTGCACAAAAATAAGTTCAAAACATGATCACTTTTAGCAGTTTTTAGGTTCAATCTCAACTTTGAAACCACCAACTGCATCAGACTGCTTGGAAAGTGATCTTGTTTTTTTAGTTCCAGTCGGGTTTTTTATGTTTTTGTTATCAACCTTTGAGTGTGTGGTATTTTTGGAATCGTCTCCTTAATCCCTTTTGACACAGTCGTCCAAACATAAGTCCAGTGCAGGGTAGCAACCGTAATTAAATACCTAAGTACATAGGTAAGTAATTTTTTTTGAGAAATGAAATATATAAATAAGAAGGTTTCTCTGGTACAGCGGCATTGTAGTGACAACGATTTCATTTGGTTTAAATAGGTTTGTATTATTATTATTTTATTTACCCATTTATGTACTTCTTCTTTTATATTTTTTTTCTTCGGGATAAAAACAGGAGTACCTACAATTAAATGTTATACATACTATCTTACTAATTAAACAAAATACTTATTATACTACTAGCAACATTATCCACCTATTACTAATTTGATGATTGTTAATGCTACGTGAGATAAAAATAAAAACAGAAAACATGAGAGTATGGTGTGAAAGTTTAAATGATTGATTGTATGAATGCTTTCTAATAACAAAAATTTATGGGATAGTTAATTTTTCCTTCATATAAAATACTCTCTACTGATAAACACTTCATCATTTATAAAGTTAAGATAGAATCGACTACAGATTTCCTAAATTGATGTGCTGTTAGATTAAATACCTATATAAATGATTTCAAATCTAGTATTGTAGGAATCCACAAGTTGGCGCAGAGGAGCGCGAAAACTGGCATTGGAGTTACAAACGTGCCTGGTATTAATAGATAGTAAGTGGTATGGACGCGCCTGTCTACGCACTACTGTCCGCGGAACGATGTAACAATGTTTATTAATTATGTCTGAAAAACATATTGGTTATGCACAATACCATGTAGAAGCATTGTTCCGAGCAGCAGTCTTCTGGATTCTAGGGTTAACAGTTTGTATTTCTTAAGCAACATATATGATGCGAACCGTGGCTGTGATAGCATCTACAGTGTGAGTCTTCATAATGTGCACATATCGAAATGAGGGATTCTATGCTTAATTTGACAAACGGAAAAAATATTAAAAAAAATCTATTTTTATTTTTTTTATTTTTTTTGTATCTTTTACCCCAATGTAAAAAAACGGTGTAACTTTTAAATGATCTATCGCGATGAAACAAACTCAACTCCATAATGATTGGTAGTAATTAAGTGTTCTTATAAAATGAAAATTGTGGGAAAAACCCCTCCCAATTAAACCCAAAAAACCCTCAATTGAAAATAAACAGGTATTTCGTCCAAAAATCTGTTTTTTTAATCAATTTTTACAATAATCGTAAAAAAAAATCAATAAGACGAATTTTTTTAAATAAAAAAAAATGGAAAAAAAATTTATTTAGATTTTATTTTTTATTTTTTCCGTCGATAAAATTAAGCATAGATTCCCCCATTTCGATATGTGCACATTATGAAGACTCACACTGTATAATGCTCTTAGGAATTTACGTTGAACAGTCTCAATCGAGTCAATATATTTTGCGTAGTAGGGATTCCATATGATAGTAGCAAACTCCAGACAAGGCCTAACTAGCGAAATGTATAAGTATCTATAGGTTGATGGACGCTTAAAATCTTTGCTATTGCGCATAACAAAACTGTACATTTTAAGAGCTTTGTTGATAATGTTGTCTACATGGATATTAAAGTGAAGTTTGAAGTCTAACACCACACAGAGGTCACGCAATGAATATACTCTTTTTAACTTAGTGCTTAGCTTTTTGTTCTTAGTGAATGTAATCGAATTACATTTGGATACGCTCAATGAGAGTTTATTCAAGGTGCAGTAGCTAGACAGTCGATCTAAGTCACTTTAAAGCATCAAACAGTCACCAATACTTTTTATAGTTTTGTAGACTTTCAAGTCATCCGCGTACCTATAGTAAAAAGTCCGAATGCTTAAAACAAGCGCTAATATCATTTATAAACAATTTTAATAATAAAGGGCCCAGAATTGAGCCCTAAGGAACCCCGGACGTGACGGAAAACAACTCCGATTGAAATCCGTTACAACCTTTTTAGTACGGTTTGTTATGTAAGAGGTGAACCATCTCAATAGATTTCCGCGAATACCGTTGAAGGCAATTTTGTATAACAGTAATTCGTGATCCACTTTGTCGAAAGCTTTCTGAAAGTCTGTATATACTGCATCAGTTTGTAAACGATTATTCATATTTTCAAAAGCATAGCCCACAAAAAGCTTCGACAAGGTAGACAGAAACGAGATCGGACGGTAGTCATCATTTGATCCCTTTTTAAAGACCTTTTTAAAGGTTAAGTGAGCTATTTTCCATACATTGGGACAAACGCCTTCGCTGATACATTTATTGAACAGCAGATGTAAGGGTTCACATAAGTGATTGGCAACACGTTTGAAATATAAGAATGTAAGAACGTAAGAATAGTCTACAAATATCACGTGGATCACTACTGGAAGTGTACTGTTATACTTAACATTGGATGGAATTCCCGAGTAGTTCCGTTTACCAGCCACATAGCCCCAGAAGTGTTTAAGATTTTTGTTTACATTTTGTTCTACAGTTTTTATATGATTAGAGTAACATAGGTAACATTCTTTGTTAAACCTGCGACGATAAAGGGAAAATTGCACGGTCACGGCTAGGTAATTGTATAAGTAGATATTCAATGTGGGTGTGCAAAGAGTTACCTATTATATTGGTGAAATATATGGGTTGAAGTGTTCGGAAAATGGCGACAAGAACACCTCCACTGACCTCCACCCTCGCGTTTACCAGTAGCCGCGCGATCTCGATCGCTACGAAAGACGTTATAGCGCTCATCTATAAACTCACAATCTGCTTGAATTGAATGTGAGAACATTATACGCTTAAGAAGTACCTGATACTTGTTAATAGAATACACTGTCCTCTCATACCTATTCACACAGTATCTATCTACTTTAAAAATAAATGGGTTTTACAATGTTTTTGAAAACATTGTAAAAACCATTTATTTTTAAAAGAGTAACTAACCGTGGAATTTCTTGTACGTTCTTCTCCATAGGAAACCACCAATTGGAACCGTGCACCTAGCTTCTGACGTTTCTAGGTGCCCATGTAGGTTTAAATGTGAAATAAAATATCTTTATTTTGAACTAGCTGCTGCCCGCGGCTTCGCCCGCGTGAGTGTCGGAAATTGCCCCATACATCCCCATGGGTTTTAAGTATAAATATTGAGTTTCGAGTTAATCGGACAGCGCGTTAAAATTCTTCCATACAAACACTGACACCCCCCCAACCCCCCTTTAGGGGGTAATTTAGAAAAACAAAAAATTACAAACTTTTTCATTTATTTTGATAATTATTCGTGCGGAGTTTCATGTTTATTACCTCAAGGAATAAGATTTTTCATACAAACTTTCATCCCCTATTTGAACCCCTTAGGGGTTGAATTTTTAAAAATATTTCCTTATTCCTTGTCTACATTATAAAGGGAACCTCTGTGCAAAATTTCAGCTTTCTAGGTCCAAGGGTTTGGGCTGGGCGTTGATGAGTCAGTCAGTCAGGACTTGTCTTTTTATTAATAGGTATAGATAGTAGGATAGGATACTTTTCCGGGATAAAAAGTACCCAGTGTGGTGCCCAGGATATTAAAAAATAATTATACCAAGTTTCATCGTAATCGAACCGGTAGTTTTTGCGTGATGCCTGAACAAACAGACAGACAGACAGACTACAAAAAATTGGGTTCGGTGTCGGTCTAGTAACACCCCTTGCCATTTTTTTTTTTGATATTTTCAATGTACAGAATTTTCACTTCTACAGATTTATTATAAGTATAGAAGATTATTCGTCGACGGAGTACAGGGTGTTGTGGCGCAGCCTCTGAGAGAGGCCTATGACGAAAATCTTGTGATTTACAAACTAGTATCTCGTGCCATGTTGGTTAAAGAAGTGCAGCTTTTACGCCTACTCTAAGCGGGCTGACACGAAATCAGCGGCGCGGGCGGCGGCGAGGAGCAATGGCCGAGCGGGGCGGCCGGTCTGGCAGGCGGCGACGACGACAGTACAAAAATTGTTACATACAATTTATTTTGCGCCTGAACCGCTAGGCCATCGCTCCTTGTCGTCTGGTTTCGTGCCCACCCGCTTAGGGCCAATACACGTCGGCGTATTAGGGTGCGGGTAGGGTTACCATATCTCAGGATTTTGGAAATCTCATGAAATCTCAGGATTTTTTGAATTTTCAATAAAATTCAACTTACATTTTAAAGATCTCTTTAATACAAAGTAAAAATAATCTTCCTTTGCACAATTAAAATCAATACTTATTTATGTACTTAAAATCAGTTTTATCATACTTAATTATGTGAGTATATTTAAGGTTATGTAAGGATTTGGGGGAGGCCTTTGCTAAGCAGTGGGACAATGTAGGCTAATAAAAAAAAAAAAAAAAATGTTCTATCTTTAATTATGGATTTATACGACTTGTTTTAAATTGTTAAGTACATTTGAGAGAAAATTCTGGAACTATAAAAAATCTCAGAATTTTTCAGTAGAAATCAGCCCTTTTCTCCGGACTTACGATTTTTTCAACTGGTCACCCTAGGTGCGGGTGAATACGGTGCGATGACTTTACTTCAGTTAGTTAGGTCTTTTTTTAAGGACTCTACTTTTCCATCCACCAACATTTTGTGTACTTAATGATAATATTAGTGGATATTTGTTGGTTAATGTCCTGAAACACTACGGTATCATACCTCTACTAAATACATATTTAAGTACCACTTTTAATTTGTCAAGTGCACGGTAGATAATATTGAAACGGCTTTCTATATCATAATATTGCTGGCAGCGATACAGGGAACACAGTTTGGGCAATGGGCTGCCTAAATTCATAAGTATTCTGTTCTACTGAGTTCAACCGGTTGAATTCTGGAACGAAAATATCAGGACGCGTCTATATTAAACGCAAGTCAAGTGAAAGTGATGCGAATGGCTGATGATAAATTCATTCAACCAATAAATTTTTACATATTTTTCTGACTCTCGATGTATCTTTATTATGCAACAATGACACTCTTAATCCAATCAAGGTATTCGTAAACATTGCTGTAAATACCAGGAACACCCTTTTCACCACATTGCGTTGGTCCAAAGCTGACGATGCCAATGAGTTCGGATTTTTTTGGTTTCTCGTACACTAAGGGGCCTCCGGAGTCGCCCCTGCAAGTATCTATGCCTTTTATACCACCTGCGCAGATTTGACCCCTCCACAAAGAGACGGTGCGACCAGGTTTGTTGTAAGCTGGTTGACATTTCTGTAAAATGATGTGTTGTTAGGTTTGCACGTCATTTCAATCTCCTACATCATTCATTACATTAGGTGTATCCATTATCATAATGGAGACTGATTAATGACTTCAAAAATACATATTTCGCAATGACTTTCGAATCTGGAAAAAACTAACTGATTACTTACTTCCTGACTGACGAAGGGCACTTCAACTTGTAGCTTGACGTCACTTTGTCTTCTCGTTTCCGTCGCACCCCAACCAGCGGCTAACATCGAGAAATGAGGAGGCGTATTCTCTGGCCGCGTCAGGTCTTTGGTTGGTAGGCAGATGGGGCGGATGAAATCTAGAACGTTGACAAAAAAGTAGGGATTACGCCGAATTACGATTTGGACTCACACACTAAGTACGAATTTCACCAATGAAACTGAACGCGATCAGCACATTTGAATCGCGTTCAAGAACTGTCAGTGTCAATATTCCACAGAAAATAATGACACTGACAGCTCTTAAACGTGCTGATTGCGTTCAGTTTCATTGATGAAATTCGCCCTTAATCGATCGTCGACGTCGACCAATTGATAATGATGGCCTCAAAAAATATTCGATATTCCATTTTGGTGGTTGACCAGACTTTTAGTCACCTATTAACATTGAAAAAAAAATAAGCCATTTTTATAAATGTAAGACTCGGTACAAACCTGTGAACGGAGCTGTCTCCTTCAATCTGATCAAGCCGATATCGTTTCTTTTCGATATTTCGGGTTCATACTTTGGATGAGGTATGGTCCTCTCAATCGCGATCTTGGTTAAACCTTCATTGCAGTCTAAACCACCTCCTGGAGCCATTACGCATTCCACGCCGTCATCCGTTATATCGTATTCTCCGAGGCGAACTATCTTCCTGGGAAATAAGTTTAAAGTTGTAACGACTGAAAGAGAATTAAATCAAGAAACGTAACAGGACAAGTGAATGTTATACCCTTCAAAGGATGGTTGTAAATGACCGTTGAACATGACGAGATTGCCTGATGTACTTAACTACATTTTTTTTTTACACTACCTACCACACATTATTCGCAATTTATTTAGTATTTCATGGGCAAGTTTCACAGAAAGAACTTTGATTTTTAGTAAGTTAGCGTTTCATATTGGAACAGTAACCTTATTCTTTAGTAAATATGATTAATATTCATATGATACACTTGCTAAAATTATTTCCTTTCACAATAGGGTGATCAATCTTCCTAGCCTTTGCCCAACTATGTCGGGGTCGGCTTCTAGCATAGAAATATAATCTATGGCTTCTAGTCTAACCGGATGCAGCTGAATACCAGTATTTCACATGGATCAACTGCCTATCTGACCTCCACAGCCCAGTTACTGGGTAACAAGATCCCTCTGGTAAGACTGGTTGTCTGTTTTTTTTCCTCTGCTTTGCACAATAAGCTGAAATTCGTATGAAATGCTAACTTTACTCTGTTAAAATAAAGTCGAAGTGCGAATCTCGCGCTATAAATATTAGTATTCATCTTACGGTGTGGCTAAATCCAGTATTCGTCCGGCGATGCAATGCCCAGCAGTTAGAACGTATTTGCCGCTAATTAAAGCTCCACCACACAATAGTCGTGTTGTTGCATCTTTCTTATGAATGTACTCTATTAACACCGCCCATGGATGCTGATCTACTGCCGTCTTGTTAGCACCTGAAGATAAGTTTACAGTTTATTCTACAAGATATAATTGAAATACCAAAATTAAAGCCAAAATAGGGGTAACAAAATCTTTTTTTACCCCCATTTAAACCATTTTTTTTTAAATAAACACACCTCAATCAATTTGTTTGCAAGCAGCCTAGCGTCCATAACTAGGTAGTGTTTTATCTAAACACTAAAGTATTGTTTCTGATGCATTCTAATATCGGTTGCGCATGCATCTTTGCCTATGCAGGTACTTAATTTCATAGTTAATTAGGTACATGACCTACTTAGTTAGTGTTATGGTTAATGAATGTTAATCAATTTGACTACCTATGGAGGCTTGTAAATGGCACGTCGTCAACTACCTCATTGTTACTTCTGTATTGATAGCTGTAAGTCACCCAAACACAATCATCTTTCTATACAAACATACGTAATAATCTGTGCTTAAAATAAAACAGTAAAAAAAACTGTCTGTACATTGAATATATAAAAAATAATAATAAGGGGGGTTTAGAAACAGTAATAGAGCACGAATCCAAAAAAAAAAACTGTCTTCGGAACTATTGGACGGATTTGGAAGGTTTTTTTTTTGTTGTATAGGTATTAAGTCTGGGCAACATACAGGCTATAATTTATCTTGAAAACTTGAACACCTGATGCAGAACCGCAACAGACCAGCTAAACTATAAGGGATACAAAAATGGTACCATAGCAAAAATTGTTCCACGGCACAAAGGCGGACTTGATGCCTTCGGCATTCTCTACCAGTCAACCAAGGGTGGTGAAGAGATTAGATGGCGGATTAGGATGGCATTTTTAGCACCTTTTATTATTTCATAGGTACAATGTAGAAAGCAAGAAGACAATGTTGCGGCGACCCTAAATGATGATGATAATCTTGAAAGCAAGGTCGTCTATCCTCAAGTACGTAAGTATACTGACCGACCGAGAAAATTTTCGGGGGTATATAGACCGAAACGCCACAGCATTCTGAACTATAATCGGGAGGGAATGCAGTCATCTTGGCTTCACAATCGTGTGGCGTCTCATCCACTGGACGGGTATCTCCGCCGTAGTTGAGTATATTATGTTCATTGCGGGTACCGCAGCATACGCTGTATGGTTCTGGACTCTTGCATCTAAAGGTGTCAATAATAAAAAATAAAAATAAAACCCTACAAAGTTCAAATTTTTTTAGTGTACCTCCCCTACCCGTAAAGTGTTTTTTTTTTCCCGCCTATCCCATTTTGTGGGGTATCTTTGGAACGTTCGTCCAAACATATTATGAGTTTGTTAAAACCATTTTTGGATTGAAAGATCCGTTTGCGAAATATTAAGCTTTAAAGTGCTAATTTTTGTTAGAGTCAATTAACCGTGTGTCCCCGCTAAGTGCCGTGCCAGCTAGTAGTATATATAATGAAACTATCACAGCTAAGTAGGCTCTACAAGTTAACGAGTAATTATCGACCAACTTACATTTGCAGTTGCAAAAACATGTTCTCCCATACATTTCGTATGAGAGAACATGTTTTTCAACTATAATGTTAAGTTTGTTCTTGGGATAAATTCATCCCAGCTACGGAACCCTTCATTGTGCGTGGTCCGACACGCACTTGGCCGGATTAAATTCATTTTTTACGTAGAGAAGTATTAGATGTTTTAGATTTTCACTCCTCGGCTTAGCGCCAAGGGTTGAAAATCGCCCAACAGTGCGCTTTTTCTAAACATTTCTAAAATAGTCACAAAAATTGTATTGACAAAACAAGATGGCGACGTTAGTTCCGATTTTGGCCACGCGCCCTTGAAGCGTTGTAAGTACATAGATGTAGGTACATACCTAGATTTGTTCACATAATATATGGTATCTTCGTGCACGGGTGGCTTGAGTATCTTCGTGATATGTCGACACGAGTGCACACTGATACACGTACCGGGACTGCCATCGAAAGTGCTGCATGGTTCTGATTCTAATAGTTTTGGACAGCACACCTGCAAAGAAAAAGATGAATTAATAAACTGTCGGACTAATGTCGGACTAAATATATTCCCCATAGACAAATAATTATTTGTCTATGGGGAATATATTTCATTGACCTCTAAATAGTTATTCATGTTTGCCTTTTTAAACAATTGATATTTTGTTACATATAGGTTCATTTTTAGGGTACCCTACCCTAAGAATGCCAAACGAAATCCTATATAACTAAGCCTTCGCTGTCCGTCTGTCTATCAGCGGGCTGAATCTCATGTAATAGGGAGGCACTTGAAATTATCACAGATTGAGTATTTCTATTGCCGCTATAACGCTATAACAAATAAAATAAAGTTGATTTTTGCTAAATATTATACGATGGTACGGAACACTGCGACTCGCACTTGGACTCTGTTCCTACGATCGATACCTCCGGGGACATAGTTTTAGGATTAGGGAAAAGGAGGTGAAAAAATATAAAAAGAAAATAAATAAATTGATGAGATGCTTGCATGCTTCTCAGTGATGTCGATGTTGAAGCACTTACTTTCGGCTCAGTTCCTTGATACCCACAATGTGATTTTTTCAGCAGGCTCATATCTTGGCCTGTTGAATTCGACTTTCTGACTAATGTCAGTAAAGGTTCGCATTTGTATATTGATATGCACTCGCCACTTTTATTATCTGGTGTTTGGCATGATGAGGACTCTGTAATGATAAAATACATAACATCACGCCTTTATTCCCTACAGACTTGGGCAGAGACATAGTAAGCAAATATTAGACGCTTCACTATTTGTATATCTCACTCAAAGTGAAATGTCTGAACACAAACTGAATTCAGAAGTGAAAAATGATATCCTTGTGAACAGCCGGCGTCATCTCAGTAGTCACTCCCTTTCTAGCCATATCATCTTTCACACAGTCCATCCATCGTTTCTTTGGTCTTCCCCTAGTCTCATAGCCATCGACATGCATAGTAAAAACTTTCCTCACGACATTTTCCTCATTCCTCCGCATTTTCCTCATGCCAACAGATTTCCGCACAACTTTTCAGCAGGAGAGTTATAATAGGGATTAATTCTAGGACGAAGAATTAACCCACCTCCAATTTATTTGTTTACACACCTTTTGAGAAGTATAAGGTACCTACTAGCTTTCACGTTCATTCCTATATTATTTATTTATTTTGTCGGTGTCGTCTGAACAGGGACTGCAATAAAAACTTTTTACAAAAAAAACCAACCGACTTCCAAAAAAAACACTAGAAAGTGAAAAATAACTTTAATTTCGGAAGTCGGTGTCTTTGGTTTTGAATTTTCGTTTTAAGCCACCGACTTCACTTTCTAGTGTTTTTTTTGGAAGTCGGTTGGTTTTTTTTGTAAAAAGTTTTTATTTTTCACTTTTTAGTTGTGGTACCTACCCCCTACTAGTTCGAATATCACGACCTGCTATGTAAATAACAGTGACAGGAAATTGTTAAAAGATCATCCATATAGGCTAAGTGGGAAAAATACGTATTAATGAAGCTAACTCAAAAAGTACTCAAGCTAAGTTAATAAAATTTATATGGGACCACCTTGAGAGCATACCCTTTCAAACAAAAAAAGAATTTTCAAAATCCGTCCACAATTGACGGAAATATCGACGGACATACACAAAAAAAAAACATACATACGCTACGAACATATAACCTCCTCCTTTTTGGAAGTCGGTTAAAAATTAACTCTAATGACAGCCACCCGCCAGCCCATCTTTGTTATTCTTGTGCAAAATATGCTTCTGGCCATCGCTTCAGTTAAGGCTGTGCGTCGTCAGTCAGTGAATGAATGAATTAAAGAAAGAAAGAAAAAATCTTTATTTGGACACAGTTCGTGAAACACAAATACAAAAACAAAGTAAAAAAGTGAAAAATTTCAAGAAATTCAAGATTTTTGTAAGTAGATTTTGAACGAAAAACAAGGTTTCTTCAGACCCAGCAAGTTGAAACAATGGCGCCATTTTGAACTATATTTTATTAACTATTTTTAACTAGATTTTGAACTATATTCCGACAAAGCTAAATATCTAAATTACAAAAACTTTTTACAAAAAAAGAGAACCGACTTCCAATAAAAGAAGTACCTACGTATTATTACTTATTTTTCATTTTGTATTTTTTTTTTTCGAATCGAATGCGTAAACGAAATAAAATACTAATACAATAACCGGCATGAAGTCCTGGCATCAATCCTCGGGTCATGCATAGTGTCATCAGGTTTTTCCAATTCAGGGGAGTAATAGGGATTAATTCTAGTACAAAGAATTAACCCACCTCCAATTGGTTTACATACATTTTGAGAAGTATAATATATAATAAGCCTTTAGCCCGCGGCTTCACCCCCGTGGCGGTCGGAAATTATCCCACGGGAACGTACTACTGGAAGTCCTATGTCGTAATGTAGGTCGTGGTCTATCCGAATGCCAAATTTCATCCAAATTCGTTCAGCCGTTAAGTCGTGAAAAGGTTGTTAGACAAACAAACAAATAAATAAATAAAGTAACACTTTCTCATTTATTATAATTACCTACTAGCTGCGCCCCGCCGTTTCACCCGCATAAGTCTAAATCCCGTGGGAATATCGGGATAAAATGTATCCTATGTCCTAACCCAGGTCATGGTCTACCCATGGGCCAAATTTCATCGAAATCCGATGAGCCGTTTTAGCGTGAAAGCGTAACAAGCAAACAAACTCACTTTCGCATTTATGATATAAGTTGGGATTTATTTTATACATCAATGGATTTTATGTATGGATTGTACATATTTTCCTGCTTGACTTGACACGTTGGAATTTCCTGAGATGTGATCATGAGAAGGAAAATATTAGAAAAAAATATCTCTTATTAGAAATAGGCTCAAATTAGAACGAAGTCGCGGGCATCAGCTAGCTGACTACTTTTGCTAAAATGTTAAGTAATAAGTTGTATGTGTTTAGGTAAATAGCAACTTATAACGAATCTAAATATTTTCCTTATGTTTCGAATGACAGCGATGCAGACGAATACTTTACACCTAAGTGTCCTTTTGTTTTTTTATTTATCTTTATACATAGTTAGTAGTTAGGTAGTGTTAAATATTATTATAATATTTAAATTAACGTTTCAAGAAAAAATAAAGCACTTCTTACGTCCATAAACAAGCCCCACACACAAACTAATAACAGCAGCCGGTATTAAATACATTTTGTGACAAATAAGTTACACTTGAACTTGCACTGAACCCGTTAGAGTCAGCTTGTTGTCAGATCTGCTCGATCCAACGGTCTGAGACCGACTAGCGACTTTTCGAGGTGTTTCCTGACTAAAAACTGCATGCATGTACTGCAGAAATTGTTAAGAGGAAAACTTTATAACTAATTCGTAAACCGGTAACAATTCTTACAAATTGCAAGCTCAATTACTAATGAATCTTATTTTGTATGTTCTACTGTTTGTTCCGTTCCCACAGACAAACCGTGAAAACGGTTTTGCGGGGCATAGTTATTTAAGTTAAGATTTTTATAAACTTTGTTTATAATAAATAAATAAATTTAAAAAAAACTCATATTTTCAACCAATAAGTCAAACTTCAGCTCGTAGCTAAATTATAACAGCCACACGGGTCGATTGAAGGTTAAGCTACGCCTACCACGGTCGGTTCGTGGATGGGTGACCATCCAAAACATAGGTACCTTTGTGCTTCGGAACGCACGATATGCCGTTGGTAACGGCTGTCATTCGTGGATCTTTGACAGTGGTTACGGGTCCTCAGAAGCCCGAAAGTCTGACAATTACCAGTATTTTCCAAGGGGTATCGTATTACCCCATCACTGGGTTGTGGAGGTCAGATAGGCATCGCTCCATGTAAAATAGTGGTATTCAGCTGCATCCGGTTAGACTGGCAGCCGACCCCATCTTAGTTGGGAAAAGGCAGACGATGAAGTAGGTATTTCAAAAGACAATTGTTGTTTAATTCTAGTATACAGGGTGGATTTTTGAGATGGGGCAGCAAGGCAAGGGCAGGAAAATGGTCTTAGGAGACTGTCCTTAACTTTTAGAGAAATTTTGATCTGCATTCACAGATTTTGAAAAAAATGTACAGTCAGCAAGAAAATGGGCAGTTTTCACAAAAATTTTTTTTGATGCTAATCGATCCTGTTTCATATAAGGAACAAAAAGTCTATTAGACCAACTGAGGTTTGAGTACCTACTAGAAAAGTCAGAAATCGCAAAAAACTTTTCCTATTCATTTCGTAGGCAATGAGACTCCAACCTACTATACTTACTACTCCAGTCTACTCCGGTACTCCAGTCGAAAGTTTGTTTGGAAGTATGGATTTCTATGTTTAAATTTCTTACCTTTTTATGCCTAGACTGATTTGACCGATTTTTATGATATTTGCCATGGACATGATTTGGATAGGTACGTAAAAATACAAAAGTGGTATACTGTATCGTCTGATTGTATGTGCGCACCTACTACTCTATGTCGTTTAAATCACGTCAAAAATTTGAATAAGGGCGAAAAAAACTATTGATTTTGATGTGTAGTTTTATTTACTTAGTGGTAATTGTAAAATATCTTTTTTTTTTTAATCTGGACTACAGTCCGCTAACGTGTCCATCTGTCAACATTACTTTAAGTTCCACCTCCAGGGGAGAGGGAGAGAAATTAGAGGTGAATTAGCCGCTTACTGACACAGACCGAATTCCACGCGGGCGGAGCCGCGGGTACAGCTAGTAGTATATACTTCGATGTTATGTGCAAATGTAATCGAGGATAATAGGAGCATTATATTATTTGGGATTTAATACAAACCGGTGTGTTGAAAAATTATAAACTAAAATTGCCTACCTAACTTTGAGATGTTTAATTGAGTATTTATTTTCGAGTTATCCCTATGAACCATATTGTTTTACAACAAGTATATAAGTATATTTTTTGGAGTGTTGGGTTTTTTACTAGTTTCTTTAGAAGGTGTGTACCTACATATGTACGCTTAACTAGTACCTACTAATAACCTACTGGTAACCAAAAAACAGCAGAATAAAACACCTTTAAGTACATAATTTGTATTGCGTTTTTAAATTAAATAACAAAATACAAAAGCAAAAACATTTTTTGGACTTTAATTAAATATAATTTCTCAATTATTTGACATTCTGTTTGCCTCGATTTTAAACTTACTTGGATTTGTTTTCAAATAACTTTTTGGCTTATTTATGATCTCTCAAGTACAGTCTGAAAAAAAGTTCAAAAACTAAACCCAACTACGGCAAAAAAGTCAACTAAAACGGTATAAACAAGTCATCTCAGACAGACAAATTAAAAATCCGGAGTCACACGTTTTAGGGGATAAATCGAATAGATTACGTGTGACGGTGTGACTCCGGATTTTTAATTTGTCTGTCTGAGATGACTTGTTTATACCCCTCCTTTTTGCTTCGCCGTAGTCGGGTAAAAAGCTAAGATGGAGAAAAAATATTCACTAAGGGGGTTTACGACTGTTGAGCGGAATCCTCGGCTCCGCTCAGGGAGACTCTACCTTATAATATAAGTAATAAAAAAATTACACAACAATAACGCTCTTAATCCAATCAAGATATTCGTATACATTGGTGTAAACTGAAGGAATGTCCTTTTGACCACATGGAGTTGGTCCAAAGCTGACGATGCCAGTAAGTTCAGATATTCCTTGATTCTCGTACACTAAGGGACCACCGCCATCGCCCTTGCAACTGTCCATGCCTTCTATACCACCAGCGCAGAGCTGACCCTGTCCCAACACGATGTTGCGATTTGGTTTGCTATAAACTGATTTGCATTTCTGTGAAATAACAAAGTTTCTTATTAGTTTTGGCAGTCGATTTTATCTTCTTCGCCGTAGCCATGATTTCAGTCGATTTATTAGTTTCAGGTTTGCGGGATATTTTACTACGAATTCGTATAGAACACGTACTAGAAGAACTAACCAACGAAGAAGAAGAACTAACGAACTAATTACTTCGTAAGAATCAACTTTACCGGCAAATTCTGCGACTAAAGAAGGAAAATACAATGGAGACCCCATTGTATTTTTTGTTTATTGTTAGTAAATGTAAACAAAAATAAGCCCGCTATCTAATTGCGTAACACATTTTCGGAAACGACTCTGTTTCATTTTGACAGTTCAACAACATTCATTGCGTTATTTACGTTGTTGAGCAGATTTTTTTCCGAACTCAATGGATTTGCAATCTGTTTCAAAACGATTCAGATTGTGATTCATAGTGTACCTATTACGCAATTGGCAAAATTCGATGCAAATTATTTGCATCGAATTTTTGCTGTGGATTTTTAGGTTGTCTACACTCGTATGTACAGTCAACCGCACTTTGACCATGACTTGGTCTAGCATGATACGGGGTTTCAGTAAAATACGACTGCTTATGTTACCACAGACGTTCGGTCGTCGGTATATTTTTATCTTCCGCTTTTCTTTCTGCTTCTTGATGTTTATTGTCATAGTGCATGCCTCAAAAATATTTCTGTTCACCGATTCGGCTAATAAATTCGCTTGATGCAAGATGAATCTTTTGAAAACGAAAGATGAAGGTGGTATGAGAAACTTGACTGTCAGTTACTTACTTCCTGGTTGACGAAGGGCGCATTAATAACCGTCTTGAGTTTCTGCTTATTGTTCTGTGGGTTATACCAAGTAACGGCATACAACAGATGGTCAGCAGAATTACTCTCCAGGTTTTTGGTTGGCAGGCAGATGGGACGTATAAAATCTGGAACGGTAACAATTTCTTAGTATTCAAAAAAAATGTTGACATATGGTTTCGTATTTGTTACAAAATGTTTTTTTTTCCACAACCGGGAAGCTCTTGGCCTGCATTATCATCTGGTCGTAAGTATAATATGATCAGGCCGAAAGTGGAAGCGAGGTTCACCCGGAATCCTCAACCACAGAGGAACTAGCTATCTTACCTCAAACTGCCGAAACACAACAATGCTGTTAACATTGTTGTTATGGTGACAGACTTAGATAAGATGGTGGTAGCTAGACAGGCGGACGTTTATAGAACAAGTCCAGAAATAAGTATTAGGCAATTGGCACATTCTGAATTTTATGCAACATTTTGAATGTTAAGAAGAATGACAAAATTAAAAGGGTTCAAAATCGGAACCCTTATAATTTTATCATGTCATTTGGCTACGGAACCCTTAACAGGAGATTATTCAACAAACTCGCTACAAACCTGTGTACGGAGCTGCCTCCTTCAACCTGATCAAGCAAATGTCGTTCCACTTCGAAGCAGGCGCATACTCCGGATGAGGTATCGTCGACTCGATCGCGATGCTGGTGGGTCCATCATTGCAGTCCTCACCACCTCCTTCAACTGGTATGCAATCTCTACCTTCATGACTCGAGTCGAATTCTCCAAGGCGAACTGCAATCCTGGTAAATACGTTTTAAAATCAATCAATCAATTTACCTAGCCTTTTCCCAACTATGTTGGGATCAGCTGAATACCAGTATTTTACATGCCTATCTGACCTCCACAACCCAGTTATTGAGTAATACAATACGACTGGTTGTCACATTTTTGGGCTGGCTTCTGATTACCCGTAAAGACTATCAAAGATCTACGAGTGACAGCCGGGACCAACGGCTTTAAACGCGTGGTTTCAGATCGTGGTAATGGATGGCCACCCATCCACGAACCGACCGGCGACCGTGGCAAGCATAACTTAACCTTCAATCGACCCGTGCGGCGGTTATTATGTAGCCACGAGCCCCCCTTCTAAAATAATTATAATGATATGTACATGAAGGAATCATAGGGCATCAAAATACTCAAAAGGAAAAGGGCCCAAAATGCTGGCGGCATTGCCACGTTGTATTGCAATGCTGATTCTTTGGCGGGCCAAAAAATGGCCAGCCGAGGTCAGCTCACTGACTGATAGCTTATTTATTATTTAAATAATACCTATTATCTTGGTGGAAAATTAATAAATACGTTTTATGTTTTACATATTGATAATGATTATGAATGAAATGCTTTGCCGTTTTCAATAGCTTGTGATATTAATTCATAATTTATAATAGTAATATTTTAATATATCCAATGGAATGTGCTTGCATGCAAGATTTGCAATTTTGACCTCTGTGGTCAATGCAGTAGATTATTTATTTTATTGGTTCGCGTGGCCAAATTCGGAACGAACGCCGCCATCTCGTTTTATCAAAATATTTCACAAAACAATTGCACAAAATATGATAACCAACCGCGCCCCACCGGGATACCAAAAGACAATATATGATACACCATACGAGTACCAAAAGAACGAAACAAAGAGACAAGCATCCTAATTACGTAACACACGATCAATCACAATCTGTTTCATTCTGACAGTTCAACAACATTCATTGCGTTATTTACGTTGTTGAGCAGACAAATTTTTCGCTGATATGAAGCAATGGATAGGCAATATCCTTCAAAATAATTCAGATTGTGATTGATCGTGTGTTACGCAATTAGGGTGTTGCTTTATCTTACGGCTTGGCAATATCCAGGACTTGTCCGACGATACAATGGGCCCCAGTCAGGACGTATTTGCCGCTGATTAAAGTTCCTGAACACAACGTCTTTAGATCGTTATTTTTTTTTAATTCGTAATCTATAAGTGCTGCCCATGGGTGCTCATATATTTTGGTTGAGTGATCATCTGAAACATAAGAGGTTAAGGTTTTTATACGGAGAAATCTATTTTCATTACGTGTAGGTAAAGACTTAGTTTGAGACATTCTACAATGTCCTGTGCATGACATTCGTATATCGTAATTATGCTGCTGTGGCGGCATCTACAACGCCACATGCGAACTACGCAGACCTGACATCACATAAATCCTGCATCGCACTATTACAGTTTACCGCGCGATTAACATAGGTAATTATACAGGGTGGCCGGACGGTTGACGTCCAAACATAAAATTTAGTTCCCTCGTATCGTGAGGTATCCGAATCACCCCCATGTATGTTGCGCGATTTTTGATAGTTTTCGAGTTATGATTTTTTTTCTGAATTTTTGAGAATTTTTGTATTTGACCAATTTAAAAAGACTTTTACGAGTTTTTTTTTTTGCAACTGAATCTTCATGAGTACTACTTTTATGCATACAATAATCAGCTTCGTAGCTGTGATGAAAGTTTTGAAAATGTTGGTCTAAAGTGAAAAATTTACGTTTGAATTTTTTAATTTAAATTTTTGATTTAGATTTTCAACTTTAAATTGAACTACTAGGATTTTTGATCAAAAGTTGGAAATTTCAGTCATAATTTACTGAACGTAAATTTTTCACTTTAGACCAACATTTTCATAAGTTTCGTCACAGCTACGACGCTGATTATTTTAGGCATAAAAGTAGTACTCATGAAGATTCAGTTGCAAAAAAAAAATCTCATAAAAGTCTTTTTAAATTGGTCAAATCCAAAAATTCTCAATAATTCAGAAAAAAAATCATAACTCGAAAACTATCAAAAATCGCGGAACATACATGGGGGTGATTCGGATACCTCACGATACGAGGGAACTAAATTTTATTTTTGGACGTCAACCGTCCGGCCACCCTGTATAAGACCATCCGACATCAATCGTTGGGCAAGTGCCCGCCAGACATGACACCCGTCTGATCGGAGGATCCTCCCTTTTCTACAGAGGATGAGTGAACTTTAGACCCTGTTCCTCATACCTCTAAACTGCAATATCCTTTCAGGACCAAAGTTGGTTAAAGTATTTATTTTCTTTCCTCCTTTAATTACATACTGACCTTGTCCTACAGACGTACAGCATTTAGAACTCGGGTCGAGAGGGAACGCAGTCATCTTGGCTTGACAACTGCCAGACCCCTCATCCGCTGGAGGAGTACTGGCATCTGAAAGTGTGTTCAAATTTGTAATTATCTGATTGCTATTAGTATACCTACGTATGGACGTCCGCTCTGTGTAGGTCACCTCATATTATTATAATCCCTCAAAAACTGTTTAGTCATTAAACGAAACATGAAAGACAACTTTTGAAAGTCACACAAGACGGAACACGAATCAATTTATTAACAATATTTTCCTTAAGAGTGTATGAATAAAGTTAAGCTTATGATATGCTGTCGACCTTGAAATTATTAAAATTGAATGAATAATTATCAGTGCACGGCAGAATCGCGTTTTAAACAATAATTACGACAAAAATTACAACAAGGATTTAATAAAAATCTGCCTAGCACACCACTCTAGACGTTGTCGGCGCCAGAACGGTACGGTACGGTTTAGGCTGTACGCTGTAAAATTTCAAGCTAGTCAGGATTGCGAGCGTCTTAAAAGGACTGTAAAAAATATATTTTTAAAATGAATTATTAGCTCTATATTGAGATGTAAGTCACGCACTAACGGAATAACTAAAACCTAAACAATCATAATGTTTCAAATATGCAAGCTCAGCGACTACACAGACCGCGCTGCAAGGGCAAAACTGCATAAACACGCAAAATCTGTAAGGGCTGTGGTTCTTTATCTAGCTAAACACGCAAATATTTAAGGGCTGTGGTTCTTTATCTAGATAAACACGCAAATCGGTAAGGGCTGTGGTTCTGTATCTAGATAAACACGCAAATCTGTAAGGGCTGTGGTTCTTTATCTAGATAAACACGCAAACCTGTAAGGGCTGTGGTTCTATATCTAGCTATTGTTTATTGTTGTCCTCAATAAAGCAGACGGGTAAAAAGAAAAGAAAGGGCATTAAGAAATCTGTGTTTTGTCAAGCTGTACATACAGTGCAGGGGCTTAATGTCGCTAGTAAATAAATAAAAAACAAAAGCAGTCTTACGTCCAAACACAAATCCAGCACAGACAGCAACAGCAATGGTAATTAAATACATTTTTGTGAGAAATCAACACTGTGCACTGAGCCCGGGCTAGTCGAACCGTAGTCAGATCAACTTGATCCAAGGCTCAGAGACCGACTGGCAACAGCAAGTTTGTGGTGCATTTATTCGTATGTTATCAGGAAAATCTTGCGATTTAAAAACCGGTTCCGCTTTTTTGTCTATAGGTAATACAAACGTATCAAATGATAGGGTTTAATTAGCACATTTCAATTACCTATAATATAGTATAATATAACCCCAAAATAATAAAAATAAAAGTAAGTAAGTTATTAGGTAGTTTATTTTTATTATTTGTTGAAAGGTTAAAGAAGACATCACAGACAGACAAATTAAAAAATATTATTATTTTAATTTTTTTACGTCTATTCTTAGGGCCCTTAGGTGGCCCTAAGGGCCCATTGATATACATTTTCATGCACGTTGCGGCGAGCCCTACGCTGCATCGTGAAAAATACAATTTTGTTTTGTCAATACCATTTCTGTGACAACTGTTTACCGACAACGCCCAATCGATGTCATTCAGGCGCCAAAAGATTTTAGTATCTACCTAACACTAATTATTTAAAATTAACACACTAAGTTAATTTGTTATATCCATCGACGTCCATCGACCGTCGTGTTACTGGCAAATAATTAGTTTTCATTTGAATATAGTAATTAGCTAAATAATTAATTTCCCTGTAACCTAAATTACATTAAAGTAATTTAGGTTACAGTCGTTACAGACCATCTTGCAACAAATTTTAAAATCACTGTTATTGTAAATCAATAATAACTCTAAGAGCAGGTTCTTTCTATCACTGGCTAACACACTTTCAGAAATTTGATTCATTTCATATTTCCTTCCTCAAAATCTACATAATACACCTACAACAAAGACAATCAATCTCAAATGCATTTTCTCATTTGGCAGGTCAGCCCTGGTAGCGATTGCCGATTTCCTGGGTGCCTTCCAGAAGATCGCAGACGCAGCCACCAACGCTAGGGGTAAGTGAACTCATAGTTTTTATTTATTAGTTTTTTCTTTATTTTATACACTGGAAGAAATGTTACGGGAGCACTTCGTTTTAATGTTTTTGAAGTGCTGGAATCGCTTTGTGTTCTAGTGTGGTGTTGTAGGTATGTGAGTACCTAATATTATCAATCAGTTCATTAATAGCTGTTGAAGAATGAGAGATGATTATGTGAATGATGATTTGGCACTCATCAGTGGCGACAACTATGATTTGGTCTTTGTTACTGTTAGTTGTAATATTTACCGCCACGATGAACATAATAAAACAACGTATTATTGTGTTTTTTTTCACAATTAGGTACTTATTTATTTTCAAAATAATTTTAATAGAACTTTAGACTTACGAACTATTCAGATCTGAACCAGCTCAGCAGCCTTGAGATCTTTACATCACTTGTGTTGTAATACACAGCAGGAAAGAGATTGATAGTTATTAACCTGTTTGGTAATGATTGATTTTGCCCTAAATCTGACAATAAACATGGTATTTTTACTGTACTTCGTAAAACTTCACTGACGCTATAAGATACCGATATCCAAAAAATCTGTGAACACACCAACAAATTAAAAATACCATGTATTAAATTTAATTAGCAATCCGAAATAAAAAACCCAGACGCGTTCAACAACAAGCATATAACAGGTATGGCTTAAAATACCTAAGTATTGAAGTTTTCAATAAATGTTACCAACATTAAATCTTTCATCTTAATTTTACTGTTGACGTGAAGCTAATTTAAACAGTGACCTCTGAAAAATTGAGCAAAACATGTTTATAATTATTATGAAAGTTATAACAGAATGGTAGACAAATATTTAACGGGTGAAATACCCATGAAATTGAACAACTTTTAGAACAGGTCGAAAGATGAAACTGAGTCATGGACAGGACCAGTTTTTTTTAAATGATATTCGAAAACGTTGGTAGTGATTTTTGGTAGTGGTTGGTTAGTCATCGATGCTTATTACTAAGTATTATGCTTAAAGGATCTACTTTGGCCTTTACTTTTTAACCCCCGACGGAAACCCCCCCCCCCGGGTTATAAGTTTAACGTGTGTATCTATGTATCTGTCTGTTCCCTCGTAGCTCCCAAACGGCTGAACCGATTTAGGTTATTATTTTTTTTGTTTCTTGTCTTTCTGATCGAAAGGTGTCTTGATCGAGAGTGTTCTTAGCTACAATTCAAGAAAATCGGTTCAGCTGTTTGAAGATTATCAGCTCTTTTCTATTTGATGAATGGATGTGCGGATCTTCCACAGGTCTGATCAATTCGAAATTTAATATTCTGTTACTTCAAAGATAATATATTAGAAGAAAATCACCTAGAATTGTCTTTGTTTGTGTCGGGGGATTTAAATTTTTAATTTTAACTTGTCTTTTCAAACAATCATTATAATATTAAAGATCTTAAAAGGAAAGGAAAGGGGTTCGCAGAACTCGCAGATGTGTACCAAAGGAAAATCAAATTAGATCACTCAACGTCGTTAAAACAATTTAAGGGACAATAGTGTTATTAATCCAGTCAAGATATTCATATACTTTGCTGTAGACACCAGGAACGCCTTCCTTGCCACAAGGGGCCATTCCAAAACTGACGATGCCGATGACTTCATAAGTTCTTCCGTCTTCGTACATGAGAGGGCCACCAGAGTCACCTTTGCATGAATCCTTGCCTGTGACACCACCGGCGCACATCTGAGCTTTCCAAAGTGTGATATTGCGGCTAGGGATACTGTAGACTACTTGGCAGTTCTGTTGGAAGGAGCAGGGTATTAAGAATATGATTAGTTCTAAAAAATCATGGCTATGTATCAACCGCATCGTCACATAATTAATGGCAAATAAGGAAAGGTTTTGTTTCTTTAGCGAGAAACTATTTTTTTCCCTTGACCCAATCTTCATGATGCAAAAAATAGATGAACTTTCAATAGTACCTTTTGATTGATTGGTTAACGTTTAGAAACGTGCAGTCTCGATAGTAGTAAGGGAGAGGGGAGGAGGGTTAGTAAACCCCCCACTTCCCTCCGCCGGGGATAAAAAGTTTTTTTATAAACGAGCCACGCTTCTCGGGGCACATTCTTTATAGGGAGGCAGCACATTTCACCCAATCCGATTGATTCGACAAATCAAGCCGCGGCTAGGAATACCTCAGTACCTTAACTTGTTGTTTTGAATTCTGCCAGTAAAATAGCAGACCACAAAAAAAATCTGTAGCAAAATCTGTACGATTCCTTGTGCCTACATGTCTGAATACAGAGGAAGTAACTACTGAGATTACGTCTAATACAGATGAATGAGAGAAAAAGACGTGCTGCGACAATCACGAATAAATTGGGATAAGAGCAGGAGAATGACTATGATATGACTTAAAATGACTTCACCGTCAGTTGGTCATCTCTTGGCTGCCTTGGCTTATTTCTAATTTTTGAATTGTTTTTATTTTTATGTACGTCTTTCTACATTGTTCTCACGTGTATAAGTAATTTCAACATGAATGATGTAACCAATTTTTGTAACAACTTTTTTTTTATTTAAAAGAGTGTCCGTGGAGTTTCTTGCCCGTTCTTCTCCATAGGTACCTACTACGCTTTGGAATGGGCAACTAGCTTCATATTTTCTGACTGACTGACTCCTTGACAATTCAAAAGTGCCTGTAATTGGTTTAATTGAAATAAATGCTTTGAGTTTGAGTTTGACTTCGTGCCTTTTATTGGCTTTTTGATAACTTACATCGGCATTGACGTATGGTAGCTCCACATGTAGTTTCACTTTGCTATATTTCCCATTACTCATAACGCCCCAACCGGCTGCGTACAGTGAAAAGTTGTTTGGAATGTTCGACGGCTCAGTCAGATCTTTGACTGGCAAGCAGATAGGACGAATAAAATCTGGAAAATAAAACTCAGTTAGTCTTCATGTTTGTGAGAAATAATTTTATGGTCTACATACAAGAAAAGTAAAGCTGGAACCCCCTGGTAAATTCTATTGACTTTTTATACAAAACTAGATGCCCGCCCCGGCTTCGCACGGGTAGCACTGAGTACCTACTTATCTACGGCTTACCTACCTACCTAACTACCTACCTACCTACCTACCTACCTACCTACCTACCTACAGCATTTTTTCCATATTTTCTCAACGTTTAAACCTTCCCTGGACTTCCACAAATATTTCAAAACCAAAATTAGCCATATCGGTCCAGCCGTTCTCGAGTTTTAGCGAGACTAACGAACACCAACTCATTTTTAGTATATAGATTGCTAGAATCATGTTTTGTTTCCGTGGTTGGCCAAAATGCGATGCGCCTCAAGTGGAGTTGGGCAGGACATCTAGTTAGACGCGGAGACGGCCGATGGAGTATAGCTGTGACCGAATGGCGGCCAAGGTTAAGCCAAAGAAACCAGGGCCGTCCAAAAGCGCGTTGGGTTGATGATATCGTCAAAGTCGCGGGAAACACAAAGATGAGGGACGCACAGAACCGGGAAGTATGGCAGAAAAAGGGGAGGCCCATACCCAGCAGTAGGTGTAAATGTGATCTTGGGCCTAAGTCTACTAATTTATAAACGTCACAATGGTGTCATAATGTCAAACATAAAAAACTGTCAAAAACTAACCATTATGACACCATTGTGACGTTTATAAATTAGTAGACTTAGGCCACTGAAATGATGATAATGATTTTTTCTTTGCCCAGATAACAATATACGGCAAAATCTGTATTGGTTGCGAGATTCTCGCAACAGGCCTGAAGGAGACTCAAAATCAGGTTAAAAAGATGGGTTCATCAATGTATAAGATTATTCTCTTTGTTTCTCCTCCACTACGTTTCCAGCCTAGAATAAAAATCGGTTTCAACTAACCTGTAAACGGAGCTACCTCCTTCAGTCTCAACAAAGCAATGTCGTTCCTTTGCAAGGCACTGACAGGGTTGTACTGCGGATGAGGAATGACTTTCTCAATGAGGATCCTTGTCACTCCTTCAGTGCAGTCCTCGCCGCCTGCTTCGACAGGTGCACAGTCTGGGCCTTCGTGAGAAATGTTGTATTCTCCCAGAAGTACTCTCTTACTGAAAAAAACATCATAAAGTCATGTCAGGGTCAGGAAACAGTTCTCTTTCTCAATTTCAAAACCGGCCAAGTGCGTGTCGGACCACGCACAATGAAGGGTTCCGAAGTTGGGATGAATGAATTTATCCCAAGAACAAACTTAACATCAGTTGAAAAACATGTTCTCCCATACGGAATGTATGAAGGAGAACATGTTTTTGAACTGCAAATGTAAGTTGGTAGATTTTTACTCGTTAACTTGTAGAACCTACAGGATTTTTAACCAGTGCGCTGAACAGATTAAACTTAAATTAATTTTATTAAACACTTATTTTTTATTTTGATAAGTCTTAGTACGAAAAAATGAAGTTATCGTTAACGAATGATGTTTACTTTGAAACTGATTTTATGGTCGCCGGCGCATCAGCAGCCGGAGCATCAGCTGTGCGCTCGCTCTATTCGCCGAGTCATTAGTTCGACTTTTTTAAGTTTAGGACGTAACCTGAAGTAATTTAAAAAAAATAAGACGGATAAACTTAAAAAAAATAAATGGAAATGTGTTCTATTACTGATGCTGATACTGAACCACCAAAAAATTGTAAGTGTAACTGTAAGCCAATTCCAACACTTGTCTTAAGGCAGTTTGTTCATGAAGTGAAATAAAAGAGAATAAGTTAGTGTCAAAACTCACGGTGTGCCAAAAGTCAACACTTGTCCAGCAACGCAATGGCCTGCAGTCAGGACGTATTTGCCACTGATCAAAACACCTCCACATAGCAGTTTCGTGACGCCATTTTGCTCGTACTCTATCATCACCAGCCATGGGTACTGGTCTATTGTTGTCGCGTTACCACCTGGAAATTCAAGTAAAATCTTTTAGCAAGGAGGCAGTTTGTATTGAAGAAACGCGTATTTTGAGGATCAACAAGACCCATTTCAAATTAGCTTCTTCAGTGTTCCTTGGTATTCAGAAAACATTTACCTACTCCTATTTAAAATGAGTTCAACATGTTAAATTAGCTAATTAACATGTTTATTAGATAAAACCGGTGTTACTCCCTCTCACAGAGGGAGGCCTGCGTCCCATCAGTGGGACTATTATAAGGCTTATTTTGATGATCACGAATAGTTATTTATGCAACTGTTGTATAATAAGGGGTATTAAACACGATAATAGTATCAAATGAGTGTGTACAGTTGCATTTTTTTTAATCTAAACCCATGATATGAATTCTCTATAAAAGTTTCTGAAACAGTTAGCTTATTGCCAACATTAAAACGACCATAGCCTCCAAGCTTGACGGAGTGGAAAGTGTTGGAAAGTGTCCCCCATGTGTCGACGCGGGGGTCAGCAGGTGATCGGGTAGGAAGGGAAGGGAATGGGAAGGGATCAAATGGCAAAAGTGATGCATAATTAGTATAACATTATAACACTTGTTTCGATGATATAATGGTTACTATGACACTGGTTGTTTTAATGTTGGCAAACTGTGTCAGAAACTTTTATAGAGGATTTATAGCATGGGTGTAGTAATTATCAGTGTTATGCTTGAAAAATCCCTCTTTTCTTTTTCTTTTCATCAAAAATCTATTGAGAATGGTTCTTTATTTGTGAGGAATTACACTTTTTTGCCCAGCCCAGACCTATAAGTCACATAATACGGCGGATGTTTAACTATGTATTATCACTGGGTTGAACAGTTCATGTCATCATTATCAATTTAGCCGAAAGAGGTTCACTACTGTACATAGACCTCCCTCAAGTTTCGCCACATTAAACGGTCCTTTGCTTCTCGCCATTACCGGATTCCCGCAACCTTAACCAGGTCATTGGTCCACTTTGTGGGAGGCCTTTTTACGCTGCCGCCTTCAGGTACACAGAGCATGGGTTGAAATAAATAAATACTGACCCACAATCTTGTTTCCGATTGTGCTGTCGACACCACAGCATTTCGTGCGAGGATCAGGCGGGTAAGCATTCATTTGAGCAGCACAGTTTCCAGATGGATCAAAATTTATCATTTTCTGGTTGGTGCGATCCGGAGGAGGACCGCAGCAGACACTGTACTGTTCTGGTCCCGCGCATCTGGAAATGACAATTTGATATAGATTAAAACTAAATTGTTATACGATTTTTTTTACCAAAATATTACTGTAGGTCCAATAGCCATTTAAAAAAAAATGCTTATTGTAAGGTCATTATAGCAGAAGATGAAATAAATGTTGCTTATTGTTTCGTAAATGTGTAAAAATAATCTGATGTTATAATTAATTAAAACTAGTCTCACGCTCGCTTTATAAAATACTACTCTGCTAATGAAATCACGAGACACTTCAATATGATTGACCTTTAAACCATGATTCATAATTAGTTATCAATAATTCTTCTAAAGCGTCCAATTACGTAATTAATTATTTATGATACTTATACTTAATACAAAGTACTCTACACACTCACACCCATACACACCAAAACTTTTTTTTCCTTTTTTTTGTTAAATTATGCATGTTAGACTACGTTTTTTTTTTAAATAATATTTTTGCTTTGTAATCTTTGGATGCCATAAATAACATAAACATATTAACTAGGGGTTACACTAGCTCCTGTAATACAGTGTACACTAGCGCAGGAGCTAGGGATTTCATGGAAATGTTTGCATTACTATTGTGTCAATAAAGATTATCTTATCTTATCTTAAAAAAAGTCTTACAAACATTCACAGATATCTTCAAAATTGTCTTTTTTATAAAGGTACCAAAATGTCCTTGACATTCCTACACTGCTATATATAATTATTGCGTAAAACATTTTCGTAAATGATTCAGACTAATCTGTTTCATTTTGACAGTTCAACAACATTCATTGCGTTATTTACGTTGTTGAGCACATTTTTTTTCGAACTTACAAACCAATGGATTAGCTGTCTGTTTCAAAACGATTCAGATTCTGATTGAATTAGGGTGCAGGTGTAAGAGGTTTGCTAATTGTTATTGCAATGTTTCTTTGTGTTCATGCAATATATTATCTGTGATTACGCCATTATGATCTAAAACGAAGGATTCCCCTCCTATATTAGGATTATATTCTTGATAATAATACATTACCTTTAGCAGATGACAACAAGTTTTTATTCTAAGTAGTGTGGCAAAATGATTAAAACCTTATGATACTATTGTTATAAGCCAATTATTTATTACTGTTGATGTTACTTAAAAACTTGCCAAGATACATATTGACTAGCAAGAAACGCAATAAACTTTCTTTCACCTTCATAGAACTTGACAATCATTTAGATCTCAATTCTTTTTGGAGACTATCCTGTACTTCCATTATTGTACCGAACTTGACCCCTTTTTAGATTTGTATTGTTTGGTGGGTTTTTTATGTTTAGACTGCCGCGCTGGTCTAGTGGTCACAAGCGGTATTGCTGAACATGAGGTCCTGGGTCCGATTCCCAGGTCAGGAAAATGTTATTGTGATTTAGCCTCAGGAATTTCTTAGCAGCCCGGAGTTTGAATTTGGGCTCGGTTTACGGCAATAGCCTCGTCCCCTATTGCATGAGACTTAAACATAACTGGAGAAATGTGGGTGTACTTGGGTCTGTACACCTCTGCCTAACCTTTCGGACAGGATAGGCGTGATATATGATCTGCTTTGTTTCTTGTCAGTTTTTTTATTCTTGGGTAAATAATATTCAACACCTGAATGATGTACTTACTTGGACTTCCGCACATATTCGATGATCTCACTAGGCACGGGGGGTTTGAGCAAGTTCAAGAGATGCGAGCAAGAGAACAAATTGACGCATTGTCCAACCTTCCCTTCAGGTGTGTAGCAGTACCTTTGTGGTGGCTCTGTTTGAGTCTGTGTCTGTTTTGGACAGCACACCTGGAAGAAGAGAGATAGTTATATTTTTTCAATTTTGTCAAAGTTAATCAAGCTTAGGCTGATATTGATAAACATTACATGCTTTGGCTTAGATAATTATGTTCCCGTCTCTATGTTGCACTTGTAGTTTGAAAGTTGTGCGACAGTGACAGGAATAATGTCTAGCCAAAGTACGTGCTAAGTAACGTTTATCAATCACGGTCTTAGTTTAGTTTCCTTGAAATACCTAGAGAACGGTTTTATAGTAGGTATCTTGAGTTTTGATTATTTTAGGGGACATTGGAGTTTCGAAAAATAGTCTTAGGCCTCGGTGCTTGTGCTAATTTGATGCAAAATCCGGTCCCTTCAGCCAATGTCTAACTATGATAGTGAATAATAAAATTCATAAACGCAGAAGTGCAACCTTTTTCTTTACTGTAGAAAACAATATGGGCCACCACTTTATCTCTATTATTCTTCATTCCGACGACACTCACAGTACCGTCATAATGAGTAATTTATTTATAATTCTTTATGACGTTCATTTCTTAGTTTCCCTCAATGATATTCTAATCATCATTGGTTTCCCTACATAAATTGCGGTTGCGATACATAGGTGTTTATTTACTGTAAGTAATAACTTCTTTTGGAAATTCTAACATTATTTTGACAACCTTCTTCGAGATAAATCGAAATTGCGGTACTCGTCGAACACATGCGAGCGCCAGCAATGTTTGTTTGAAAATCCATATTATCTATGGGGTTTAGCGGTCAAATAAATTACTATAATATGAAAACTCATTTCTGTCGTGTTATTTAAAAATTGAACGAACTTTTTCCTAAACACATGGCAACCAAGGAGGTAACTAATCAAAGATTTTATTTAAATTTCTATTTGGCTTGGAAATAGAGCTGTTTAAAGTGGGATCCCTTTTTTTCGCATAATGTTTTTTTTCCTAATATTCTTTGGCATAACGATTTTGGCATAAGTATTTTTGGTCTAATAATTGTTTGCCATAATTTTTTTTTGGCCTAAATATTTTTTGGCATAATTATCTTTTTGCATAATTTGTTTTGCCATAAATTTAATTCGCATAATGTTACTAGGCGTAATGTTAGTTGGTTTAGGTTAGGTTAGGTTAGAACTGTGACCTCCTACGCACGAGCCGAGCGAGCGAAGCGAGCGGTGCCGCGGCAGCGGCCGGCGAAGTGCCAGAAACTAAAAATATAAATGAAAATATATTTATGCTTTTGAATATTATGCTTAATCATTATTATGGTTAGAGAAATTATGCTTAAAAAAATTATGCGTAAGCTGTTATGCGTATTTATATTATGCGGAAATATAATTATGCCAAACAAAATTATGCTAAGCTATATTAGGTCTTAAAATTTTATGCAAATGGATAGGGAACCGTTTAAAGTAAAGAAGAAACAAATGAACTTGCGTGTGAAAAATTATCGTTTATCGTCATTGAATCTGGAATTTATAATTAAGGCCACACGTCAGTGGTAACAATTTGAGCTGGCCCCAGCGTAGTACGAAGTTTCAATAGAATAAGAGATAGGTAAGCTTATAGGTACTGGTTTTACTTAGAAAGAGAAACGACAAAACCGACAAATTACTCATCAATGACAATTACACGCATCTATTTTTGAAAAGGTAAGTCATAATGCAGATACTTACAGCCGGTGAACGCCCCTGGTACCCGCAATGCGACTTCCTCAGCAGATCGATGTCCTGGGCCGTACGATCCTTCTTGTAAACCAGGTTTATCAGCACTTGACAGTCGAAGATTGATATACACTCGCCACTGCCACCGCTAGGAGTTGTGCACGGATTTTCTGTAATCAATTAGAAAATGAGTCAATATAGGATGGATAAATTTAACCAGTTTACGTGATCAAAGGTGGGCCCAATATCTGCAGTGGTGAAATTATAGGGTTTTTGAAGAGCGTAATAGCAAATTCAAATGATTGTGACCCAGAGAATTTGTTTAAGGATAAGGACAGGGATCGCCACTGAAAACGAGACTCGAATACTGCGTCAACGAATCAAATTTTCGATATAATTGCGACGCCAATGCAGCATCAACGTGACAACAACGACAGATGCAAAGGCACCTTTATTAAAGGATCTTTCTCTTTTCTTTCCAACAGAACGTTCAGGGTGGTGGTCGAAGCGGCGCTTTCTAGTGTCCGCCCGATACTCACTGGCGTCCCTCAGGGCAGCTGCGTATCGCCGGCGTGTTACTCACGTTACACCGACAATATCCCCACCACTGCCGACGCCACACTCGCGTTGTACGCTGCCGCGTACATTACCAAATCGCTTACTGCGAAGCACGCGGCAATCAAGATGCAGCGTGCACTAGATTTACTTCCTGAGTGGCTGTCGAAGTGGCGGCTGTCGGTGAACGTTGGTAAGACGCAAGCGGTGGTCATTGGAAACTCCCCCACACTTGAAGCTACAAGGAGCAGACGTCGGCTGGTTGCCCCGGGGTCAAATACCTGAGGGTAGCTATCGACTCTCCATGAAGGCGCATGTCCGCTACGTAGTCGCGAAGGGTAAAGTTGCCCGCACTTTACTCTATCCGGTGGTCAGGTCGGGATGTCGCTACACCCCCGACCAACATCATCTCATCATTAGCGACATCTCGATTGGCTAACGGTCAGTGAAGCGTTCGCTGTGTCGGCGGACGGATGTGTTGATTTGATGTCTTGCAGCTAGCAGCTACAAATTCAATTCGAATAAACTATACATAACATTATCAATGTTTTCAAACCTTTCACATATAAATATGCTCTTTGATAAATGTTTCATAAATATTCAGGAATTTATGGGTATTTACATAATAAAATCCATGATAACACATCTTCTATCTTATAAATTGTATTCTATGTAGGTACCTAACGTATGAAATATTCAATTAATTGATTATGATGGTGATTATTCATTAATTAAAAATACCAGTAGTTTAAATACAAGGTAAAAGATAGACATAGTATTATACTTACCTACTACTTAAAAAAACTTATGTCTATTTGAAGACACTTATTAAACCTAAGCGTAGGTTAGACGTAGATTATAAAAACTTAACAACTTAAAAAAATCGCAAGAATTGTGTTCACACAAACAATTTTAAGCCGTATTTACATATCAACGTTTTTATCACAGTTTTCCTTAAAGAAAACTGTGTGTAAAACTCGAAACTTTTGATAACAAATAAAACAACAACTTACGTCCATATACGAAGCAGGCGCACGCGGCCAAAACAGCAAAAAATATTAAATGCATTATTCATTTGAAAGGAGAATATCACAGCATTAGCATTATAGACAAGCACCACAGAGTATACTTTATACTATACTGAAAACAAGCACTTTAAACCCGTCATTCAGCCGAACTGTGATCGGACAAACCAATGCCCAATAAGTTTTACCGACTGACAATGTCGCACGGTTATCAGGCATAGGCATAATAATCCTCCAAGCGATTCTCACCTCTATTATTTTTTGGAACATTTGCTAATTGCTTGTGCGAACTCAGTTAGTGATGATGAACTTTTCCGTAGAAGTGGTATAGCTGTGACTTCATACAGTTTCTTGGTTTAAAGAGTATTCTATCTGTTTATCTATCTTGAAATGTCTACTTCCTATGTGAGTGTTTGTTTACGATCTAGTGGCTTTATTATATGGATCGTTTTCGTTTACTGTAACTAGATACCTACAATTAATTTCCTGAGTGTGTAAATCGGCAGTGATCCTTCATGTGGATGCAATGGGAATGCAAGAAATGAAAATCCCAATGGAACCCAATTTTTATCTTTATTTGACACTGGAAATCTAAAAGAATGTAAATAGGCTTCTTGCAATGGTTTTGTTAAAGAGAAGCCACGATTTAACTGAACAATTTTCCCACAAACATTACAAAATCAATTTGGATGTACTTTACCACACTCTAGATGAAATTTTTATATATAAATAAGACTTGAATGACACATTTGTTTACAAAATAGAACGATAAACCTATTTAAACAATTGCGGGTAGATAAAAAACAAAGACCTCTATATCTCAGAGTTGTGACGTACTACTAAAAATAAATAAATATTTTTTTAATTAGGCACGGTCCATATCCTACATAAATAATGTTTCATTTCTATATATATTTTTGTAATCTAGTGTTATCGAAAGTTAACACAGCTTGACCCATGCCCCTACCACGTCAACAGGAAAGCAATCGTGTTATCATATTCATAATTAAGACATTTGTTTTAATTGCGAAAAAACTTAATGTAAGTAAATGACCTGTGGGGTAAGTAGTACAGCATATTGTCCTAAAAGTTTCAATGGGAAAGAAATGAGGTAGTCTAAACTTTGAAACTTGAAACACCATGTCTCGCTGATGGTGGCGTGTGTGTTGGATCATTTAGCTCCCTTCAAAATAGATGAGCTGAATGGTGCTAATCCATGCGTCATGTTCGTGAACGGGCGCCGTCAATGGAGGCTGGTCATCTCTTAGCTGCGGGCTTATTTTTAATCTTTGAATTGTTTTTTTAATTTTTATCTACGGATGCTTTTATCTTGCACGTCTTCCTACACTATTCTCAAATGTATAATTTCAACATGAATGATGTAGCCAATTTTTGTAACAATTTTTTTGTTATAAGTTTAACGTGTATATCTGTCTCGGCTGAACCGATTTTGATTATTATTTTTTTGTTTGAAAGGTGTCTTGATGAGGGTGTTCTTAGCTACCATTCACAGCGTCCTCCGTTGATAGACCTTTCCTAAAGCCGAATTGATTGGCCTAGATGATTTTTGTTTTATCTAAATAACTTGTTATGCAAGTATTTAGGACCCGTTCTAAAATGTAAGACATTGAAGTAATGGGCCTGTAGTTATTTACTAGGTCTCTAACCCCACTCTTATATGTATACAGGTGTAACAAGTGCTTTCTTCAAAACCTTTGGAAATTTACCTGTAGCTATAGACAGGTTACATAATATATATGAGCGATTGGTGGAACTAGGACTTTACTTGAGAGTTTAATAACTTTTGAAGGTATATTGTCCCAACCAGTTGCGCAATCATTTTTCAGGGACTTGATGATGGTTTCAATTTGCTCATTGGTAAACTGTGCAACTGTAGTTCCTCCTCCATAGCAGCTGTTAATTCCGGGTCAGATTTAGATTGACTTTTAGATCATTTATTTTTTTACCTTTTGATGGAGGCGTGCGGTTGATATTTGGCATCGTAAGTCCTTTTGCTACTTGTAAAAAGGTATTAATTTTAATTTGTAAGAAGCGTTTTTTAACACCGATACCTCAGACTGCATAAAGTGAGCAAGCGAGAGCCGTAGCAGCTGGGCGTAGCAACTCGTAGCAGCGACTCGGCGCAGCGATGACGTAGGCGCAGACTCGTAGCACAGGTACCGCTCGTCGTAGCGCGTTGTAGCGTCGTAGCACAGGGACATTATTTCGCGGGCATTGTTGAGTGTGGCGGTGGGTGGCCCGATGAGTATGGCCATCGACTTCAAATATCGAGGTGGGCGGTTCAAACCCCACTGTCATCAAGCGTTTTTTTAGTTTGGATTTCACAAAACTAGAGCTGCCTCTTTCATGGCACACCCACAAGGCGGAGCCCAGCCATAAAAAGTCAACAAGGAATCCAAAATTGGGTGCTTTAACCAATCACGAATTTATTGAGAGCCTTGCTCACCTCCTTGAAACGAAACTTTCAATAAGCACAGGTCCGCTGTAATACACCACCACGTGCGTCTACATCCGGCTTATCCGGGTCAAACTCGGGCAAAGGAATGTTTGGTACCTGCCTTATACTGCCAACATTCCGAAGCTCAGTTTTTCATAAAATGCGCGACTGCACTTTTTCGAACTCATGGATAATAAGAAATAATTAAATACTTAATTATATTAAATTATTTTCGCAAGATACGGACTCTGACTATGTTGTCAACTCCTTATCTATACTTCTTTAAGTACTAATATCATAAAGAGTTTGATTTTGTTTGTTTGTTTGTACCGAAACTACTAGACCGATTTAAAAAAATATTTCACTATTAGAAAGCTACATCTGTCCGAATCATCAATCTGAATGATTTTGATTGATATTGCTAATCCATTGCCTGATATGTTGGAGAAATCTGTTCAACAACGTAAATAAATTTAATGTTGTTGAACTGGCAAAATGAAACCCATTGCTGTTGTTTACGCAATTAATCCGCCGATTTAGGACATGTAACACGTTCCCGTGAGATAATTTCCGACATCCACGCGGGCGCAGCCGCGGGCAGAGGCTAGTTAATAAATTTGAATTTTAAAACGAACCGTTATTCTTAAACTAACAAAAAAAATACATTTCTAATATTTAATTAAAATAAAGACTATATTTCTTTCATTGATTAATTCTTATCGTGGTAACCTTTAAACTATTCTTCCAATTGTCTTATCTACATTAAATACCAAAAGCGATAAAGGTATATCCACCAAAAGTAGTGCCAAAGTACCAAATGTCAAAAGTAGTGATTGTGAGATAGAATTGAATCAAGAGAAACTAGAATTCGTCAATAAAGCCGTTTTCCTGGGGATCACGCTCGACTCAAGGCTACAATGAGGTCCTCATTTAACATCTCTTGCGGGACGGCTAAGTTCAGCAGCATATGCTGTCAGAAAAATCCGTCAATTTACTGATGTAGATACCGTGAGACTGGTCTATTTTAGTTACTTTCATAGTATCATGTGTTACGGTATTTTATTGTGGGGGTATTAGTTCTCGATGTTTTGGTTGGTATATTGGCGTGTGCTAGCTGACATTTGGCTGTTCATTAAATGTATGTTTTGCGAAACTATTGTATAGAATCAATTTTTCTAACTGAACAGACAGCTGTGCTGCTGGGGAGTTTGTTGCGCAACTTCTTCTTCCCAGCTAAAGCACTAGGAAGTGGTGACGGGTGGGCGTTTTGGGGGACTGTCTTATGTAATTTTGACGTTCAAAAAGTGCTGATTCTCAGCCTAATTTGAATAAATGACTTTTGATTTGATTTGAGCCCTGTGACATACGCATTTTTTTTTTACCACCACAGAGGAACTGGCTATCTAACATCTAACTGAGCGAAACACAACAATGAGCAACATTGTTGTTATGGCGACAGACTTAGTTATGATGGTGGTAGCTAGCCAGGCGGACTTAGAACAAGCCCTACCACCAACCACAAACCGGGCAGAAATTTTTGGTGTTGGGTCTGAGACAGGTGGTCTAACCACTAGACCACAGAGGCGGTTACTTAGAGTTAAAGGTTTAAAATATAAATGACTAAATTCAAATTTGTAGATAACTGAAAACACATCCGAAGTGGGTAGTAAGTGTATATATTATGGATTGCAATAAACGATTTGATTTGATTTGAGTTAATAAAAAACTTGTAAAAATCTACAAATGCTAATAGTTACTACTCCGATGGCGTAAAGATATACTGAGCGCACTGTTCTAGTCATATCGGATCGTTGAAGCGTGACGAAAGTCAAGGTACTTTTCTTAGCTTTTAAAAATTTGGGCATTTTGGTATGTACAAAATAATAGTTACTAAATATTCTTCACCGTAGGTACTTTACTTCATGAAAGGAGAGATTCAATTGATTTTAGATCATTTCTCACACAGTTCGCGTCGTTTCTTTTTGGTCTCCTCCATAACCATCCATCTACCTACTTGAACCGTCATGTATAACCAAATAAAATACCTTTTATAATTAATTATATTAATATATTTTTTTCATTTCAGCTCAGTAAAAAATTGCTGTTTTTCTAAATATAACATTACAGCCGTGTAACAGGTAACACAATTTTTACTTAACATCTACATATTATATTAGTATTCTGACATTCGACGTAATGTTCTTTATTATGCAACAATGACACTCTTAATCCAATCAAGGTATTCGTAAACATTGCTGTAAATTCCAGGAACACCCTTTTGACCACATTGCGTTGGTCCAAAGCTGACGATGCCAGTAAGTTCAAATTTGTTTAGATTCTCGTACACTAAGGGGCCACCGGAGTCGCCCTTGCAAGTATCTTGGCCTTCTACACCACCTGCGCAGAGTTGTCCTTTCCATAAAGTGAGGGTGCGACCAGGAGTGTTGTAAATTGGTTGGCATTTCTGTGAAATGATAAAGTTTTGTTTTAGTTTTAGGTCAGTCATTTCAATACAATTTCTTCTGGTGTAATGGTGTATTTATGGTGTGTATAAACACCATAAATACACCATTACACCATAAATAAAAATATCCCCATTTTACGTGTACCCAAAAAAAAATTATCACTTTGTCGGCGTAATTATTATGTATGCCAAATTACAGCTTTCTAGTACTAACAGTCTCTGAGCTAAGCCGCGGACAGACAGACACACAGACAGACAGACGTACATGGCGAAACTATAAGGGTCCGGAACTGTTGACTACGGAACCCTAAAAAACGGCTATAAATTGATAAAAAATATTTGTAGTTATAAAGTTATTGTCGGTAGGCAGTGTATGAGATGCCCAGTAATCACTGAGAAATCATACACTTGAAAAAAAAAAATCGTCGGATAAATATTATTTATAACCAAATCTCATCCAACTCTCCTGTCGCAGGTCTGCTGGAAGAAATTTCTAATGAAATACGAAGCCTTTGTGATATTCTTTAAGTATTTTTCTCTAATAATTGTTTTGTGTTAATAAAAAAATAAAAAATAAGCTCCTCAGTTGAAGTCAGAAATACATTATTTTGCAGCAGTAAATTTTGGATCGTTCTGAAAAAACAAATGAGATGTGGATTCTTACTTCCTGGCTGACGAAGGGCACATTAACATCTAGCTTGACGTTACTGTGTGCTGACGGCTTTTCCGTCGCACCCCAGCCTACGGCATACAGCGAGAATTGAGGAGGCGTATTCTCTGGTCGCGTCATGTCTCTGGTTGGTAGGCAGACGGGCCGGATGAAATCTAAAAAGTTAACAATAAAGAATATATTTAAAAGTTATTATTAAAAATTTAAATAACCCCCGACACAATTCCAGGTGATGCTGCAGTATCGGTTCAAGGTTACTATGTTCTTCTAATATCATTGAAGTAACAGACAGAATACTAAATTTCGAATCGATCAGATCTGTGGAAGATGCGCACATCCAATCATCAACTAGAAAAGAGCTGATAATCTTCAAACGGCTGAACCGATTTTCTTGAATTATAGCTAAGAACACTCTCGATCAAGACAACTTTGAAACAAAAAAATAATTATCAAAATCGGTTCAGCCGTTTGGGAGCTACGAGGGAACGGACAGATACACAGATACACAGGTTAAACATAAAACACCCCTCTTTTTCCGTCGGGGGTTAAAAACGGCGAAGTGCGAGTTGGAAGTCGATATTATATTTATTATAGAACATCAATATGGACGATCGTAAGAACTGAATTCAAGAACATTCATCGACGTCAAATGAAAATAGTCGACGATCTATTGATCATAATCCGGCTGCCATACACATCACATGGGGTCAGTCTTAACGAATAGACAAAGAGGTATCGTGTAACCTGGGGCCTAAGTCTACTAATTTATAAACATTACAATGGTCTCTCAATGGTGAGTTTTTGACAGATTTGCCATACAAAAACTGTCAAAAACTTACCATTGAGAGACCATTGTAACGTTTATAAATTAGTAGACTTAGGCCCCTGGTAACTGGCTTGTGGAGATCGGAGAGGCAGTCGCTCCATGTAAAATACTGGTATTCCGCTGCATTCGAAGGCTGACCTCAGCAATGTTGGGACTAAGTTAGGCAGATGATGATGAGACTCGGTACAAACCTGTGTACGGAGCTGTTTCTTTCATCCTAATCAAACCAATGTCGTCTCTCTTTGATTGCGCAGGATTATACTTCGGATGAGGTATGGTTTTCTCAATCGCGATCCTGGTTAATCCTTCTGTGCAGTCCATACCACCTCCTGCAGCCAGTACGCAATCCACGCCGTCATTCGTTATATCATATTCTCCGAGGCGAACTGTTTTCCTGGAAAATAAGTTTAAAAATATATAGGTAATTTAAATTAATTCATTGGCAGACAAAGCAGAGCCTAAATGCTGGGTTCTTCAGAAGGGGTTTGACATTTTGAGATCGGCGTTTTCTATCTGACTACTCTTAGAAGAAAGACCGAAACAAACTCAGAGGTCACAGTCTCTTTTAAAGTCCAGACATTTTATTGGTTAGAATGATCATGATCAAGACCATGTAGATTGATGTCTGAAATGGTCTTTTGAGGAAAGAACCACACAGATTGAGTGGACCTGACCAGTCAGTGCACGCATTTGTCAGTAATCGTGCAGCTCAACTCAGAACTTAAGGAGCTAAACGACGAAATGATGCTCAAGAGTTTCTTATACAACAAAGGTTAATTTAAAAAAATTAACCTTTGTTGTATAAATAATAATAAAAAATATACATCGATAGATCAATTTCTGTGAAGTTTACATAAAAATTGTTCCATCTGGTTGCGTCGCACCGTCGCGTCACGCCTGTCTGCGGAAGCCTGAGATGAAAGTTTGTATGGAATTTCGTCATTTCTGCCGATGGGAATCCCATCGTGCACACGGCTTGTTTATTAAAATTAATAAATGGATTGAAATTATCCTTATTATGCGACATTATGTAAGTACGCAGATACCAGACGATAGATGAATCACGGCCGGTTCGAACGCAGACTGAGCTGCAGGCTGCGTAATATTTTTTTAGGAACCATGGTGACGTGAGACGAGATGAGAATGCTAAGAGGGATGTGTGGTGTTACACGAATGGATAGAATAAGAAATGAGTACATAAGAGGAAGTCTGAAAGTGGCACCGGTGACTGAAAAGTTGTGAGGAAATCTGTTGGCATGGTATGGGCATGTGATGCGAAGGAATGAGGAAAATGTCGTGAGGAAAGTTTTTAGTATGAATGTCGATGGCTATAAGACTAGGGGAAGACCAAAGAAACGATGGATGGACTGTGTGAAAGATGATATGGTTAGAAAGGAGGTGACTACCGATATGACGACTAACAGAGAAGTATGGAAGAAAAAGACATGTTGAGTTGAGCTGACCCCTTATAAATTGGGATCAGGGCAGGAGAATGATGATGGTGACGTGAGACGAGTGTTAGTGAGAGTACATGCGCGAAAGTTCAGAGAGCCTAAGTATGTTCAGACCTGCCCTGATTCATCGGCCGTATTGTATGCCATTTTGACCTGTCATTGCACGGAAAACCTGCAAAGTCACCGTCACAGCCGTTGTGGTTAAAAAAATAAAAAAAAGTTCGGCACCATAACGGCTATTTTTGTCAAACCTAATATAATAAAAAACATAAAAAGACTAGGCCAAAAAGGTTTTAGGATGATGTCATCTCAACATTAGTGTGTGTCGTTTTAATCTTTGTCTTTGTGTGAAATCGTAAGAAGAGCTATATTCTTTGGTGTCAAAATAATGAAATATACTTTACTATATCTGCACAGTGTCGTAGCTTCAAAAGATATTATATGTCCTGCTGCCTGCACTATAGACTTGATAAAGGAAAGCATTTGTAAACTGACCATTGCATATTAGAGTTGAGTGAACAATGTGACGTCAGTTTACCTATATCTATTATACATTGTAACAGCGAATCAATTTTCATGCCTCCCCGTTAAGACCTAGGCCAAATATTTTTTGATATTTGGATAACTCATGACCTAAAGAGGTGCCATAGAGAACCAGAAATAAAAATATGTCAAATAAAAAAAATCACCTAGGTAACCTAGTGAGAGGAGTTCCCTAAACAATGTGCTAGCATTTTGCTAGTCACATGGTATTCTTTCAACTGAACACAGTATAGCGAGTCCAGTTTCATGACGAGAGAAGTTTTATGACATAAAAAAATCTTTTAATCTTTAACTTACATTTGCAGTTGGAGAATTGACCGTGACGTATATTTGTCGCAGTAAGATGGTAGAAGCCGTGATATAGTTATATCCCTAGGGATATAGCTATATACCGTAATATAGTTATATGAAAGCGGTTCATAACTCTTCTTACTTGGAATATAACTATGATACGAGCACGATCTATTAATATAACTATTAGGGCACTCCGACTCCGGTTAGGTTAGAACTTTGACCAGAATGCGCGCGAGCCGAGCGAGCCAAGCGAGCGGTGGAAAATTGAGAGAAGCGCGCATACGCGTGCACTTGGGACTTGACGTGTTAATTATATCTTCCCTCAAAATTGGTACAAATATTGAACTTACCACCTGGGGTCTAAGTCTACTAATTTATAAACGTTACAATGGTCTCTCAATGGTGAGTTTTTGACAGTTTTTGTATGGCAAATCTTTCAAAAACTGACCATTGTAACGTTTATAAATTAAGTAGACTTAGGCCCCAGTACACCAAGCGAAAATACGTCAAAATAAATAAATATTCATCTTACGGTGTGACTTGATCCAGTTTTGGTCCAGTGATGCAATGGGCAGCAGTGAGAACATATTTGCCGCTAATTAAAGCTCCACCACAAAACAATCCGATTGTTCCATATTTCTTACTTGTGTACTCTATTAACACCGCCCATGGATACTCATCTATTGCGGTCTCATTACCTCCTGGAATATAAGGTAATAGTTTTACAAGCTGTTATTGAAAAACTTAAAAGATAAACGGAAAAGGGCTGGTACATACAGTCTTGTTCACATTTCATGAAATTCGACAAAATGTATATTTTTATAGCCTATAACCTGGCCGGGGATTTTCTCGACAGATTAGTAAAGTTTGCATCAAAATCCGTTCAGTCGTTTTCACGTGATGCGCGAACAAATAAACAGATAAACAGACAAAAATTCTAAAAACTGTTGGAACGTGTTCTGTTATCGATTCTAAATATCACCAGCCAACTTTTTTTCGAATATCTTCCATGTACAGACTTTCGTCCCTCTTCACCTTTATTATATGTATAAATAATATAAATATAGATGTTGTTGATTGTTAATGAGTACAATGACCTGTTTTCGCGACCCATTTTAAATTGAGACGAAAGAGACTTTCATTGCGTATAGTGACAGAGAAGACGCTCTTCAAAGCCAAACTTTAAGAATTTTTACAACGTTTTATTATTAAAAGTAGTATCTTGTGGAAATCAAGGGCACAAAAACGTTGCACAATCATCTAAGTAGAACCTAAAATCCTAAATAAACTAGTACCAGTTGTCACTAACACGCCAGCGACACCTAAATAAATGCCTAAATAAAAGCGGTATGTTGGATTTTCAACGCCCGGCTCAATGTCGAGAGTAGAAATTCCAATAGTACAATAATATTTAAGCATTCATTTATGTTTAGCTAGTAGTACCCCGTGTCCACGAGCTACATGCTCAAGCGACAATGAATGAAGTTGTTCAAAGAGCATGCCACGAGTCACCGCGACGTGACTTGCGGAACGACGAGGGGCAGAAACAACTGACGCGCGCTTGTGTCGCTTGACGCAAATCGCGTCACTTGAGGCCACGTCACGAGGAACGGGACGTAAAAACGGGCATACAATAAAATAATTCGTCCTCAAAAAATTACACTGACCATATATCTTATTGCCGAAACCAGCCGAATCGCCACAGCATTTAGAGCTGGGATCTGGTGGGAAAGCAGTCATCTGCGTTTTACAATCGCCTGACTGCACTTGCTCTGGAGGGGAACCGCAACAAACGGTACGTGGTTCAGGACTATTGCATCTGAAAGTGATAATAATATACAGGGTAATTTAAAATAGTCAGCTAAACTCCACAGATGTGACGGGTATCGATATCTTAACATACAAATGATTTTCTCTACTCATACTTCAACTAAGTACACTAAAGGTACTGACCGGTGTTGAGGGCCGCAATGTAACATTCGCAGTAAGCATGTTACGTTACGCCGTGTCCTAAAATCCGTGTAACATGCTCGTTTCGAACTCTTTGCTCGTCCGTGCTTAGTTTTTATTACTTTTATGTTTATTTAAATTATTTTGAAGCTATAATATATACAGGATGTTTTTGCTTCACCGTAGTCGGTTAAACAGACGCTTAGCGAAGCCGAGAACCACTTATTCTTCTCGATAATGTTGTATTTTTTTTCTACTGGTTCATATCTTAAGTTTCGAAAGGAACCAGAGCTGAGTCCGTCTTTACACAGAATTTTTTTACTTGTGCATAAAGTTTTAATGGAAAATAAAATAAAATTCCAACTTTTTTTTAACGTTTTCTTACGAAAACAAGTTTTGAATGTTATAACTTGACCTCTATACTATGCTGTATACACCAATGTTTTGCACGCTACTGTAAACGGCGATTTTTTTTTAAAGAAAAAACCGATTGCGTATGTGACAGCTATGTGATGGGTATTTTTACACCATGTACAGAATATATAGATTTCAGATTGATAATGGGTCTTTATGGGCCCGTCATCTCGATCCTGTACATACCTTGAATTTCTCGCAAAATCTTTGTTTTCTTGGGGCACGGGTGGCCTGAGCATGTTCGTGATTTGTGGACACGAGTTTATACTGACACATTTACCGGGCCTACCATCAGGAGTGTTACACGGCCCATTGAGACTATACACAGGTTCCGATTCTAAAGGTTTTGGACAGCACACCTGCAAAGGAAAATATAAATTATTAAACTGTCAAACTAATGAGATGCAATTAATTATCTTTGGAGAATATTATCCTCTTAAATTATTAGTTTTTGCTTTTTTGGCTTATTGACCTTTGTAATAACAGACGATATAGGTACTCGAGATCTATGCAACGACACCGACGACGTAGGAATTTGAAATTTAGTTCTCGATGATGCGCACACACATAACAGAAAAAACAGTAGAAGTCGCATACCGCTTTATTAGTAGGTATCGGAACCAGCGTACCCGCACACACATCGCCGCGCGGTCAAAAACCAGAAATATTTTTTGTTAGATCTCAAGTTTTTTTTACTTATTATTATTAATGAAGAAAAATATATACTACATTGGATAAACTTCCTATACTAAACTAACAAACTATTAAAATTAAAGTATAATTACTTTTTAAAAGCTTTTATTTAACTTCACTTGTATGTATGTCCTGGAATATGGATGTCCTGGAATATTGCAATCAATATTTCACCCACTTCCACTGAAGCTATCGGGTTGAAATTTGGCATACGTGTTTGGTTCTCGTGACAATGCATGATACAAGCTTTTTTTAATTTTTAAAAGCTTTTATACTTATTAAAAACATATCAAACTAAATATTTGCGTCGAAAAATTCTTCCGCATCGCTGTCGACTGGTACTTAATGTACCCAAGAGACTGGCGGTATTGCCACGTTGTATGGCAATGCTTAGCCTCTGGCCAAGGTAAAGACCAGCCCTTGGGTGACGGGAAGTGAAAACCAGCCGTTTAGAGACTTCGTTGAACAAATCATGAGCACTCGGACCCCGCGGCCCGAGGGTTTCAACCCCAAACGGCTCGAAAATATAATTACCCATAAGTTTATTATATTTTCGCCGCTTGAGGTTTTCCGCAGCCGCAGCACGCCGAGCCAAGAAGATGGGATGGCGCAAGAATACCGACACACGTTGCGTCACACACTACGACCTACCCAAATTCCATGGAAATAAAGGCATGCATGAACTCTTCCCATCGTCGCGTGGCCAGCCATTGGGTTTTAATACAGCTGGAACGGCGACGGTGACAAAGAGCTCGTCAGATGATGTCATTAATGTTCGCGTGCCGCGCTAAGCGACCCACATTTCGACTGCATGACAGGTGTGACGTTCGTGGCTGTTGACGACATCGCCACAGTGACAGCGATGAGGAGAACAACAAGCAGCTCCTAGTCAAAGGGAAGCAGCGAGGCGGAAAGTATTGTCGTAGACTAAGTGCCTATGTTAAGTATATTAAGAAAGGACAAATAAATAAGGAAGAAAAGGGATCATTCGAAAAAACTACTGGACTGGCGAAATGTGGGTGAACTATACGTACACCTCGGCCTAACTCTTCGGGCCGGGGAATACAGGCGTGATGTTATGTTATGTCGAAAAAACTAAGTTTAGAAGGCATAACAGTCCTATTTTGGGGAAATAATAATCAATATAAATACTACACTACCACAAACACAAAATTATCTCAACAAACCAGGGACATGCTTTGTCATTGTTTAATGACGATGATGATCTTCCATGATGATCTTTCAAGATATCTAAAGCTACTCACTTTTCGCACACGTCCTTCAATTCCACAATGTGATTTTCTCAGCAGCACCAAATCTCGGTCAGTTTTCTGCGGCTTGTTGACTAATGTCAGTATAGGTTCGCATTGAGAGACTTGTATGCACTCGCCACTTATACCATCTGGTGTAAAGCATGATGAAGACTCTGTAATCATAACAATATCATCACGTCTCTATTTCCATTAGTAGGTACACCCACATTTAGCCGTCAGTCGGGCACAAATCCAGCTATCTAATCGCGTAAAACGTTTTCGTAAAAGATTCCGTCTAATCTGTTTCATTTTGACAGTTCAACAACATTCATTGCGTTATTTACGTTGTTGAGCAGATATTTTTTTAACTTATGAAGTATTGGATTAGCAATCTGTGACAAACCGATCCAGATTGTGATAGATCGTGTATTACGCAATTAGGGTGCAGGATGTTTTCAAAGACGCAATATCACTTTCCCTGATCTGTGGAATTGAGCCCAGCAGTCTAATTGCGTCACACACGGTTAATCATAATCTGAATCATTTTAATTGATATTGCTTATCCTATGCTTCATTTATACGCAAAATTTGTCTCCTTAACAACGTAACTAACGCAATTAATGTTATTGAACTGTCAAAATTAAACAGATTGAGATTGATCGAGTGTCACGTTATTAGGGTGATGGACCTCAGCTCAGCAGTCAGACAAACGATCATTAGAACAACAAGGCAGTCAGACTCGACAATCATTTTCGAAATCACTAGCTATTTAACCTTTCATGACGTAATTACAGACACAATTAAAAATCCATTGTGTCTCGTGTGGATCTACGTTCCACGATACGATTCCTTTAACCTCCTCAACAAAATGTTAACAAGTTTAACGTGTTTACATACTAGCACCTTCAACCTATACCCATATTAATATGTGTAATAGTGTAATTAACATAACACGTATGTAAACAGTTTCCTTAAGTATATAATTAACGTTAAAAAAAACAAAAGCAGTCTTACGTCCATACACAATCCCCACACACATAGTAATAACAGCAACCGGTATTAAATACATTTTATCAGAAATATAATTATTTACACTTGAACTTGCACTGAACCCGTCAGAGTCAACTCTCAGTCAGATCAGCACGATCCAACGGTCAGAGACCGACTGGCAGCATCGAGAGGTATTTATTGAAAATGCATTTAGCAGTGTTTGTTATGAGGAAAAATGTTTGCGAACCGGTATCTATTCTTTGCTACTAATTTTCAAAGTGAATCATTTTTGCCAAGACAAGGAAAAATATGTGTTTGGCCATAGAATTAAGCTATATAATTTTATTAATAGGCTAATTACTCAATGTGTTGGCTTTAAAAACTAGTTTTTCGAAATGTGATAAGTAGGTACTATTTCCAAAAATAATGTTGACCAATGGAGTTAAGCCTCGTGCAGACGGGCTCGACGCGACTCTAACAATACCATTTCTAAGAAAACTTCACGGTAGGACAATTACCGACTGATTTCAAATTGAGTTTTTTCTGAATCACACTTTTAGGTCCAGTTGAAAACCAGTGTCAGGCACTTATTGTTGACTGGCATTTTTGCTGAACTGGGCCTTATTTGCCGCAGCCGTGAGGCACACTCCCCTGCCAAGTTTCTTTCCTGGGACTTTATACCTTTTTATTTGTTTTATTTTTATTTTTATCTTTTTTGTCTGCTGTTTGTTATATTGTGTGCCTTTTAGTCTGTGTCAAATAAATGTATTTTTTCTTTCTTTTTCTCCCGGTGTCGCGTCGCGCGACACGAGGCTTAAATCGTGAGTTTTACTAATTGTACAAAGCTCTTGATAGTGCCGTGACGAGGTGGAGGAGGAATACCTAAATCAAAATGTTGTTTGTTCTTAATACCATTGACGCAATATACCTATTGCGTCAATGGTATTGCAGTCATCAAAATACAAGAATAAATATTAATAAGTACATCCATACATACCTAAAGATCCATACATACATACAAATAGAATAAACTTTGTCAGGAGAAATAACGACCGCTTGTGGAGAAATTGAATCCAGCAAATCAGCTCTGCACCCTAATTGTGAAACACACGATCTATAACAATCTGGATCGGTTTGAAACAGATTGCTAATCCATTGCTTCATAAGTTCGAAAAAATAATCTGCTCAACAACGTAAATAACGCAATGAATGTTGTTGAATGGTCAAAATGAAACAGATTAGTCGGAATCGGTTACAAAAAGGTTTTACGCATTATGATAGCTGAGATGTCTTCCACTTCTTACAAATATGTTAACATGCTTTCACTTTACAAGATGGGACTGGCTACTGTCAAAGTTTTTTACACAAGAATTAATAAACTAAAGTTATCTAAAACGGGATAATTAGGTACGTAAGGGCGAATTTCACCAATGCAACTGAACGCGATCAGCACATCTAAAACGAGTTCAAGAGCTGTCAGTGTCAATATGCCATAGAAAATAACGACACTGACAGCTGTTAAACTTGGTATAATGTGCTGATCGCGTTCAGTTGCGTTGGTGAAATTAGCACTAAGTATCATGTTTTTTGTTTTTGAAAACATGATAAATATCCTGGTTTTAAATAACTTTAGTAGTGAAATTAGCCATGTGAATTTTATTATTTTTATTAGTAAGTATGTATACAGTGGGACAATATAGGTTAATATAAAAAATGAATAAATAAATCGTATAGTGATGTAGGTAGGCCTAGGGCAAGATTCTCAGACCGCACTTTGACTTTACTTTGTTTTGATTGTTGTTGTTTTGATTCATTCAAATAATAAAATAAGAACATGATAAGAACATAATTCTACACACTGCTGATGTTCGTATAAAGCCAGACACAGCAACTTTGTACACTTGTGAGGCACAGGTATTTGAGTATTTGTTCCAAGTTTGATCACATATTTATACCCGTGCCTCACATGTGTTCAAATATATGACTGTGTCTAGCGCCGTCTTAAAGTAAGCAAGAGTTTCAAATATGAACATTATAGGTAGCAATTAATATAAAGTTCATATTCATTTGAGACGATTACCTACTTACTAAGCAAAATAAAGTGCAGTCTATGAATCTTTCCCTCAGTGTATCACTATCACGTCATTGATGATTAATTTAGGAGCCAGCACGGGTTTATTATTCCTGCGCAACAATATCGTTAATTGACTCAAAGTTTTTTTTTTGAGCTGTCATTTTAGTACCTATTGATAACATTGATACCTACGGCTGAGCTGGTTTAATGTTATTTTTCCTTGGTTTTTATTAAAAAATATTTTAACGACGAAGACATACCGGTTTCTAAAATCTATTTTGTCTAAAAACACGGTAGTGTGTCTAACCAAGTTCGGCGAAGACGCTCGTTTATTATCTTTTTCGAACTATTTTGAGCTTCTTTTGACCGTTCCCTGCATTTAAAATCTATTGACAAAACCTATAAAGTTGCAATTTTGCATGCCTGTTAAGATTCCCCCTATCACCTTATCAACATGTAAAAAAACCCTATCCGATCCGGGAACTCTGTTAAGTATCGTACTGAGACTCTATTTATTATGTAGTAATATTCATGAAAAAAAAAGAACTATGATGAATTTACCGGGTTATTACCTTATGACCCTTGTTAAAAATTACGAAGACCAATTACGTTGTTTTGTTCACATATGTATTTCTCTAAACCCAAACAGGGACGCGTAACGTAAATAAATGAATTTTGAATACGGGGTCACTTTTAAGAGGCAAATGAGAAAACTTAAAAAAAGAGATTTGCAAACTTTACCGTGTCGTGTGATATATATCATGAATGAAACGCTTACTGAGGGTCTAAATAAAAAAAAAAAGAAAATAAGTAAATATTTTTAAAGTTATATTTAAGACAATATATTACTGAAAACCTATAAATAATTACCCCTTAAAATAACATGGTAAATCTCCGAATATTGTGTGTACAAAATTACAATTACAATTGGAATGTATGGGAGAACGTGTTTTTCAACTACAATGTTAAGTTTTTTTTGGGATAAGTTCATCCCAACTACGAACCCTTCGTTGTGCGTGGTCTGGCACGCACTCAGCCGGTTTATATCTCGTATAAAACTCCAAAATTATGCACTAACTTAATGATTATTTTTTAAATAAACTTGCAAAGTTGCATTCAGTAGCAAGGAACCTAATAAATTATCTTTGGCAACCATATTCTAGCAAATATATATTTTTGATTTGATTTGATTTGAACCATCTAGATCTCGATTCTTTTTTCGGCGAACTTGGCCGCTTTTTTACATTTTTGTGATAACGTCGTGGCTTTTAACCTTTTAACACTACCGATATTCGACAGTTGGTCTCTTAACGTTAGATCTAGATGACCTGGTTATAAACCTTAGTGACGGGCTCAGCCAGTGCAAAGTGTATCTTATAATATTTCTCTTAATAATGTATTTAATAACAGTTGCTTTTATCACTATGTGTGCGACACTTGTGTGTGGACGTAAGGCTGCTTTTGTTTATATTAAACCATTATGTAATAATTAATTATTATTAAGACACTGACAAGAGCGCGATGACACATCTCTTTCTTTTCTAAGCAATCCGTCAGGGACCACACTTAATTTATTGTAATTTAGTGCTAATTTCACCAATGCAACTGAACGCGATCAACACATCTAAAACGAGTTCAAGAGCTGTGAGTTTCAATATAGCTCTTAAACGTAGTATAAGTTCTGATCGCGTTCAGTTTCATTGGTGAAATTCGCCCTAAAGTGTTCGCCCTAAAGTGTTCCCGGTGTCCGATCAGGCAAAAGTTTGTTTTGAATGTTCAAATTCACATATCCTTCCTTGTTGCTCAACTTTCTAATATAAGGAACTCTTCCAGTGATTAGTGCATTCAAACAAACAAACAAAAAACAAACTCTTCAGCTTTATTATCACCAATGAAACTGAACGCAATCAGCACATCTAAACTGAGTTCAAGATCTGTCAGTGTCAATATTCCAAAGAAAATAATGACACTGACAGCTCTTAAACTTGATTTATGTGCTGATCGCGTTCAGTTTTTATTGGTGAAATTTGCCCTAAGACGCTGACAAGAGCTGAAGCGTGGTCACTGTCGGATTGCTTGATTGGATAGAAAAGAAAGAGATGATGCGTGATGACTCAACGCTTGTAATTTATTCCAAAACAAGCCAGTTGGGATTTCCAATCAACCAAAAATTTATTTTGAATTTTCAAAATTCCTTCCTTGTTGCTCACTTTTCTATACTTTATAATACTACACCTTAATTACTACGTATTATTATAAAGAGGTAGGTATTTGTTTGTAAGTTTGTATGTAGGGGGTAATCTCCGGAACTACCTGTCGGATTCGAAAGATTATTTTTGCATTGGATAGCCCAATTCTTGAGGAAGGTTAACGGCTATGTAAAATCACGCTACGACTCTTAGGAGCCGAGCAAAAAGAAAAAAATGTCAGAAAGAACGCTAAGCTAAAACGAAGTAACAGACCGGGCGGGCTATGGGATCCGACGCGGTGGGTCGTGGGGACTCGTGGGTCGTTATCTCACGCGGACGAAGTCGTGGGCAGAGGGTAGGTAGTATAATACACATATATTAGTCTATGGTGTAATATACATATTTATATGGAAATCTAGTGCAATGAGACCCAGCGGTTTCCCGTTGTCCGTCAGTGAATGAATTTAAGTTTATAATAATATAATATAATAATCTACATATTTACTCAAAGATTTGTTAAGTAATCGTAAATAATAACCTTTCTTCTTTTCTTTCTTTTTTTTATTTATTTCTTTCTTTCTTCTAAATAATAACCCATTTCCAAATAATAAAATAAATAATGTGCTAGCGACCGGTTTCGGGGACCCATTATTGAGAGTGCAAGTCACCCCTGCCATTTTATCAGTGTGTTATAAATAACATTCATCGGGCAGGGGACATAGTCTTTCCATAGTTCTAAGTTACCAATCTATCCACTATAGCCACCCAAACCATAGCCCAATATGTTTTGTTTCCATGGTCTGCAATAGTCCTGCACCAACCGGGATTGTCCTTGGGTGCATTTGCATAGTGCATACAGGGATAATCGTCGGTTGGTGCCTCAACACTAGAGCATGCAATACCGCAATACCGCTACCGCAAATTTTGCGAAATTCGCACTTTTTTTCATTACCGCAAAAGCGAAATTCGCGGTAGTGAAAACGAGCCCCGAGACGGGATATCCCCGACTAGAGACGTTGAGTTGGGCACACGGGATGTATTTATTTAGCATGGCAACCCACGCACGGTGCGTCTTGCTTTGGGGGAATTCCCTAGCGAACAAGAGCATGTTTGTTTACAGTAATTACATGATGCCGAATCTGACCGTCACACAGACACGATAAACGAAATTTCCGACGACGATGAACAGTTATCTAATTTCACCTTACGAACTAGAGAAAATCAACTTGCAATCTCGACTTCGTCTTCCCTGTCTCTAAAAGATGAACTTCAAAAAAACTCAGGGCGGAATTTGCAACTCCTCCAAAAAACATTACTTACTTACAATTTCAACGTCTAAGTTAGATATGATACTTAAAATAGTTATTTGTTATGCAAGGCTGCCAAGTTGTTTTTTGGTGCGAGTACTTGTATTGAAACCTGAGCAAGCGAAGGATTCTAGGATTGAGCCATGAGCGAAGCGAATGGTTCAAATATAGAATCCTGAGCGTTGCGAAGGTTTCAAAGGTACGAGACCCAGAATAACTTTGCTGCCGAGCGAAACACACAACTTTTCACCTCACTACAGCGAGGAAAATGCTAGGTGCAAGAAAAACATATCATGCAGTCGTCTTACTGGCCAGTACGATTATTCTAATAGTGAGGTTGGCGCATTGATATGAAATAAGTATTTATGCATTTTCAGTGAACCCGGCGGTAGGTACCTACAGAAAATTATTTAACAGAAAGTTTCTAATTTTAAAAACTCTTTCCACGCTAGCGGATAAAATGCACTTTTGCACTCAGATTTCGAATGACAAACAGAATCTTTCCGAGCTTGTGAGGTGAAAAAGAAATGACTTTATATGAAATTGGAGGATCAAAGGGTAAATAATAATATCTGGAAGCCTTATATAATTATCTACTGAGCATTCCACCAACGAGCGTAGAAGCTGAAAGAGCATTTTCAGCTGCAGGGTACATTTGTAATAAAGTAAGAAATTCTCTAAACGATGATACAATTGACAGAATATGCTTTTTACGTAAATATTTTCAATTAACAATAATTCAAAGTAAAGATTGACATTGTTATTTGTAATCTAATTTACATTGTTTTATTTTTAACTACCATAAATGATTTATCTTTTCATATAAGGTTTGTAGTCAATGTAAGTCGTGAATTTCGCAATTTTGCACGCGGTATTACAAGTTCCCATACCGCGATACCGCGGTTTTATAAATATATTGAAAGAAAGAATAACGTTTATTTGGACACAGTTCGTGAAACACAAACACAAAATACAAAAGAGAAAATAATGTTTAACTAAATTAATGCACATAAAGGGGGACCCTTAATTCGTCCGAGGCCGTCCCGTCGACCCTTAAGAGTCAGTATCAATTATTTCTTAATTTATTACAGAGTCACCATGCCAAACACCAAACCGTAAAAGTGGCGAGTGCATATCGCTCTTAAAATGCCAACCTTTGCAGGACCTGGTCAAGAAACCGAAAAAAACAGAACAAGACTTGACTCTGCTGACCAAATCTCATTGCGGGTTTGTAGGAGGTGTACCGAAAGTAAGTAGCATTTATTAGTCTCCCGAGTCACAGTTTTAACTACATAATTTATTTAAAAACGAAATAATGTTGATCACTCAACATCAGAGGCCTTAGTGTAAGTGTTGCAAGTGAGTAAACGTAACTATCGCGTTTGCGTTAAGATTTGACTGATAGATCATAATGCTACGAATATAAAGATAAGGGAATAAAAATCTTAACGCAAACGCAATAGTTACGTTTACTCACTTGCAAACTTACACTAAGGCCCCAGGGGCCTAAGTCTACTAATTTATAAACGTCACAATGGTGTCATAATGGTTAGTTTTTGACAGTTTTTGTATGGCAAATCTGTTAAAAACTAACCATATATTATGACACCATTGTGCCGTTTATAAATTAGTAGACTTAGGCCCCAGGTGGCAGCCGGCTTGATTGCCATCCAATACCATAAGAAAAATACGACAAGCAACTCCACTCACTGTCGACAGTCACAAGCATCAGCTCATCATCATCAATAATGATAAATCACTTGTTTCTTTGCAGGTATGCTGCGCAAAACAATTAGAATCAGATCCTGTTAGTATTGATGAGTCGTGCAGCACTCCCGATGGCAGGCCTGGGAAATGTGTCGGACTGCACTCGTGTCCACATATCGAGAACATGCTCCTTCCACCCGTGACTCAAGAGGACAAAGATTTTGTGACTAATCATATGTATGTACCTATTTACCTAACCAATAATGGTATCCTCTCGACCAAATTTAGGTGAGCGGCCAGTTTGGACGGAGAGTAGCCAGGTACAAGATATATAGTAGCGCACAAGTGTGCGCAGACAAAACAACACAGTGTTAAAAAAAAAAATTATCAATAAAAATTTTTTTTTTTGTTTTTCACCGATACCGATACGATATCATCTGCCGAGATTCACAACCTAATATAATATATTTAACCTGTATATTATTCTCACTTACAGATGCTACAGTCCTGCGCGTAATTACAGCGTTTGCTGCGGTTCCTATCCAGAGGGTGAGCAGTCTGGCAGTTGTCAAACCAAGGTTACTGCGTTCCCACCTAATCCAAGCTCTGGATGCTGTGGCGTTTCGGCCGGCTTCGGCAATAAGATTGTCGGTCAGTGTAATGTTATAAGGATAATAAGATAAACGATATTTTATGCCCATTTTCAATAACACTACGCGAATGCCTGGACCAACACCCTAAATGCGCAATACTGGATCAATCACAATAACAATTAACAGTTCAACAACATTCATTGCGTTATTTACGGACAAACTTTTCGAACATATGATATGAAGCAATGGGTTAGCAATATCCTTCAAAATTATTCAGATTATGATTGATCGTGTTTTACTGAATTAGGGTGTTGGACTTGTACAGTTCGATTCAAACTTAATGGCGGCTCGGAACATGAGTCGAGTGGCTGCTCAGTAACAATTTCATGTGTCAGCGGGGGTGCGGGGTGGGGTACTGCGCAGCGAGTAGCTAACTTCCGAGCTGCCATTAAGTTTGAATCGCACTGTAGTTAATATAAGTCTGAAATCTCGTACCCTTTTTGAGCAAGTGTGGTGATCAATACTTCTCTGTATGAGAAGAAGGCCTTGCCCTGCAGTGGCACAATAATAGGTTGGTATTATAAGCCAATGCTGAGGAGCTCGTGGCTAAGGAATAACAGCCGCACGAGTCGATCTTTTGGTTAAGCTACGCTTGCCGGGGTTGGTCCGTGGATGGGTGACCATCTTTACATATCGAGAGTCCTCCGTGCCTCGGAATGCACGCTAAGCCGTTGGCCCCGGCTGTCATTCGTGGAACTTTGACAGTCGTTACGGGTCATCAGAAGCCCGAAAGTCTGACAATCAGTCTTACCAAGGGGTATCGTAAAGTTTTACTTTGAAGAGCGTCTTCTCTGTCACTCATACGCAATGACAGTCTGTAAATTTCAATATAAAGGGGGCCATTGTACTCATCATAACGAACAACGTATACCATGGGCGTCGGCAGGTTTATTTTCAGAGGGCGCATCTTCAGCTCCACGAAGCGAGCTCGATCATTTTTGCAGTTCACCTCGAATATGTTAGGTTACCGTTTATCCATTCATACAAGAAGTAACTTTTACGACTTAAGCAGAAATGGTTTACAAATAAGAGAATGTAGGATTGAAGAGCGAGCGAAGCGAGCTCGATATTTATTGCATTTCGTGTCGAATGGGAAAGGTTTTATTCTGACCATTCATACAGAATGAGGACTAACTGTGTCGATTTATACAAAGAATATTTCTCTATTACTGTGTAACTGTGTTAGGCGTTTTCGGATATTTTTTTAGTTCTTAATCATTTTACACCTTTATTTTATTTTGAAGCCAGGGATGTGCAAGTGCACCTTCGCACCCATATCAACTGTTCCATACATTTTGTCGAATTTCGTGAAATATGAAAGGATTGTGTGGATCAGCCGTTTTTTTTCGACCGTATATCTTTTAGGTTTTCCAATAACACCTTGTAGAACTATATGCCTTATGTTAACCTTATGTTCCAGGTGGTAACGCGACCTCAATAGATGAGTATCCATGGGCGGTGATGATAGATTACTTTAATAAGAGAGATGCAACAACACAACTGTTTTGTGGTGGAGCTTTAATTAGCGGCAAATATGTTCTAACTGCTGCCCATTGCATCGCCGGAGGAATACTGAAGTTAGCTACGCCGTAAGATGAACATTTATTTTTTAATAAAGATAATTTCAATCTGGTTTCGTTATATAAGAACTCTTGAACAAAATGTCATGCTTCTGAACCCAGCGGTTTAGGTTGTGCGTTGTCTGCCGATGAATGCATAATATGTATACCTAGTTAGTACCTAGGAAATGTCTACGGAAATGTAGGATCACATTTCCGTAGGTAAATTTAATATTGTTTAAAGCTGTTAAATAAACTTTTAAACTTATTTCCCAGGGCTACAGTTCGTCTCGGAGAATACGATATTACGAATGAAGGCATGGATTGTGTAACGGCACCAGGAGGTGGTGAGGACTGCACTGATGGAGAAACTAGGATCGCGATCGAGAGATCCATACCTCATCCGAAGTATAGTCCTGGAAAATCGAAGACAGACGACATTGGCCTGATCAGGTTGAGAGAGACGGCTCCGTACACAGGTTTGTAGCCTGCAAAGAGATTTAATTTTTAATCTATATTTTTATACTATACTTCATATAGGATAGCTTTATCTCTGCGACAGCTGTCAGTAAAATCACGCGCATATGTCTTACTTTATGGGCATGTATATCGGCATGCCCATAAAGTATGATATTGACAGGTACTGTCTGTAATATTATGAAATTCAGGATAAGGACTTCGTAAGCGTGATTTTACTGACAGCTAACCCAGAGATCAAGCTATCTTTTATGAAGTATAGATAATATAAAGAGGTATAAGGTATCCAAAGCAAAAAGGATTTCAAAAATTCTTTTTGCATTATGGTGTAGTGCTGCCGGATTACCTACGGTCAATCGATTATCGACTATTTTCTTTCATTTGTCGTCGATCAATGTTTTTGAATTCACTAATTACCATCGTACATATCAGTGAGTTGTCGTTCGGTTTGGTTTACTATTGCTCGATGGAAAATCAACTTCCAAATTGTAGTTTGCCGGTTTAAATACCTAATTTATTGTTAACTTTTAGATTTCATCCGCCCCGTCTGCCTACCAGCCAAAGACTTGACAAGACCAGAAAATATGCCTCCTGACTTCTGGATGTTTGCTGTTGGTTGGGGTGTCACTGAAATGAATACAAATAGCAACGTCAAGCAAGATGTTAGCGTGCCCTTCGTCAGCCAGGAAGTAAGTAACCTACTAATCTAAAAATCTTTGTTTTTTCAGAACGAACTAAAAGTCACTGCTAGAAATATATTTTTAACCGACTTCATAAAACGAAGGTTATTGCCGTTATTGGAACGAAGCACTTTAAACTTTAACCGGCTTGAGGTAGGACTGGACCGCTTGAAATAAATCGTCATGAAATAAAAAAGCGTAAAGCGTGTAGGTATGTTTCAAGGTCTCAGTGACAAGTGTCAAAAGTTGTTGTTTTTGAATACAGAGCCATCTATGTAGTATAAGTTTTTAGCTTTCAAAAACGTATGCTAGATGGCTCTGTATTAATACATTCTAATTTAAAGCGAAAGGAACTTCGTTCTAACCGGGTATCGCGAACCGATTCTCAGTGATTATTGAGCCGAATCTCATAATCTACCTACCGAATATGACTTAAAAAACTAAACATATTTTTTTTCAATTTTTATTCGCTTTTTTTTTAAGTCGGTTGTTACTTTTATGTCACTGCTGGTCGCAGAATTTACCGATACAATGATATTATTATGATTGGCTTAACGTACTTCGGAAAGCACGTTAAGACCAGGCACTCTAAAATAATTTCTACGCAAGCTCCGCCACTGAGAGACCGGTTAGACCGCTATGGTGTTAAACGCTAACATAGACGCTAACATAGCCGTAATAAGGTTGAATACCGCGTGCGCTCTTTGATCGCGTTCGAACTCGAAACTAAATGTCGTAAGTCTCAATTCTTATTTTGTTTATAACTAAAGTAATAATTGATCTAGAGAAAAAATATCTTGTGGCTGGATAGTAAACTATATTTTCTTACTGTTAACATTTATTTTAGACATAAAGGCCAAGCAAACTTGAAAAAAAAGTAATAATCTTTAAAAAAGACATGATTTTTGAATAAAAAATGAATCGAGTGAAAATGTTACAATTACGTAACTGTCTTGTACATGGAAAGAAAAAGATCCAATGAATCATATACTAAAGTTCCATTTTGATTGTATGTGTGACTTTTTCAGAATATTAATGCAAATTAAAATAAAATTTAGGGAGCCTCCTCTTAAGCCGTTGGTCCCGGCTGTCATTTGTGGATCTGACAGTCGTTATGAGTCGTCAGAAGCCCGAAAGTCTGACAACCAGTCTTACTTAGGGGTATCGTATTAGGTACCCAGTTACTGGGTTGTGGAGGTCAGATAGGCAGTCGCTCCATGTAAAATACTGGTATTCAGCTGCATCCGGTTAGACTGGAAGCCGACCCCAACATGGTTGGGAAAAGGCTAGGCAGAATGAATGAATGTTATTATTACGACATTTACTTACAATGATTCCTCCTTTATAATGTAACTAATATCGTGACGTAGGTGATTGAAATGACTGACAAAACTAACTTAAAACTGTATCATTTCACAGAAATGTCAACTAGACTACAACAGAACTGGTCGCTATACCCCTTTAGTGAGAGGTCAACTCTGCGCAGGTGGTGTAGAAGGCCAAGATACTTGCAAGGGCGACTCCGGTGGCCCCTTAGTGTACGAGAATCAACACTTTGAACTCATTGGCATCGTCAGCTATGGACCAACGCCATGTGGTCAAAATGGTGTTCCTGGTATTTACAGCAATGTTTACGAATACCTTGATTGGATTAAGAGTGTCATTGTTGCATAATAAAGAACATTACGACGAATGTCTTTGTATTACCTGTTGCACGCCTGTTATGTTACAATTATAACAGTATTTTTTACTTTGCAACCGAAAAATTCTAATATTATTAAATTATTTTAATTAATTTTAAAAGGCACGTATTTTATTTTTTGATACAATGACGGTTTGGTTCCGTGAAATAATTGAAAAATCCAGTAGCCAGGGAAGATCTTTCTCATATTATTGAAGGATGGCTAAGGAGAGCGAGACCAAAGAAAAACGGACTGTGTGAGAGAGAGATGAAAATATTTAAGGGCTTATAAGACGTCAAATTGCTTAGCAAGATCCGCCGTTATATCGAAACTAATGCAGCATTAATTTTGAAATAAATATACTTAAGTTAAAGTTGAGGATTAATGTTAAGTAGGTACTATGTTAGCCGAAAACACGATTTATCATAAAATTGTCTCAATAGAAGAAAAAAAAACAAAGTAACCTCCAAACCGAAAAATAAACCGCTGCTATTAAAAAAATACTTCAAATTACATCATGAAACTTTGTAGCGACTATGTTTTTTTAATTTTTTTATTAGCATTATTTTCGTTGTAAAAAGCAATTACCTAAACTATTGCCGCTTTGGTGCCGCATCTGTCTCGCTCGCACTCAGTCCGCGAGTAGTATGGTGCGAGTGAGATAATAACCTGAGGTTGTGTGCGCTCTTAAATCTAATTATTAAGTAGCGAACGATACTGATTCATTTTACTCTAGGAAATAATAGTTTGTTTACAGAATAGTTCATGATAGGTAGGTACCTACTTCAATAATTCAGTCATTAGCGATAGCGAACAAGAGATAATCGCAAGATTTTCCTCTCGTTTATAATAAAGAGTTCAACCCTTAGTCACAGTTTCCAGTTGGGGCCTGAACGTTGGATCAAGTCGATCTCGGGCTCAGTCAAAGTGTAAATTATTATAAGAGCATTTGTCCCAAAAAATGCATTTAATAACTGTAGCTGTTGCTCTCTGCGCTGGATTTGTGTTCGGACGTAAGACTGCTTTTATTTTTGTTTGGTGTTCTACGGTATTTTGTGACTAATATACCTATTAATAAGGTGCTTACTTTATAACAATGGTGCAAATAGAATTCGCGTATGTTCCCAATAATACTAATAATTTCACAAAACGCCTTAGAGCACACAAAGTCAAAGTCACATCATTTATTTCAAATGGGCTGCACCCACATGGGCACCTATAAGACACTTTTGAACGTCAAAATTTACAGAAAAAAAGTAAGTAAATTGATTCCAGTTGCCCCTTCCAAAACGTAGTTTCGAATGGAGAAAATTTTTCTCTCTTTTAAAAATATTTTATAATATTTTGTTTACTAGGTACTTATAAAGACACAATGCGAAGACGATGCGCCTAGACATAGAATAAAATTACTTCATTACAGAAGGTAAAAAGAATTACAAATGAAGCCATGACAAATAAATAAATAGATACCTACATGGTGCTCACATATTTAAATAAAAACATTCTAAAACAAGAAGATTTTCCTAAAATTACAATTAATAAGATATAATAAACACGGTGTAAAATCATGTCATAAAAATAATACTTAACAGACAATTAAATCAGCAACTTTTATTTTGTTTAGAGCTGGTTCCACTTAATGTTTTTTTATAATTGATACACTACTAAAAGGATTCATGTTCTGTCTTGCGTAACTTCCAAAAGTCGTCTTTCATCTTAACGGTTTGTAGACTTTGTAGATGAGCTACATAGAACAGACGTTCATACCTACGTAAGTATACTTACGGCAATGAGTCAATGTCAAGGCTCGTACACACTGGAGCGATATCGCGGGCGCGACAAGGGTAGCGCGGCCTGTCGCGCCCGCGATATCGCGCCAGTGTGTACGAGCCGTTACACTTTCAGATTCTAGTACTCCTCCAGCGGATGAGGGGTCTGGCAGTTGTCAAGCCAAGATGACTGCGTTCCCTCTCGATCCTAGTTCTAAATGCTGTTCGTCTGTAGGACAAGGTCAGTATCAGTATCAAATAAAGGAGGAAATATAAGAATCTTTTGGCTCATCTGGTTAGATGATTTAGTTTGATGATTGCTGCGAAGCTATCAGTTATTGTGAGTCTTATCTTTCAGGGGGTAACGCGACCGAAAACGTACTACATCAGCATCCATGGGCAGTGCTCATAGATTACGAATTAAAAAATAAGGACATCCAAAAGGGGTTGTGTGCAGGAACTTTAATCAGCGGCAAATATGTCCTGACTGGGGCCCATTGTATCGTCGGACAAGTACTGGATATTGCCACGCCGTAAGATAAACCTTAAGCTGCGTCTGCGCTAGCCGAGCCGAACACGAATTCACGTAAAGTAGACGGACTTAATGGCTCATTTTCATTAGTCAATAACTCGGTCGATATACAGCATGCGGGGGTAGTGACTAATGGCGCAATTTCATTGGTCGATCGAGTCATTCCAGAAATCCCTCTCACCCCGCATGCGGGTCCTATCGACTAATGAAATTGCGCCATAAGCGCCATAAAGCGCAGCATGTGTTTGAATTTTTGTGCTTTGGGCAGACTGACGCGACACGAGTAATTTTTTCTACCGTGAAGTTTCTTAGAAAGTCAAACCTTCGCGTCGCGCCAGTCTGCACGAGGGTTTAACTGTACCTTATCTACCACCACGATGTAGCTTAATTTAATAGGGATAATTTAAATCTACGCACATGTCGATCAGTTTATTGACTATTTACCTACACGAAGTGTTTGTCTGTTTATGTAGTTCATAGAGTTTATCACAGTGGTTGATTATCCATTTGACCTATCTACATCATATGTAGAAATTATAGATCTTGTCTTACTTTTCAATTAATTGTCATAACCAAGATACTTCTGTAATGATTTATTAATTTATTTAGGATCTCCAACAAAAGATGTACACAATTCTGAAGTGTTTTTGTGAATGCTTCATCATTTTACTGCTTTTGTTTAGTATCTATTTTTTATCAGGAGTTACGTCTTAAAAATGATGTAGGTATTTATTTATCAGGATTGCAGTTCGTCTCGGAGAATTCGACTTGAAAAATGAAGGTAGGGATTGTGTACCAGTTGAAGGAGGGGGTGAGGACTGCAATGATGGACCCACCAGCATCGCGATCGAGATGAACATACCTCATCCGAAGTATGAACATGGAAAATCGAAGAAAAACGACATTGGCTTGATCAGGTTGAAGGAGGCAGCTCCGTACACAGGTTTGTAACGACTTTGTTGAATAAAGGCAACAAAGGTGAGGCAAGGCGCAACGCGACTTTAATAATACAATTTCTAAAAAAACTTCACGGTTGAAAAGTCGCGCCAGTATGCACGAGCCTCCATTTCTTATTATTCTGTAAATCTGTTCCCTTCTTTTGGGCTTCGCCGCAAGCGGGTGAAGAGGAGCACAAATGGTATCACGCACCTGTCTGTCCGATAACCACGAGATACCATCTCATGATTTTCTCGGAAACGATTACATACAGTGCTGATTCTTTCGTTTTTTCTTCATTGATGCATAAGATCCTCTGCATAGGAGCTGGCTATTATTTATATAGATGTGCCACGTGACTTTAAAACTTATATTTGATTTACCAAACACGACAAAATAGATAAGGCCCATGGCATTTTTTTAGGCAGAAAGGAATCCCGAAACCTTTAATAGATCACTTTTTTTTCGTCAATAAGTACTTAATTGTTTTCATTCTAGATTTTATACGCCCCATCTGCTTATCAACCAAAAACATGGAGCATAATCCTCCAGACTTCCCGTTGGTTGCTGTTGGTTGGAATAACCAGAACGCCAAGGTGCTTATAAAAGTGCCCTTCGTCAACCAAGAAGTAAGTAAATGCTTTTCACATGCACAACACACATGCTTTCAACATCAACCTGATACTGACCTGCAAATTGTAAAAAAAAACGTAAGAAAGCCAAAAGGCAAAATAAAAAAAGACCGGTTCTTTAAGATTTTTTCTCCTATTTATGAATTAAAATGAAAATTCTTTCCGTAGCTAATTAAATCGACTGACAAAACTATTAAGAAACTTCATTATTTCACAGAAATGCAAATCAATCTATAGTATACCTGCTCTCAACATCGTGTTGGGACAGGGTCAGCTCTGCGCTGGTGGTATAGAAGGCATGGACACTTGCAGGGGCGATGGCGGTGGTCCCTTAGTGTACGAGAATCAAGGAATATCGGAACTTACTGGCATCGTCAGCTTTGGACCATCTCCATGTGGTCAAAAGGACATCCCTTCAGTTTACACCAATGTATACGAATATCTTGATTGGATTAAGACTATTATTATTTCGTAACTTATTTTTGAATGTAATTTGAAAATTGAAAAAAACGAATATAATTTTGAATCAACTATAAAAAGGATTAAGTAGGTCATAATACTGAATGAATAAGCCTGACACGCTACTGGGAAGAAATTTCGCTGGGAACTTCTAATGAATAAAACCAAAAACCACGCGCAAGAAAAATAATTTATTTTCGAGGAAGACTTGGAAATTCGGATAATTGTTAAGTTACATTTAAGTAATGAAAGGGTTTTCAAATATATTTATTTTCTCTGCATTAGCATCATTAATTTAAAAACACTTATAAACGCGGAAATAAAAATGTTATGTACTTACTAAAAAGGTATTTTATTCTCTAAAGCTTTTGCCCGCTACTTCGTTCGCTAGGAGATCGTAAGAAACCACAATATACTATAATAATAGCAACGTTTTACCTTCCAACAAAATGTATACAATGTAGTTTATGCAGGCGTCAGTGGCGAAAGTCCCATACAAAACGATTCCTACCGGGTTCCCTTCTTCATTAAATCACCATAACAATTTTAAGAACAAAGGCGCCTATTTTTAACTTTAAATATCAACAACAACAAAAAAAAAATCAAAATGATCTTTACCTATTGATATGTAGGTATATAAGTAAGTAAAGCTGCTTCGATTCGACTTCGACGAGCGGCGAGGTGTCAATTTTTGTAAGGGGATTCCCCCTTACAAAAATTGACTATGAATCTTCGCATTACATTACAGTTTACCTGTGCTACAATAACAATAACTATAAAAAAGAGAAGGGTAAAGTCGGATGGTACACTGCGGTAGTACCTACATACGTGGTTTCAGACTGGCTAAAGTAGACTCATCCTTTATGGGGTACTGTTTAAAATGTTACAATAAAATACAGTTTGGCAGCAAACTACAAACCTCTGCAAATCATTCTACAAACGTACGAACGCGTGGATGTGGTAAGGGGATGCGCTTGCCAAGCAATTTGTATTAGTAAGGTGTTACTAAAATCAGTGTTTTTTTAGTCTGCTCTCTTTCACATCACTACAGCTGTCAATGAGTAACGTTATGTCATACGAGTGCCTGCCTGACTGACGTACAAACAAGCCCCAGGCCAGAAAAGGGCAGCAAGCAGCAAGCGGTATCGGATAAAATTCCGTATTCCAAACGCTTTCTTTGCAATTAATTTGTGTGTGTGAAATTGTGTGATTGTTATTTCAGTAGTTATGAATCAAAAAGTGTGAAATGCCGAAGTCGAAAGTATTTAACACGGAAGGCATACAGGCCGGCTGCATTTACCGGATAGACCTTGTAAACTTCGTGTAAGTAAATTACTTTTCGCGCGCAATCCAAGTAATAGATTTGAAATTTTATTAAATATTTACCGTATTTTTACGTAGCCTCCTAAGATTACTGTAATTTGAGTTGCTTTTGCCGCTATGCGTCAGTTATTATTTTTAAAATAATTAAAATAACGCTTTTTATGAGTCATGTCGCGACTAGTTTGCTAAAAATTTATAATTCTACGCTAATCTAGGCCACTATGTTTTTGGTTTATAATAGTAGGTATGTGGCCAATTTAAATTACCGATAGGTACAAATTCTGCAGTAGGTACTTAGTAAATTCTGCACTTCACAAAAGTCAACAAACCTATGCTTTTAGGTAGTTCTAAATCTGACTTGACATGTCAGTTCCAGTCTACTCTTGCCTGATTTATAGTTTGTTTACATAAACTATGGCAAATAAACTCATTTGTAATACTGTAGTCTTAGCACCTAATGGTTCTAATGTGACCCTCTCACCTAAGGCATTCACGTTTCAAGTTCCTTCTCTCTATCATAACATGAGAGAAACTTTCATATTTATTTATTTATATATACTTTATTGTACACCAGAAAATACATACTAAGCAAAAAACAATTATAACATTACAAAATATACAATGGGCGGCCTTATCACTTTCTGCGATCTCTTCCAGGCAACCTAAATAATTAATAATTGACCTTATGTATTCAATAGTAGACCAATTCAATACATAGGGAAAATGATAAAAGTATACAATGTGTTGAACTAACACGGATGTAACTCAGCATAATGCTTTTATTAACTTTGACGGTCAATCAAGATTATTGATTTAACTCAAATAAATGTTTAAAATTATTAACATGGACGTGCCTAATTCATTTTGTCTGTTGAACAGTTGTTTAGCTTAAACAACTGATAAACATGGTTTTGTGTTACTCAGGATTGAGTTTAGGTTACTAACTTAGTTTTTATAAAATGTTTGCCTCAAACAGTCAAAAATCAAAATTCATTTATTCAAACTAGGCTGAGAATCAGCACTTTTCGAACGTCAAAATTACATAAGACAGTCCCCCAAAAACGCCCGCCCTTCAGTTTATTCATGATGACTATGGCTCATCATCATCATCCTGCCCTTGTCCCATGGAACTTGGGGTCAGCACAACACATTTTCTTCTTCCATTCTCCCTAATAAACCATTACGCTAACATTCACTCTCTTTCATATAATTCCTCACACAATCCATCCATCTTTTCTTTGGCCTTCTATTCCTCTCAACATCTTTCATCTATCAACATTTATATTCATCACTCTTTTAGTGACATGCATTTTGTTAAAAGTTATGAGTGTCACTATTCATTGATACTTATTATTCTTTCTGGTAAAATCAACTGAAATACTATACATCTCTAACTGTCCCTTTTAGGAATGACCGTGATGTTATGTTATAATGTTGAAGCTAGCAATGTAAATAAAAGCCATTCCAAGAATGACTTGACTCATTCATTCATCTATGGAACTGTTTACTTGAAAGTTGATATTTGATTCCAACAAAAACATTTGCCTAAGTACTAGTGTACTAGGATTAGTGTAACATCTTGATTTCTTTGTTACCTTGTAAGCTATGGTGTTTAAGCTCACAATATCAGAAATATCTCTTAATTTGAGCATTGCTTTTTTTCAAAAAGAAGTAAGTAATACAATAATAATGTTTGCAAGCATGTTGAGCATAAGTTCAATCCCCACATTGGCCAATTTTTATTGGATTTTTCCATTAGAAACTTCAGTGACAAGTGGTGACTGACTGATGGCAGGGATGGGAACGAAGGCATGATAGAATTATAACATAATTTGTATTTCAGAACTTACAAAAAGGTGGAGCTATACCCTAGTTCATCTTTAAACTTGATAATTGGACCAAATGGCACTGGAAAGTCAACGTTTGTTTGTGCCATCATTCTTGGGTTATGTGGCAAGCCCAGTGTTATTGGACGTGCTAAGAAAGTAAGTATCAGCATTTTATTTAACTCATTAAGCCCTACTTACACTAGTAGTGTATCATTAAACCCTAAAGTTAATTCATAAACATTGCAGTTAAAAGACGTTTGAACATTAAAAATGTATGGTTAAATTAAACACTTGCTATTCATCACTTCACATCACACACTGTTTATAAATAAACCCCTAAATGTGTTTATCATTCTGTCTCTATCATCTTCAAAAGATTATCAAAAACATATTTAGCCCTAAATGTGCAATGTGCATGTGTGATTTGTTGTGCAAGAGGACTTAGCTGTCCTTGAAGCTGTCACAATGGTTCAACACTGTTTGTTTATTGGATTGTAAAACTGTAAATTAATTATTCAAATCACAATAAAATACACTGTTTATTTGAAAAAATTTAATAATACTTACTCTATTAACGAAACAATTAATTTGTTACTTGATTAATTGGACATAATTACATTAGTAGAAGATCATAATCAGAAAGGGATGAATGAAAACATGGCAATTGCATGCAGCTGAGATAAGAATGCTAAGAGGGATGGGAATGGACAGTGGCACCGGTGACTGAAAAGTTGAGCGGAAATCGTTTGTCATGGAATGAATGAATTACGAAAATGTCGTGAGAAAAGTTTTGAGTATGAATGTCGATGGCTATAAGAGTAGCGGAAGAACCAAAGAAACTATGAATGGATGTCTTATTCCACTTTTCCCCCCTCAGAGAATCCCCCTCAGGGGGGAAAACTGGACCCTAAGGAAAAAAGAATCCAGAAAGGCCCCTTGTCATTTTGAGTTAAGCATTGCATCTATGAAGCCACTGGTATTGCAAATCACCATTGCTAGCGGAGACTTATAACATAGAGTGGTGCAGCTTCAGAATGTTGCAAGTCTGACAACTTTTTTTTTAAATGCGCGCCTCTGAACCGGTTGCCTAGTGTGTAGACGCTTTAACAAGAAGAAATCTTTTCTTTCTAGATCTCAGAATATGTCCGGAGTGGCTGTGAGAACTCCAAAATCGAGATAGAGCTGTACCGTGATCCGGGGGATCGAAATGTCATTATCACAAGAGAATTTGACACTAGTGATACGTCAGCATGGTTTATTGATGGGAAGTCGGCCCGAGAGAAGCAAGTGCAAGAGCTTATAGCGTCAATGAATATACAGGTGAGAGGATTTTTAAGGCACTTTTGAAAGTAGATGAAATTGAACAAAATGATTATAGTCTAGGGTCTTTTCCAAGAGTATTATTATCTGATGAAAGCTAAACAGACCCAGTTCGAGTTAAATTCTTATGCAACCACTCAATTTATGGAATTATTAAGTAACACATTCATCTGTATTTAGAAGGTTTAAAATTTTGTCACCACTTTTTCCAAATAAAAAAATAAAAAAATTGGAGCGCGACGGGCTGAGTTGATTGAATTTAATACTTAATTGGAGATGAAAGATGAATATCCCAAAAACAAACTGTTGTAGTTGAAACTCATGTTCTCCCATAAATCGATGTAAGTCACGATCAATTCTCAAACTGCAAATGTAAGTTTGTAATCACAAAAACAAAAAAAAAGATAAAAATAAATTAGGTAGGTTTCCACCATCGGACAAGCCGTCGTACGGCGGGTATCCATCCTTTCGTTGTCCAAACCTCTACGGTCCGGACTAAGCGTTTCGCCTCGTCGTTCATACCGCGTACATCGAGGGACTGGAACAATCTGCCTGCTGCGGTTTTTCCGTCCGATTATAATTTGGGTGTCTTCAAGGCTAGACTGAATAGGCTCTTAATAAGCTAGTGCGCCTCACCATCGACGATTGCATCACTGCTTACCATCAGGTGGGATCGCAGTCAAGCGCTAGTTTATAACTATTAAAAAAAAAAAAAAAAAAAGGTAACGAATTTTGGGCTTTTTCCTTTACTTGTGCTGTGAGACCTTGCTTCTTGCCAAATTTCATGATTCTAGGTCAACAGGAAGATTTTGATTTATTTGCGAGTATCAAAATATGTCGCATATAGGTATGGACATATTTTTTATTGCGTTGACGTAAAAGCTTGATTTTTTTTTAGAGCTCCAAGAGACCTTAGACTTTCGTATTTGATATTAATTTCAACTTGATACTTCCACGAGTTCCTGAGAAAAAGGGTCTTGACAGACGGATAGACAGACTGACAACGAAGTGATCCTATGAGGTTCCGTTTTATCCTTTTGAGGTACGGAACCCTAAAAACAAACGCTTCAACTTTATTATATTAAAGTATAGATAAGTATTCAGTCGGCATAAAAAAGACTGCTCACTTCTAATCTTGTCAAAATTATTCAAAGGAAGTCATCAAAATGATAAGAATAGCGTAGCGATTTTATAAACTGTACCTCGAATGAAGTTTGCAAGTGAGTAAACGTAACTATCGCGTTTGCGTTAAGATTTTGACTTGAGAAGATTTTGATGGGAAAAGTTTTTTTGCGATTTCTGACTTTTCTAGTACTCAAAGCTCAGTTCATCCAGTAGAAGTTTTTGATCCTTATAAGGAACAGGATCGATTGGCTTTAAAAAAAGTTTTTGTGAAAACTGCCCATTTTCAGTAAGTAATTTTTTTTCAAAATCTGTGAATGCCGATCAAAATTTCACAAAAAGTTAAGGACAGTCTCCTAAGATTATTTTCCTGTAGCTACAACGGTTAAGGTAGCTGCCCTTGCTGCCCCATCTCAAAAATCCACCCTGCATAATAATAATATATATATTTTTTAATTTTTATTTCGTATGAATACTCTCTAAGCTTCCTATTTAATTTATTGATCATTTTAATGATTATAATTCGCGAATCATATTTTGATCAACTTACAACCTGACACTGACCTTATTCTTATCATTTTGACGACGTTTTAATAATTTTGACACGATTAGAAATGAGCAGTCTTTTTTATGCCTACTGAAGAGATTGCTTTTAGGTTTCCGTACCTGAAAAAGAAAAAACGGAACCCACAAAGGATCACTTCGTTGTCCGTCAGTCTGTCTAGACCCTTTTTCTCAGGAACTGGGATATCAAGTTGAAATTAATATCAAATAAGAAGTCTACGGTCCCTTGGAGCTCTAAAAATGAAGCTTCAACGCAATAAAAAAATACGGCCCTTTATGCGACATATTTTGATACTCGCAAATAAATCAATAAAGCAAGTTCTCACAGCAAAAGTAAAGGCAAAACTTCAAAAATCCGTAGTTTGTAGTTTTATAAAAAAAAATAATTGCGGATTCATGATTACAAACTTAGTTACAGTTGGAGAATTAACCGTGACGTATATCGATATAGGGGAGAACATGTTTTCCTACTACAACAGCCGCTCGATTCTGTAAAAATCTCACCGTGAAAACTGAGGTGAAGTGAGCTTAAAGTGAGCTGTCATTCGATCCTAATACTAGAGATTGACACTATTGAAACCTCACTTCACCTATGTTTTCACCGTGAGATTTTTACAGAATAGCACTACAGTTTGTTTTTGGGATAAATTCTTCCCAACTACGGAACCCTTCAGACGGGTTTTAAACGTGCTTATCTCTGGAACTACCAGTCTGTTTTTTTTTTACAATCGTCGCCCAATTGTTGCTCAAGGTTATTGACTATTTATCATCATCCTACGTGCAAAAAAGTCAGAAATAACGCTTAGCAAAAACGAAGTAATTTATAAATACTTAATCCGATTTATTTTTATTAATTAAACTGCGGGGCACTGCTAGTTCATTAATAAAAATTGTTATTGTTTCTAAGCGGATGACGTCATGGAGGTACCTATAATATTTTATAGTTTAATAATGTACGACAATTTAATCCAATCAAATGGACACTTCATTGTAACAATTAAGGCACCGTTCACATTGTGTCGTAACGATTTTTGTCGTTTGACGACTGTCTAGGATGTTTCTAGACTTTTATTTTTTCTTATTGGTAGGCTTAGTGGATCGTGACGAAAGAAAAAAACACTACACGAATAGAAGTAAAACTTCTTAAAAAATAAAGAATAAGACAGATTTAGTGTGAAAGACGGAGAGAGTTGATATCTTTTTTCTCTCTTATGTAACGAAATGTGCCTAAACGTGACGCGTCCTTGAAGTTCCACTCTCCATTCTCGTCAAAAATTCACGTAAAAAAAGAAGATACAAAACTGCGGTTCGGACTCTCGCACTAAGGGGCCGCCTCCACGAGCGAGAGAATCGCGGGACGAGTGGCTGAGTGCGAGCGAACCGGCAACATATCGCCGAACGCTTGTCACTACTGGCGGCAGTGGCGGCGCGCCCGCAGCTCTCTCGCCGCGGAACGTGGCACTCTCGCAGCGAGAGCACGGCGATCACTTGTTTTGAGAGCCAAAGATATCGGAAACATGGCGATTCCGTTACGAGTAGCGACAATACGCTGGCGGAATAATCGCTCGTTCGTGGAGATTACCCGATGTAGAAGCGCGGATCCGTCGCGATTCTCTCGCTCGTAAAGGGAGCCCTTAAGGATTCGGAACCACCAAAACTATCATATTTTACCGTACTTTTATTTGTATCGTCTTGAAAAGCTTCAGAGGTGGAATTGCATAGCAAAACGTTATCTGATATGCAGAATTTTGATAATAGCTTTGGGGTTCCGCACCTATGCCAACTACTAATACTAAGCCTACACTATCTGTCATATCTGTCTGTCTCCGGGCTAATTTTAACCGTACCTAATAGGTAGCCAGTTGAAGAATACGTGTTATTATGTCCTTTATCCTGGCAAATGAGAAGGTTATCTTAAATATGTCATTTTGGTCCCTTGCTGCCTTCCCCCAGCGACGCTCTAAGCCGAGGTCCGTTCTTCCCAGGGGGTACCCTTAGCGTGTACACGCTTAGTTTATAAGTTTTAAGAACTTGCTAATTTATTAAGGCATCCATGGAATATAATGCCATTAAAACGCCAACAACCTCATAGGATGACCAGCATGATGACATACACATGTAGTCACAACACAGTGTGAACAGTACCTTTATCTACGCAAACACGTGCTGAGCTCGCATTATCAGCAAGGATGCAAAGCGGATATTATGTATCTACCTAAGTAGGTACTTAAATAATAATCAATGTTAGTCTGTGTGTCATCGTAGACTCGAATACCACTCGACCCTAGAGTAGTTTCGCCTTTGAAGCGTGTGTCGCGAGGGAAGCATTTTGCCGCCTATATTAAAAATCATTTTGAGTACAAACTTGCAATACCACAGGCCTTAGTGGAAGTTTGCAAGAGAGTAAACGTAACTATTGCGTTTTCGTTAAGATTTCACTGATAGATCATAATGCTAAGAATATAAAGATGAGAATAAAAATCTTAACGCAAACGCGATAGTTACGTTTACTCACTTGCAAACTTACACTAAGGCCTCAGATAGGTCCGCGCCCACGTCCCTCACGCGGGTGCGCAACTACTGGGAAAATAATAAGATGTTTTTGATGAGGGCGGCAAAATTCTCCTAGTGCGAACACTAGGCTTAAATGTATGAGAATATGAGTCATATTTGATTGATATCGTCACAAGATTTGAGCATATCGCAGAATGCTTTCCCTGTTATGTTTAAGTCCATTGTAATAGAAGGGAAGCCTATTGCCATTAAGGTGCCATCTACACGGGCGAGAGTATCGCCGTGTAGAGATCCATGCAGTTTCCATTGAATTTGATGCCCACGGCGAAACTATTGTCGCGATTCTCTCGGAGATATCGCCTCATTGGGAATAAATCCTGACTTAGGCTTCCACATAGGAATTTTTAAAAGAGGAACCGTAAAGCACTTTGCCCGGTACAGAAATCAAGGGGTTTATTCAAAACAGTTGCTTTAAGAGGGTGCATCCTAAAAGTTGGCAACGTCGTAAATAGCTGTCAAATATTTACCTGTTTCGATTAATTTGGAAATAATACTGTATGGAAATAAGAAATGTGGCTAACCAATTGACTAGAATATTAATAATGAATTGCAATTATAACATTGAATTTGATGTTGTACCCGTTTTAGGTGAAAAAAAGGCATTTGGAAAGTTACCAAATACTTTTTTTACATCTAAAACTAACTATTCGGTGTTACGATATTAATTATTGCATTTCATAATCAATATTCTAGTTCGCTAGTTAGCCACATTTTTTATTTCCATACAGAAATATTATCAAATTAATCAAAACAGCGAAATATTTGACATCTATTTGCGACGTTGCCAACTTTCAGAATAAACCCTCTTAAGTGACGTTCAAACGTCAAAAATGTGTGGTTAAACAGTCACTAATCGGTTACGTAGTTTAGAAAAACAACGCCGTCACACAGACAGACACGGACCGCGACGTTAATTTGTAATATGTATAAGATGTGTGTAAATTCGATATTTTTGATAAACTGGAGATAACATAACATACGTTTTAATAACTTCGATACATCTAATCTAACCCTAGGTTGACAACCTCTGCCAACTTTTACCTCAAGATCGAGTCCAGGACTTCTCAAAGATGGATCCCCAGCAGCTATTGCGCAGTACCCTCGCCGCAGTAGGTGGGCAAGAGAGTGTCAGTCAGCTAGACGAACTGATCCAATGTAGGTCAGAGCAAAGAGGATTGTCGACCAAGCTGCAAAGTAACGCCCAGGTTATGGAGGAAGCTATCCGGTTGAATGAAAGGTTTGTGGCATGTCCATGGCAGCAATTTGATTGACTGTCCCTTAGATTAACAAAACACCACATACACAATCAAGTCATTTATTCAAATTAGGCTGACAATCAGCACTTTTTGAACATCAAAATTACATAAGACAGTACCCAAAACGCCCGCCGTTCACCACTTCCTAGTGCTTTAGCTGGGAAAAAGAAGTGGCGCAACAAACTCCCCAGCAGCAACAACATCGACACATCAAAAACGGCACAGTCAAATAGTGACACTATGACTCACATTTAAAACGTTAAATTATTATTAGAAAATTGAGTCGTAACGATATAGCAATATGGGCGGTTTTTGTGAACTGGTTGTGGCATCAACGTAAAATATATTTATACGTGATGTATCTAGTGTTTTGTTAATCTAAGGCTGGCTCCTTATTTGTTTTGTTTTGTACTTTGTCTGCCATCTTTACCGTACAGTCGTGGAAAATGAGGCTAAGGCCATATACAGAAAGAAAGCTGGAAGCCGGCGCCGATCTATCAGTGCTTATCGGCGCTGGTCCATTCTGGTAACAGTTACATAAAGCAAGCAGATTGAAGCAGAGCGAGCAAAATGTCGTACTCATCGGACGATGATTTGGTCAGGCGGCGCCAGCGCTGACAGGCGCGTGTCGAAGTTTCTCGGAACTTGTCGGAGACGTTCGGCGCTTATCTGCGTTTGTTCATATAAATACCTGCGCGGACCGGTTCCTATAAGCGCTGGTAGGCTGCCAGCTTTCTTTCTGTATACGGCCTAATGGAATATCTTCTTTGTAGCATTCATTGTTATCAACCATCTTAATATACGTGGTAGACCCAGATCCATCGCGGTCATTAGACGTGGAAGCGAGACCACACGAGAGTTTTTAAGAATCCCGTACTAAATGTTCACTGTCCTACTCACACGTTTTAGGACCACGACTTTCACGAAACTTAGCTTTTACTATAAATTACTATTGATTCATATTCTTTCAGGCTAAAAGTAGTAATAGACGCAATGAAGCAAAGGAAAGAGATAGAGAAACAAATAGAGATTTGTGAAAAGAAAAAACTATGGCTTGAGTACCAAGACTTACGAGATAAAGTAGTGGAGTACTCAAACGATAAGAAAAATGCAATTAATATAGTGAAGAGCCATAAAACTAAAGTGGAACCTTTGGAGCGAGTGATACAGAACGCTAAAACTAATATCGGCAAGATGGAACAACAGAAATTGGCTGCTGTAAGTCCTTAAAACAGTCTATTCTATTTCCGATGGGACAGTTTGCACGACATATTGCACGAAGTGTGCAAAACAAAATGTTAATGAATGATAAATAAAAATAAAAAAAAACTGACTTTCATATTTGATATAACATAACATCACGCCTGTAATTCACAATGGGTTAGGCAGAAGTATACCTATGGTACACCAACATTTTGCTTTTTAGTACTGAATAAAACCACATTTGCTCCTTACAGAACAGAAAAATCTACGCTCTCAAAGATCAAGCAAAAGAGACTATTAACGCGGTTCGCACTCAAGAGTTCAAACTGAAGGAGATTGAAGGCTCTTACCAGGAGAAGTTAGAACGGCATAGGAACAGGGAGAGAGAGTTGCAAGAGGCGAAGGCTAAGCTGGACAAGCTTGTCATGGATAAGAGCAGATTAGTGGAGAAAGTTGGAGATGGTGAGATAACTTATAAGCTGTAATTTATAACCGACTTCCAAAAAGGATGAGGTTATATCTTCGTAGCGTATGTATGTTTTTTTTTTTTTTTGTGTATGTCCGTCGATATTTTCGTCAATTGTGGACGGATTTTGAAAATTCTTTTTTTGTTTGAAAGGTTATGCTCTCAAGGTGGTCCCATATAAATTTTATTAACTTAGCTTGAGTACTTTTTGAGTTAGCTAAATGAATACGTATTTTTCCCACTTAGCCTATATGGACGATCTTTTAACATTTTCCTGTCACTGTTATTTACATAGCAAGTCGTGATATTCGAACTAGTAGGGGGTAGGTACCACAACTAAAAAGTGAAAAATAAAAACTTTTTACAAAAAAAAACTTTTTTTTTAAAGGTTTTTTTTTACAGGCTGACTTTGAAAACATGCAACAAAATTTAAAGGGGTTTTCTACCCATCAATGTGAACAACTTTTACGACAAGACACAACATGAATTCGCAAAAATAAATCGACCTCCCTGTATAAAGGTATACCCGATATTAATATACCATTTTGTATAAGGTCGATTTTTTTTTTGCGAATTCTTAGTTGGTCCCATAGTAAAAGTTGTTCATATTGATGGGTAGAACACCCCCTTAATTTTTGTCGCATGTTTTCAAAGTCAGCCTGTATAGTCTTGTTAGTACATATACAATGGGGGGAGGCAGAAACTACAGAACGCCACCTGCTACGATCCTTACAAACTCCTTTTGCCTCGTTAACGTTCATACATCTGGTCATACACGCACGTCGGTTGCGAGTACTACGCACCTGACTTTTCTGAAGAATATCCCCAATAAGGTCACTATATGTCCTCCTAGGGCGTCCTCTCCCGGTGTTTCCACTCACACTTGCCTTGTCTTGTTAATATGGTACGATGTTTGGTCATCTTTCTCTTGACCAAACAAGTTGATTTTTTTTGTATGCATTCTGTTTTAATAACAGCCAAAAACATTCTGATGAAGTCTGTACCGGTTACTGGTATTTTCTTTCTTCTTATAACGTAAACCTCTTGTGATCGAATAGCAAATAAAAGCTTTTAAAATTTTAAAAAGATAAAAAGCTTTTATCATGCATTGTCACGAGAACCAAACACGTTTGCCAAATTTCAGCCCGATAGCTTCAGTGGAAGTGGGTGAAATATTGATTGCAATATTCCAGGACATACATACAAAAAAAAAGTTTTTTTTTTTTTACTTATAACATGTAATCATGCATTGTCACGAGAACCAAACACGTATGCCAAATTTCAGCCTGATAGCTTCAGTGGAAGTTCGTGAAATATTGATTGCAATATTCCAGTGACATACATATGAAATAAGTGAAGTTAAATAAGCTTTTAAAAATAATTTTTTTTTAGTAAAAGCCTTGTATTCTAAGGGTTTTAAAGTGGGTTGTGAAGGTCAGATAGGCAGCCTCCATGTAAAATACTGATATTCAGCTGCGTCCGGTTAGACTGGAAGCCGACTCCAACATAGTTGGGAAAAGGCTAGGCGGATGATGATGTTCAGTAAAATGTGCAATAAAGATTGTTAAAATTATCCACAGAATCGAAAGTGAAGATGGATTTAGCGGAAATACACAAGCCTCTATCTAAAACGAATGCAGCAATAGACAATTTGAAGAAGCAGAAGTTAGAAGCTCAATACGATCTGGAGAACAACGTGATGCCGCAGATCAGGCTGTACCAGAACAGGTCAGTTTTACGGGCCATCTATAAATGACTAAATCTTATTATTTGTCATATTTGTTTGACTCCCTAGTGTGACGTAATTTTTGTAATTTTAAATTAAACCTTATAATAATATTTAAAGGAGTTTTTAATAATTTAAAATGGTTCGTTACAGTTGAGGTTTACAATTTCAAAACTTTTACCCCCCCCCCCCCTGTCTCGCACCCCTTGACGTAAATCTATTCAAATTCTTGTTTCCAATGGACAATATTTCATAAATATCAACTGTTACGTAAATTTCAAAATAACTATTACTAATGTAAATGTCATAAAAATATTTAAATAGTGAAAAACATTATTTAAAATGATTAATTTTATTCATAGACTACCGTGGTAGTCTTGCCAAGTCAAGCGTGACTGCTAAGCGGGTTCTGGGTTCGATCCCCGGGGTCAGGCAAATAAGTTGTTGGAATTTCTTAGTAGCCGTACTAGGCACAAATCCCACCCAAATGGTGCCCGGTTTATGGCTACATGCTCGCCCCATATTACATGAGACTTAAACATAACTGGCGAAGTATGAAGAATGGGAGTACCCTACACCTCTGCCTAACCTTCAATACAGGAATATAGGCTTGATGTTATGTGATGTTTTACTTTCAGAATACGTCAACTAGAAGACGTAGACAACAAACGCCTAGAAGTGCTGCGCGCTTACAGCGATGACTGTTACAAAGCGGTAATATGGCTCCGAGAGAACGGAGACATGTTCCAACACCCTGTACATGAACCTATGATGCTCGAGGTGTGTATATATACTGGTACTTGTTGACAAGTCTACACTGTCCTCCCATACCTATCAATTGCGGGCGTGCAGGCCGTGCACCGCACACGGGCGTCATTTCCAAGGAGGCGACAAAAACAGATATCGGAACGAAAACGAAACATACTCGGTATTTGCATGTATAATATATTTTTATTATGACACTAGCTGCCCGCCCCGGCTTCGCACGGGCAGCACTAATTACTTATCTACGGCGTACCTACCTACCTACCTACCCTACCTACCTACCTACCTACCCTACCTACCCTTCCTACCCTTCCTACCCTACCTACCGACCTACCAACCTACCTACCTACCAACCTACCTACCTACCCTACCTAAAAGCCTTCTCCTGAGAATAAGGAACACAACAAAAAAAGAATTATCCAATTTGGTCCAGCCGTTCTCAAGTTTTGCGCTTAGCAACACATTTAGCGATTCATTTTTATTATATAGATAATCATGATAAAGACAGCTATTGATCAGTACCTAAAATAAACGCAAACGTTTGTAAGCGCGCACTCATGTGCGCGGTATCACAGGGATTCCCCGAACGTAAAACGACTGCCCAGTAAGCGATAGTTTTATGTTCGGGAAATCCCTGTGACACCGCTCGCCAGTAGCGCGGCGTCTCCAAATGCACTTGTTTTCACGTAACGCACAGCGCACTCGTGTTTTGTCTTTACCAATGTGAATGTGAAGTGTGATTAAGTATAACATTACTGCTGTAGTATTTCAAAGTATGTACTGAGCTCAGCGTAGAGTTGTACAGACGCTAGCACATCAAGCTCCTACAATCTGTCAAATTTCTTTAATAGATTTTCAACTTTATCTTTAAAGCATTAAGGTTCAATGTTGATTGGAAAAATCTGAAATTAACATTACTGCTGTAGTATTTCAAAGTATATATTGAGCTCAGCGTAGAGTTGTACAGACGCTAGCACATCAAGCTACTACAATCTGTCAAATTTCTTTAATAGATTTTCAACTTTATCGTTAAAGCATTAAGGTTCAAGGTTGTTTGGGAAAATCTGACAGTTTCGGGTAACTTGACCTGCTGGCGTCTGTACATGGGGCGGCTTAATCGGTATTGCACGCCAGTCTTACCAAGAGGTATCGTGTTTCCTAGTAACTGGGTTTTGGAGGTCAGATAGGCAGTCGCTTCATGTAAAATACTGGTATTTAGCTGTATCCGGTTAAACTGGAAGCCGACCCCAACATAGTGGGGAAAAGGTTAGGCAGATTGATTTTATACCGGTAGGTTTGTGTGTACAATAATGATTGAAGTTTTATGTAACACTTAATCTCGGTGTTTTTACTTGTCGCCACATCAGTAGATTGCACCCGTGCGAAGCCAGGGCGGGTCCCAATTGTATATATATTTTTTAACTATCGTAAAAAAAAATATCATTTTGGCACTGCAATTTTTATCAATTTAATCTAATAAATGCGGCTGGAATTCAAAGATTATTACCTAAATCTCTAAAACAAAATATCGATAATTCTTTATCGACACTTTTTTCAATTCGATTTACTGTAGTAATCTAATCAGTTTTATGATTAAATCAAAACTGCACAATGCTCAATGTTGTGGTTAAAAAACAAAAAACTTTGTCTAAAAAAAACAATTATTTCTTCCACAGATAAGATTCACAGACCCAAAATTCGCGCGCTATCTAGAATCAACAGTGGCTGGTCGCGATTTAGCCGCGTTTACGTTCGAGTCCACAAAGGATATGAACCTGTTTCTGTCCAAAGTTCGCAACGAGCTGGGACTTAAGAGGGTCAACGCGATATGCAGCCAGGGAAACACGCCCCCGCGGTCTCAGAATATACAGCAGTTAAGGTAAGGTAAAATTAAAAATTTAAATTACCCCTGACACAATCCCAGGTGATGCTGCAGTATCGGTTCAAGGTTACTATGTTCTTCTAATATCATTGAAGTAACAGAATACTAAATTTCGAATCGATCAGACCTGTGGAAGATGCACACATCCAATCATCAACTAGAAAAGAGCGGATAATCTTCAAACGGCTGAACCGATTTTCTTGAATTGTAGCTAAGAACACTCTTGATCAAGACACCTTTCAAACAAAAAAATAATTATCTAAATCGGTTCAGCCGTTTGGGAGCTACGAGGGAACAGACAGATACACAGATACACACGTTAAACTTATAACAACCCCTCTTTTTCCGTCGGGGGTCAAAAAAACGGCGGAAGATCTTTAACGCGACTTGTGGTAGGTAGGAGGGCACTGGCTAGAAATCGTCACACGAAAAAGTGTTCATACTTGCAACTGTCTTCTTCTAATTCGAGGAGAAAGAAAGAGAGGGTGTAAATTCACACTGTCTCTCTCTAAGAAAGTGAGAGTTTGGTCAAATTGTAAATCCAAGATGGCGGCTACGAAACTAGGTAATGCGATACTCCTTGGTAGGACTATGTGTCAGACTTCCGGACTTCTGACGACCTGTAACGGCGGTCAAAGATCCATGAATGACAGCCGGGACCAACGGCTTAACGTGCTTTCCCAGGCACGGAGGAGCCTCGATATGTAAAGATGGTCACCCATCCACGGACCAACCCCGGCAAGCATAGCTTTACCTGATGGATCGACCCGTGCGGCTGTTATTACTTAGCCACGAGTTCCTTAATACTGTAGTACCAATTCTGAAATATAAAAATACCGCAGTTCCCGTACATTTAGATCTTAATAGTGTTGCACTTTTGTAGGCTCAACAGACTGTCGATTTTGCAGACTATTTTCTATTTTGTTAAGTTACTTGTTGACAGGCCCAAACTGTCCTCTCATACCTATTAAAACTGTACATTTTTGAAAACATTGTAAAACCAATTTATTTTAAAAGAGTAACCGTGGAGTTTCTTGCCGATTCTTCTCCATAGGAAACGACCAATTGGAACCGTGCACTTAGCTTCTGACGTTTCATAAGTGCCCATGTAGGTTTATGTGAAATAAAATATTTTGATTTTGATGTTGATTTTGATAAAACAGCAGTTTTTTTAATATTGCTGGGCTGGTCCCTTTCTCACAATGAAAGTTGTTCATATTTATGAACTCATAAATATAAACTTATAATAATAATAATGAGAGCTTCAATAAGATGTATAGCTACTATTAAGTACTCAATGTGTAATATTTATATGGTGACTACACATGGATCCAATATTATGGAACAAAGATTGTAGACAATTAAATGAATAACGAACAATAATAATCATATTTAATAATGAATAATATTTGTTTATAATTTATTTAATGGCTAACGTTCTGTGAAAGATTGTCCAGATATTTTGTTTGGCCCTTACCTATTATAGGTACATTGAAACATGGAAATAGCTCCCACATAAGACCTAGGCCAAATATTTTTTGATATTCGGATAGCTCATGACCTAAAGCGGAGCCATAAAGAATATGGATTAAAAATCTCGACTAATAAAAAAGTACATAATACAAGAACGCGAAATTTCGATGGTATTCTGGTATTTACATATTCAAAAAATTTAAACTTATTTTATATTGCCTTTTATATTTTTTCAATCATGTCTCTCATTCCATCCCTCTCGCACAGTGTTGTCATATCCATCTTCTAACATCCCTCATATTGTGTGTTGCCACTTTATTATTCATTGCTACAATAATAATTATTATTCCAGCTACCTGGGTTTCTACACATACTTAGTAGACACGATATCCGCGCCGGACGCGATAGTCAACTACCTGTGCCGGCAGTACAATATTCATAGGATACCGATAGGCAACGATCATACGTTCAAGAACAGTGGGAAGGTTCCCGCGAATATCAGTTTCTTTTTTACTGGTAAGTTTTTTTTTTTGTCGTTTATGTCAGGGCAGGCCATATTGCGTACATAATAAATGGCCGATGGAGCCGAAAGTTTCTGGAGTGGGGACCGCGTACCGGAAAACGTAGCGTTAGAAGGCCTCCCACAAGGTGGAGCGATGTCTTGGTGAAGGCCGGAGCAGTCCGCTGAATGCGGGAAGCACAGAGGTCGAAGTGGCGGGGCTTGGGGAGGTCTATGTCCAGCAGTGTCTACATCTTTTGGCTGAAATGATGACGATGATGGTGGAAACGAACACTGGACCATGGACTCAGTACATGATTTTACGATTTTAGACGCTCAGCGCTGAAATTATTTGGTAAAGCTAATACATGTATTTATCATCGATAAGAAAGAAGATGGAAAAGCTGTTTAAAAAAAACTGTGTCGCCTCCCAAAAGAGTACAGAAAAGCAGGCTGCAATGTGTGGCAAATTTTATTTTACAATTCAAATTGTTGAAACATTTCACGTTTTTACAAGCTTGTTTCGTTCGTATGTGTTTCTTTAGTCGTCCATTTTTCAAACACTTCCACGCAACCGATTGGGTCGAAACTTGGCGTATTTATATAACTTCGGTGACAACGCCAAAATATGTTACCATGGAGCTGGTCTGATGATGGAGCCCGAAAGTAGCCATGGGAACTTCTCAACTAAATAAGATAACGTCGTTGTGTTTTAATTCTTTGATTTAATACTTTTTTTATTTGCAATTTGTGTTTCACGAACTCTTGCGTTAGAATATTTCTACAATCCTTTTTTATATTTTATTACAGAGAACCATAGATTCGTAGTCCGCATTTCGGCGTACAGCGGTGAGAAGTCGAGTTCCACTATTGAGGTCAGACCCGCTAAGTTGTGCGCTAACACCGTAGACGTGGAGGAAATCGGCAACTTTAATAAGCAGTAAGTTCATCTTTACACATACATACTCAACTACTCTACTCTCTGTATGTACTCAATACTCAGATATTGAGTATTGAGTATGAACGCGCCGCAAACACAGATCGCGGGAGCTGAGGGGCGCGCGGGGGAGGGGGACCGCCTCCCGCGCCCGCCGCGACACAATCCGCCGAGAGAACACGTCACTTACAATATCACAGAATTATATTTTTATAATAACGTAAAACCAAATTAAAGGAAGAATTTAAAGTAAGAAAGTATTTTAATATGAAGACAAACCCGACCTAAATAACTGCTTTTACAGAGTACATAAACTCACGCCGATTCCCTTTGGCTGAAACAACAGAACTCCACCTGTTACTGTCCTCATATATTATTTTTCATTTGCTTTGTTCACGTTCTTACATCTGTGGGCCTATCGGGGACGAGCGAAATAAAATTAACGTAAATCATTAAATAACCCGACTTTGCCATAGCCGTGTAAAAATACGACCGATTTTTTAAATTGTAAATACTTCTATCGTATAGGATTTTCGTCCATAGATATTAGAATAATAGAGTATTTAGAATAGAATAGAGTTATCAAAATAAAAATATCAGCTGCGAAATGATTGTTTCCAATTCAAAAATAGTGGGTATTGCGCGAGTCCGTTGAGCTCTTTGAGTTCTGAGTTGAGCTGCACGATTACTGACAAATGCGTGCACTGACTGGACAGGTGCACTTAATCTGTGTGGTTCTTTCCTCAAAAGACCATTTCAAACACGAATCTACATGGTCTTCACATGATCTGACCAAGATTATGTCTGGACTTTAAAAGAGACTGAGACTGTGAGTTTGTTTCGGCCTTTCTTCTCAAAGTAGTCAGATAAGAAACGCCGACCTCATCTAGTTAAAAAAAATGTGATTGACGTGTAAAAATAAATCATTTATCAGTCCGACTCGCACTTAGCCGGTTTTTATCTTTGCTCAATTTCTTTTCTTTGTAAATGTTTTATGATAATAGTTGTGTAACCCTTTTATTTAAGACTATCGATATTTGAACAAACTGCGCAAAGTCACAAAAACAAAATGCAAGAGTTTGACAAGAAACTATCGATCTTGGAGAGCAACTTGAACGAGCTGAATATGAAGAGAAAGACTATTAACGAAGGCGTTGAGAAAGTAAGTAAAAAACTTTTTACAGAAAAAAAAAAAAGATGCGACTTCAAAAAAAGCGACTATAAAGTGTTTTTTTTTTCACTTTAAATGTTACCCCACATAAATTAATTGAACATTATACTCCATTTGAAATAAGACTAGACATTTAAATACTTAAACCTTTTTTACAGTCCGTTCAAAAAAAATAAAACTAAATTTCCTTTCTTTCTTTCTTTAGGTTCGTACAATATCAGCCCAAATCCGTATACAGAACAAAAAAGTTCAAGACATAGAGACGGAACCTACTTTCGACATTCAACAGGAAATGGAACGGACAAGAAAGAAACAGAAAGACTGTGTGTTGAAGCAGTGCAGACTACACGCTGAGTTGAAAGATTCTTTCAATACGTTATGTTCTGAGATTATGAATGCGGATGTCTGGAAGGTAAGTTCCGAACAGCCAATTCCTATGCTTATGGCTAAGTAATAACAGCCGCACGGGTTGATCTATCACATTAAGCTACGCTTGCCACGGTTGGTCCGTGGATGGGTGACCATTTTTACATACCAAGACCACTCCGTGCCTCGGAAAGCTCGTTAAGTCGTTGGTCCCGGCTGTCATTCGTGGATCTTTGACAGTCGTCAAAAGTCCGAAAGTCTGACAACCAGTCTTACCAAGGTTTCAAGGCTTCGTATTACCCAGTAGCTGGGTTGTGGAGGGTCAGAAAGGCAGTCGCTCCATGTGAAATACTGGTGTTCAGCTATATCCGGTTAGACTGGAAGCCGACCCCAACATAGTTGGGAAAAGTCTAAGCTGATGATGATGTTTGGAAGGTAAGTGGAGATTTTGCAGCATTTATATTCTGCACTAGGTCATTAATCTTCATCGTAGCCGCCTATATCAGTCCTCTGCTGGAGATAGGCCGCTCCTATCGCACGCAAGTTCATTCTTTACAAGGATATATAACCTGAATGTAACTACATCAGTGTGACTGCATACATAGCTCGTGCCCGCGACTTCGTCTGCGTTAAATTTCGGCCACCCACCGCGTCGCATCCCATTACCCGCACTATTACTACGTTTTCGCTTAGCGTTCTTCCTGAGTTTTTTAATTTTTGCTCGGCTCCTTACGGTCGTAGCGTGATGTTTAATATCCTAATAACTTCCTCAAGATAGGGCTATAAAATGCAAAAATAATCTTTCACGTCCGACGGGGACTTCAACAGCGCATTCAAACAAACGAACTCTTCAGCTTTATTATTTTTAACCCCCGACGGAAAAAGAGGGGTGTTATAAGTTTAACGTGTGTAGCTGTCTGTTCCCTCGTAGCTCCCAAACGATTAGATTATCATTTTTTTTGTTTGAAAGGTGTTTTGATCGGGAGTGTTCTTAGCTACAATTCAAGAAAATAGGTTCAGCCGTTTGAAGATTATCAGGTCTTTTCTATTTGATGAATGGATGTGCGCATCTTCCACAGGTCTGATCGATTCGAAATTTAGTATTTTGTTACTTCAATGATATTAAAAGAACATTAACTTTGAACCGATACTGCAGCATCACCTGGAATTGTCTTTGTTTTTGTCGGGGGTTATTTTTTTTTTAAATTTTAAAAATAATATTGTAGTTACGACAAAATATGTGCCTAAGCGTCAATCTTAAAAGTTAGATTTGGTGCTGAATCGGCTTATATTTTGCGGAATTGCGTCAAAATTTCTGAACGCGACTAAATCCGATGAGTTAAAAAAAAAAACACAACTAGTTACTTTAAAACATGTTTATACATATTTGACATTTGTGTAAGAGAAACCCCCTGTTTCTGTAGGCCCAATTAGCTTTTGTATTATCTCACGAAAATTTATATTAATGTACAGCAAATTATTACTTAAAAGAGGCTTTGAATAACAAGATACAACTATTATACTATACACAAACACACTACTTACACACACACACACACCCCCCCCCACACACACACACACACACCCCCCCCCCACACACACACACACTACTACTGCTAGTACTTTTGCTTACTACACTATTTTAATTTTTATATTTTTTTATATTATAGAATCATCCACTATATTCCCTCAGATTTTAAAAACCTTTGATGCACTGTAAGCTCAACACCTACATTTCCATCCTCCTTATAATACCCATCATTATAATACTCCTCTATTTCCTGCAATGTCCTGTTTCGAGTTTCTGGCACACTCATGTATATAATCAAACCAGCAACAGCAGTGAATACTCCATAAATAAGAAAAGCTCCCCACATATTAATATAAACACATAAATAAGGAAAGGTTTTCAAAGAAGATGAATGAAATAAACAAGTGCTTAGGACGAACAAACAGCCCCCTATGCCTCTGTGTTTCACAGGCATTAACTCAGTCGGTAGCGTAAACCCTATACCGCTTGCACCTAGGCTAAAAAACATCATGAAACATACAATAAAGTAGGCTCCCAACATTGAGTCCTTTGCCACTATATCCACACTTTGTAAATATGTAACCACAGCCGCTGAATTCATAAAAACAGCTGACGCAAACATACTGAATAACAAAACCTTTTTGCAGCTCAAGTATCTACTTAACACGGTAGTAACACAGAATCCTATAAAAAATGTCATGTCGATAATAAATTTTATGTGATCGTTCTTATTGCTGGTGGCATTGAGTGTAATATCGCTTGAATAGATAATTACGACAGCGCCCCCCGACCAGTAGAATACGCTTAGTAACACACATGTATGCAAAGATGGAATGTAGAAGTCTTTTCTAGTTATGGTGGCTCGTAAGTCCTTGGTCCATTGTCTTCTACGTTTTACCTCCGAAGTTTCCACCCGAGTATTGAGCAAAGCATTTAGCTCTTTCATAGATTCCTTGTCAGTCCCTCGAAGGCGTTTAAATGTTTCTTCACACTCTTCAAATCTACCTTTATAAGCCAACCATGCTGGCGATTGGGGCCACGTACAGCCAATAACTAACGCCACAAAAGCAGGACAACACATCACCAATCCAGCTGTTTTCCAATACAAATATCTGCCAATTATTCCAACCATAGACATTCCAAAACCTTGGGTTGCGCCATAGAGTAGCAAACATACGTTCCGATACTTGGGTTGGACTATTTCGGTGATACTTAAGAAACTGATTGCTTGTAGACTGTGGCTTCCTAGGCCGTGAAAGCATTCTCCTATTATGAGTAGGGTGATGCTCCTTGCTGCGTATGTGAAAGCCCATCCTATGATGACCAGTATACAGCTCAATATAAAGGCAAACTTTCGGCCTTGGTATTGCATGAGAAAAGGTATCAGGAGTCCTGGGATACCAGCTAGGCCGTGGACTGAACCTGGAAAGAATAATTTCATGAATGTTGTTGATGTTTTAAAATTTGGGGTTTGCTAATCGAATCTTTCCATTAAGAATGAATGAATGTGCTACAGTGAAAGGAATAACGCTTAACCTAAGTACGTGCTAAGTAACGTTTATAAATCTCGACCTAAATAAACAGACTACATTTGAACTGCTCGCTAGCCGCAAGCGGGTGACGCAGCGCAGTTGATTGGCAGTTTCGATACTGTTATGTCACGTACACAAAAACTGCATACAAAATATAATTTTTGAAATCTCTCTTCTTATCTCTTCTCTCTTATCAGTCAAAATGATCTATTTTACAAGTTTAAAAAAAAAGAAACCAGAAAAATATCGTAAAAGTCTTGGTAGAAGATTTAGGACAAAAACAAAATTTCACAATGTAAAAACTCGAATGAACTACTTCAAGAAACATACCGATCCATGATCCGCTGTCCAAATCCAGGTGTATGATCGAATCATTAGATTTGAACTGTTGTAACAAAACCCCTGGGTACGATACAGCCCCACCGACCGAAAGGGCCGCAAAATGTGATGATCCCGCCACTAAGAACTGGAAAAAAACATACAGCTATGCAAAGAACTTTTGGGGCGTGGCCATAATCGGAACTAACGCCGCCATCTTTTCAGTACGTTTGGAGATGGATGCTAAAGAGTTGAAAAAAAAAAACTTACTTGTCGTGCAATCGGTGGGATATTCATAATTACATAACTTTTAATAATTATTGTGCATTTATTTCATAAATTGTTTCTTTTGTTTTCTTCTGAGAACCCGTGTCTTGTCTTCGTTGCGTGTTCGATGTAATTATGAGATGCGTCTGTTAACTGTTATTTAAAGGAAAAAAAGTGAGTGAATTTTTCGATCACATAATGGTCATTATGATTTTTACGAGACTTTGTACATTTTTTTTTTTATATTACTGATCTGTCAGTCCTGTAGCCTAAGGCAGAAATTTATTTTCGTAAAGTAAATTGTACACAAACTTCATGTGCCATGAGAATATTAATGTGACACATAATTAGAGTCAAGCCGAATTTCGTTTTCGTTTTTCGGCAATTTTCGGAAACGTTAAATGCGTAAAAACCCCGCATATTAACCTTTCAAGTTCCCCCCCGCGAATTACGTAAACGCGAAGTACGTAATTTTACCAAACAAAAACCTATCGGGAACCAAAAACAATTCGGTCGAAAAAGTATATTCAGAATTTGTTCGAAAAGTTAAATCGATTTTCGGTCGGACTCTATACAAAGCGAATCATCACGCCTGTATTCCTACAAGTGGCAGGCAGAAGTGTCATTCGTTGCAAACCTATTTGCCAATAACCGGTCACAAAATCAGACTCTTCAAATGAAAGTTGTCACTGTTCAAAAATTAATACAACATTTTTTAGTACCGAACTTGTTAGAAATCTGATCACGAGTGACAATTGGACTAAGTATAGAGCACATCAAAATTGTCATTGAGTATTAATTGAAGTCATTAAAACAGTTTTATTATCTTGCTTCTTCGTATTTTTACTGAGATCTGTTCAAAGAAGTCTAATGACGGGTTTCTTTAGAATTTTCTTCATATTTTTTCTACAATAAAAATCCAATGTTAAAAATGGAAATTCTAATAACCAATAAAAAGGGGAAATCGACATATGACTAAATTCGGCGTGTTGATTTGCAGTTTTTTATTATCCTTGATCACTATTCCTTTGTTATATACACAAATCAGCGGAATAGGTACACTACCACTAATAGTAAGTATGTGAAGATGTTTGTAACGCAATTATGCATAAACGGCTGAACCGATTTGGATTAAATTTTGCACACATACCCTATGGCCACGTCTAGGTTAACACATTTTATATCTATATCACATAAATTTTATCTGGGTACGTGATTGTTACTCTAGGTTGCGAGAGAAGTAGCGGGCAATAGCTAGTCTTACTAACGTAATTAAAATTAAAAAGGTGGAATAAAAAATAATTGATTGCCTTGTTTACTATAATAAGTTGAATTTGGCATTTATTGTGGCAACGTTATGTGTAGAATTATTGCATTTTTTACCTGGAAAGTGAAAATTATTACCTAACTACTAGAAAGGCAATAAAATAATGTTTTACTGTAAGATTATGCTTGCGTCAACTAACATTGTTGGTTTATTTGATTTACTCCGGGTTTTTCCACTCCAATTATTGAGGCACCAAGATCGTCCCGCCATCTTCGCGTGGATCTGTCATAATGATAGATAGATAGATAAATCGTTTATTTGGTGCACACAAAAGACACAGCATAACATACAAAAGCACGATAAAATAATAAGTAAGTAGGTACATAAATATTAGGAAATAGCTTCCTACAAGGTGCTATAATGTACAAAGTAGAAAACATGACATAAATGATGCCGCTGGACGTTTGCCCGAACCAACATTTAAACATTGTGGGCTGATATTCGTTCATTGTTTATTTACAGGCAAAACTGGAGTTCTTCAGAAATGGTATCGTTGATCAGGAAAATGAGTTGAGAGAGCTGAAGAATGAATTAAGAAATGTGCAGGTAAGATATTTTAAAGATCCGCTTCTGTACATTTCTGTGCTTGAAGTATTAAATAAATAAATAAAGTCAGGTAAATGGGATAGGGATGTTGACATTTTTTTTTATTTCAAGTCTAAATAATATTTGTTTGCATATAGTGCAAACAATATTATGAAAAGTGTAAAAGCTTCAAATACTGTTATGTTATAAACATTTTAAAATAACTTTTTTCCTAGCATGGGGGTTTAGATCATTATTTTGTACCAGGCTATTTATTTCACGTCACTATATTTATATTATATTTTATTATGACATCAAAAATGATACGGATTTTTGCCAATTTTTTTTTTACAGGCAACACTAGAAAATATAGAGAACCAGCTTACCAGAGCCAAGTCAAGTGCCAAAGAGAAACTTATAGAAGCCAAAAAGTGCTGCAACAACAAATTACCTCAGGACCCAGACTTTCCTCATAAGGAAGACTTTGATGTACTGCCTTCAGATATAACCAGGTTACAGGAACATTACTATGAGCTGCAGACTAGGGTCGATTGTATGGATCAAGGGGATGAGCAGGTAAGATAGTTTAACAATATTTTATTAATACTTCCACTTTGAGTCGACTACGTCGGTAAAAGTTATCGATTAGTAATAATTTAAATAATAATAAATTTTATTTCAACTTCAAATACATTCCTTTTATAACAAAACAACATGGTAATTTAAGCATAATCTAGTAAGTTTTACAAGACATCTGTGTCTGAACTAGATAATTTAATATCTGTATCTCAGACAACAACGCTCTGCTTTATAAAGATACGGACCTAAGAAGCAGAAGTATTTATTTACGAACGCGTGCTTTAACATGGGTCTGATAGGGAGGGCTACAGTTTTTCTTCGTCTATATGGTATAATAGCTTTATCAAAGTTCTCTCTTGAATGTTGCCTCAGAGTAGCGAGCAGTATAAGCAATTAGTAATCGACGTCGGCTGATCTTATTTCCTGTTGATCAATGAGTTCGGGTTTTGGGCTTGCTGCGGTCGGTTCGTGGATGGGTGACCATACATTACATATCGAGACCCCTCAGTGCCTCAGAAAGCACGTTAAGCCGTTACTCCCGGCTGTCATTCGTAGATCTTTGACAACCAGTCTTATCAACGGGTATCGTTTTACCCAGTAACTGGGTTGTGGAGGTCAATTTTTCTAAAGTTTTTTGAAATTATGATTCGCGGCCCTATCAGATACCTATTTATTTATAGAATTATAGTCATAAAAATCATCAATATCTCTAAGTTCATATAATCCTATTGAATGACTATTTCATGAATTCATAACATTTGAGGATTGTTGTAACTTAAGGAAATGTATTGCTGATTCTAATGATTACAATTTCTGTAAAGCCATATTTGTTACGGTCGCGTATCATATTTTAATTAACATACAACCTGACACTGACCTGTAAACTACAAAAAAAGTTAGAAAATTTTAAATTTCGTGGGCTACCTTGGAGCATCCACCTTAATGACAGCCTTCTATTAATTATTTTAATTTCCAATTCTTTTACTAGGTAATCAAAGAATATGAAGAACGTGAGAAACAAATAACAAAATTGAAATCTGAACAAAACAGCTCCAGCAACATGAATAAGACTCTTGACTATAAAATGAACGAAATCAGGTAAGTTATGTAGTTTTTGTAAAAATAACTTGTAATGTCTATAACTTAAAAGTCTGTTAAAGTTTACTTTCCGTTATAATTTAAATATTTGTATGATATTTACAATAGTTATAGTAATTCTGAAATCGACTTACTTACCGCGATGTATATCTGGTTTTGTATCGAGTTGAAAATTACGGGCAAGGCCGAAATTTACCTTTTCAAAATATTAAGAAAAATAAATAAACTAAATAATACGTAAATACTATGACATTTAAATTATGGTGCAGTAATGATATTAAAAAAAAATGCTTCTTTCATAGGTCAAAATGGCTGCCACCTTTGGAGAACTTACTTCGTGATATCGACAAGAGTTTTGGGGATATGTTTTCAAAACTGGGCTGCGCCGGCGAAATTAAACTTGATAAAGGTGGAAGCGATGTGAGTATACTTACGCCACCCACACATTGCTGTGTCGTGTTGTGTCGTGACGCGGGATACAGCAATCAAACGAATCTGTTCTGGACTACGTCAAATCCCAACGAGTTTTGATTGGCTAAAACAGCGTCAGAAAGCGTCAGGACACGACACAACACAGCAATATAATCGGCGTGTTCACTGTCATTCGTGGATCTTTGACCAGTCAGAAGCCCAAAAGTCTGACAACCTGTAACCAAAAATCTGGAGTCACACGTGTTAGGGGATAAATCGAATAGCTTACGTGTGACTCCGGTTTTTAATTTGTCTGTCTGAGATGACTTGTTTATACCTTTTTAGTTGACTTTTTGCCGTAGATGGGTTTTAGTTTCATACTTTTATTTAAATTATTTTGGGGTTATAATATATACATTTTTGAAATGGAGTTTAGAAGTTATGAGGGAACAAATTACCATACATACATACATACCGGTCAAAATCATAACCCTCCTTTTTGTTTTGCCGTAGTCGGTTAAAGAAAGGGACTGTTGTTCCGATTACGTGCAACCACACTGCAGCATGCAGTGTGCCGTGGCATCCGGATTACCGCAGTCTTGTTGCACCATAACAAAATTATTCTGTAGGAGATTCAAGCTTTTTTTTCTAGCATACTAACGTCGATATTCCCTTTTCCAGGAGGATTACGACAAATACGGCATATCAATTCTGGTGTGTTTCCGTGCGTCGGAACAACTGCAACAGTTGACACGTCACGCGCAGTCGGGAGGCGAACGAGCTCTGTCTACCGCTTTGTACTTGATGGCGCTTCAAAGACTCACTACTGTGCCGTTCAGGTAAGTTATACGTCGCGGAGACGTATCATTATTAAGTTGTAAGTCACTGTTATGGTGAGTACATGTGTGTGAAACGTAACATGAAATGTAACATACTTTAGAACGACAGTAACTGCTGAATACATGATAATTATTTCATTAAAAAAAGTTAAAAAAAAAAAATTGCTCGCGGTTCCTGATGTGTTGCGGCACGTTGTTGTTGGGTGACGCTGTACAGCCCGGCGCGGCTGGCGTGAGTTCTAACCTTACTTATACGTCGTAGAGACTTACAGTATTTTTATCTCACGAAGCGACTTTACTTGTGGTAAACAAGTGTACGAACACGCTTTGAATGTGTGTTTAAGCGCAAGAGCTCTCGGTACCGTCCGAGATACGGGCGGAGTCGGATGTATGTTTATGTAATATTTGCGGACGCTACTCGTCTTCCCGCCCACATTCACAGCGTTTTTGTACAGTTGGTTACCATAAGTAAAGCGCGCGTCGCTTAGTGAGATAAAAATACTGTAGGTACCACCACATGTTTTTTTATAGATGCGTGGATGAAATAAATCAAGGCATGGACCCAATAAACGAGCGCAAAATGTTCGAGTTATTGGTGAAGGTGACGACAGAGTGTGACAATGCGCAGTACTTCTTGTTGACTCCTAAGGTAAGTTGTAAAAATATAGGGTTATTTATTACTTTTGCCCTGTTAACGGCATTATGCTCACCCTTAAAACATCATGGGACTAAAAACATTACTGGCAAACTATTGCCACTTGTCAGTCAGTCTGTTGTCTGCATATAAACGGTCTTATTACAAAAACAAAACGAGGTCTATCTTTCCAGTCAACTTAGTCCCGGTTCTAAAACTAGTTTTTAGTATTCTATACCCGAAGGGTGCCAAACGGTACCCTATTACTAAGCCTCCGCTGTCAGTCTGTGAGTCAGCAGGCTGTATCTCTTGAACCGTAATAGGTAGACAGTTGCAATTTTCAGGCATTGTGTATTCATATTGCCGCTTTAACAACAAATAATAAAATAAAGTAGAAAATGAACCCCCCGGGGGGCCCGTTTTTTGATAAATATTGTCAGGTGGTCCGGAACCCTTCGTATGCGAGCCCGAGTCGCACTTGAACGGTTTTGTATTACCTTCCTGGGAGTAAAGTTTGAAATACGAATACTGGTACGAAATGAATATATATTAAAAACTAGATGAGGTCGGCGTGAGACTACTCTGAGAAGAAAGGCCGAAACAAACTCAGTTCGTAATAAGACAAACCTCGTTTTGTAAAAAAACAAATCACAGAATTTGTTTTCAATGCTGAGCATGAGGTCCTGGGTTCGATTCCCAGGTCGGGCAATGTGTTATTGGGTATTTCTATCTGGAATTTATCAGTATCAGCCCGGGGTATGGATTTGTGCCCGGTTGATGGCAATAGGCTCGCCCCCTATTACATGGAACTTAAACATAACTGGCTAAATGTGGGAGCACCTCTGCCCAACCCTTCGGGGAAACAAGGCGTGATGTTATGTGTGTTTTTCAAGGCTAAAAGTCCACTAGTTTAATGGGTGACGTGTAAGTACCAAGTAGTCGATTAAAATTTTCCCAATAATTGAAACAACATTTTTATTTTCCAGCTGCTAACAAATCTGGAATACAACAACAAAATTATGGTTCACACGATTATGAACGGACAGAAATTAATGAAAAATAATGAATGGAGCATCAACACGTTCCTTGAGAAGGCACATCATTACAGAATGTCTTGACATTCTCATGACGTTTAATTTTTATATAATATTCGTATTAAGGCTCAATTACACGGAGAGATTTTCTCGCTCGTTGCGATTATCGCACTCATGTAAACACACTCAAGAGACTCGTGGCAAGTAATAGCTGCACTGGCCGATCGGTCTAGGTTAAGCCATTCTTGTCGAAGTCGGTCCGTGAATGGGTGGCTATCTATTGAATACTTAGACCCCTCCGTGTCTCGGAAAGCACGTTAACCGTTGGTCCTGAGTGATATTCGTAGATCTTTGACAGTCGTTACGAGTCGTCAGAAGCCCGAAAGTCTGACAACCAGTCTTACCAAGGGGTATCGTGTTACCAGATAACTGGGTTGTGGAGTTCAGATAGACAGTCACTGTGTGTCGAGTCAACTTTAACTCGTTTTCCTTTTATCTATAATCGCCTATTCCAGGCGAGAAGCTCTCTACTTGTAAATGAGCCTTTATTTGTTGTAATTGTAGGTACTTAAGTTACTATAAGTTACGCGAATTCTTCATTGGTCTTCTTCTCCTGTATTATCATGAACTATTTGAGAATTCGTATGCCGTGGTAGATTATTAGCCAGTCAGTAGGTATTAGTTACGGCCCCGAGCCCGCCAGCCGGGCCCAGGGCGTGGGCTCGAAGGTAGGCGCTTTACTTTGTGTTAATAATTTCATCATCACAGCTTTCAAAATGTGGAGGAGCTCGTGGCTAAGTTATAACAGCCGCACGGGTCGATCCATCAGGTTAAGCTGCGCTTGCCGGGGATGGTCCGTGGATGGGTGACCGAGAGGATACCGAGACTCCTCCGTGCTTCGGAAATCACGTTAAACCGTTGGTCTCGGCTGTCATTCGTGGATCTTTGACAGTCGTTACGAGTCGTCAGAAGCCCGAAAGTCTGACAACCAGTCTTACCAAGGGGTATCGTATTACCCAGTTACTGGGTTGTGGAGGTCAGATAGGCAGTCGCTCCATGTAAAATACTGGTACCCGGTACTGGAAGGCGACCCCAACATGATTGGGAAAAGGCTAGGCAGAAAAAAATGAGCTTTCGAAACGGTGAAGGAAAACATCGTGAAGAAACCGGCATGACCTAGAACCAAAAATTCGAAGACGTGACATATACGATCCAGCACTTGACCCGCGTGGTAGCCTACAATCCACTCCCTCTCGAAGAGAGGAGACCTGTGTCCCAACAGTGGGAACCCTGTAGGCTGCTTATGCGTATGCAGTTGTTACTACTGCGGCTAACTGCTTAGGATGCGCCTTACGTACATTTTAGTATCGCAACTCGTGAAAGCAATTTTAAGGGAAACTTGATCCTCTAGAAACTTTGGTCTTCTAATGATAATCGCTTTTTAGATAAATGTTCAATCTGGCCTTTTTTTAGATTGACAGAAACGGAAAGATGTTTTGAACTCGTTATGAGGGGTGCGTTAAGGCGTGACTTGGCGGAAATGTTGCCACGTGTTGCCACGCCGAGCGCTGGACGCTGTCTCTGCGTCAAACGCTCAGCGTGGCAACACGTTCATGTTCGGGTTCGCGACAAGTCAATCGTCATCCTGAGGGTGCCTCGTTGAGAGGTGAAACACGTGTCGATTTCTTACAGGGTTTTTATGACTTTATAGGAATAGTTAAGCGGAATAGGTTACTAAATATATCTATTGTATTTTTTGATTGATGATTCTTATTATAACAATTCTGTAAGATATTTGTTACGGTCGCGAATCATGTTTTGATCAACAAACAATCTATCACTAACCTGCAAATCGCAAACAACGTCAGATAATTTTAAGGCCTAATAAAATGTTACATTCGTGCTAGTTGTCGTTCCAATGAAGAAATTGCGTAATTTCTGGGTAATATTATAATTGAATGTCTTTATCAAACCACCTATTTGTCAGTACAAAGTAGATTTTAGTTATTTTCCTCTTAAATATAACAATATTTAATATGCATCAGTTCTTTTCGTAATAGGGTAGGCACAAATCTGGGACCGCATCAAAATCATTTGCCGGGCAAGTAAAAGTGACACTAGTTGCATTCGCATATGGTACAAAATCGCTTCACATTTCACTTTTTGTTAAAGATTGACCAGCTAATTAAATATACTATGGCAAAAACCCCTGAGCGGATAAATCGCATGAAAGATAAAATGTTAGGACAGTGCCATAATAAAGGCGATAAATCACGCCTCTTAACTACACAGACCACACAGACACACACACACCAGACGACACTATACAGACGATTTAGTAACCGGCATCCGTCAAGGGGGTGATTCTACCCGTTATACTAAACAACTTTCGCTAAGGAACACATAACCGATTCGTAAAAAAAAATTGATACGTAATATACATACTACGTGGAGACGACAGTACTACAATAAATGAAAACACTGACAATATTATAGCATGTGATTATTTTGAAACTATCAAATAAATCCTAACATCGAAATTAAAAACTATTTTTTTCAAACACTAATTTTAGTTCGACCTCACCGCTGTACCGCGGCGAGGCGGGGCCCGCGCTGGCTTCCGTGGGCCGCGCACGCTGACGCACAGAGCGAAGGCGATGGGTTTTGCCAATCAGCCGACTAGCTGTAGTAACTAAACTATTGAATTTATTTGATTTACGTTTTTTATGCAGACTGGGAACGTCATGAATAGTCGTCATGCGCAGTTTCATTTGTTGTCGTGTCATCGTCCCCACCTAGTATGCCCAGCGAAATTCCGATTTGTGGTGTCCCCGGTTTTGTTCCTTTCATCTTGATATGTACAACGTATAATATGTTAGGTATATATAACTTAATTTACAATGTAAATCATTTAAAACATCTGTCAAATGTCTTAAAAGTGGCGCCATCATTCGACACTTATCCATGCGTGTGGCGAAATTGAGAACTAGTATGGAATGTACTGGATTTGACAGAGCTTTGACGTCTTCCCTTTGCAACCAGCGTCGCCTTAACACACAACGAACGACAAACTTATCGTTCTTTTATTATTTTTATGCCTGAAACTAACTATCCGTAATGACCAGGGTTTCGAATAAAGGAGACTTCCTCCTAGGTTTAAGGCGTAAAAATTACCAATGAGGTTTTATATTGATCTAATATTTTTTAGTTAACTTTAGGTGCAATGTTTTCAAATATACCTAATGATAATTAGATCTGAGGTTTCATAAAAAATTTCAGGGTTTTTTATTTATCGAGGAAGCAACCCAGCTCGAGCGATAGTTTGTTTTAGGCCGATTGTGTTATTCGCGATGGGTCATATTGGCCTCACAGGCCACTTTAACTTTATGGATGTCATTCAATTGTGTTTTTGTATCTTTGTAGCGTTTTCTAATGATTGTCTAATTTTAATGTTATAATAATGGTTTTAATCCTGTGAATTTGTATTCTGTCCTTTTATACATGCAATGTATAATTGTAAAACTGATGATAATAAACGTGATATCAATCTGTGTTGACTATTTGTACGTACTCTAGTTTTCTACTATTTAAACTGTAGTTATAGAGACGGTCGATTTTAAGTTTGTATAGGAATTTGTCACAACCCACTTGCATTGTGTGGCTTATAAGGTGAAAAAACAAATGAAAAATATTATAAGGGGTCTTTATTTATTTTTTAAAGGTTTACCTGGTTCAAAACACGTATAAAATAGTTTTATGTATAGATATAAAAACTATCTTTAATAACACCGGTATCACAAGCTCTCATTTTATGCTAAAATTTAAAGCTGAAGCAAACTTTTTTTATTTTTCAAACTTTTTTTTTTTACCTCTTAAAACATTTTCCATTACTTTTATGAACCTTATATAAGTAAACTTTAATATGTAAGTATACGTATCTACGTACGGTTATTATCGGGTGACGATAATACCCATAATATATAGATATGCTATAGTCGCCGTGTTAAGAACGAGTCTTCGGGCCATAAATCATTGTTATTAGTTTGTCTCGCTCGCACTTATGGAGTTCGCAGGCGCAAGACGCAAGGCGTTGCACATTCTTATTGCTACTGACATTTTATGCCAAGAATGTCTTCGCAGTTTTATCTCGATACTATTTAGTTTTCGATTTCGGATCAAAACGAAATAATCAATCAATGCTTATGATTTTTATAATAATTATCGTTTCTGTTTCCTAATAACTATACGTATAAGGGAACAAACATTTTAAACTTCATCATTTTAATATCTGTTAATAAAACAAATGTTTTAAAAACTCATTTTTATCCAATCACAATAACATGATTTCAATAATACAGGAATTAAAAATAATACGTCTTTATAAGAATGATTATGGTTTTAATTCGGTTTCCAAAATACATGTTTGTATTATTAATAATTATCATTGAATGTTATTGTAACAATAAATATTTTTTTAATTAATTGGTATTTTTATTTTAAGGACTTTGTATTAATATTGTTAGGCAGTTAGAAATACAAAATAATACAAAAAAAATATAATATAAATCTATCACAACCTAAATTTGACAAAGACAAAAAAAAACTTGTTTTTATTAGCTCATTTACACGAGGAAATATTCTCGCCCAGAAAAGGTGGTATCGAAAGAAGATTAAAATCGATGCCTCGTGTACACGTTACTCGAATGCCGGGAGGCAAGAATCGCCGACGAGACTAGCACGGACATTGGACAATTTCGTTTCTCAACAGGCGAGAAAATCTCCTTATGTAAACGCGCCTTAATTTCGAATACAAAATTGGCGCTAATATTGAAATTACATAATTCAATTTGGGAATGCATAAAGAAATAGTTGCCAACATGGCTTAAACAAAAAGCAAGCTGTGTGTTCTGTTTTCTCTAGAACGCAGGCAATGTAAACAATACAGGGAATTTTAAAGTGAAATTTCTTAGGCAGCGATTCGATAATTGGACGAGAATTAAGAGTGAAATTTCAAGAACCTTTAGGCACATTTCGTTATATGAGAGAGAAGGAAGTCTCTCTCGAGAGAAGAAACAAAAGAAAGTCTCTGATTGTGTCTCATGTCTCAAACAAAATCTCTCTTATTCTTTATTTTTTAAGAAGAATCACTTCTATCGTGTGTACGGTGCTGCACGCGCAATTTTTTCGATTGAACTGGCGATTTCCCAGTTTGCCAAGACTGACAGTTTTTATTTAATCCGAGTTCGATAATACTAAACGTTTGTTCACATTGCCTACAAATTTTCTTTCTATTACAAACAAACCTCGAGGGCCGTGTTTATGTTCTCCTCGAATGGCGACCATGAATCGGAACAGACACTCGACGTATCACTTGACCGAAGACCTGATAAGTCGCAAGATTTACTAACTATGGCTTGTTCCAAAAGTTTCGGATGTAAATGTAAACAAACAGATCAAAAAACGTACTTGAGTGCTTTGATTCGATTACTTGAATACTTAAACCTGAATTTCTAATTTTAAATGACCGCTTATAAAGGGGTCATTTAAAATTAGACATTCTAGAAATTAGAAGTTAAAAAAAGGACACAATAGTCGACAGAAAGCCAATTACAAGTCTTCGCTTTTAGACTTATAATGGAATTTTTAAAATTTTATAATCTCGAGTTTCGCCAAATTATATTTCAATTTGTTAGTGATTTTTATAGTATGAAACAAGAAAATATTACAGGCAGAAATCAAGACAGGTATCGTAAAACCGGCCATCATTGCCCGCATGTTGTACAAACCATGTTTTTGGAAAAGGGGTGACGTATAAAATGTAACCTTCAGATAAATGTGTTACTACCTTCCTCCGAATTTAACCTAAACAGGGTTTGTTTACATTTTCATCAGATACTTTTGGACCAGACTATAGCAACTCCTTAAGCTCACTTCATTTGCAAAGACAGTGTATTTTTCTTTATTTACCTTATCGAATCGAATAACACGAGTTCTTGTATCAATTACATGCTTTAGTTCGGTTTAGTTTCATACCATATTTGTAAATCTAATAAGAGAAGTAAAGAAAAATAGACTTCCAAGGGCAGCAAGACAACGGGTGTAAAAAGACGCTTAAGTAACAAAGCCGAGAATCACTTGTACTCCTCGATTTTTTTTGTACTGGACCATATCCACTACTCCTGTACCGTTGCATGCACCCATCGGCACAATGTTTTGCATGCGTTACGTTGCACAATACCGTGAAAAGCAAATATTCACAACAAAAAAACCTTTTTTCCAAAAAAAAATACAACCGCCTTCCAAAAAGACACTACAAAGTGACAAATAACTTTAATTTCGGAAGTGGGTGTCTTTGGTTCTGTAGATTCGTTATTTTCCAAATCGGTTCATAAATGACGGAGTTATGAGGTAACAAACATAAAAAAATATACAACCGAATTGATAACCTCCTCCTTTTTGGCGAAGTCGGTTAAAAATAAGATTCGTTTCGCCGTAATTATTTTTGCACAAAAATACTAAGTTTGACGTACAGAATGCGTAGACGAAGTCTTCGTAAAGGGTATTTTTACACCCTGTAAATTAATGAAAAAGTAGCTACATGTTTTGCCATTTAGGTATGGCGTTCAAAAATTGGCATTGATTCATAACATATTAAATTTTTAAATCAAAATAATAAGACAACAAAACGCAAAGTAACATGATATTTTTATGACTTTATCAAGGGTTAGACTAGCATGTGTTATCTCTCAATACCTTGATGATATCAAATAACATGTTCTGATCATTTCGTCCTTCCATTACCTTTTGAACGCATAAACCGACAAAATAATAAAGCGCCTTGGACACCAATAACTGCAGTAGGTATATAAATATATTTAACAATACCTATTATACCATTTTTAACGTATTAAGGGGGTGCATTCGGAAAGTGGGCAACGTCGCAAATAGATGTCAAATATATCGCTGTTTTGATTAATTTGGCAATATTCCTGTATGAAAATATGAAATATGGCTAATTAGTGAACTAGAATATTGACTATGAAATGCAATAATAAATATCTTAACAAAAAGATAGGACTTATCAAAAGTTATTTTGAAAAGTTTCCAAATACTTTTTTACATCTTTCACTTCACGTCACGTTCACTAACTAATTAGCCATATTTCATATTTTCATACAGGAATATTGCCAAATTAATCAAAACAGCGATATATTTGACATCTATTTGCGACGTTGCCAACTTTCCGAATGCACCCTTTTAAGTTTAACGTATTTGATATTGCAGTAAAATTTTAATAAAATAAATCTCATCAGGCGTTTGTGTTGTAAAATGATAATTTCGAGCTCATAACAAAAAAGCCGATAATGTGATAAATCTAGCCAATTCTATCAGTTCTAACCAATTATCTTCTAAATCTAATCAATAATCCAACTGCACACCTTTACCGGTCCATTGTTCGTCCAACTTGACATCGCATTCGAGATCTCGTAAAGCCGACTTTATGTCGAAACCGAAATCTTCTGCGAATTTCTCGTAGGCACTGTTGAGGATACTTTCGACGCCTAATTCGTGAAATTTGACGTTCTGGTCGCGGCATCTCGCTACCATGTTGCGTATAGCCCAGCATGCATTTTTCTGTAACGAGAATTAGCTCTTGAATACGTGTGGTAGTTATTTCAGGAATTTCTCAGGAGCAGTCCTTAAATCTGGGTCTGTGCCCGGTTGATGGCAATAGACTCGCCCCCTATTCCATGGGACTTGAAACATAACTGGCGAAATGTACTCTAGGTAACTCTGCCCACCGATTAGGTATTAATGTAAAATTAATTTGCATTGCAAACAGACAAAATATTGGCTTAAGATCTATGCTTTAGGGAAATTGACAAGGGATGGGGTTCCTCATCGGCAAAAATTACGAACTTCCACACAAACTTTCATCCCCTATTTATCTCATTTAGGGGGTCAAATTTCTACAATCCTTCCTTAGTGCTCTCTTTCGTTGTATAAGGAACTTTTGTGCAAAATTTCATGCTTTTAGGGCCAGCGGTTTAGGCTGTGCGTTGTCTGTGAAAGAATTTAAGATTTTTATTAAGGTGACCCCGCGAAATTCTTATGTTTTTCGCCATTGAATGACTTTTTCATAAAATCATGACATTTGAGAACAAATCTAACTTTTCCAATTCTGTAAATACATATTTTTTATGATCGAGAATCATATTTTAATCAAGATACAACCTGACATTGACTTGCAACAAATCAAATTTTACTTACTTACTTGCAAATAATGTACGAAAATTTGAATTTTGCGGGCAACCACTGCGGATCGCCTTAAGTGGATATGCTTAAAAACACCTTTTTTTTTAAAGACTTACCTGAACTGAAGCATCTTGAGGATGCACCTTCATGCACTCAATGATAACCTCTGGGGCCCCGCAGTCTATGAACTGTTGGCCGTGAGTCGGCTCGCGAAGGGAAAGAGCTGCTATGCATTTTAGGGTTAAAGCCGTCGCTATAGCGTTACTCTGAAATAGGGTTAAAATATATTAAGATATTATTGTCATAGCACATAACATAGATAGATAGAATACGCTTTTATAAAAACACCATAAAACTTATAGAAAGAAAGAAAGAAAGAAAAATCGTTTATTCTGCACAAACTAAACGCACATTACATAAAACACACATTTACAAAATTAGCCAAAAGCCTCATATTCAACTGCACAAAACAAAATTGACATTGCCTGATGTCAATGTCAAGGTCAGAGACCAAAGACAATTATTTACATAGATATGTAGCTTATTGCGTAATGATTAAGTTCCGACAATAACAAAATGAAAACAAACAAACAAACAAACAATCAAAACATAATTACTTAAGTACACAAAATTTCGATTACTACAAAATTTCGATAGACATACATTTAGACATTTTACATAAAGTAACATCACGCCTGTAATCCCCTAAGAGTTAGGCAGAGGTGTATCTATAATACACCCACCATTTTATTGTATAATAAGTATTACTTGATTAAGAGGCGAAATTTCAATCGTCAGATAACTTTTATCTGAGGAATAAATAATGCGGTTTGACATATTTTCTATACAAAAGCTGTCAAAACGTCAAACATATTCCCCAGATAAAAGTTATCTGACGGTTGAAAAATCGGCCCTAAGGTAGCCTATCCCCTTGAAATAAAACAATTGCGCACCGCAATTAATTAATTAATTGTAGCCCCGTACACGTGATAGAAGTGTTAAAAACTAAGGAATAAGTGAGATTTTGTGTGAGAGTAAACTTACCGAATGCCTCGATAGAATTGATACAACGATGGGCACAATACCGCTTTTGACCAGATCTCTCTTAACGTCATCATTTCCTGCCAATGCTGTGATTCTGTAACAAATAATAAAATAAATTGTAGGTACGTACAGTCAGCGACGAAATTGTACATAGATAAGTAGTAGTCACCAATTTTGATCACCACGTTTGATGTTTTTTGTCACCACATTTGATGTTTTAGATGTGTGTACGGCGAGAAATTAAACGTTGTTCGTTTTAACATGTTTCTTTTGCTCATGAACTAATTACAACCGAGTGCTTATGAGTATGGATCGTAAGCGCGTCTATAGATAGCGAGCGGTGGTAACGGGCGAACGGGACAACTATGTCCCGAACGCTGCACGTATGAAATGAATACAATAGTCCTGTGTCAGCGTTCCTACATTGGCAATTAAAGTTAGTTACGTCCCAATAAACCTACAAAAAAATTACGAAAAAGTCATGTAAATTGTAAATCTTCTATTCAAATATGATTATTGCTTTGTTTTTAATTCATATTCTTTATCGCACCTTTTTAGGCCATGAGCTATCCGAATATCAAAAAGTACTTGGCCTAGGTCCTAAACAGTACATGCGCACTAGAAAAGTGCTGGCCAGCGATCCACATCAATGATCTACGTCATCGTAACGCAGCCAAAAGTGAGGGATGGAAAATTGATTCGCTGTTACAATGTATTATAGATACTATCACTTAAAGATCGCGTGTCAATAAATCATTCAAAAGTACGAAATAAGACCCTCTTTTGTTTAGTTCAGCAAATTTAGGCCATCGCTATAGTAACTGTATGTTGCTATGACAACAGAAACGTTTTCTCAATAACAATATAGCCATTCAATTAGGAACCTCTGAAAGAAGTCGAAGACACAGACACATTTCGAAAATATACAGATTTAAAATAAAGGGTCTTCAAGATAAAGATAAAATTCCCGTCAAATTAAGTCACATACTAATAATTACCAAAGAAATTTTAACAACCACTAAGCTCTAAGAACAGGACCTAAAAATGACAACAGCGGAGAAAGGCGACTACCTATCATTCGGAGACAGAAACAACGCCTTATCAACTATCAAAACTTGGCACGAACACAACGAAAAAATATTAAAAGGAGACATTATCAGAACCACAGATAAAAACACAGCTATAACCAAGAACAGCATAATAAAAGTCAATCAAACTTCATGCGAAGACTATAGTGACAGCACTGACCAGCTAAAATATAGAGTAAGACATATCAACTACTGGAAGGCGGAACTAGAAAGGGCTATAAGAGACATGGACGCGGAAATAAACATTCTAGAATCACTAAGACAACAACTAAAAAACGCTCAGGATACTCTAAAAATCCCAGAGTATATTACAGAAGAATGCTTAGATTTGAGACGGAATAGAATGCAGTCTGACTTAATATACGATGAACCTCAAGAAGATTTATTCACAGAGTCAGCTTTGATAGAAAATGTTAAGAAGCTTCATAGAGATTTGCTCAGGGATATTGAATACCAGCTGGATATGAATGTAGCTTCGAAGAATTGGTTGGAAAGGGACTGGAGTGATAAGCATTTGGCTTTTAAGTATGAGAGCGAGAATGCTTATTTGGAGACTAAGGCTGTTAATGTTAAAGATTCGGCAGGAGCTACGAGACTTTCCGAAGGTACACGATCTATTATTTAAATTGTTTCTAGATTTTGAACGGCACCTCTGTAGAATCTTGTTCTTCCAAAAATCAACGATATTTTTGTAAACGCTTGAGATTATTTGCTATTCTAAACCATAATTAACATCGAAATATGGTTCTAAATACAACGAATTATATTATGAACGCCGTTTTGTAGAATTGGGTTGAATTAATTCCGGATTTAGAACACAGTTGTCAATCATCAACATCATTATCTCCTGCCGTTGTCCAAATTTATTTGTATTCTGCGCAGCGTGCGTCCTTCTTCCATACTCCTCTATTAGCCGTCATCTCAGTAGTCACCCCCTTTCTATTAATAACGTATCGTCGTTCACACAATCCATTCATCATTTCTTTAGTATCAGTCAACATTTTAATCCTGGCCATTTATTTCCAGGCCAATCGAACGTCCCATCCTGGGAACAACACACAATCAACGCCCTAAACGAATTCAAAATCGCAATCGACAAATCGAAAGCTTTACGAGCAAAAGTCGACGCCGTCCTTATAAATACTTCTAGAGATTTGCGTTCCCAAGACATAAAGGTCAACAAATCATTGAGTGAACGAATTGCGAGAACCGAACAAGTGAAGACCGAATTGGAAAATCAGCTCAAATTGACTTTAGAAAAGATAGTGGAGACAGAGAACATTCTAGAAATGCTACACGAAGAAATGTTGAAGGTATCACAAAGGATCCAGGTGGCTCAAACAAGGTTGAATACAAAGAACTGTAGGCCCAACGTAGAAAATTGTAGGGAAGGTTCGTTAGTAGCTTTAATCGAAGAAGTAAGAGACCTCAATGATAGTATGAGTTTGTTGCAAAAGCGGTCTTTGGAAACGGAGCAACTGAGGGCTGAGTTAATACATGAAAGGGGCTTGTTAGAGAATGAAATTATCGTGAAGAAAAAGACGCTGTTTATTGATAATGAACGGTGCTTGTTTTTGAGGTCGCATTATCAGTCTGCTGAGAAGATGTGTGGGTTTTAAAATGCATGTTAGTAAATAGTAAATTTAGGCTAAGTAAGAGAGCAAACTTTAACTTTACTAAAGTTAAGTACAGTAGCGGTTCATACGAAAATGAATTTTATAAACATGAAATTAATGTTCATAATTGGATGAAAAGCTTGATCAGTCGCTTACAGGAACACACAAATAGAATAATACTTAGCTTAAATCTCAGCCTTAGTATTAAAAGTAGACAGTTTCTCGGTTGATTTTTTTACAGTTTCTGCGGGTTTCTTTGACCCCCTTTTTTTAAATGTCAATATCGGTCTTTTTGTACTGTAGGTACTAATTGTAGTATAATCTCATAACAGTGATCGGGCAGGAGACAGTCCTTCCATAGTTCTAGGTTACCAATTCACTATAGCCACCCAAACCCATAGCCCAATATCTTTGTTTCCAAGTTCTGTAACAGTCCTGCATCAACCGAGGCTTGTCCTTGGGTGCATTTGCATAGTCCATACAGGGATAATCGTCGGTAGGTGCCTCAACACTCAAAATAGTCTAAGGGGCCACTGTGAATGGACCCCAAAAAGTACATAGTATAATCTTAAGTTTTCGCTGTGCATGAGGCAAAAGCTTTCAAATTACAGGCGAAATCAAGTTTCTAAGAGCACGACTGTTGCATGTAGATAATTATTTACTACGTGAATAAAAATGTTTTCAATAAAATAAAATAAAATAAAAAAACGTATCGATATGTGGGCTGACTCTAAATTTATAGACCATCTTTCAAAGGGTGAAAACACTAATAATATGATCAACTTTGACCCTTCAGTTGATCCATCGTCCGCTGTCGTTGACTACTAGACGATATCGGGGTCAGTAAGACCCATTTATAAACATAAATCCTACATCCACTCACAGCTTAGCCAGTTGCAAAGTAGGGTAATCATACAGCTGAGTAGAAATAGTGTAGTGTAGTGATAGAATAAAGCTCTTACAGAGTATAGTAGTCATAGAGTACGGTAGTCTTAGTGTAGAGTAGGGTAGTCATAGAGTACGGTAGTCTTAGTGTAGAGTAGGGTAGTCATAGAGTACGGTAGTCTTAGTGTAGAGTAGGGTAGTCATAGAGTACGGTAGTCTTAGTGTAGAGTAGGGTAGTCATAGAGTACGGTAGTCTTAGTGTAGAGTAGGGTAGTCATAGAGTACGGTAGTCTTAGTGTAGAGTAGGGTAGTCACAGAGAGTACTCATAGAGTAGAAAAGTAGTAGAATTAGAGTAGAGTAGTAGAGGACAGTTTGTGATTATGTTTTTATTTTATTTATAATAGCACTCACAACTTATCCGCCTGCTGCACCACGGCGACGTTATCATAGTTATCAGCGAGCACAGTGAACAGAGAGTCGACGCCGCAGTCGGCCACCATCTTGCAGAGCTCGTGACGTACCAACAGACTGGCTATGGTTAGCATCAGCTCTGATACTAAAGGAGGTTGTGTGTTTTCTGTGGACATAAACAATAGGGACATAGTTTTGTTTTTTACTGAAAACCTTTTGTACAATGGCCAAGTGCGAGTCGGACGCGATCGCTAAAATCCCGTACAACCATAAATGTTATAGTCTATCTTCTTTTTCTTATCTGCAACGTATTCTATAAAGCAGTCAACTGGCTATCTATTACGGTTAAAAAGATACAGGCTGTATCTTTTTCTATCGTTGGATTGACCTTTTGGATGAGGAACCCTAAAAATCACATAAATCGGCCCAGGCATATATATCGGTGCACAAAGAAAAAAAAAACTCAATGAAAGCATAAAATCCTCCTTTTTAAGACAAGTCGGTGACATGTGTTTCATTATTTTAATGGCTAGTTACGCAACTCAGCGGTGCGGCCCAATTACTTAGGCCGATATCTATATACGTTACTTAGCACATACTTTGGCTCAAGTGTTTTTCCTGTCACTGGTGCCGATTCCCTTGTTCACAAACTATTTACTCAGCGCCTGTCACTACTCACCTACTAAAATTACGTCAATTTACGTCAGGGGCTGATTAATTTTACAGGACTAAACTAAAATGTATCTTCTGTCCTCTTCTTATTGAAATAAAAAGAAAAAGATGCACTGAAGTTAAATTTAGTTGAGTTTGTGAACAAAGGAATCGGCACCACTGTCGCACAACTGTCAAGCTAAAAGTGCGCGATAGAGACGGGACCACGTCTAAGGGCTCCCACACATAAACACGTTACGACGTCGCGTCGTACAACGATGCGGTGTCGTTTCACGATACGACGTCGCGTCGTAGAAATCTACGATGAGCATCGTAAAAAAACACGACATCGTAACGTAATGTGCCACGCACGATGCCGTCGATTTTAGTTCAATCCGAAAAATGAACCGCACTAGACGCATTCTGCTTCTGCTGTTAATAAGAAGACGAAGAAAGAAAAGACAGATACTCAGAAGATATTGGATCCACCCATTTCTTTCAAACATGAATAACGGGAGTCACTTTATAAAGAAGTACAATGCCTTAAAAATAGACCACAACAAGTTCTTTGATTACTTTAGAATGAGTGTATCAAGTTTCGAAGAGTTACTTCATCGGATAACTCCACATATAGCAGGAAAATATGGCAGAGGCAGACCACCCATCGAACCTCTCGAGATGCTGGGATTAACTGTAAGGTAAATGAAACAACAACTTTCTCATATTTTTTCATTCACAAATCAACGACACTAAACAACAATTTTTAAAAATTAAGTTGTTAACAAAGAAAGCTTCACCTCAAATTAACAGATATTAAATCAACTTAAACATAATTTTAAATCAACATTACACCTTTGGATTCCTTTTTTTAAGAAAAGTCATAAAGCGATAGGGGTGATGCTATTGGTTCACGTGATGTATTCGAATGATCATTAGATACGCTCTCATCGCTTTGGCCTTGGTTGGCAGCTGGTGACAGTGCTGATTCTCGGGTAGACTGTGTCGAATTTCCGGCTGTTTGGTAACCACCGTGGTAAGAACTTTGCCATGAACTTTGGGGTCTTTGTGTTTCATAGTTACTCTGGTACGAAGATGGACAATTGCTCTGAGAATAATATATAGAGGTATGTTGCTGTGATTGTTCGTATAGATCCGTTAAAACTTTTAAGACCCGACTTTGGAAAATTAACGTTTGATGATCATTTAGTTTATTTAAAGATGGTAATATCGCTTTAAAAAAAGATAAATGTCTGTTTTCGGGCTCGTCTAATTTTGCCATAATTTCTTCTTCAAATGTATCGACATTTCTCCTTTTTCGTGATGGCTGGGTTAGAGATGGACTTTTAAATTTTATTTTTGGACTTTCCTTTTGTGTGTTCTGATTGTTTGTTTCTAGATCTATTATACTATCATCGGTTTCGTTTTGATCATTTCTTTTTAAAAAAAGGAGCTGTTTATATAAATGATATGCCTTAAGTTTGCTAGCGCCTGCTCCAGATTTATTTATTTCTTTAAGTTTTTTTACGTACTTGGCATAGTTATCTTTAATACCAGTCCATTTCTTTAACACAGCATTACCTGAAACAATAGTATTTTATGTTTAGACACACATAAATAAATAAATAATACATTCACTCGCCCATCCCACTAACACACGCACACACACGCACCACACTGATACACATATACAAATGCATACCTTTACATAGATTATTTATACACTTTTAAATTGTAGTGTGGACTATGCCTATACTACAAATTATTTCATTTATTTATTTCCTTATTTTATTTCAGGTTTTTGGCATCAGGAAACACCTTTCAAGACATGCATTTAAACTGCTATCGTGGAGCGTCTACTATTGCTAAAACTGTAAAAATAGTCTGTGGTGCTATATGGAAGCATCTTTTGATCGAAAATATACCGAAAATAACTACTGAACGGCTAACAAAAAGTGCTGAGAAGTTTGCCATGAGTGCCAACTTTCCTAATTGCATAGGCGCACTTGACGGGAAACATGTTCGAATTTGGAGTCCCAAACATGGCGGATCGCTTTTTTATAATTACAAAAATTATCATTCTGTATCGTTGTTGGCTCTCGTAGATTCTAAATACAGATTTATATATGTTGATATTGGAGCATATGGCAAGGAATGTGACTCAACCGTTTACAATAATTCAAAATTGAATGAATTACTTTTAAAAGGACAACTTCCTTTACCAACACCAAAGCCTTTACCAGGCTCCCAAACGCCTCTTCCTTTTGTTTTTGTTGCAGACGAAGGCTTACCGTTAACAAATAATATAATGCGTCCATACCCAGGAAAACATTTGACGATACAACAAAGAGTTTTTAATTATCGTTTGAGCCGAGCAAGAAGATTTGTAGAATGTGCGTTCGGTATCCTGGCTAACAGGTGGAGGGTATTTCATCGACCATTGAATGTTTCTTTAGATCTTTGCACAAATATCATAAAAGCAAGCTGTATTTTACATAATTTCATTCTAAACCGAGAAGGAGCCGAAACATTTGAAGATATAATAATTGATGATACTTTTATTGAACTACAACAATCCACACAGGAGGGTAGAACAAGAACAAGAGCTACCGACATAAGAAATGAATTTTGTGATTACTTTAATAGTGATGTGGGAGCTCTTAGTTGGCAACTAAATAAAATATAGGATATTACTTACCATATTTTGTTTTTTCTTGATAACTTAATTCTTCAAAACCAGGAAATAAATTTTCGCACACCTCTTTCCATGCTGTTGTTTTCTCATTTTTATTCTTATATTCTTTAGATGTTTTGTCCCATAGTACGGGACGCTGCTCGACTAGGGTAATTAGATGATCGACTTCAATACCATCCGTCATCTTTGAATTTTGAATTAATATACACAATAGAATAATATCAGTGTAAAAACATAGGTTCGGGGTAAGAATTTTATCGTCTTTTCTAGTTCGACAAACATGACAGATGACAGACACTCTTTTTTTTCAAAAGGTGCGCGTCTTCTGTTTTTTCTCTCGGCGCAGCTTCTAGAACCCTCTAGAAAGCGGTGCGAAAGGAGTTCCTAATATATCCTCAACTGCGCAGGAATGTATCGTGAATTTCTAACGTCACGACGTCGTATCGTGCATCGACACGTTACGACGTCGTGTCGTAGATTTCCACGACGCGACGTCGTATCGTGAAACGACACCGCATCGTTGTACGACGCGACGTCGTAACGTGTTTATGTGTGGGAGCCCTTAGTCATATCACGAGCTAACTAACGATTGTAAATCCCGGCCTAATACCGTACTGTACCTAATTTTGCTCTGGATAAGATACCTGTGATAAACAGGAAAATTAAACTTATATAATAAATGATATAAAGTTATATTAAATATACATCATTCGTTTTGTTCTGTTTTTACGACAGGGAAGTGTTTTACGACAAGTTGTTCTAAATTTCAGTATATTTTAAATTAATTGTATAACAATTCAAAGTGTGCCATTTGAATTTGCCATGTCAAATAACGATACTGGCGTACATGGATATGCTGAGAGTATTCATGATGAAGATGATCTGCAATTAAGATTCTATCTCTTGAAGATAATAGATATCATTATGCTGGCGCTGACACTAGCAACATTGACGTACGGAGTAACATCATGGTGCTGTATAAAGAAGTTCCGTAATATCAAAAACTTTGTGATTCTCAACATAATTTTAGCAAACTCCTTAGGCTTTGCTGTGCTGATTGGGTTTTTATTCATTTATAATAACAAAATTTCAATTTATACATTAACTATTCTATACATAAGAACCGAAGTAATTATTTACTTAAAAACGGTGAGCAACCATTGGCTGTTGGTGTTGTGTCATATGTTTTACGTAGATATTGTAAAAGTTTTTAATGGCCACATTCGAAGGAGGTATTTAAAAAGTTGCCTCTTTTCATGGGGTCTTGCTTTAGTTACAACACTATTTTTTACCTGTCTATACGAGTATTTAATTCGTATTCCAAAAATAGGCTTGTTTTTCAGAAAGATATCAAAAACCAAAAATATTGATTTATTTCAAATTTTCTTTGGATTATGTCAAATTTTACCGTTATTAGTTAACTGTTGTTTTTACATTATAATTGTGTGTTCACTTGGCCGTAGTTATAAGTCCAACGCATATACAGCTTCTAACATCTGGCGTCGCTTGTACATCGCCACTTTGATATTTATATTGAGCGACGTCATTATGTTGGCTGATTTTTTTATGTCTGTAAAGCACGGTTTCTATTCAAACACAACATTGATTATTTTAAAAATATTAATGTATTATTTTAATTTATTAGTGTTAGAGATTTATTTGGTCGTTGTAAAGAGTAATCGAGAATTATGGGATGAGTTTTATGAAAATAAATTTAAACAAAGGTTTTTCCCAGCAAATCGTAAGAAACACGGCATCAATATGCATGGAGAAATTTTTGGGGAACCTCGTTGTCGTTCTGTTCTTGATGTATAAGTAGTAAAGCATGTAATGTTTGATGTAACGTGACGTTGGTAGGACATAAAAAGGATTGTAATTTTATGTATACTATTACTATTACTTATAATATAATTTAATTTTAATATTATAATCTCTGCAGCCCTAACCATCGGTAGCTTGGACCCTGCTCCCTATACCGGCGGACCACTGTTTTTTATAATTTAAATGTTTTTTTATTTTAAGAAATTTAAAAAAATGTAAATACATATGAAGTAAATTGAATAAACGAATATAATGATAAATATATAATGATAAATAAATATACAGGGTGTTAGGGTAAACACCGTTTTCCTCTTAAGGGGTCATTCTACTCATCATTATGAACAACTTTTACTATGGGACCAAACCTGAAATCGGGAAAAAAAAATCAGCTGTTCCCTACATTTTGACGAGTTATGCGAACATAAATGTAGGGAACAGCTGATTTTTTTTTCCCGATTTCAGGTTTGGTCCCATAGTAAAAGTTGTTCATAATGATGAGTAGAATGACCCCTTAAGAGGAAAACGGTGTTTACCCTAACACCCTGTATATATATGTAATATTATAAACAGGTAAAATTCGTTTGTTTGTAAGTTTTTATGTAGGGGTAATCTTAGGGTAAAATTGAATACTGGAATATTCAGGTTGTTTTCCTTGCTATTATTTGTATGTTTCTATTACTATGAGGAATAAGAATTAGAATTAACTGTTTTAGAGAAATAACGATAATTTATGGAAATATAAGAAATGTATTGATACATTAATTTTAAATGTGTTTCCATGGAGTTTCTTGTCCTTCTTCTCCATGAAAACCTAGTTTTACGAACGGACAACTAGCTTTCTAATTAACTGTTGACAAACCTAATTGAATTAAATGCCTGGTCTTGTCTTTCTGTGCTTTATTCATAAAATCCTATCCCTGCACACACCATATTCGTAGGAAATGACATGGGAACATACCCAGCATTTTTTAGGGGTGGGGCAGAAGTAAATAAACTCGATAAGTAGTAGGAATTTCTTTCGATAAATACGCGTGCGCTCGATTAATCGATACTGCATTGTTTGGCGCTGTAATTTTGAATTTCAACAAATAAATAATTAATTTATTATTGTACTTAAATAACCAAATTTTGTATCTTTTAGTATAGGACCAGGGTGGGGCAGATGCCCCCACCTTGTCCCACCGGGGGTACGCCCGTGGAACCTGACATAAAAGAACCAGTAACCATTGTGACACACAAAGCTTTATATTTAGGTAATATATATTAAGAATCAAAATGATGGCAGCTGGGTTTGACTTTACGGTTTCAGAAAACGCTCGACTCTCAAAAATTGCGGACACTACGTGGCGCCCAACGCTCTTCTAGGAAACCATAGGTTAACAACCATAGACTAACCTTTCAACAGATTTGTTAAAGGCACCAACATTTGAGCGCCCAACTCCTTGGCATGGTCGTGGGCCCGACCGAACTCCACTCGCACATCATCGTCCAATGTCATCTTTCGTATCACTTGCAGAGTTTCACTTAGCAGCTGAAACAGGTTTTAGTGTTATGGCATGTTCCAAAAGTATCGGACGAAAATGTAAACAAACCCTGTTATTTTGTTTATGGTCTAATTCTTACACAATCACTCACTAAAGGGAATTAGTAACAAATTCATCTGTATTTAGATGGTTACATCATTCTCAAATAATCAATTTTTTAAATAACATTATGAAATTGTAATTGAAAAATCATTGACGAAAATTGAGGTTATAAAAATTAGGTAAGTACCTCAATTGTCAAATGTAAAACATCTTTAAGGTGATTTAAAATTAGAATTTCAGGTTTAAGTATTCCAATAATCGAAGTAAAGCACTCAATTTGTAAGAAGGTGATAATGAATCGGTCGTAATGTTACCGCTGCTGGGAATCAAGCACATTCAAATTGTGGTTCCAATGTGCAGGTCACTAGAATGATATTGTTTTTTGTTCATTGTTCTCACATACAGAAGCAACAAGAATAATAATAATAATAAATAAATACAAATCTTTATTACAGACCACATGATCCATAAAAAAAAAATGTACCCTGTGAATTTTGTAATAAGAATCTAGATTTAAAAGAGTGTCCTTGGAGTTTCTTGCCTGTTCCTCTATATAGAGATCTAATTTTGGAATGGGCAACTAGCTTCACCTTTCTGACTAACTGACCGACTCTTTGCCAATTCAAAAGTCATTGTAAATGGTTTTAATTGATATAAATGCTTTGTGTGAATTTGATCGCAAGATCCGGATAAACATTATTGGAATTTCTCTGTACCAGCCTGGAGTCTTCTACTATGGGTGTGTCTTTATACATTTCTACCGACACCTTCAGGGAATAAGGCGTGATATTACGATGTTGTTTTGTAAATAGATTTTGTACTCACTTTGACGTTACCAGTGACATTCAGTAAAAGTTTCAGGTTTTCAGAGATATTCTTTGAGAAGACTTTCTGTCGATTCATCTCGTGTTTAATACAGCATGTCGTGGTCCATCTCAGTGTGGCTATTAATAAATCTTCGTTTTCTACGTTGTCTAGAATACTGAGAAATAGATAAAAATATAATATCTACTAGCAAGATAGAGGCATGTGTGGTCTAACGTGAATGCTTGGTAGTTGAGGACGAATGTGTATGCCTGTGCCTTTAAGAATAGGGGAAGATCAACGAAACTTTAGGGGTATGAGGAACAGGGTGTAAACTTCACTCACCCTCTATAGAAAAGGTGGGATCCACCGACCAGACGGGTGTTGATTGTGTCGGTTGATGTGGATTGATGTCGGTTAGTCTTATATATGTTAAACGCGCGGTAAACTTAAATAGCGCGATGCAGGATTTGTGACGTCAAGTCTTTGATGCGTAGTTCGCATGTGGCGATGTAGATGCCGCCATAATACTATGTGAAAGATATGGACATGGTGACTACTGAGATGACGACGGCTGACGCAAGATAAATTGGGATAAGAGCAGGAGGGCAATGACTTGTACAGTCAGCAATAAAAGTCGATTAACACACTTACTTTTAAATATCCTCTAAAATGACACAAAATGATTTGATGCATTGCTTTTCAACATTTCATGTTAAAATTTTATGCTAAGATTTAATACTCTTTACATCAGATCGGATTTCTTATGATTTTTTTTTTCAATACTTAATTAAGATTTTAAAAACTGAAGTGTTAATCGACTTTTATTGCTGACCGTACATCTACCAATAGATTGTTTTGGCTCATGCTAGCTATTTGTGATTACCTATTGAAATATACTTACTATTTGATCAAATCCACGCCCTTGTTGTCCAACAAATCAGGCTGCATTTCCATCAATGCTGTCATAGTATTCAGTGTGCTTATAATGAATTTTGTGTCCTTTTCACCAAGCTCTTGACACAGCTTACTGTACTTTGAATATAGAAGGTCTAAGAGGAGTTTGTATGCACCCTCCTTGCCTGCTCGTACTCTGTGGGCTATGTCCTTCTGGCATTCAGACTGGAAAATGGAATATTTTAAATTAGAGTCGATTTCTTCAATGCCAAATCTTTGCCTAATACTCGCAACCAGCGTGCGTGTATGAACGTTAACGAAGCAAGAAGTATGTAAGAATCGTAGCAGGTCGCGTTCTCTAGTTTCTACCTACCCCCATGGGCAAAAGGTGTGAGTTTACAGATCCTTATCCAAGGAATAATAATATATTTGTTTACAGTTTTTCGATACAAAAACTTTCAAACGTCAATTTTTATTACTCCACGGATAAAACTTATATCGCGTTAAAGTAATATTGTAAATTGGTCAGTTGATTTTGACTTTAAAATAAAGTTATGACTATAGTTTGACCGAAAACGCTGCCGCGTCTTAGGTATGTGCGCGGCCAGACGTAGGGGTAGTGCAGGCCGCTCATTCGTCAACGTGAAACGTCACGGCGCGTGCCGACTCCTGCCTGGCCGCGAATTCCTTAGGCGCGGTACAGCGGTGTGGTCAAACTATAGTAGATTAGAGACCCTCTATTATATTTTTAGTTAAAAAGCTAGTACTATAAATGATGGCAAGTTACCTTCAAAACCTCTAGTTCTTTGAGAACAGCATCTACATTATATTTCTCCTCCGCACACAGCTCCTTCAGCTTAGTAACAGTGTCCACTACCAAATGATTGTCTCCAGATCCAAGAGATAAGTCTTTTATAATGTTTGAAAGATCTACTCCCTGAAAACCAAATGGTACTTATATTTAGCTTTTAGCTGCTGGGGAGTTTTTTGCACCACTTCTTCTTCGTGCGCGTTTTGGGACTCTTATGCAATTTTGACTTTCGAAAAGTATTGATGTCCGGCTAGTTTGAATAAATAAGTTTTGATTGATGATTTGTTTTGGTAAAAACAACATTATTTTATCCTGCCCACAATAGAAACGGGTTTTGTAATCGGATGACAGATTGTTAAAAATTCTTATTTTAAAAAGTCTTTAAAAGAAGTATTGTACGCAATATTCTTTTTCATGTAGGTATGTATTATTTTTAAACTTATTTTTCTATATTTTGTGTCTATTGTAATGGTAACAAAATCATAACCCTCCTTTTTGCTTCGCCGTAGTCAGGTAAAAAAGAATTTGTATATCCGTTTCACATATTATTTTTTTTACTTTATCTAAACTGTCCCACTCTTAGGCAAAGGCCTCTCCCAAGTCCTTTCAGAAATTCTTTTCCCGCAACACCTCAACCAGTTTAAAGAAGTTATGCATGTGTATTTCACATTAGTCTATTTTATTTTTTCTTGAGTACTGATAGATTTTGCATAGTTAGTTATAAGTTTTAGTCAATAATTAAAAACATGCCTTGACATCCTATAATTAAAGCAGTGCACTATACTAAAACTTAATAAGTATCTATGTATCCTACAGTCGTAGATCCCAAAAGATAATCTTTTTTTTGTTATAATGTTTAGATAACAATACCTATAGCATAAACGAAGTTTCGCTAACTAATGGAAACTGTTGGAGAACCTCAATAAATAAATAAATGAGTAATAATGAGGGCACTGCTGTCCTATAATTTAATTGTATTATTGTGAAGCAGCACAATAGAAAATGTAGTGCAACATCAGAGTAGGTACCTAGAGTTCCATTAATATTTTAACCAAAGAGGGTATAAATAGCTCTCAACTATTAAGTCATCAGACATACATAAACGTGATTTAAAGGACTTTGATTAGATCACCTAGAGAATAAATCCTCCGACCTCTAGTCTGAATTAATTAAAGTCATGACTAACCAGATTTATAAGCGATGATCAAATAGGTACTTAGGAATATAATAGTGACCTTTACATACAACTTTAGTAAATCTTCAAGAAGTATGAAAAAATAAAAAGAATTTTTGGGACACATACCTGTGCCTCAAATTGGGCAACAGCCTCTTTTACAGCTTCTTCCGGAGTCATATCAAACTCGTCGATGTTTTCCTTGACGACCTCGTCGTAGGTCTCTTGAGTTATTACACGAACCATGTTTATAGTTTATTTGAGGTTTTTAATTCAGAATGAAAGCTCTTACTGTTGTACTTTAAAATAAATTGTAAGTTTTATTCACATGAGGCGGATTAGCCGAATGATGACAACTATTGTGTGAGTCAAGTCAAACCAAACTGTCAAAGTCATCAGTTCAGCAGTTCAGACAAAATAAAAACAAATAAACTGTCAGAAATCGATACGTTCTGAAACTGAATCTGACTGAAGTCTGTCTAATCCCAAAAAAGTAGTATGTTACAGTTATTTCATATAAACGGTAAATGATTTCAATTAGAATTTTAATTCTAAAAGTAACGTAATCAATGTATGGCCCACGTGGTCGTGAAACGGTTTTTTTGTACTTACTCCTACTTTAGCTGGCTTCTAGGACTTGCGAAAAATGGTAAAGTCAATGATATTCTGTGATTTACTAAAACATCATTGGGTAAAGTAGTTTCATTTTTAATCTCCAATATTTTGAACTACCAATTCAACGACACTCAAACAATCATCCCTTCTTTACCAGTTACCTGTACTATCGTAGTTTATTCTTCTCAAGATTTCATTTCACGATTAGGTCCTTTTTATGATTTAGCCATGCCTGACTACAGCTCCTTTTTACCAGGGGCCTAAATTAACTTAACCGCGGACATACAGACAGACAGATTATGGGTTGCTTGTTTTAATACGGAACTTAAATCTCGGCGCGGAGACAGCGATAAAGACAAAAAAGTTTCTGGGCAACTAAGTTGTAAGTTGCTCGTGGGCGCCCTCCCGTACTGTAAGTATTATACATGACTCACTCAAGATAGTTTTAAAATCAAAAGATAGCAATGCATGGCAACTTGGCAACTGAAAATACAAACGGTACAAACTATGTGGTATTCTATGCGGTCGTGTTATATTTTGACAGAAAACAGCTTGAGTCATGGTGCGTTTTGAAACGGAGTTCGTAAACCATTTTATTCGGTTTTAGTTTCTGACATAAAACTAATTTACTGGCATTATCTTCTAATTCTAATTAAAGTTATAGATAGAAGTTGTTTACCTATCGAATTATATCTACGTAAGCATTATAATAGTTTTACTAACATCGATGTTTCGATATTGATAAACCACATGCCACATTCGTTCCGCCAAATGTTATGAATGTTATGATTTGATTGTCACCTGGGTGACGCATACTCCCGTAAAAGAATCTGAACCGAATAATACTTTCATCTTTTTACGCGTAAAAGTGAATAATCCTTGTAACACATTATTTATTTAGCATTTATTAGGATTATTGAATAGCCAAGATGAGTTTCCTGGGGAAGTTATTCGGTGGAAAGAAGGAAGAAAAGGGTCCTTCGACACACGAAGCGATACAGAAATTACGTGAAACCGAGGAGTTGTTGCTCAAAAAACAAGAGTTTCTAGAAAAGAAAATCGATATAGAAATACAGACAGCTAGGAAAAATGGCACGAAGAATAAGCGAGGTAAGTTTTGCTATTAAAATATTGTTATATTCTTTGCTCGTCTTAATTCTTTGTTGACATGTAGGTAAGTAAATGACCTTGTTTTTCAATTAATTGTTAGATATTTCGTTGGTACATCCTTCTAACGACATATGTGATTGAGAGTTTTAGACAAAAATTAATATTAGAAGCTGCTTCATTTCTGCCATCATTGAAAACATATTGTAAAGAAAAGGATAATTAGTTTACCTGTGATTTGTGTAAGACTTACATGTTAGACATCATTTTCCTTAATTCCCCTAGTATACTTTAACTCCACATAACCATCCGTTCTCCATCTCTTTATATACTTTCTTACCGCAGGTATGTTGGAAGAGATTACTTTTAACCATCACCTTTGTATCTACGTATTTTTCTGTTCATTTCTTCTTGTCTGTTTATGTGTGTAAAATGGTTAAATAAATACATTCATGACTATAATTATTACTAACTTTTGCCTGTGACGTCTGTCCGCATAGAAGTTAACTATACTATAGAAAACATTTATTTATTTATTTACTCATCATCATTATCATTGCAGGAATTTCCTAATTCAATAGTGTGGCCATTATTACAGTATCACCCTTTGGTACTCGAAAATAGCGTAGCTCTGTATCAGTGAAAGAATTTTTGTAATAGGATCAGTACATCCAGAATTCCAGAGACAACTTCTTAAGGTTGATATATACCAGAGGAGAGAATGTACATTCTACATAATTATTTTTGTGTAAACAGGGACAGAACTTTGTTTCGTTGGTCTCTCCTTACAAAAATGTCAAGAATATCAACAAAAGACTGCTCTAGCTCTTGTTCTGGTTGTATGTTTGTTTAGTAGTCTAAAGAGTCTAAACCAACCTTTATAAAGAAACAAATTATTTTACGTCTTTTTATTAGTTTAGATCATAGTCGTCTTTTTATTAGTTTAATATTGTACATCATTATTTTACTTTATAATTGAATAAATTTTATTTTATTTTAGATATTATGTGGCATGATTAAACCCTGCATGCATAGTACAGATTCACAATAACAATCTGTTCTTTTGTCTATTCTTCTGTCGATAATACCCGTTTCTATCGTAGTCATGCTAATGTGTTGGAAAAGTATAAGGCAGGTAACATTTAAAAATAAAACATTTTAAATGCTTTGTAAACACTGTAAAAGGTGATGAAATTGCAATAAGTGTGATGTTATTATGAAATCTTATTTTATGAATGTCCAATTTCTTGCTTTGTGAGTTTGTGAGTCATTGAAGGAAACTGAGTAGCTTAAGTAGCTTTGACCATAAGAGATGTAGAGATGCAACTTTGCAAAAAGAACTTCTATATTAAACCTTTGTGTAACCTCATGGCTATAGTATGCAGTATTTTAATCTTTAGCCAGAAAGATGTAAAAATTAATGTATTAAGGTGCTACCTGAACTTTTAAGAGGTATTTTTACTGATATCTTTTACTTAGTCAAAATCTTGTTTAAATGGTGTATTTATTTAGAAAGTTGACAACTTTGAATCAATATTTATCTGCACCCTCGAGTGATATTTCATAATTTAATTCAGTAATATTGCCATAATCAAAACGTCTAAATATTTGAGAGCTGTTCGCTGTTGCCAATTTTCCGAATGAAATATTTAGATGTTTTCATTAATCTTCACTCAAATAATCAGCCTTATTCCATCAATCATCAACCGGGCACAGATCCATTCTCCGAGCTAATACTGAGAAATTTCAAACAGAAAAACACAAAAACACTTTGTTCAACTTGGGGATAGAAATCAGGATCTCATTCTGAGCAGTAGCACTTGTGCGGTTGTAGAACACATAATATAATGTATACTAAAACAATTATGTATTCCACATTTATTTACACAAACACACATTACATTACATCACACACATTACATTACATCACACACACACATCACATTACATTACATTTTATTTTTCAGATTTTTTTAGGCTATCTGTATTCAAAACTTGTCAAAAATGTTAAAAAATAGTGAACAAAATAGTTAACAATCCATGTTTGCTACAACATCAATTAATACATGTATAAAAACAAGTATCACAACTTGTTGTAAACGCGGGTTAGGTGGGCCAGTCTGTGTGAGTTTTGTGACCATAGAAAATTATTATAATGTCAATCACATTGATGACCTCATACTCACTCATAGATAATGAACTTATTGACAAGTTGTTAGACCAGCCATTGTACTAATAGTAATACCTTTTTAATGTAGTAGTGTGTAGAACTAGATCTCTAAAGTAGGTTTAGTTTAAGGGATGGGGAGGAGTTCAACATTAGTACCTATGTATGTTGTTAATGAGGAATATCTCTGAAACTTTTGAATGTGTTGGAAACATTTTGCTTAATTTACTAGCTCAAGTAGTTTTTTGTTATTATTTCTGGTTAAGTGCAAAAATGGGACCGTATTTACATTTTTTTTAAAGTTAATCCGCTTTTCTTAAGACTGCCTTGGTCTAATGATGATTTTGACGAATCTTCTGTAATATTTATCTGTCGGGTACAAAGGCTTTTCTTCCATCATGGTTTTGTCTTGTTATATTAAGGGTCAGTTCAGACCGAGACGCGACGCAACGCCATGATGATGATACTGAAGCCATGATACTGATGAAGAAGCCAGCTATTCCATGCTACGTAAAACCTCTGCTTTGTAGAATATATTAAACTAACATGATGCAACCGTTCAGCCTACTATTGTCCCACTGCAGGGCAAATGCCTCTTATATGGAGAAGGCACAAGCATTGATCTCTATCCGTGCTCAAGATGGGTTGGCGATTTCTGGTTTATATTAACAATACGTTCAGGTTTCTTGACTATGATTTCCTTCACCGATGTCTGTAATGTCCAAGATAAACTTAGATAGTACATATATGAATTGGAAAAGACACATTGGCACTTGGGCACTTGCCCAGATTTTAATCAACAACCTCGTGTATAAGAGGCTATTAATTTGACTAAAATACTTTTTTCTCCTCTTTCCAGCGGCCATCGCAGCTCTAAAGCGCAAGAAGCGCTACGAGAAACAGCTGACACAGATCGATGGTACGCTCACACAGATCGAAGCGCAGCGTGAAGCACTGGAAGGGGCCAATACTAACGCCCAAGTATTGAACACTATGCGCGATGCCGCCAACGCTATGAAACTTGCGCATAAGGATATGTTAGTATATTTTTGTTTTATAAAGGCTGATTTTTAAAAGTCAATTAATTATCTTGTATCTGAGGAATCTGCAAACACGTCTGCTGCACATGGTATTCTGGGTTCGATTCCTAGGGCGGGCAAAACATTACGGGGTTTTTCCTATTAGGAATTTCTCAGAAGTAGCTCTGAATTTTTGTCCGGTTGATATTCCTCCCATATAAAATTGAATGTAAATTTATCAGGCAAATGTGAGTGAAAAACCCTTCTGCTTTACGCAGCAGACGGTTCTCTAATCTTTATTCGTAATTTATTGGAATGGAGTTTAAATTTAATTATAATATACCAGCCTATTATTGTCCCACTACAAGGCACACAGGAAGCATTAAATGTTCCAAATATGGACCTCTGTGATCTGTATATTCAATGTAATGTCTTTACCATAACTAACTGTCCCATATCAAATCAAACTGTATTTATAACGATACAAGGTTCTTCTGGCGCGTGGCCAAAATCGGAACTAACGGCGCTATCTTGTTTTTTCAATACATTTCACAAAACATTTGCGCAGATGTCTGTGAAAAATCTTAACCAACATGTTAGTCCGCCTTTGTACCTTTTTTGTGTGTGAAAAGTTTAAATAAATAAATAAATAACCAACAACGCCCCCTGTCAACTTTATTCAAGAGCCAAAAAAACTTTGTAGCAGTGTAGTGCAAAATGTTGTATTATGTTGTATTTCAAACATGTTTCTATATCTTCCATCTCTCTCTCCCACAGCGATGTAGACAAGGTCCACGACATAATGGACGACATAGCGGAACAACACGACATCTCCCGAGAGATCACGGACGCTATCAGCAACAATGTAGCCTTCCCCAACGATATTGATGAGGATGAACTTGAGAAGGAGCTTGAAGAATTGGAACAGGTATGGAAATTGATCTATTCGCTAATTAAATTTTGTAGTAGGTTAGTACTAATTATGTAAAGAAAGGTAAAAGTGTGGTCCCTGGATTCTTAAAGGCTCATTATTATAACTAGTCTTGCGCACTACGCATCAAAGACCAGACGTCACACAAATCCTGCATTAGAGTTTACCGCGCGATCAACATATATAATACTTCCCGACATCAAACGTTGGGCAGTTGCCGGCCAGACACGACACCCGCCTGGTCGGACGATCCCCCCTTTTCTACAGAGTATGAGTGAACTTTACACCCTGGTCCTCATGCGCCTAAAGGCATAATAGTTTGCAACCTGGAGCGCTCAGTTTAGTTCATAACTCCTTAGTGAACTAGACCTAGTTCAGAGAGGAAATTTCGTTATACACTCAGGGTCTTGAAAAAATCTGTATATTAACTCATTACTTCCACATTTACAGGAGGACCTGGACAAAGAGATGCTTGGTATCAACGTGCCCACTGACAAGCTACCGGACGTGCCCACGGCCGAGCTCGTGCACGACAAGCCCAAGCCGAGCAGGTCTAAGCAGACTGGTGAGCTACCATCATTCCATTATTTAGAATGTCATGAAGACAAAATGCATGCTCGGTTTGGTTGGTGGTAGGGCTTGTTTTAAGTCCGCCTGGCTAGCTACCACCATCTTATCTAAGTCTGTCGCCATAACAACAATGTTAAAAGCATTGCTGTGTTCCGGCAGTTAAGATAGCCAGTTCCTCTGTGGTAGAGGAACTGGCTATTCCGGGTGAAGCTCGCTTCCACCTTCGGCCTGATCATCACTTACCATCAGGCGAAGAACTTCGCCGTTGTGACAAAAAAAAAACACTTTTTGAACGACAAAATTACATAAGACAGTTCCGCAAAACACTTAACCACTTCCTAGTGCTTTAGCTGGGAAGAAGAAGTGGCGCAACAAACTCCCCAGCTGTCTGTTACGTAAGTCACTTCTCTTGTCGGAGCTAGAGCAAGAACTACTGCTTGACTTTTAACTCATGGGCAATTTTCTAAAGCGTTAAAATATTCATAATATTACCAACTTTTATTCTATGAAATATTGAAAAGAAAAAACCTCCGGTCCAAACAAAAATTCGCTACCTACGTAATCTGTGGAACAAGAGATTTTTTCAATATTTTAAACTTGGTCCACTCGGTACTTGGTTTGGTTACTTAGTTGTTTATTTTTACCTCAACTTGTTGAATTTATATTTTCTCTTTTATGCGCATGTGTCATACAAACGGTTTAAAACAGTCTTAATTAAGGGCCTATAGGTCTTCAAATTGCTTAGCAAGATCCGCCGTTATATCGAAACTACTGCAGCATTAATTTTGAAATAAATATATGTTAAAGTTGAGGATTAATGTTAGCGACTATGTTAGCCGAAAACACGATTTCATAAAAAAATCTCTATAGAAAAAAAATCCAAAGTTACCTCCAAACCGAACAATAAACCGCTCCTATTAAAAAAATATTTAAAATAAGATCATGAAACTTGGCACACTAACTGAACTAACTATAGAGCAGCGACTGTGTTTTAAAAAAAAAGCAATTACCTAAACTTTAACCGATTTGGAGCCGCCTCCGTCTCGCTCGCACTCAGTCCCCGAGTACTATGGTGCGAGCGAGATAAAAACCTGAGGTTGTGTGGGCTCTTAAAGAAAAATAAATAAATTATCGAGACTATCTGACCCTTGAGAGCTGCATTCGAGAGTGTCTGACGCTTGTAGTAATATCTGATTTTATTAAATTTTCAGAGGACGACGAAGAATTGGCACAGTTGCAGTCCTGGGCCACATAATCCTGAGACCTTTCACATGAGTTGTACGTTTGTGATATTTAATAGGTATTGTATAGCTACTCGCTTTGTTCGATGTTTTTGTGGGGATAATGTAAGAAAAACCAGTAAGGCTAGGAATTTCGCGCACGTTTTTACGTGCATCGTGTGAAACTGGTAACGCGCGTTGTTTTGGAACACTTAACACATGTGCAATTCTGCGCGTCAAATTACGCCGAGGTTTTACGCTCAGATTTGTCTTGGCCTTAAAAAGAAAGAAATATAGGTACGAATTTTCTTTTATACTGATGCTTTAATATTTCTAATACTGAAACATACTAAATTATCACCATAAATATTCTTAAAATAAATAGGTGTACGGTGCTAATACCCAGCATGTTGTCTTAACACGTATTTCAATAAAGGCGAAATCCGGTCATAGGCCTAAAACCGGTCAAAACATTATCCCCACAAAAATCTCATACAAATATTGTAAAAATATTATGTATCATGTCAACTAGAACTCGCTTTCGTATTTCAATAGAAAATAAATAATAAAAAATAATGTCACTCTGCCTTATATACAATTTTCATATTTAGTCAAAATATTGATGGTGAAATCGGAATGTGGCAGTTTCGTTTTTATTTTTGTTATTTTTTTAAGTTTGTTGTATCATTTTTCTCGTTAATTTGTAAGTATTATCAGAATTATTTCAGTATGTCTTGGCCACGTCACCGTCGCCAGGATACCGCGAAACGAAACATGAATCTGATCGGAATCCGCAACGAATTTTCGCTAAGGAATATTTTTTTTTTTTAAATCGCCCTATAATAGCTATCTAGGAATATTTTTTTAACGATAGGCGCGGAAATTCGCTGCGTTTTTCCGCAAAGATTTACCTATAGCCTTAAGACAGGTAGACAGGCAGTTGGCGCCAATGCACCTGCTTGCGTTCTACCTACACGCGGCCTTAAGTTGCGTCTACGCTAGGCGAGCGTTCTTGGCTTCGTCGTTCGCGGCGTCAAGTGTGGACGTACAACGAACCTACAACGATCAACGATCATCTACACGTTCTCGAGCGCGAAGCAAATCCCTTTGTGTTCGTCAAAAACCCAACAATTGGCGGAGCACAGCAGAGTACGAACGAAATGCTCGCAGCGCGCTCGTTCAAGGCTTGTAAGCCGATCCACACTAGACGAATTGTGTTCTGGGCTCGCCTAGCGTAGACGCAGCTTTAGGGCAACTGTCTGTCATGTCGCTGTCTTGGTGTTGTGACGTCGCCGGCTTCGGTGTCTATAGCGACGTTTCCAAAAATAGGTTTTCCCTGTAATTTTTCTATTATTTTCCATCTACTTTCGTGTTAAAGAATAATGAGCACAATAATCTTCCACGTTCAATTTAGTTTGCGTTACCGAAGTAAACTAAGTTACTTCTTTTGAGGCTGGCTACTGTTTTGGTGACTTTAAGCTATGTAGAGGGAGCTGGTATCGTCCCAAAAATATTCTTATGTCCTTTGAAATCAAGAACAATCTCCTTATGGAAGGGCCAGAAGTCAATTACCAGGAGTAAAGTCTTGAATAAGGGTGAAGCCAAATGAGCGTAATTTTGTCAGTAAGTGAGTAGCGAAATTTACGCTGTATTCGGTTTAATATAAAAAAATGTCTGTTTGTGTGACACAATACCGCAATATAATGAAATGTCTGTATGTTGCACGTAAATTACGCTACTCATTTTGCGTAACCGAAATTACGCTCGTTTGTTCTCACCCTAAGCGGCGTAAATTATGCTTCTAACTGGCCCCACCCGAATTATCTACAATATATAATATTATTTATGTTTATATTACTGTTAATATTAAATTGCTTAAGTTTCACTTGTAAAAAAATAAAATTAATTTCTAGTTTTTCAAATAATTAATAAAAATTGCAATTAAAGTTCATATAATTCTAAAGGCAAGGTTGCACTGTATAAGTACTGTGAGTAGCAAAGGTTAGATGAAAACTTTTGTTATGCATTAATTGTTAATTATAATAAATTAGGATTAGAGCTAATTATCTGAAGCATACATTTTTTTAAGCTGTAACATTGGTTCGATAATATATTTTATTTTAAGAATAAAATTGTTTTATTTACTCTTAGATGATTTACCCATAGAAGACCTATTTAACAGTCAACCAGTAAGATACGTGGTATCGTATAGTTAATTGATTCAGGCCTGACTTGGCGGAAATCCATTACAAAATACAATTAGACGTAGATATATTTAGTAACCTATTCCGCTTAACTATTCTTAAAGAGTCTTAAAAAACCCTGTAAGAAATCGACACGTGTTTCACCTCTCAACGAGGCACCCTCAGGATGACGATTGACTTGTCGCGAACCCGAACACGACGTATTAACACGCCAGCGCTGGACGCTGTTACAGGGTTTTTTGTAGAATAGAAAAGCGGAATAGTTTACTAAATATATCTACGTCTATTGTACTTTGTAAGTGGTATCGTGTTATAGGTACGACTGTCTATCTGACCTCCACAACTAATTGAGGTGTGGAAGTCAGATACACAGTCGCTCCATCTAAAATACTGGTATTCAGCAGCTGCAATCTGTTAGACTGGAAGTTGACCCCAATATTTGGACCTTCCATAGTTGGGAAACGGCTAAGCAAATGACCCATAAGTAACCTCCTATTTCGATGCCCAAACCGCGAGTTTCCTCCTTGGACTAGCGACTAACTGCTCCGGTAACCGGTCGGGCAAAGTGTTTTAGTGATTTTCCATTAAGAATTTCTCTGTACCATCTCTTTTGTGCAAAAATCATCCGCCACCACTTTCGAAAATGTTCTATGAACCAAAGCACACTACAGGGGTACCAACCTCCCGCCGGGGTTGCGGGTAGTCCTAAGGGGAAACCGTGGCCCCTGGCATGGCAAGGGAAGGAACACGGGTGGGTTTTAGTCAGTAAAAGTCTGACACGCCCTCCCGCTCCGCCCAGAGCGGGAGAAGTCATTGGATGATTTCCCACCCAAAAAAAAAAAAGAAAAAAAAAGGGGTACCAACCTGCACTTTTTGTATGAAAATGCGATGCGCTGCAACCCTTTGCAGCTGTAGAAAAGAATAGAATCTACTCTTTATTATGAACACCTTATGCGTTACAGTTAAAATGTAGACGTTTTACATAGGGTGACGCAATGGGCGGTCTTATCGCCCGAGCTTTTGTGCGCTTAGCTTAAAACAAATGACAAAAAATGCTGGTGAACTCTGAACCTTTGCCTACCCCTTTTGGAAATACAGGCTTGATGTTTTTATACAGGCTGACTTTGAAAACATGCTACAAAATTTAAGGGGGTGTTGGACCCATTTAAAAAAAAAAATCCTTATTAGAAAGAACCAGGTTCTTAATAATTAAGTACAATCTAGCCTATAAGACTAATAAGCAATTTTAATCTAACTTAATTTTTTACCCACCCATTAATGTGAACAACTTTTACTCTAGGACCAACTTGAATTCGCAAAAAAAAATGACTTTCTTGTATAAAGGTATACCCGATAATCCCGATTGGACCATTTTGTATAAGAAGGTCAATTTTTTTATTGCGAGTGCTTTGTTGTTCCCATAGTAAAAGTTGTTCATATTGATGGGTAGAACACCCCCTTAAATTTTGTCGCATGTTTTCAAAGTCAGCCTGTATGTTACTTTAGGATAAGCAGGAGTTTGATTTCTAAACGAAGCTACGTTAAGCCGTAGCTTGATTTAGAAATCAAACTCCTGCTTCCAATCGCTTTCAAAATCAGTGTATTAGCATTTATTTTATAACTTGGAGTCTATTGTAATGCAGAAGGTGCCTAGCCGTCCTTCCTCGATCAAATAATTTCACAAGGAACTGTTTTAGGTAACTAGCTGGTGAAGGAGCTCTTCCGGGAAAGTGGGTACTACCACCGTACATACATATTTATACCACAGCAGTATTGCTGAGATCCGGTTTGAACCTTTGTTCCCGTTGAGTTACACCATTTTGTGTTACACTGTTACCCATTGGGAAAAAAATTACCGATTAGTAACACTGTTGTTATTATTATTATTTTATTATTAATCTTTATTCATTCAGACTACAAAGGTCTATAGTGTTAGTAACAAAATCGCTTAACCTATGTTAGTACTTAGTTTCTAAAACAGAACGGGTCCGGTTCGCACTGTACTGTAACTTTTTTTCCTTGTTCCCCGATATGTAACCCTATTACGTACTTTTAGTTATAGTGTAAATTGATGGGAAAAAAAATATGACATTGAGTTGCAGTGTATAATCGGTAATTTTTTTCCCAATAGGTAACAGTGTAACACAAAATGGTGTAACTCAACGGGAACAAAGGGGTTTGAATGGTCCGTACCTTCAATACGGGAGTCGGGACCCAGCAACGCTGCCGGTTTACAGGCACATATGACATTTCATCTTTGCCTCAACTAGCATGACCACAGATTGTGATTGTATATCTGTCATTTTGTCTATTCTTTCGTCGACAAAACCCGTTTCTACGGTCATCATGCTTCGCGTGCTGGGATGACAACGCTCCTAGAATACCTTTGGTATAATACAAGAATATCTGCATAATATCGTGTCCATAATACCGACGGACACATCTAGTGCAAATGGCCGCCACTTACCGCGCAACCAGGCACTTTAGCTAGGATAAATTATTTCATAACAATTGCTCTCAAAATGGTGAAAGACAACATCGTGAGGAAACCGGCATGTCCATAGAACCAAAAAATTGTAGACACGTGACATCCACCAACCTACTCTGGCACGTGTGGTGAATTATGGCCCACTCCCATCCTTATCACAGAGAGGAGGTCTGTTTCCCAGCAGTGGGAACAGTATAGTCTGGTTATGCATATAGCCTGCGGTGGCCCAACAGGGGCCTAAGTCTACTAATTTATAAAATTTACAATGGTCTCTCAATGGTGAGTTTTTGACAGATTTGCCATACAAAAACTGTCAAAAACTCACCATTGAGAGACCATTGTAACGTTTATAAATTAGTAGACTTAGGCCCCTGTTGGGCCACCGCAGCTTGCTGCCAAAAGCACTTCGTAACCAAAACCACTCAGTACTATTAATAAATCAGAATCAAACCTTGAAACTTCACCCTACTTAGCACTACTTAGTACCCAAAACATAATCAAAATGCTATAACATTACATAATTACATCACAATGATCAAAGTGCTATAAATCTTTATGTCGAGTTACTTTGTCATTCAGAAAGCAATCGCTGATATTGTGATTTGAATTTTGATATTACATGCACGGGACAAGCATCGTACACTTTCCCTTGGGAGGAGTATTATGATTTTCGATACCAAGTCGATACCGAACCGATCATGTAGCTACACGCGATTTTTGTGGCTAGTAGATAGATGGATGGGAGTAGCTAAGGATTGGCGTATGCCGTTCAGTCAGGGACTGATGGCGATGTTGAGTTCTTATTACGACCTAGGTATTGTGATAGAGCTGAGTGTCATCTTCCAGAATAGATAATTTATTTCGGGCTTATTTTCTTACTCTTAATTTTGGAAATTTGTATTAATGACCTTGGACCAAGAGACCAAGAGACCAAGGAGTGTATAAACTTTAGCAGCTGTTTTTGCTGAAGTGTCTTTTTCTTGTTGCATTCTTGATAGTTTCCCATTCTCTCATTTTACAATGTGGTTGAATTTCTGAATTTTGGATCATAATCATAGGTCTGTCGCCTACGAAATAAATGTCGCGTTGACGCGGGTTGGCCGCTGCTTATACATTCAACGAACGCTAACCCTCGATGTGGTGCCCTAATTAGTTCGTAAGCGACAAACTTATCGCCAACTTTCGAACGTCATCACCCAGAATAAGACTGTCGTAAATTTTAATAGTGTGCAACCATTAGTTTATATCAGGAGGCCGCTATCCCCGGCGACCAGTACTGCAGTGCTTACCTGGTAATCAACATGAAGACTTACATCCTGGTGAGTGATTAGTCAGTGGTATTTTGTTTTTCATTTTGTGGTGTGAAAGTGGCCAGTTCTTTAGGCCTGTGACTGTTTTTTATTTTGTGCTACTGGACCAAGGAATGTTAGGCCATCCTAGATTAATTTATATCTGGAGAAGGTAGGTGTGGTAGGCTGGATGAGGAGGGTGGTGGATTGTGGTAGCTACAGAGTGGCATGAAGCCCAAGCCCAAGTTTTTTGATAGGTGTTATTTTGTTCCATTGCAAAAGCAAGCAGTTATGTAATGTCCCAGTGATTTCGGCGAGGTTTGCAGAAATCAGAAAATACGAAGAAAGCCGTTAGTTTTAAAAACGGTAATTTTTATCATATCGTAGTTTTTTTCGCAAACCATAGACTGCTTTGACAGAAGCGACTTCCCCTTACAAGCATTTCCCAAGAAGCTTTTTGATTTTACATCTAAATATCTTATTCTATTTTTTTCAGCTCGCCCTTTTGTTCATTCACTCAACATCAGCAACGTTAGACAAACTAGCAAGCCTAGACCTGGCAAACCTAGACCTGGGAAAGCTAAAAGATACAGCTGCAAACACACTACAAACCATAACAGACACAGCGACTTCGTCACTACAACAGTTTGCAGACACGATAGACTTCGAAAAGGTTCAGAAACTAGACATTTTAAACATCTTACCAAAGTTACAGAACAAAGGAAAATTAATCGTAGATACTTATGAAAATATTCCGGAATACAGTCAGAAAGTAAAGGATTATTTGCAGAATATTAAGGGGTTGAAAAAACAGAAAGAAAAGAAGTTGATCGCTCCGTGGCCAGTGAAAGTGAGGGTTACTCATCATTATTATTATTAAAGTTAATGAAGAAAAAATAAGTTATAAGCATTAGACGTACCTAATAAGTTGTGTTTGTAAGAGAGAACTGACGAGTGTAATTTTCTTCGATCAGAATGAACAACTCATTCTGATCGCAGAAAATTACAAGGGAAATGGGTATAACCGAAGACGTATTTTCCGCGACTCAATTTTCGTACGCCTGTTTACGCTCATCTGGTCCCTCACCAAAGATGTCCGTATGTTTGACTCTAAATGTTTGCATACGATAATAGTGTGGCGGCATCTACACCGCCACATACGAACTACGCATCAAAGACCTGACGTCACAAGTCCTACATCGCGGTATAAGAGTTTACCGAGCGATTAACATATATAAGACTATCCGACATCAATCCTTGGGCAATTGCTCGCCAGACAACACCCGTCTGGTCGGAGGATCCTCCCTTTTCTATGGGGGATGAGAGAACTTTACACCCTGTTCCACATACCCCTAAACTAGTATTACCAAAATGAAGCCTAAAAGGAAGATTTTTTTTTTTCAAAAAAATCACACCCTGACAGTGTGCCAAAATGGACAAATGTATAATTCCGGCCTTCCGGATCGTAACGTTGTGTGCGTCAACAGGAACTAAACAATGGATGTTGTCCACGGACCTTGTAAAGGTTCGAGCTACATGCGCTGCGAGAGCTGCCTCCGCGAGTTTTGACGTGTTTAGGAAAATGATAAACAGCCGTTTTGAGGAAAAACGTATCCACGTAGATGTAATGTAGTTTTAAATGTACTTACCTAAAGTTTGGAGATGATTACCGCTCTTCTTGCGAAATATTTATTTACTAATAAACTATTCGTTTTTGTAATACTGTTTTTATTCAAACACGTCAACCTATTTAAAATTAAGCACTAGAATTGATTTTTAAGTAACTTCCTACATGTTTAATTACTTTTAACCACTTACTTTACTATTTTATATGTATTAGATATTGTAAATTCAAACACCAGAATCACAATTATCTATTTATTTAAAAGACTAAAATCACTCAACAACTTATCAAAAATATCATTCTTATCATCCCCACTGCCTTTAGGCAGAAACTCATCAAGCAATCCATTCTGAAAATCACCAAAATCATCTTGGACATTCGTATCAGCCAATCCCAGTTCCGTCAGCAAAGTTAAGTTGTCCATATTGTCAGTTTTGTCCATGTTGTCAGATTTGTCCACTTTGTCAAAAGTTAGGGCGACGTTGTCAAAGTCAGGGAGCAGTTGTTCTGACGATTCAGTGTCATCATTGTCTTTGGTCTGACGTCTGTTGACCAGTTTGCCCTCTTTCTCGTCATTGTCAGATATGTCGTGGTATTCGTGGATCTCTTTGCCAAATTCTAGTTCTTCCTCTTCTTCTTGACTGTCCTGAATGATTTGCGCAGTAGATTTGTATTGGAACGCGTTCTGGGAGAGATCCACTTCAACAGGAAACAGGGTCTGGTTGTCATTCAGATGTTCCACTGATTCACTGAAATAAACGGGAACTGGTTAGTAGGAACATTTCTGTGGATTTTTTTATGGCAAATAATTAACTTATACTCTCAAATAGGATCGACCTTATAATGACACTTTTTAAAATTAACGAACCTCTATAAACTACTTGCGTTTACAAAATACACACGTTTTTTTATTAATTTAGCCTCTTTTTAACTTTCTGACCGTTGGTTGCAGTACCTACCCCTACGAAACGGGTTAGGTTGGAATTGACACCAACCACGCGCGAGCCGAATTGGTCGCAGTAACTAAGCTAGGCCACCCCGACCAAATGGGTGAGCAACGGCGAGCACTACATCCAAGTTGGTCGCAGTTACTTGGCTATTATGTATTTGTAAGACCCCAAAATAGGCATGTCAGTAGAAGGGGACGGCGCTCTATTAACGGCAAGACTGCTAGTCTGCCTCTGGGTCTCTCTGATCTTTCCAATAGACTCGTTAGACATCGATCTGATTAGAGCAACAATACTCACTTATGATAAACGGCGAGTCCTTGTATGAACCTCCTGAGCTGGTAAGCCACATCCTGGGTCTTCTTGTTCTCTAGAAGTTCTAACTTCACAAGCACATCGGATCGCAGACGAGCGAACCGTGTTCTGGCGTCTTGGCGACAACGAAGAATAAGTCTGGAAGAAAAAAAAATGAGAAAAAAATATTAATAAGCGAAGCACACATTGGTTACTAGCCACCGTCTCATATGAACACCTGGGATCAAAAAGTTGCCATCCAAGAGTCAAAAAGCTAGTTTCGACTCTTTCTATCAGAGTGATAAAGCAATACATTAATGTTATTATTTTAATTTTTGTTTAGGTATGCATGTGACGTGTGATGAATAGAAAGTGATGATGATGATGTAATCCAGTTCCAGTTATCATAATATTTAAGACCTATGTAAGCGGGCGAGCCTGTTCCCATCAACTGAGCACAAGTCCAGACTCCGGGCTGCTACTGAGAAATTCCTAATGCAAAAACCCAATAACATTTTGCTCTACCTGGGAATCGAACCCAGGACCTCATGCTCAGCAGTAGCGATTGCGACCAGTAGACCAACGAGGCACCAAAGAAAATATGAATGGTTTGCGAGAAATGAAACGGGAGTGATAAGGAGGCAAATATGGTACTAGGAAGAGTATTAAGACCATGTCAAGAGTAAAATCCTCACCTATACTCATAGTTGCCGGTCTCCACTCTGTACAGCGGCTCCTGTAGCGCATTGTACCCGTATTCCTCATCATCCATCTCCTTGACCTTGAGGCAGTACGACAGGTACTCGAACTTCGTGTCTGCGTACTTGCGGATGGTCAGCTTTGTGTCTGGGATCGCCTTGTTGAGGTATGTGCCCATGTCTGATAGGATCTAGAAATAAATGAAAAAACCTTTATACTAAGATGCTGCAGGTCATCATTATGCTTCAAAAGCGTGTATCTTGGATGGTGTTGATAATAAAGAGTATTCTATTGTTCTTCGGTTTTCGATTGTGTTTATTTTTTCACAAATTATACTTTTTATACTAAGTCACGTACCTATATAATTTAGTAATGTTGATAGTTTAGTTAAAATCCTATCCTATACTAGTAAAATGAGCAATATTTGTAATCACGTTTTCGAAAACGGCTGTACAGATTTGAATGAAGACAATATAGGGGGCGAAAAATCGATCTAGCTTGGTCGCATATATCTGGGAAAATTCCTTTTCTCTACTCAAGCAGCTCAGTCGCCCAGGTACTATTGTCTACTCTTTAAATTGGTGCACTGATTATAAACACTAAGAAGACAGTCAAAAGGCATTATTTCTGCTTTAGTAAACTCCAAAAATCAAAACTCCACTCACAGGTTTTAAAGCCTTCAACATCTTGATACCATCTCTCTCCAACAGTCTGTGGTACTGTCCGAACTTGGTGAAGGCTTCCGAAGCCCGGGCTTGAGGCTCCCGCACACCTATAGCGGCGAATATGTCACCAACTGATTTGTACGTTTGCAGGAGATCGAAGTAGGCTTTCAGCATTCTAGAAAGAATAACCAGGACAAGGAATGAAGATGAGATGACGAGTATGTGTATAGTGTAGCTATATGCAGTATGTTACTAGGTGATGCGACCTAAAATAGTCATGTGATCATGTTTAACCTTGTCATAGCCGGCCGGTAACTGTGTTGGCATCTATACATTTAATAAAGCTGAAGAGGGTCGGAAGTCTGTACATGGGGATGGGCTGGGGATACTAAGAATCGATAACAGAGTTATGTTAAAGTCCCAAGTGATAGTGGGAAAGCCTACTGCGATTAACTGGACAAATTCCAGACTTCAGGCTGCTGCTGAGCAATTTCCATAGGAGAAACCCAAAAACTTGTATAACACCTGAGGATCGAACCCCAGGACCCGTTGGTAGACGCGCTTGCAACTGACAAAGCAGTTAAACTGGCTGATTAGTCTGAAGTCTGATCAGAAATTACGGAAACCGAAATTAGGACACGGATGACACTATGATTACCTTTTAGCATTCTCCACCAATCTCTTATACGTCGTCTCAGTTTCCCTCAGCTCATTCAGCTTAGCAACCAGGGTATCGTTGCACAGTATAGCCCTGGAGAGTCCGAGAGCATCAGCTGCTCCAGACGACATGTTCTCCACGAGTCGATGCTTCATCTTCTTCATTATAATGTCTAGAGACTTGCCCTGCTTCGGATCAGCGTGTAGTTTGTTGTAGTTTATTGTTACTTCATCCTGGAGAGAAAGATGTTGGGCATTTTTGTATGGACGCTGGATCAAATCAGTTACAGAAGACTAAAATAACTAGTAATGAAATCATAGCAGGTTTAGGGAACATTGGGTAGTCAGTCTGGTCCCACTTCCAACCTTACTGATTTGCTAATCTCCTCACCACAGCATGAGTAGGTACAATATGGAACATGGAAGATTTGACTTAGAAAATGTGTTTGTTATTCTTGCCCTTGTGGACCACACACGCGTTATCTATCCCTATGCCTTTTTGTGGAAGAAAATCATCTACAACTTCAAGATTCGACGAAATCGGATCATTCGTTTACCTAAGAGCGATGCCACACGGGCGTTGCCAATGCGTTGCGTCGGCGCTGCCCTGATCGAAATTTAATTGCGTGTGCTCACCTTTTGCACCGCACACCATTTAAAATCACTTCGCTGCGACGACGCAACGCATTGGCAACGCCCGTGTGGCATCGCTCTAACGGAGGGACTGTCTTTTATTTTCACAGTAGTTACCTATAACTCAATCTACATTTCAGCGTTAACAATTAGTTTTGTGATATTTCCACTACCTACCTTAGCAGATTGTATCATCTTGGCCACTTCAACTTTAGTCTTTCCTTTCACAGATTGTCCATTAACTCCGACCAACTCATCTCCACTTTGTAGTGTACCATCTTTTGAAGCTGGTGTGTTGTCGAAGATCTGAAAAAGAAGAGTAGGTATATTGATTGAAAATTATGCAGTTTACGTCATCAAATGGGTCTCTAGCGTTAATAGCCACGGCTATGACTAAGGCAACCCTTCTCATCTGGCATAAGCGTTCTTAAAATGTCAACGCGGCGCGCGGCGTGTCAATTCGAAACAATGATTTGTTTCCACTAAGCTTAAACGCCTCGTCAACGTGACGTCAACCAATGCTTAGATACGAATTGCATCTCTTTCGAGAGTGGGAAAAAACACTAAACACCTTTTATGGATAAACTTGAAAATACAGTTAAAATACCTTCATAACTAAATAAAATACATTTTTGACCACTTCCCAGAATTTCAGCTGAACAGAACAAACTTCCTAGATGGGCAATTATACTATGTATAGTTCCATATAATATCTATAGATAATTTGTCGGTAACATCCCTATTTGATTATAAAGGGGTCAATATTACCTGTACGATATACAAACAGGGACATAGCGGTGCCCCCCCACCGATGCTAATCCCTATCAAATTCTTCTCGTCTTTGCTTAACACCACACTCCCTGATGTTACTGTCATACCCCTGAAAATGTATCACAGAGTAAGTATTTATTATTATTCGAAGAATTTTGTGACACCCACCGACCCGTATTGTGTCATCGTGGTGGATTATGGTCCACTCCCTCTCAGGCAGACTTGCGTTCCAGTAGTGGGAACGATACAGGTTAATTATGCTTATTATTGGAGGCTCGTACACATTGGCGCGATATCGCGGGTGCGACAAGGGTCGCGCTGCCCGTCGCGCCGGCGATATCGCGCAAATGTTTACAGCCTTAATTAGTTTAAAAGAAGATAGATATAGCAAACATGCCTAGACTTACCTACGTGTTCTGATTTAGCCAGACGCAGGGCCGTAACCAGGAATTCATGAGGGGGGGGGGGTTAGGGTTCTTTTTTTTATGAAGAAATAGGTAAAGTAAATTTTAGTACCCCACCTGGGATAGGTTAGACTTCCTCAGAGATTGTTAAAGTTGCAGGATTGTTAAGGTTGTTTCTCACATTTCGGGGGGGGGGGGGGGGGGGGCGTTGTGAACCCAGCCCCCCCCTGCCTACGGCCCTGGCTAGGTGATTCTAATGTGATTAAAGGGTTAAATGAGAAATAAAATAACGGGTGCGTTTAGTAACATTTTATTATTAGCGTAGAGTAATATGGCCCGCTTTTAATTAAGGCTCGCTTGCAACACAAATTAAACAAAAAAATAAAATTTTCTGAAGACCGAATGATGATTAATTGACTTTAGCGTTAAATAGTTATATTTAGAGAATTATGATGCAAGTGCGCCTCAGAATATCAGCTTAGACCTTGCTAAAAATATGTTTGATTAGCTCTTCGTTCTGTAGATAAAATCGTTCAAAATAAGCATCTTTAAGAGCATATTGCACACTTTAGTCAGAGCATTTTGCACAAATTAGTCTTCTAGCAATCTACTGAGTTTTCATTCGCCTGAAAAAAAAACAGTGCTTATTATTGTTTTGCGGAGTAGCTTAGCAAAAAGAAGGGTACCTAATGTTTTTAGCAGTATGCTGTAAGTATGTATGTTTGTTATTACCTAAATAATTATAGAGAAGCGTGAGAATGACTAGCAATACATAAAGCGTGAATTATAAAGGCGTGTACGCACGAACGAACAAGAACATAGTAAACATCGAACACTTTGTTCGCAAATGCGTAAGTAGGTAAGTAACGAACATCAAACAGTGTTCGTCAAAAATGTTCGTGGGGATCCAATGGCGAATCTAGGGCTGTTACCTAAAGAGAGCGGAGCGGTTGAGCGTGAACTGTGTTCGTATGGGGTTCGTGTTCGCTTTCCTAATTTACGTCCTCACTTACGAACCAAATGTTCCGTGTTCGATATGTTTTGTTCGTTCGTGCGTAGACGCCTTAAGGTGCAGTATAACGTAATTATTTTTTGTAGTGCTATTGCGGAGTATTAAGAGCCCATACTACCTCAGCTTAAATTCGATAGAGCGAGACGGAGAGGGGTGGTAATTGCTTTTTATGGCGAAAATAATGGTAAATTAAATAAAATAAACATAATATTCTCTCCTTTATAGTTAGTTCAGTTATGATATAAAGTTTCATGATCTAATTTGAAGTGTATTTTTAATACCAGCGGTTTATTGTTCGGACAATAAACCGGACGTTCGGTGAGATACATTAATTTCTTGTCATAATTGCGAGATTTCTTAAAGTAGCGTGTGTCTAAATATAGTAACTTACAGTTTCTTAAATATAAATTAGACGTTAATTATTAGTTAGTTAAAAACTCACAAGAGATCTTGATGTTGTATTGTATATCTTTCGAATCTTAAATCGTGGAAAATGCATTCTGTATCTGCATCTAGACTTTCTTCTTTTGGCGGTCTAAACATTTAAAAACTGAATTAATAAAGGTGCATCGTGACTAGTACAGTGAATATAAAGGTGAAAACATACTTACTCTTCAAATATCTTGATCTCAGAAATATCCTTCATTATTTCTTGAATCGTAACGGAAGCACTAAATGAGAAAATGAAAATAAAGTAATAAATAAATAAAGAAAAAATAAAAATAATGAAAAACACAAAATCAATAAATAAAACTCACTTTTCCTCAATTGGCAGTAACAAATTGGAAACATTTCCGTTTGGTTTGCTAAACAAAAATTAGGAAAAAAAAACCAATAAAAACCTCTAAAAACTGTGAAATTACGGAGAATTATCGCGCACGTACCTATCTTTTTTTACTATTTTCGGATATTCCAAAAGAGTAACGTTACACCCCAAAGAATGGTTACAGGAGTGGGGGGGACTAACGATTAAAATTGTTGATTCGTAAAAAACAAACGGTGAACTGAAAACTACTGTAAAACGAATAAATACAAATCTACTAAACAAAAACCATTCCAACGGAAAAATAAACATACATTGCTGTAATTGTGTTTATAAAAATAAAAACACAACATAGAAATCCATCTATGTAGAGCAAAACACGTCATCAATGGCTTTTGCGTACATTACAGACATATGGAACACATGCATTTCTCCATTTTAACAAAATTACCAATAAACTTTGACTGATTCATCAATGGATATCTAAACACATTCAATATGAGTCAACCATAACCAATTACTAAAACTAAAAGAAAACACAAAAAAATACACACATTTTATCTTCAAACAAATTAGTCAGCATGCTCGCTTGAAGTTGGGGGTAGATCCTCGTATCATTAAAGATATAAAATTGACTGTTTTGTTGCCACATTGTCACAAAAATCAATAAAAACTTAAAACACAAACGTTGTAGTCGTTCAAACAACTGATAATGATAGTATGCTGCAAAAGAGGAAGTTACAGATAAGCGAGGATATTGCGATACGGGCAAAAGCACAGACTGAGTAGTTAGTCTGTGGTTAGCTGTAAATTGCGTTTCGAGAAAAAGGCGCGGTGATGGGCATCCTATAATAAAATTATTATTATCCCTAATTTACTTTATTTTCAATTAGGGGTATAAAAAGAAATTAACAAAAAAAAATCGGTTCAATTCTAGTGCGTAGTTATAAACATCGCTATCGTACGTCCTTTTTTCCGACGCGCAATATTATGGTTGGTTGGTTTTAATGATACAAATTGTAAACTCATTCTGGTGTAAGCTGATAATGCAGTCAATGATTTATTTTCCGTTTCTATCTGGTTTATAAGTGCTGTAACATGCAATGTTAAGACAGATGCAGAACAGTTTACACTTGTAGCTACCACAAGAACACTGCGACCTTAGAGTAAGCCTATCCATGATGACAACAATTTTTCACAATTTTCTCTAGAAGAGTCAATAATGACAAAACTTTGTTTATAAAGGATGGATAATATTAGAAAAGTTTACCATATCCGCAAAAAAGGCCCTAGAAATCTAAGATCTTGAATGTTATGTCAGATTAATTTTTACAACGTTCTTTACATAGTGATCTTAATAACGGTAAATGATAGAATACTACTTATGCGCCGAAGCGCCTAATTCAATAAAAACACTCAACAAGACCTTATGAAATCATTTCTCGGTCTTCGCAAGAACAACAGTTTAGGGCTCTCAGAAAAAACACGTCAAAAACATGCATTTTAACAAAAAAACACTATACATACATCTTATCCTCTTCAAAGAAGAAGTCGTCGTCGTATTCTTGCATCATTTTGTTATAAATAAATAATTCTTTCACTTAAAACAAGGCGAAGAAAAACGTCACTGTGTTGTTGAAATTATTGATTTTTCCCGGCGGGCGGCTCGGCTAGACGTCAAAATGGTGTCGGTAAAACAGGGTTGGGAAATGCGGGAAAACTGGAACACGGATATTTTGATGATGAACTCCTTGGTGTTTTGGAACTGGTAAACAATAATATTCTAAAATAGGAAACAAACATGAAGCCGCGTCCTGACTAGGTGACACGTACGTAACATGTAATGTAACATTTCCCATACAATTTAGTGTGTTCGCGAACAACTACATTCCTCTTATCTTAGCATTCGCATTACATTGCATGTTACATTACATGTTACGTTACAGCTACTCTGGATGCGGAGTCTCCGCGATCCTTAACAATGATTTTGAAGTTTTTCAGGAAATTATCAAACAAGTTATTTCAACATAGGATGAATTGTTTTTCTTTGTAATAATTGAATTTTACTTGATAATTAAGTATCATAAATCGGTACAATTTACATCTTGCTTACATTCATGTCGTAAGAAAAAAATATAAAACGAGCGAGCCTTACAGTAGTCGCATAAGATGTGTAACCTATTATGAGATAAACAATATTTATCACCGTCACCGTTATAATCACCATCACCATCACCATCACCGTCACCATCACCGCCACCATGACCATCATACCGTTTACAACCTCTCGGAAAATGGGCTGGTACCATCTGATGGCCAACACTAGCACCGCGCACACTCATTTGTCAAATCAAATAGCGCGGTCTTCCCCGGCTTCCTGTTACACACTTCCGTCGCTTTTCACGAAATCACTGCCACAGATTGCAGGAAAGCGAGAGAAAAGATGTTACACATCAATAAAATAACTGACAGGATGATTCTGCACATTCTGATAGTAACAGCTCCGTTCTACTTATGTTGTCTCTACTTATCTCAAAGCTGATTACATTGTATCTAATCACTATTTTTTTTATTTACTTTAAGAGCGTAGAAATCAAAATTAAAAATAAGGGGGAAAAGTGGAATAATCCAAAATGATAAGGGGAATTTCTGGACTTTTTTTACATTAGGGTCCAGTTTTCCCCCCTGAGGGGGATTCTCTCAGGGGGGAAAAGTGGAATAAGCCGATTAAACCTAAGATAACACTTTACACGAATTACCATGGGGTCAATAAGAAACCATAGAAGACCTGTTGCGGTTATGTTATTTAGCTATTGCATCCACATAACGTGAGAGGTCAAAGTTCAACTATAAGGACATTATAACTGAGCATCACCATAGAAACGCGATGTGATGCAATACTATGCAGTTCCTATTATGCTTAATCGCTAGAAAGGTTGCGTAAACAAGGGCTAGTCTCCTGTAGTCAACAAAACAAAAAAGCTGTTATTTTGTTAAACCGTAGTTACTGAAATGAAATGAAATGAAATAATGAAACTAATGAGAATCAGCTCTAGTTTGATGGTCTGTTCCACTCCCTTTTATATGATCACACCTTTCTGATACACATGCTGTAGAGATAGCAAACTCGCAGAAAATCGATCAGAGATTGAGAGGCAATGTTCGAAAATGTGTTGAAAACCAAAATGTACTGCAAAATGAGGATTTCTTAACTAAATCAAGAAGAAATAAGTCCTCGGTACATGAATGAATCGTGAGATCGTAGGAGAAAAAAAATATGACGTGAAACTAATTATTTTAGGGTAAAACGCCTAATTGTCAGCACGCATCAATATGTAATATAAATTATTATATATATTATATTATTATTTATACAGGGTTACTTGTAATTCGACGTATATCCGCCAGGAGCTGATAGGGGGGCCAGGATGCAACAAATTGAACACCCCATATGTATGGCCGAAATTCAATAGTTTTCGAGATATTTGAATTTTACGGGTTTTTCGATATTTACCCAAAATTTGACATTTAATTCTAAATATTAAAAAAACTACATATTGAATGCGTACCATTAAAGAATGATATCGTAGCTGGCACTTCAATCAAGCTATGAACTTAAATAAAAGTACTTAATTCAACGAAATAATTAAAATTATGAGAGATTTAAGAATAAATATCTTACCAATATTTTCATTTTACTCTTCAAAAATGTTGTCTCGTCAAAAAAATTACTATGACGTTAATCGTACAAATAACTAAAACAACTTGCCTATTGTGTAAGCTTTCCAAAAAGGTATAAAAGTTAAATTTAAGATACGTAATTCGTGGCATGGCATGTGTTTGAATCAGCGCGAGGACAGAAATCATCTGTGTTTTCAGTTTAGGATCCTCCCTAAAACTACCGATTTTACTGGCGAAATTCTTCGTGATGGGTCGGGGTGTGCGGGCTGTATTATAACCGTTGTAGAACTTATATCAGCCACATGGGAACGCAATGGGAAACGTGAGTATTCATCGATCACAGTTATTATGTACTTATTTCTTGTATTGGAAGGTACATAATAACTGTGTGTCTGGACCTTTAAAATCAATACTTTATCTCTCCAAAGGTGAAGTAGCTTTTATCAAGATTGGATCTGGCAAGGCAGATCTGTAGAATTTTAGTTGTATTTCAGAACAATGTTCTCCAGCTGGAGAACATCAAATAATCGAAGCAGAACACCAGGCCACTGAAAATACAACTACTCAGCGAAGAACGACGAGAGTCCGTAGGCTTCCAAGCCGCTACTGGGATTACGTTCTGAACTGAATAGCTGTTCTCTTTTAGTAGGTACTCCCAATCCCTCGAGACGGTCGAAAGTTACTAAGGAAGCGGACGCGAGCGCAGCAGACGCCGTTAACTCCCCCGCCCGCACACCGTGCCCCATCACGAAGAATTTTGCCAGTAAAATCGGTAGTTTTAGGGAGAATCCTAAACTGAACACACACATACCTTCCAATACAAGAAATAAGTACATAATAACTGTGATCGATGAATACTCACGTTTCCCATTGCGTTCCCATGTGGCCGATATAAGTTCTACAACGGTTATAATACAGCCCGCACACCCCGACCCATCACGAAGAATTTCGCCAGTAAAATCGGTAGTTTTAGGGAGGATCCTAAACTGAAAACACAGATGATTTCTGTCCCCGCGCTGATTCAAACACATGCCATGCCACGAATTACGTATCTTAAATTTAACTTTTATACCTTTTTGGAAAGCTTACAGAATAGGCAAGTTGTTTTAGTTATTTGTACGATTAACGTCATAGTATTTTTTTAGACGAGACAACATTTTTGAAGAGTAAAATGAAAATATTGGTAAGATATTTATTCTTAAATCGCTCATAATTTTAATTATTTCGTTGAATTAAGTACTTTTAATTAGGTTCATAGCTTGATTGAAGTGCCAGCTACGATATGATTCTTTAATGGTACGCATTAAATATGTAGTTTCTTTTTTATTTGGAATTAAATGTGAAATTTTGGGTAAATATCGAAAAACCCGTAAAATTCAAATATCTCGAAAACTATTGAATTTCGGCCATACATATGGGGTGTTCAATTTGTTGCATTCTGGCCCCCCTATCAGCTCCTGACGGATATACGTCGAATTACAAGTAACCCAGACAAAGGTCGCTCATGATGAACGGAGTGTATTGCATGCGTTCTGGAACGCTCACTCATAATGTGTATAAAGCAGTATATTTGTTTTTTTTTTTTGCATAAAGTTTTTTAACGATTCCGCCCATGGTTCTTTTATGTTGTTGGCTTGCGTCGCGCTTTGGTCTTTACTGTAAGTACAAGAAGCAATTGTTACATAAATAAGTAAGTGAAAGAATAATTTTGGTCTTAGCGTGTTATGGCAATACAAATAGAGTCAGCCCAGAATTTGGCTACTAGTTTGGTCCCTTCAGTAGTGTCCGTCCAATCCCTGTAACATGGGAACAACAGGACGCGCTGGACAGGCTATTGTTTGTGGAACAGCACCACATCTGATTCCATGTTGGTTGCTAACTTAACACGCAGTACCGCAATTCATAGTGTTTTGTTTATTTAGAAATTATTGTAGAAAACAGTCTTAGTAAGTTTATAACCACTACAAAAGGTTTTTGTCGTCACATAGATCGTCATGATTGTTTCTAGCCATCATTGATGAATATAGTTATTAGCTATAGTTGTTTAGAAATATATATTTATAGTAGTAGAGAGTTTAGATAATTATAAATCTAAATGCATGTTGTAACAACGTCTCAAAATGCTATTTGAATTCCATTAGCGCGTTGCATTAAATTCGCAATTAAAACTAAATTAGGTAATGTTAATTGCAACGTCAGAGTTATCATTTCATAATATGATATTGACTATTTAAAGGTCTCGAGTAAATTAAGTAGGATACAAAAAAAAAGACTGCAAAAAAAGGAATATTAAATTCTTTTCTACTCGAATATGTGGCTTAGTTAAATATTTTAAGTACATACCTAAATATCTAAGTAAATCGGGTTCTTCTGGTAAATTGTGTTTTACCATTATTACATATTAGTCAAAACTACCGTAGGTACCTACCGTACATTGCAGAGACATCATCATCATTCTGCTTCTTCACTACAATTAGTTTATTCATTGTTTTTTTTTTTTTTTTTTTTAACATTTTGCGCCGATCCCAAATTAATTGGGATTTTGGGGTCGGCGCAACATGTTTTTTTTTCTTTTTTCTATTAGTTCATCTCGGTAGTCACCCACATTGCAGAAAAATACTTACATGAAAATATTGTCAATGTTATAGTGTGACGCCAATAGTTCGTCACACCCTACTCAAAAAAAGGTTCGTTACTCAACCCTCAATGACGTAACAGTATCAGCATCGCCATTACGCTCCGTTGAGCAACATGAACTGCTTTATATGTAAAAGTTGCATTTACCTTGTTTCACCAGTATACAAACGCGCGCCTTGCGAGTTGGTCATAAAAAAATAAAATAAAAAAAAACAATGAATAAACTAATTGTAGTGAGTATCGTTTCGTGTGATTATCCGAACGTGTATTAGTGATTTTGACGGGTTTTTTGGCGGGAATCAAAAGTTTTTTTTCTTAGTTTTGTTGTGCATAAAAAATGTGGTTAGTGAAGGGTTTGTGTTTTTTTTTGTTGGTAAATATAACTGTAACTGCAAGGTTGTATATCAAATGATTTGATGAATGAAATCCTGTTTATTATTACTTGTTTCTTAATCATTGAATGATATTTATAGAGTGTGATCGTGACATGGTTAGCTAAAACAAGCAATAGTTCAAGCTTTACTAGTGCCCGAAATATTTAAAATATTGTAATTATGTAATAAATAATGTCATATTTATACGAATTAAGTATTTAACGCGTAATGAATAATTAACGGATGGTTTTAATGTGACATCGGAATGCTCGTTTGTTGGTCTTTTTACGAGAGTTACGTTGCAATAGGTAGTTAATTTATATTCAGCATTGTTTGGCAGTTCTAAGCAGTAAAATATATGAATATACAGCATACATTAAGTTGAAATTGAAAACGGACGTGTGATGTAAATATTACGGCAAACCTATAATTTGAAATAAAATTTATTTTAATTTATGCATAACAAAACTTACGCCACGCCACACAAAACATCCCGCCAAAACGTCACGCCATTTTTTAATCTGTCAGTACTTTTTTTCAGCTGTCACTCTGCGTCCTACTATTATATCGACCGGCAAAGGCACAAAACCCCACGGGGCCTATTGTTGGATTCCTTCGAGCGAATTTAGTTGGTCATCCTGTCATTCATGAAAAGAAATCCTATATTTTCGATCCTAATGTAGCCTTGAAGAGGCGAAAACAGTTCATTGAGTTACATGGAGACAAAGGGGAGAAGCTGATTGAAAGGCTGGGTTTAGGAATTGATGGAAAAGACGAAGAGAGACTAGAACAGCAAAGAAAGAGAGATGAGGGCCATCTAGGTGGCCTTAATTTTTATTTACCATAGATAGTTAATTGGTAGTTGTAAATAGGGTTTATTATTCAATGTAAGTAGGTAAACAATTTGTGAAGAATTATATTTATGGAAGTGAATTGTGTTGTTTTAATGAACCTTTTTCTTTTCAGTTACATAATCCAAAATATTGGGTCAGAGATCAACCTCTTAAGGCCGGCCACATATTTTACATACATAAAGAATTCCGTTTCGAAATATCGATTCGAAAGTTTGACGGCGGCAAATCCATACAAAATCCAGGATCTATCACACACGTAAAGTAGTTCTCCGTTCGAAATTTTCTGCGATTCGATATTCCGAAATGGAATTCCGTCTGCATGTGGCCGGCCTTTGGTATAGATTTGCTGCCTTCGAAATTCCGAATCGATATTTCGAAACGGAATTCCGTACGTATGTGGCCGGCATAAGATAGAGTCACATGATTAAAGGTCATTTTTATTTTAACGGACATCATAGAAGGTGACTGAAATGACGATAGCAGGATAGCCATACGGGCGCCACTTTTATCATTAGTATGGTACTCATTTGGAATTTCTCTTATGATGACATTAAAATTCTAGCGATCTTGACATTCTTGACGGCTGTGCAGCACTGAACATTCATTGATGGCATAATAACTATTTTATGAATCATCCGAATCTTCAAACATTTGCCAATAACAGCGTAAAACCCCGTCAATATATTTTAATCAAACAAAATCGATTACTCATTCAGCTTAGAAAAAAAAAGCGGTCGCACGAAGGGTTCCGTACTACCGTACAATATTTAACAGTACATTTTTATTCACGTTACGTCACGTTTTTGAACACGTTTCTTGTATGACCACTTGACCACCCCTTTAATTTTTTAACCCCCGACGGAAAAAGAGGGGTGTTAGTTTAACGTGTGTATCTTCGTATCTGTGTATCTGTGTGTCTGTGTATCTGTGTGTCTGTCTGTTCCCTCGTAGCAACCAAACGGCTGAACCGACTTTGATTATTATTTTTTTGTTTGAAAGGTGTCTTAATCGAGAGTGCTCACCACCGCAGCATGACCAGGGGCCTAAGTCTACTAATTTATAAACGTAACAATGGTGTCATAATGGTTAGTTTTTGACAGATTTGCCATACAAAAACTGTCAAAAACTAACCATTATGACACCATTGTGACGTTTATAAATTAGTAGACTTAGGGCCCTGGTATTGTGTCGGGGGTTATTTAAATTTTTAATTTTAACTTTTTTACTTTATTTTATTATTATTATTTGTTGCTGTAGCAGCAAACAATGCAGCAATACATACTCACATACTCTGTGAAAATGTCAATTGTCTACCTATTACGGTTCAAAAGATAGAACCTTGTGACAGACGGACAGACAGTAGAGTCTAGTAATAGGGGCCCGTTGGCACACTTTGGATATGGTACCCTAGAAACGTAAGTGATTTCAACATTTCTTTTTTGTTAATAATACTTATAAAAATATCGAAACTCTGCGTAGCTGAAGGTCAAAAATTAACGTTAGTAATCCCCATTTGAAAGTAAATTGCATCAGTGTTGCCACTTTCATGTTTTATTTAATACTGATTGGAACCTTGACCTCGTCCGTGGATTATTCTGTCGGATAAAGGCTACTAATATCCGGTGTTTCATGTTGTAATACTTGTTGACGTTGATGTTAGACATTACCCGTCATCTCTGTGAAGTTTCGCCAGTCATTTTAATTTGACCCTGTGTGGTTTTTCCAAGAAATGGCATCCCAGAACACTAAAGTTTTATTGAATGTAACATCTCACAATTAGCAAAAATTTCACACGTCCCAGAACCGGAACTTATTATTGACTAACGTTAAATTAAATAGCTAGCGAAACTCCACAGACGTTGTGTTTAGATATTGCTTGATATTGATTTAAGCTTACATAAAAAAAACTGATAACCGTAACTACACTACGTAGGTACGGTCGTTTACCCCAAAAAAATATCATCAAATAAAGCTTCTTTTGTTTTATCATGTTTAGATATACCCATCATCACGTCTGCGGAGTTTCGCTAACTAAATTAATTTGACTCTGTCTGAAGGCACAATCAGTGGTGCCTCAACTCACTATATAACAGCAAAAAGTAGCGCCATCTGGTATGTTTGGTCAGAACAAAAGTGGGATTTGGTTATCGTGCGTGCTTACCCTGTATTGGATGAATTGTGAAGATATCCACAAAGCAGGTTGAATGTCATTCAGTGCAGTAAATTCAAAACAGCGCCATCTAGTAGTGGAATTTTAAAATAAGTGACTGTTTTATTCATTATTTGTAAATACTAAATTCTAAATCTATGTTTTTATTAATATGTGAGCGACATCTCTTATCACGAATTAAAACATAATATTTTTTAATAAAATCAAAAAAATATAACAATGTGCATTTTGCCCTATTTCACCCTTTTAGTAAAGACTTATTGAAACTGTAAAATTGTATACAGTACAAAGACATTTTAGGGAGTATTTAGTATATTATTTGCATTTTCGTATGATAAATCTCTTTGACTGTATGCTGTTCTTCATTTCTTCTGAACCAGGATGTCCGACCTGTCTTTACTGTCTGACTTCACGTTCATATTCTGTATTCACATTTACTGAATTTTTAGAACATAAAAATATTTGTTTAGATTAAGAATGAATTTATTGTAAATTAATCAAGGACATTTGTTTGTAATAATGATAATAATGTGATAATAATGTGATAATAATGTGATAATAATGTGATAATAATGTGATAATAATGTAATAATAATGTACTAATAATATAACCTGTTTAATAATTATGAAATGTGAATAATTTGCACGCTTGCTTGCAGGCAGAATACAATGACTTTAAGGCTGAAAGATCTTCCCTTGTAAACTATTTATTTTCTTGCAAATAAACAATTATTGTATTTGAATTTAAAATTGAAGGCAAAAAAGAAAAACAACAATTTTCATTATCATTTCATTTATTTATCGTAAAGTATTACAATATCGATTGATATTTCCATAACACTGAATGAAAACTTATTCTAAAGATAATAAAACATATCCTAGGAATCATGAAAGGTGGCCTAGCTTACTATCAAAGAACAATTATTATTTGGAATACAAAATTCATAATCGATAAATCGTATCGAAATATCGAAATCGATTTCGAAATTCCGAGAGATTTATCCATAAAGATTATGTATACTTATCTAAGATTCTAAGGGCTGTGGGTTTGGTTTTATTTTCATAGCTTTTCTTAACTGAATAAATGTTATGTGAAGAACCACATTGACCCTGCGTCCTATTTAGGGCTTGTACACAAAATTGCGCCAAAATCTGTGACGGCACCCTAATATTTTCTTTAGGAAGGAAGCTTCTGCGTTGCGAATTCGCATCTCATCGCAGTTTTGTGTACAAGTCCTTAAAAGTGATCGTCGCGCGAGTACACGTTCGATCGAACTTTTTGTTCGGTGAACCTGAACCTTTTGCGCGGTCGCGCTGTCTGCGCGAAAGGTGTCGCGGTCATTCTGATTGCGCAGAAAAAGAACATTGTCATAAAAAAATGTGGTGTCTAGATCTCGTCTCTTCTCTCGGATCGTCTTTCGGCTCTGCACAATTTATTACTTAACCATACCTTCATAAGCTTTGCAACTTTCAAGATACAGGTCAAATAATACTATAATTATTACTATATTTCTAAAACTGCGTTTTCACTTAGCGTTCTGAACAGAGAGCAAGCGAAAACAATTGAACGAGCAAACATGTTTGTTCAGTGATGATCGGTTGGACTCGTCGAACGAATGCTCTCTCACTTATTCTTTCAGTGAAAACAACGTCACGGCGAGCGAGCATTCGTTGTCGTGTTTTTAGCGAACATCGACAGTAAACATTTGCTCTGAACAAAATGTTAGCTCGGCAGAGTAGTGAAAACACGGCTTTAGATGTAGAAATCTCATGTTACATGATGTGATTGCTTGACTGAAATGAAAACACCCAATCAAATTACTTGACACGTGATTTCACAATAGATTAAACTGAATGGTCTCTCAAAAACCGGGCCCAACCGTTTTACTATGAAAATAAAAGCAAAACTACAGTGTGTTAATTAAAAGGAAGGTCATTTGCGCTTCAATTAATGTTATGTCAATTTAAATAACTGTTTTCTTTTCTGTACCTAATAACGGCAAATTAAGGTATTTTAGGGCTATGATAAAGAGGAAGATTACGCGCCTATTTTAGACTAAAACTTAAGCATGAAAATATCTTCAAAACTGTCAGATCTTATTCTGAAGGAATTTTCATTCGATATGTAGGTAATATCATTTTCATTCGGATAGAAATGTCATTTTCATTGACTTCGAAATGTTTTGGTGTCTTGACAGTTTTGAAACGAAATTCAAGCCGTTTCTCTCTAGATAAATAGTCTTCGTTTTTGTCCTAGCTTCCACATTCTTCGAATGTCAGCAAACCGCAAATGTTCATTAGCAGGTTTTTTTGTACGAGTTGACTTTGGTTTTTTGACAGTTCTATTTTGTAAAACTGTCAGAAAGTCCACTTACGCCATAAATCGTGACAGTGGATGTTGAATCCCAATTATTTGAAACGCAAAATCGTAGTGCACTAAGACAACTATGACTGTAAAAATTATAAAAAAATAAAATAAATGCATACCTAGAATTGCATAACCGGTAGATAACTTACAGACTAAAAAAAACTAAAAAATCGAAGATATTTGTGACTATTTCCCTTATTACTAAAACATTAATTATTACAAAGATTTTTTCGAAAAAAGCATTTTTTAAGGCACCTCGCATTTTTGGTTTGCATCAACAATAATTCATCAGAAGGAATTTTAAAAACGTTAAATGTAGAGAAATCTTTAACTTATTATTATATTAGGCTCATGACTTTGAATGATAGTTTAATTTGTAAGTCCGGTTTATAATTTGAATCATCACCGCATGCATCAGAATTGAAAATTGTTTTTAATTACTGCGAGAATTTATTACAGCCATTTTTTGATGTAACTACTTACTGTAAATAAAATTCTTGCACCGTTTGAAATTAGAATTTTCTGCATCGAATTTTGTTACACAGAATGATACTTACAATTTATTTTAAAATGACCAGGTATTTTTCATAATCATGAGCCAAATAAGGGTCTTTCATCGAAAATCTATTTTAATCCCGACAATATTTCGTATTTCTAATACATTTCCAGGAGAAATCGTATTTCACGCAAATTCAGAATGATTTCAGTAATCCGCCATCTTTGTAACTTAGTTCCAACTCAGATAACTAGATGGCGCTGATTGTCATGGCGCAACGACTTATTAAATATTATAGCATGTTCCTTTGTTATGGGTTGTAGCTGCCCCATACTTTATTCACCAATTCTGATGGTGATTATAAGGATATTTATAAGTAAGTAAGTAAATTAACTATTAAATGATGAAAGACCCAACTTATATCTAATAACGAACACCAATGAAGTATTATACTTTAATATGGCATTACATTCATAAATAATTATTCATTAAGAGATCAAAATTAAGTTCTTTTTTCGTTATAAAAATTATTAATTTCTCTTACATTTTTGCACAACTGGTAACATTTTTTTTCATATTGTTTGTTTTTAGAAAATTAATTTACAAGACTTTTAAGAAAATGTATGGTAGGTATCCCAAGAATTAGCCTGAAAAATTGCAATTGTATTTAAAAATAAATCTGGCGAACTTGGCCTTATAATGAAAAGAAATGTTACCTTATCCACAAAATTACAATTTTAATGCCTATAAGTACTTTACATTTCGTTACTTCATTTTACAATTTTACAAAATATGCAAGACACAGTTATCTACTTTTTTAAATCTGAAAATAATTTCTATCATTCGAAAGAGGTTTTTTTATGTATGTATTCGCTAACTTCGTTATGACATCTCCCATGTCTATACAGTAGTTAGAATTAAAACTACTCTCATTCTCATCTGGCGAAAAAATAAAATCGATTTAAAATTAGACTTAGATTAAGTAATCGATTTAAAAAAAAAATATTTTTGCTTTGTTTAGTCACTGGTTTTTGAAATCCATAGTGAATGAAAGTAGTTATAATACCAATTTATTGAATGCCCCTTTAAACCTTTTTGCCCTGGAAGAGAAACCATTTTGTACTCTGTGACAGAGTATACCCAATCATTTATTGATCAACTGATGATATTTCTGTCGGCCCTGAATTTATTTCCCAACTCCTACCAAAAGTACACTGGAATTCTATAAACCCCCGATCGTTTCATCTCGCTTCTTGTTCTCCTATCACGCCGCGTTGCTCCCGAAGTTAGCCGAAGTGTGACGTGAATTCAAATGTAACGGTAATGTCGTAGTCGTGCTGTCGTTTGTCGCAATATTTTGGTCGCACACGCCTGTCGTCAAGACAACGTGGACCTGGAATGAGAGAAAAGAGAAATTAATAAACAAATATCTATCGGGACACAGACTAGGCATTTTTCTTCTTCCGTATTGGCACAAGCAATATGAGAATATTTTTATAGTGTGTAATTAGCTAATCGGCAAGGTTGAGAGCGGGGCTGACTGCCAAAGGTGCGATAGATGCACTGATATTTTTTCCATACAAATTTCGGGGGGGTTTTATGCCACTGTTTGACACTTTACATTCAAAGTTTAACATGATATCGTTTGATCTCATTATTAATTTTGTCTGTACGAAAACAGAATAGTAAAATTAAAAGCCATTAAAAAGTTATGAGCCAATAAAGATTCGTTTTTCTAGCTAATTTTAACGCAGCTTTGGGCGTACATAAGTACTAAAAGAAGGGTAAAATCACCAAAACAAAATCCGTACCGACAAAGCTCAATTATCGAAGAGTTAGTTCACTTAACTTTATTTGAATCTGATTTATGCAGTGTTTTTTTCATAAAATACGATTTTCCAAAGGACTTTTCGTAATTTTTTACGAGCTAGTTTTACTAAAATAGTTCGGAACGATGTTTGTGTGCGTGCGAACTAGACGCTGTGCATGTGGACTAGCTTCTAACTGCTCATCACTGATACTATCTCTGTCGGACGCAGTCCCAGGTGAGACAGCGTGCTTTTTGCCCTCGCCCACCAGTGAGTTCGAGTCCGCGACTAGTTCAACCTTAAGTTCCGACCATACCTCGTATTTTTTTCTAAAACATCACTGACTTATGTTATAGTAAAATATCGTGAAAGAACTTGACATAGCTTGAAATAGAAAACATTAAAAATCCATCGTAAAGTGGGCGACGTGGTAATCAAGGCTTGTTCTATCCGTCTACGTAAAAGAAGATGACATGGTCCTATTAGTGATAGATTTCAGGCTAATATATCATTGGAATATACACATATTTTTAACACTCAGTGACATCATACAAGTGCTCTACATATCTAAATCACGTCCTGATTTACGACTTTCCGTGAAAAAGTTACGGTATTTATTAGAATGCGCAGCTATTTCACCCATAATGTATTATCTGTGCACAGATGAAAAAATCCGACCGAAAATCTAAAGCGAACCGCTTTTAAGGCACATGGAAAAAAGGTTACAGAAATACAACTTCCTACATTGCTTGATAATCATCATGAACAAGCTTGGAAAAACAAACATTATCATTAAGTTAAGTTAAAATAAAAGCTTTTAAACTTTTTGGATCACCAAGGTGGCCAACCTAAAAAGCGATTTTGATGAAAATTTTGCGGTTCATCCGCACTATCACGCTATCACCATAAGGACTTGTGCAGTCTAAAATAATTCAATTATTTCTCCACATGCACACGGACGGTGTCGCGGGGAAAAGCCAGTATGTTTATCAAACGGACTACTAACGCAGTCCACTTTTTCAAAATGAGGTTAAAGTAAATTCGTTGTCCTAAAACAAGCTTTTAATTCCTGCAAGAACTTTCTGCACTTTTCTAGTCTTTGGCAAATATCTCAAGACAGATCTCCGTATCGGCTTGCATAATGCGATTTGTAGCTAAGATTAGAACATTTTTGTTGGCGTACAGCGATACCATCGGATTCTTAGTAAGTACATCTTGAATTTTATGTGCGCCTAGTACCTCGGTTGGGCATAAATGGTTATGTTAACGCTATTTTTGATAAGTTAGGCGGGTAGGGTGATGGATGGCAGCTTTTAGTTTAAATGTCTGCAGTTTTATGCTGTCCTAGTATGTGGTAATCTTTTGGTGTAATCGTGAAAGATGTTTGTGTGAAGTAGGTTTATGGAGGCTAGTCTAAGATAGATGCAGTTGTGGACAGAAAGAAATATTATAATGTGGTTTTCTTGCTGACTTATATCCCCATGAAGCTGGCTTTAGAGTGAATAAAATAAACTGTTTATCAATTGCTGTTTTACTTGTCATAATACATAAAAGAATTATATGATCTCTCATAAGAAGATTTTTCTTGACCAAATTTTAACTCGTCATAAAAGCTAATTTAATTTCGAATTCCTTGCAATAATACGCAGATTTTCATTTTACGAAGAGGAACTCCAAAGATACATACATAATATTCTGCATAAGTTAATTACAGAGAGTCTAAATGTTAGAGGTACATAACTATAATTTAGTCTAAAGTTTAAAGTGATAGTCTAAGTTTAGAGTGAACATATTGTTTAGTTTAAAGTTTAGGGTAAACAATTTAGCTTTACTTTAGAGCGATAAGTTTAGTCTATTAGTGTTTCTAGCAGGTGCTAGAAACTCTAATAATTAAATTGTTTTTTTTTAATAACTTGCATTACCACACACAAAACATAACTAAATAAAAATCAACCGTAATTTTCATTCTTGATCTTAACTTAAGAGCTGCATTCTGAATGTATCTGCAGATATTTGTGACGTTGCCCGTCGCAAAGAGCTGTCAAATATTGCGCTGTTTTGATTAATTTGGTATGGAAATATTAAATATCGCTAACTAGTGAACTAAAATATTGATTATGAAATACAATAATTAATATAGTAACACCGAATATTTCGTTTTAGATTTAAAAAAAGTATTTGGAGACTTTCCAAATGCCCTTTTTACACCTAAAATGGTTACAACATTAGATTCAGTGTTACAATATTGCAATTCATTATTAATATTATATTAACAATAATAAAACAGGTAAATATTTGACAGCTATTTGCGACGTTGCCTATTTTTAGAATGAACGCTCTTAAAGCTAAATAAAATATCTATTCTCACGTTAAATAATTCAGTAACCACTGGCACACCTGCGCGATATTCAATACTAATACATATTAAAACAATTCTATCTGTATTGAACTTTAAAAGCGTTTTTTGTGCGTGTTCAGTGAACCCTAAGAACTGGACAGGGAAGGGTTTTACCCTGTAAAGGTCTGAATACATTCAAACAATTTTAAAAAGATGAACACTATTTTAATATTTAAAAATGTCTGCCGAAAATGATGATAAGTCTAAACGTTTTTGTTCGTAAACCTATTTAAAATTAATAACTAATACAAGTACAGATCATTTACTTATTAATATTACATTATAACGAGTACATGATCTGTCATGTCACAGATCATATAAAAAATGCTAGCGTCATACTTAGTAGGTAATTGATTTGATATAATTAATAACACTGATGAGTTCAAAGATCTGAAAGCAAGTAACAGTTTATAAATATTGACAGCCAATCACTTAGGAGGGTCATAAAAAGTTCCAAAAGAACAAAAAAAAAGCTTAATTTGAATTCAATTAGAGATAAGTATTAACGCATGAAAAAGGATCAATCTCTAGATAAAACTCATAAAAAAGCATTAAAGAAATTAATTGATTACTTATAACATTCAAATCGACAAACTCACTACTTACGTCAATTTGCCGTGTTAAAGCCATTTCATGCAACGGTGAAAAAATGACAGACAGTTGATCTAAAATAGGAACAATTAGAGTTATTTGTCAATTTGATAAAAAATCCCTGACTAATACCCACGTCTACTTAGCTATCTTTCTATTTTAATAAAATTATCTCTTTTTTTAAATTTTTATTTAAAAACTATTTTACAATTTAGTTTTAGTCACAACGAAAAGGGTTTGGTTTGATTTATTACAAAATAACCCTACACTATTTTTCATTAAATAATAGTTCGTTTCAAAGTGTAAACGGTCTCTAAGATCTCATCTATACATAATTCAACTTTTATTTATAGAATAGACTTACGTTGAATACACTAGGACCATCGAACAAAAAATAGCCTTCCAGTTTTTATTCCATGGCTTATCTTAAAGGAAGACTCAACTAGTAAAGGTAGATTTTCTTTCGAAGAAAAAGGGTATTAGCTATTTCTTTTAGACTTCACTTGGATTCTTCGAAGTCGTAAGCAATGATGTTTCTTTCCGCTTTACGAGAAGCTACCCCGATTCTTTGTCCAACTACTTTGTGATTAGCATTATAACATCACGCACGATTTCACGAAGAATGGAGTAGTGGAGTAGTAGAGGTGTAATGGGCCCCTCATGAAAAAGCTCTAAAAGCAAGCCCTTCAGTAAAAAAAATAACTAGCTGTGGCGTCCATTTTGCAAAAATAACAACAGCGCAAAAAATATCGTGCTATATAAAAATAATCCCAAACTATTATTTCCATTAAGGTAGTTAACAAAATGAAAAATATGATGTCCTAAGGTGCGGTGTTCGTGGCAAAACAGGGCGGTGCCGACATAAGGTGGGGCTCAATTACGGGGAAATTAGTCGCGTAAAAGTTGGCATATTAATGACGACATTAGGGCTGTCCTTGACCTTCGGGGTAACCAAATATCGTGTTTTTGATGCGTGTTTATGTTGAAGGAAATGGTTACAAACAAGAAGTTTTTTGTAAAACATTTTATGAATGGGGTATTTCTATGTGCATTTGAATTCATTATATATATCATATATATTTGATACAGGGTCAAATTAAATTAGTTAGCGAAACTCCGTAGACATCAGGGTATCGATATAAAAAACGTGACAAAAACAAAATTTTGCTGACAATCATTACTTTTCGAATGATATAAGACAGCCCCCAAAACGCTACACCAATTTCTTTTCTACACCATCATTTTTAATGAGATCAATCTGGATCCAATCTATAGATGAGCTAAGAACATCCTGCGGTGTCGCCCGGTCAATAACTTCTCAACAAAAACCTAATCAAGATACTAACTAATAGGTTTTCAGCACACAGTTAGCCAATTAATATTATTAAGCGATTTTTTGTATGCATAATGAAAAATACCTGTTGTTCTGCTGAACTTGTTATGTTGTGTGGCATATGCTTTAAGTGGTAGGTACGTGGTATACGGATTGTCTACGGATTATTTTAGTCTTTTCTTTGCTCGACACATAAATGTACCATTGAAAAAGTTCTATGGTATATTTATGTTACGAGCAAGGTATGCAGAGTTAGAACTGCCCAAGCAGATTCCACTTTTGGCTGCAGAATTTGGTAACTATATAACAGACACAACAAACGCTTTACTTAGTGTAAATTATTTCATCACCACTGCTCTCAAAATGGTGAAGGAAAACATTGTGAGGAGACCGGCCCATAGCCATGTTCTAGAACCAAGAATTTGAAATCCTCATTGACACGACATGATTACGGACCACTCCCTCTCACCGAAAGGAGGGCTGTTTCCAAGCAGGGGAATATTATAGCCTTATTTTGAACCATTCAAAATATATATATTTGTTAAACAAAAAAGAATTTAAACATTTATCATATTTTATAAATAAAATAATTTATATCATTATATTTTATAAATAAAATAATTTATATCATTATATTTTATAAATAAAATAATTTATATTATGATATTTTATTCAAATAATAATATTTAATTAAAAAACAATTTAAGATTGTTTTTTAATTAAATATTATTATTTTCACAACACAACAATCTTAATATCACGCCAGTTTATCTTGAAAGATGCTATTTCAGATTTCAAAATAATAGTGTGTAGGTATTATTTTTCTTTTACAAGATCTCAAAGTTAACAATTACAAGAACTCCTTAAAACAATGGTTAAATAAAACAATTGAACTATGGCTTTTGTTAATTGTCTTGTTGAGAACGAATATCTTAGGAATTTGTTTGATAAAAAGTACCAAGTATTTGTCAATCCCTTTAGATTTATTTATTATACACATTCTCTACGACAGAGCATGGATCAAATAACTTGTCATTAAATAATACCAGTCTATTATTCAGCCACTGCAGGGCAAAGGCCTCTTCTCATACAGACCACGAGCATTGATCACCACGCTTCCTCAAGACGGGTTGGCGATTTTAACCGTATACTATACTTTAATATACGTATACTTTATGTCCATGTTTGCTCACGATGTTTTCCAAGATATACTCAGAAAGTACCAGTCAATACTTACCTGTGCAAAAATGCACTGATATTTATAAAATAATGACCTTTGTAGATGACCTAACATTTTATATATCTTAAGTAGTCTATTTTTGTACCAATTTTAATTGTAATCAATATCAATTTACAGTTAAAAATAATTAATTGGTATCATCGTTCAAACTAATTCGACGACAATGCGTTTTGTTATTAGTTTGGAATTAAAAATATTTTAATGTCCATTATTTTGATGATTTATAAAATATAATTTATCTGAATTTATCACATGGTCTACGGCAAGAGATATTATGTCAAAGTCAAATTGTTTATTTCAAGTAGGCCATTATAGTTTGCACATAGCTAGCAGAGTAAGCAAGCTGAAGTGGCAGTGGGTTGGCCGTGTTTGTCAAAGGAACGATGAAAATGTGTTATTTTTACCCGACTACGGCGAAGCAAAAAGGGGGGTTATCCTTTTTGTTCAGCTGTTCCCTCATAACTTCTAAACTACTTATCATAATTTGACAAATGAGGTATCGTTGGAAGTGTCTTGATCGTCCGCTGGTTATAAGCTATATAGCGTTTTTTTTTTGTAAATGACCTCTCCTACATCCCCTTAATAGATTGCCAAAATATTATCAATAACCTTGTATAATTAAAATCTACATATATCTGCACATAGTACAAAAAAAAGTTACTTTTCGTTTCTGAGCGATTCATCTTCTAAATACACTATGAATTTTGATACAGTTTGCACCATAATTTAGAGAATTTATTTCCGAAAGTGTATTTGTATTATAAATTAATAATTAATTTAGATTAAGCACAGAAATTTTGATATTTTGACATGCCACTGCATCAGTACATTGCACCCGTGCGAGGATGGGGCGGGCCCACTAATGGACGAATAATTTGAGATGTTCTATACGCGAAACCAATGTTGTAATAGTTCGGAAACATTTTAGCATGAAGAGGATTCAAATTACAATCGTGATTATTGTAATCGAAAACAACATATTACTAACTAACCAATTTACTTAATTACCAATCGAACTACGAGTAACCTACTAGACACAAGAATTTAGAATTACAAAATACTAGAATTAATACCGATGCAGCTAATCTCCGTTCGCAGTTTAGTTCCATAACATGTAACCATTTATGAAGGTTTGTAACTATGACTTTAATACCTACACATAAAGTTCAGTTTACACTACAACTTAAACTTTTTATGCCTTTTTCAGCGGTACTAGTCATAGTAAAATCTACCTGATTTACACAATCTTAAAATTGATATTTGTTTTAGTTGAAATAACATCAATTGGAAAGACGGATTTGAATACAGCATAGGTTTTAATTTTCACAATTTATAGGAAATCTTCGTCGTTGGCATATCACGAAGTTCTTACGACATTTTGATGCTACCAAAACATTTGCCAACTCCGACGATTTATGATAGAAATCGCATATGTTTGTACGTGAATAGAGTAATTGAATTGAAAATGCTTGTTTTATATGTAAAGTCAAAGGATTACATATTTGCTGCATCGTGTTGAAGATTTGTGGTGTCATTTGCTTGGTTTAGTTGCAGAAACATACATGCTTATTCTGATTCTTTATTGTTCACTTCGACAGGCTACACTTACCCAATGTGTGCTTTTATAATTTTTAACGTGACGTATCGTGGACGTCCACGTTATAACGTGCACAGATTTCTATACATTTTATGGACGTGCACATTGGAGATACAAAATACACAAAAAAAATGTTTGTTTCTTTTTCCCCCTCCTTTCATTTGCAAAAAAAACTATTCATTTTGTAAACTAAACACCGTATTTGGCGTAAACGTTCTAGGAATCTAAGCTCTAGCATAAAGTTTTTATTTCTTGGAAAATATTTTTAGATTTTAAAAGCAGCTACCTTATTCAACATAACATAACATCACGCCTTCCCTGAAGGGTTGAGCAGAGGTGTACCTAGTACACATTACGCCAGTTATTTTAAAGTCCCATGTTATAGGGGTTGAGCCTATTACCATCAAATTCCAGATGGAAAACCCAATAACACTTTGCCCGACCTGGGGCCTAAGTCTACTAATTTATAAACGGCACAATGGTGTCATAATGGTTAGTTTTTGACAGTTTTTGTATGGCAAATCTGTCAAAAACTAACCATTATGACACCATTGTGACGTTTATAAATTAGTAGACTTAGGCCCCTGGTAATCGAACCCAAGACCACCATACACCCAGGGCACAGAACAACTTTATTTACTATTTAGAATTTCATTAAACAACACACACCATAGCAAAGATTAAAGATACATTGCACTTTGGGGTCATGCTCCTTTGACTTGCATGCCGTTGAGATAGTAAAAGTTTCGTCATTGTGTAAACTTAAATTACTTCGCCGTAAACTAAGAAGTATTTCAAAACTCATAAGTAGTTTGTATGCTTTAATGACAAATACGATAGTTATCACAATTGGTAAAGTTGTTAATGAGATGCTAAAAACTTTAAAAGTTTATATGGAATCTACGGTATATTTATGTAACCAGCATAGCTATGCACAACCATTGGATAGGTTGTCGAATCGCAAATTACATATTTTCAATTACTAATTTGTAATTCCGACAGCAGTTACCTGTCTGAAGAATGGCAGTAGTCTATTTCGACCAAACTTTTATACCAAGTATAAGCCTCCTGTTCCCTATAAATGAATTTTTGACAGTTTCTCCATATAAAAACTGTCAGATGACAATTTTATTCCACGGATAGAAGATATCAGAATTTGGTAAAATCCGCTCATATACTGACAAAATTTTCGTGTTTTGTATATTTTGTGAACAGCCTTTAGAGGACTCTTTTGACGATTGATTGATGTTCGATTCAGCACGAGAGTATCGGATGGTTGTGAATAGCTGATATGATCCAAGCTTATGGTTGTTAGGTATCTAGAGGAAGGAACCCCATAAACCTCGTAAGCCTCATGATTTGCTTGCGAGTCTCAGCCATTAGGACATTGACGGGGAAGACAATAGATATGGCCGAATCTACAGCACCTCACATCACTCATGACAACCAGTTCGTGCAACGAGTCAAGATTTTTGATTTGTTTATTTTTTCAGTTTTTCTAAGATTCTCGTTATGTCGTGCGGAATGGTTGAACTTTTTAATACCCACGTCACTTATAGTGGGTATTAAAAAGTCAGGAATGAAATCTGTAGTTGGAAAAATATCAACAGTGAATAAAGTAAAACTTACCAAAACTTAAAGGTACAACGTCGGCACCCTCTTCTGAGCTCCCAAAGACAATTTGTTACCAATCTTCTTGTAGCCTTCATTCTTAACTCTAGTTTTAGGTTTGTCCGGATCAGGACACCCCTTCAGCTCCCAAACCAGGTTTGTCAATGACTTCGGCCTGCTAAGTTTCCTCGACCTCTTTTCTGGTAGCTTAGGACCATTTCCTGAATCTCCCGATGTCCTCCCACCCGAATGACTGGAATCTAAAGTACCATCTAGTTCCATAGCTTGGTGGATATTTGAAAGGCTCTTATACCGAATATTAAAGATTGGAGAGTCACCTTTGATTGGTCGAATCGGACTAGCTACTGGACTAGGGGCCTCTTTTGTCGGCGAAGTACTTTTCTGGCGGAAAACCATTCTATTCTTATTGTTGTTCACACTGTTTTTGATGTATAGTTTAGGTAGGTTAGCTGCTGGTGCTATCGAACATTTCTCTTTATACACAGTGACTGGTGTTTCTTTTATTTGTGCTGGTGCTTTTCGTGTTCTCTTTTCTGCTTTTTGGATGTTCAACGGCTTCTTTGTTGGTATAGTTTCTATTGGCGGTGGTTCTGGCTTTATTTCTGTGATTAGAGGCATGTGAATAGGTGTTGCTGCTGGTGAAGCAGGAGCGGATTCATGTCTCGGAGTAGGCTCGTTAGAATACGAAGCTTTTATATTCTTAGGGAGAGGAGCAAAGCCTCGAACGTAGTCGTAAATTTGGTCTATTTCGTCGTATTCATCTGGAATACTGTTTTCGTCTCGATGACTGCTGTAAATATGATTGTGACGTGACATATGTTTGTGTTGATTAGCTGTATCAGAAGAAACGCTGCGTCGAAGGAAATATCCAGTTTTGACTAACGGAGGCGCGTGTAAAGGCCCATTCAGAAGCCTCTTCGGGTCGCCCAGCTTTCCGTCTAATACATGTATTCTGTCTACAACATCTACTAACAAACGATTGCACTTTTCCACTAGTCTAGAGAATTCCATGAAATTCTTTATTTGATCCTCATTTTTGCATCTTTGCATTTTGAGTGGGGCCGCCAAAGGAAGCGCTACTAATGCATTGCCTTCTTTAGGAAGAGGAAGAGCAAAAACATGGTCTTCTTCAAACATGGACAGCAGTCTTAACTCTGGGACAAAATGGCTGGCACTTTTGAGTCCTCTTGGTGGCGTACCATGAACCAGTCTCACTGTTATAGGTAAGCGTTTAGTCAGCAAAGTCTTGGCTGTATGTACTCCACTTATATTCTCTTCCTTAGCAACTGCTGAAAACTTCCCTCTTTGATCCAGACTCAACAAAACCATATCGCCTTTAGAATCTGTACATTTCAAATACTTATTCTTACCTAAGAATGTTTCTCCTCTAGGCATGATTATCTCTCCAGCTGGTAGATTTCTTGCTCCATCAGCTGTGACATTACCATCTAAGTCTGTTTTAGCACAAATAACTCTGACTGGTTCTCTGACAAGACAGCCATCGTCTAGTTTCCTTCTAGCCAGTTCTGATACTGACTCAATGCACCTTACTGCCCGGCCTTCTTCGCTTAGCAACTCGAAATATCCTTTATACGTTTCTGGGATAGCTATTCTGGGTCCGACACTGACCATCCGTCTCCCTTCTTTAAGCTTGATTGCTTGAGCAATGATCTTCTTTCTCTTTCCTGCAGATACGAGTAGGGCTGTACTCTGTAGCCCTGGGCTTGGTAGTGTGGGGACGCCAAGTCCTCCATACTGTCCTTTGATGATTTTGGCGACGCTTGGCAGGCGGTTCTTGACAGCGAACTCGCGGAGGTAGCTGCCTTCGTCGTTCCAGCGCGATGCTGCGGCCACTACTTGGCCGTCTGTGGCTGCCATGTCGGGTTTAGTCACATCTGTGGAAGAGAGATAAAAAATAGATTAATCATTTAATTTTGAAAAGAGTAATGACATCCTGCCTCAACCCCTAAAATTGTCTAAGGGGCCTCTGCGATTTGGCTTAGGACCTGAACCTAAGGGTCCCGAGATGACATGTGACTAAAATGACTTTTGGTTTGGAGACTGAGTTTTAAAAAGAGAGATTTTTGAAATAAATAGGGACAGTTAAATATTGTGTTTTACAATACCTATAGATTTAAAAACAAATCTTAGAGTTGTATGTAAGTATTCGACAAAATGTGAAAGTATAGTGATGTTAAAAAGGCTTATCCCATTAAGAACGGGTAAACCGTAAAAAATTGCTCCAAAAATAGTTACAATAAAATTCGAAACTTAGTAATACGAACAGTTAGCATATTTATTTGTAAATGGTTTTCCTTATACAAAGAAAGTTTTATACACATAAGAATCTCACGATTGCTATCGTATGCGGTCAACACCGTTAAACTAAACTTCGGTTAACCAACAGGAAAACCTAGTTTTACAATAAACATTTACAGAATCACGTGCCACTCAAAGTGCGTAAACCGATGCAATAAATTGTTTATAGTGTGTATAGGATAAGGTAGCGGACAGATTGGTGAGACGCGAAATGGCGCGGCTAATATCGCGTGACGACTTATTTTATGATGTTGTCCTGTTTTGATAAAGTAAATAATTATGGTTTCATTAGTGTAGTTTAATTTTAGATTAACTAAAAGGTTCCTATGATAAATGTAGATTGATGGGAAACCGGAAAGACTGCAGCCTGTTAATGAGTTCAGACTGATTATTATAGAGCATGCAATATATTATTACTTTAGTTACGTCACAAGATATATCCAAAACAATATTTTTGATATAAAGTCAAAATCAAACTCAAATTCTTTATTGCATTAATGTGTACATAACAAAGCTTACTTTAAGCATACTTTTATATCTACTAGCACGCTCCTATACTAGACTTTTGGCGACTTTGTATTTTATGTTTACTTTATAGCGTCTGATTTAGGCAGAATAAGCAATTTTTTTTCTGCCATTCACCGTTTTATGCATCCGATATTAACAGAGAGAATTGTCTTTATCTTGTCGCGAAAATACGCGCTTTGACGAGTACTTACGGACACCATCCCGTATTACCTATTCCACAAAAAAACTGCGCGACAAATATCCCAATGCAACTAACGCCTAACTTAACCTCTAAACGTTCGATTAGCTAACAGTGTAACAAAGAAATGCTCGGTCAATAACGTCGGTTATAAAAACACCGTTATGTAATACTTGTAGTTATTCTTCGATAAATACTTCGGTTAGAATGAGTAACCGATTTCTTTGTAGATAAGGTTGGAAAGAGGTTCTCATGACGTATTATGCAATGATCATCAGCGATAAAATTATGAGTGAATTGTCCTTTCAGAATGGCATGATTATTAGACGAGTTATAATTAAAAATTTAAATAACCCCCGACACAATTCCAGGTGATGCTGCAGTATCGGTTCAAGGTTACTATGTTCTTCTAATATCAATGAAGTAACAGAATACTAAATTTCGAATCGATCAGACCTGTGGAAGATGCGCACATCCAATCATCAGCTAGAAAAGAGCTGATAATCTTCAAACGGCTGAACCTATTTTCTTGAATTGTAGCTAAGAACACTCTCGATCAAGACACCTTTCAAACAAAAAAATAATAATCAAAATCGGTTCAGCCATTTCGGAGCTACGAGGGAACAGACAGATACACAGATACAGACGTTAAACTTATAACACCCCTCTTTTTCCGTTGGGGTGTAAAAAATGGGTTTTTGGTTCTAATAACGAGGCAACCATTACTACTTGTTTGTTCTTCTTTCCTCTTTCTTTCTGCTTATGTATTATTTCCATAATACATTGTTTTCATACTAGCTTTAGCCCGTGAAATTTCGCGGTTTAAATTTTTTTATTTTGTTAATATTATTTATGTTATATATGATATTCTTATGGTACCTCTTTAGGTCATTAAGTATCCGAATATCAAAAAATATTTGGCCTAGGTCTTAAGGGGGAGGCGTGAACATTGATTCGCTGGTAAAATGTATAGTAGATACCTGTAACTCTACTGATTTACGCGGTAAACTCCAGTTAAGCTCTCAGTCGGCGTGATTTTCCGACATCGTCATATTTCTACTTTTGTAAGACTGGTCGTCAGACTTTCGGGCTTCTGACGTAATTACTATCAAAGATCCATGAATGACAGCCAGGAATAACGGCTTAACGTGCTTTCCGAGGCACGGAGGAGTCTCGGTATGTAAAGATTGTCACCCATCCACGGACCCACCCTGGCAAGCGTAGCTTATCCTGATGGATCGAACCGTGCGGCTGTTATTACTTAGCCACGAGCTTCTCACATCTCTGAAGGTATATTATGTTTCTGGAGACACATAGGTGGTATACCTTCGAAAAACTCACAATCCATTCTCACATTGACCGTAGCGAGCACCTTAACCTCGACCCACGAAGCAGATCCACAGTACCTCTCCGTTCCGCCGCAATTGGTTAAAAATGACCTAACACATTATACCATTTGCCCTTGCGAGCGCTGCAGTTCGGCCGCGCGTAACGCATGCGTAACAACCATTGTTTGTGTACATTGAACTTAAACTTGTTAATACCACAGAATAAACAGGTACAGAACGCCGGCTCCAAACGATCGAAAAAACACACATAGCAGCACACACACATAGATGCGTACGTATAATAATACCAGCCTATATATTATTGTTCCATTAATAACGGGCTATAATTATTATAGTCCCACTTGCACTGCTGAGAAAAAGCCTCTTCTCATACAGGCATGCATGAGCATTGATGACCACGCTTGCTCAAGACGGGTTGGCGATTTCAAACTTATATTAACTATAAATCTAGGTTTCCGCACCATGTTTTCCTTCATAAATGTCAGTACTGTGAAAGATAATCTCAGCAAAAAGTCACATTGGTACTTGCTCGGATTTGAACCCACCTCGTGCATAAGAGGCAAGGCATTAACCACTGTGACTTCACATCAAAATGACGGCTCCATGCAACGAGCGAAGACGCACGTACTTACACATAGACATGTACGTCCGGAGAACGCAAACAAATGCCAGTCGCAAGAGCGCTTGCAGTTGCACTCACCGTACGTACGTGTGCGTGCCTTTTCGCTCGTGTATGGAGCTGACCTTCTGCACCTATCTATTCTGTGGCAAGACTGTTTGTTTTAACTTTTATACGTTATTCTTTAATTAGTTTTCGGTTTGTTTCCTACTGTTTTTCGGATTGTAACGGTTTTTATATTGTTGTGTGTTTTGAAGTAGCTGTTTAATTTTTGGTGAAGTTCAGTACTTCTTTTCTAACCGTAGGTTTCAAGGGAAGGTATGTAGAGAGTATAATAGAATCGATTTTTTTTAGCTCATTGAACATTAGGAATTTTCTGCCATCTGAATGACGATAAGAGGAAAATTTTCAACATTTTACAAACTTGCAAGAAAGTTAAGTTTTCAAAACACAATAAAAAAATACGGAGTTTTTTGCAAATGTCTGAGTTTTTGTAACCCGTTACGGTGGGAGATTGAACTGACGGTCCTCGTCTTAACCACTGGGATCTTCCCACTTTCTTAATAGGTATAATGTATGTAAGTACGCAGCATCTTTATTAATTCACACCTGTCAAGACTTAATGACGGACAAAACATTTTATATATGGAGCGACGAGCATTCATTGAATATGATTGACATTCGATTAATTTTATTATGTAATTCTGTTTCTTCCGTTAGCATAATAAGATGTCCAAAGTACGTCGTTTTTGTTAGGATTAATGTGTAAAAGATTTTATAACCTGATACTGAAAGAAAAGGTCTGGCTTAGAGGTTAACGACCCTAGATCAGGCTTTGAAAATCTTGATTAATCCAATGTGACTTATCAAATTTCGCAAAGTATTTAAGAATGGTGATCAAAATGAATAAAATTATGTTCCTTCTTTTTATGAGAAGAGAAACCGCCATGTCCTAGAGAAAAAAATCAAAGAAATGAGGATTATGACATCCATCAAACACGCACTGGGTCCGAGTGGTGGATAACAGATCAGTTTCTCTCACAAAGAGGAGACTTGAGTCCTAGCATTTGGAAAAACTAGGCTAATTTTTAAGAAGAGGTTTTTTGTGAGGCAGTTACAGGCAGATTATTAATAAAAATGGGAAATAATAAAGCTTCCGAAAAAATAAATAAACTTCCAGCGATCTGTATTCAGGATTTCCGAAAAAAATACTAAACTTCCGAAAACATAAATGTTCTTCTAAAGTAATCGTTTTCTTAGGCTCTATAGAAACTAGCTTAATTTCTACTATTGGTTATAGAATAACTTTTTTAACTCTCAATTTTAATGCAAATAAACCGCCCGTCAGCCCGCGCTTTGGAGCTTCGTCATTTCCATTTCTATAAAATAGCATTTTTAACCTTAAACTCTAAGTCAATATGTTGTGCTACAGAAACGAATTGCTGCAAAACCAACTCGTCTGTCCTACCCCTAGTGTAATTTAAGCCCAAATTGTTAGACAAAAGTACCTACATATTGGTTAGCCGCGATTTAAAATCGCATGCACAAACTAGTCTATTGGAACCAGACGATGACTTTCCAAAAGCATTTCGAAAGATCGCAGATAAAAAAAAGTTAAAATTAAAAGAAGTTCCGACGCTAACTAGTTAGGAGATATCTGATCGAACAAATCGTGAAACTGATTATAAGAATCCTTTTAGAAATTGCAGTATCATTACTGAAGTTCAGGGGTATATTAAAATAGCCTTCAACACTGGTGATAGTTAAATGCATGTCTAGCAGGGATCACCAATTAGTTTGATACCCGTTAAAAAAAAAACACTGTGACAGTGACAGTTTAACAGTTCAGTTTTTGAAAGTTCAGAATTTTATTTCGAACTTATGATGCAATGGATTAGCAATCTTTATCAAAACGATTCAGATTGTGATTGTTCGTGCTATACGCAATTATAGTGTTGATCCCACTCTTTTACAAAAACCTGTAGGTACTGTGATGGGAGCACACACAACAATTTCTTCTTCATAGGGACTTCCAAATGATTATGGGAATTTGTCAATAGCATAATAAAACAGAAAGACTCGACCTATCAAAAAATATTTTCAAGCCATCGAGATTTCGGAGTGCAACAATCTTTTCGTCAAATCAAAAAACTTCGAAAAAAGTAGGTAATATTACTGCATCATCACGATTTTGATACCAAAAATAATACTTTTGAACGGTTTTGTCGTCGACTGTAGCTCACGACTGTATAGCACGATTAAACCTATTGTGAGCGGCTGGATTATATTGCGGGTAACTGTACTCGATCGCTTGTAGACAAATAAGGAGCGGGGTGTGGGGCTAAGAGAGAAGCGAGTGGGTAGCTTGTGGCGGGTTGCTTTTTTGTGTGTAAGCCTGCTTGTGCTGGCACAAGCAAGACGACACATAGAGACTCTTCTTGTGAAGTAAGTAAAGAAACAATTGCATGCTTACAATTTGCTTGCGTTCTGAAGATGACGAACATTCTTTTGTTGGAGTACCGTACGTAACATGAACATAATCTCAAACGGAGGTGGAGGCGTAGAAAGCTTTCACAATCTGCTAGTTATGTTTAAGTCCCATGTAATAGGGAGCGGACCTATTGCCATCAGTCGGGCACTTATACAGATTCCGATTATAGAAATTCCTAATGGAAAACCCCAATTGCACAGACCAACCTGGGGATCGAAACCAGGATTTCCATACTCAGTAGTCGCGTTTCCAACTACTAGACTAAAAAGGCTGTTCAATGCAGGCAGGTCAATGAGTCACGATGAGAGGGTTTGCTGCCCAAGAAATGTCAAGCAAACCACGTGCACAGTTTTGCTTGCGAATTTATTATTGCGCTTTCAGGAGCGACGAAAATTCAATTTCCAAACAGTCTTACAATTGCCATAAATTGCTCAGCGACGTAATATTATACACTTACTAAGAATTGCGAGTAATCGCCATAATCAGCCTATAATGTTCTCATTGCTGAGACAATCTCGGTGAGAGGGAATGGACCATAACCCACCACGCGGGCCCAGTGCGGGTTGGTATTTGTCATTTGTCTTCGAATTCTTGGTTCTAGGACATGCCGGTTTCCTCACGATATTTTCCGTCACCGTGCAATCGCATCTTATGAAAAATGTTATGCCTTTTACATCGCTGCCCAACCCGCTCCCGCTCGTTCCCTGGCCCCAATACTCAAGTACAGTCTGACAGACCGCTACAACTTGTTTCCCATGCCGTTTTAAAACTGGCTCTGTCCTCTTGGTACCTAATTTGGTATGATATTTATGTCCAGAGTGATAATTATAAGTTTTATTATGATTACGAACTGATGGGAATTTGTTTGGTATCTGGTTTTCACGGGTTATGTTCTAGGAGGTATGTAACGGGTGTTTTATGAGTTCTATGTGTATTTTTTATGGAATTTATTCTTTGCAGAATTCTATATGCTTTCTTGTGACATCTTAAGAGATTCAAACTGAAACTCAAAGCTTTTATTCCAAATAAACCAATTACAGGCACTTTTGAACTGTCAAAGGAGTCGGTCAGTCAGAAAGATGAAGCTAGTTGCCCATCCCAAAGCGTAGTAGGTTCCTATGGAGAAGAACGGGCAAGAAACTCCACGGACACTCTTTTAAATTAAAATATGGTTGCAAAATTTTGTGGTAGATAAAAAATAGAGGATATTATCCAAAGAGCTAAGTTAAAGCCGCACAGGTCGATCGATCAAAGGTTCAGCAACTCTTGCAGAGATCGGCCCGTGGATGGGTGACCACCCATTTCATACCCCTCCTTCCCTTGCACGTTAAGCCCTTGGTCCCGGCTGTCATTCGTAGATACGGGTAGTCAGAAGCTCGAAGTCAGACGTGTTACATACAGACGTGTTGTCGTGTTTCCCAGTGATTTGGTTGTGGAGGACAGATAGGCAGTCCGTCCATGTAAGATACTGGTATTCAGCTCCGTCCGGTTAGAGTGGAAGCCGACACCAACCATGTTACAAAAAAAAAAAAAAGCGAGGCACATGATGACTACCCTGAAGTTTGTAACAGATGATAACAAGCTTATTATAAAGGCAAGTTTTCACAAAGAAAAAGCTACTAATTAAAAATGAAATAACCCCCGACACAATTCCAGGTAATGCTGCAGTATCGGTTCAAGGTTACTATGTTCTTCTAATATCATTGAAGTAACAGAATACTAAATTTCGAATCGATCAGACCTGTGGAAGATGCGCACATCCAATCATCAACTAGAAAGGTGCTGATAATCTTCAAACGGCTGAACCGATTTTCTTGAATTGTATCTAAGAACACTCTCGATCAAGAAACCTTTCAAAAAAAAAAAACAATCAAAATCGGTTCAGCCGTTTGGGAGCTACGAGGGAACATACAGATACAAATGTAAAACTTATAACACCCCTCTTTTTCCGTCGGGGGATAAAAACCTTCGTTGGAGCTAGCTGATCTAATTAGTTAAATAATTATTGACTCACTGTAACCATTAATTAATATATATTTAAACGAGGCCATCTTTGTTACTTGTTCTTTAATCTCATATTTAGGGAATCCCATTGTTTTTGTATTTACTCAATTTTATAATAAAACAAGTGAAAAACGACTTTATTTCTTTTAGATATACAGTTGAAACTTCAATACGTTTAGGTCGCCGTAAATGTGTAATTGTTTTTTGGTAAGTTAATTTGATCTTCACCAAACTATTTTATATTATTATTACTTTACAAATAAGGTTGAAAGTCGAATAACTTTTGTAAAATGAAAGGTAAATATAAATTGGTTTGGTTGAATGAATATTTCCGATGTGCTTTGATAATGAAAAGAATCACGGTCAAGTGTGAGAGGCGATGAAGCGTGAGCTTTTGAATTAAATATTGTGAATGTGTTTGTTTTGAGAATCCTTTATTGACGTACGTAGTGTTTAATTTCATTAAAGTTAATCAATATCAAACTAAAATCGCTTGTGGACAAAACTATTGTCAGTGTTCACTTCTGTCTTGGGAAGTAGGTACTGTAGGGCTTATACAAGCTGGTAAGTACCAGAATAGATATGGCAATGCCACTAAATACGAAAATATACTGAATTTTAGCTATTTATTTCCAGGGGATGTTTTCACTTTTACGCGCCTTAAACAAGAACAACCGGTTCTTTTAAAATTTTGAAATCTTTTGTGATCGAATCAACATTTTCCTGCCAGCATGCTCAAGTCATTTATTCAAACTAGGCTAACAATCAGCACTTTTTGAACGACAAAATTACATAATTTTCGTATGGATAAACTAAAAAAATAAAAATTTAAACATGACCTCTTTGCAAGTAGGTACCTCGAAGGAATGGGATATACTTTTTTTTCCACAGGAAGGCTAGCTTATCATACCAGTTTGCCGTTAACATTCATCGGACATGTGGCGACATCTATAGGATGTTAAAGCAGTTTTAATAACTATCCGGCGATTACGCTAGTTTCAATAGTTTTTGCAAAAATGTGGATTAACTAGGCAAGTGGCTCGTGAGAAATCGATTTTTTATGAGAAAAAATCATTCTCAACGTAGGTTATGGGCATCCTCACATCCTGAATTCCCATGCAATAGCGTAGAAAGTAGTAATATCTACACTGATCTGGGTCAGCGATTCTATTTTATAAAAGTAGCTGTTAAAGTAGTATGTTATTCCTTATAACCTCAGCTACCTGCCAGTGAAAGTCCCGTCAAAATCGGTCTAGCCGTTTCGGAGGTTAGCCGAAACAAAAAAATAGGCAGACAAAAAAAAAAAAGCTTTTTGCTACAAGTACCGTGTACACTTTCATAAGCATTTAGTAAAAGCTGTTATTTTGAAATTATAAGCAGACAATTCAATTTTATTTATTTGTATAGATGCATATGGATTCCATGATTAAAATAGCGTGTTAATTTATTTTATTACCCTTTCATAATATCGGTTACAAAGATCAACAATATTCTTTTCTCCATGTTGAAAAACTTTTATAAGAATTTTATCGATCCCTGTTTGATTTATACCCTAACACGTGTGACTCCGGATTTTGAATTTGTCTGTTTGTGATATCTTGTTTATACCTTTTTAGTTGACTTTTTTGTCGCAGTTGGGTTTAAGTTTTTATAACTTTTATTTTTTAAATTATATACAACCTGCACTCCTGCTTACCCCCATTACATATCGGTAGTATCACGTGCTAATAACGCGACTGGTCCTCACCGTTATGCTTGAGTCGGACTTGATGCTCAAGGATTTATAACAAGGTGCGCACACTGCTGGCGCGAATAACTGACACAGAACTTTGTTGGGGGCATTTTGTTTTTTTTTAATGTTTTTCTTTTAGATGCTCTCTAGTGTTCTTGGCGAAGGTACGTGCCACTTATCAAAACAATACAAAAAAATACTTAAAAATAAAAAATAAAATCATAACGGTGATTAGATGATATAGCACAATTATTTTTTTTGTGGTTTTTTGTTTTATTTTGTCTTGAATCAGTATAGCTGTTGTCTAAAATCTATTTAAACGTTATTTCAAAAGTTGCTGTTTTGGTCAATCAATCACAAAAGCTAAGTTTCAATAAGTTTGAGAGCAGGTTTTTCGATCAAGAGACAATGTGTCTTTCATAAACTTTTAGTAAAACAAACAAGCTTTATAAAGGTACCATCGTAATTGGTAATGCTTTGAAACGTAATTGAGAGTCATTACTACCGAGAATAACCGGTAAAAAACCTTTATGGTAACTCTTTAAAACAAGGCACATGTTACTATCTTGATTAATTATGTATATTGACTTAGTTTTTTGTTTGTACAATACACCTGCGTAATTATGTCGACCATTAGTCAAGCTCTTAAACTGTTGGCAAAGTCGATAAAATCTACGGCCATTAATCTATGTAATAACATGAAAATAAATCAAAATAGTGATACAATATCTTTTGTTTTTTGTTTGTTATTTTTCTTAAAGATATTACAAATACAGTTCACTAAACTTATTCAAAAGCACAAGAGAGACCACATTTATGAAGACTAACAGTTAAGTGCAGTTTTATGTCAAAGGATTGCAGTACTTTGAAGTAACAATAGTAATTGAAACTAGCTGCAACTGCTTTATGAAGACATAAATTGCTAGTCTATCACATAGTTTCTTTAGTTTAATGCATGACAGTCAACTTGAGAATGGCACATAATATATTTTTTTACAATAATAATAACATGCTACGATAACATAACCGTTTCAAAACTATGGTAACAACAATATTCCTTCATGATTGTCTATTAATAATTTCCACTTTTGAAGACCAATGCACACAGAAACATGCTTACTTTTTTTACCCATTAAACCAATTAGTTTCCAATAATAACAAAGTTTTTCTTGAGTACCTAAAAATATTTTTCTAGTTAGGTTTTGTTGACGACAGCACAGTAGCTTATTTTAATAGCTTTTTAATTTGTTTCCTTTTATGTAACAAATTTTTATTTTTGAATATTTCCTTAAAAAGTTCAATTATTATTCTACTTTTTTCAGAACATAAATAAAACTACATCTAAAAAAAAAACCTCATCCACCATTAAACCGCGCTGTACACTTTCTCATGTCCCGACATGTACGCCTGTATTATATATATAATAGATATGGCAATGCCACTAAATACGAAAATATACTGAATTTTAGCTATTTATTTCCAGGGGATGTTTTCACTTTTACGCGCCTTAAACAAGAACAACCGGTTCTTTTAAAATTTTGAAATCTTTTGTGATCGAATCAACATTTTCCTGCCAGCATGCTCAAGTCATTTATTCAAACTAGGCTAACAATCAGCACTTTTCGAACGACAAAATTACATAATTTTCGTATGGATAAACTAAAAAAATAAAAATTTAAACATGACCTCTTTGCAAGTAGGTACCTCGAAGGAATGGGATATACTTTTTTTTCCACAGGAAGGCTAGCTTATCATACCAGTTTGCCGTTAACATTCATCGGACATGTGGCGACATCTATAGGATGTTAAAGCAGTTTTAATAACTATCCGGCGATTACGCTAGTTTCAATAGTTTTTGCAAAAATGTGGATTAACTAGGCAAGTGGCTCGTGAGAAATCGATTTTTTATGAGAAAAAATCATTCTCAACGTAGGTTATGGGCATCCTCACATCCTGAATTCCCATGCAATAGCGTAGAAAGTAGTAATATCTACACTGATCTGGGTCAGCGATTCTATTTTATAAAAGTAGCTGTTAAAGTAGTATGTTATTCCTTATAACCTCAGCTACCTGCCAGTGAAAGTCCCGTCAAAATCGGTCTAGCCGTTTCGGAGGTTAGCCGAAACAAAAAAATAGGCAGACAAAAAAAAAAAAGCTTTTTGCTACAAGTACCGTGTACACTTTCATAAGCATTTAGTAAAAGCTGTTATTTTGAAATTATAAGCAGACAATTCAATTTTATTTATTTGTATAGATGCATATGGATTCCATGATTAAAATAGCGTGTTAATTTATTTTATTACCCTTTCATAATATCGGTTACAAAGATCAACAATATTCTTTTCTCCATGTTGAAAAACTTTTATAAGAATTTTATCGATCCCTGTTTGATTTATACCCTAACACGTGTGACTCCGGATTTTGAATTTGTCTGTTTGTGATATCTTGTTTATACCTTTTTAGTTGACTTTTTTGTCGCAGTTGGGTTTAAGTTTTTATAACTTTTATTTTTTAAATTATATACAACCTGCACTCCTGCTTACCCCCATTACATATCGGTAGTATCACGTGCTAATAACGCGACTGGTCCTCACCGTTATGCTTGAGTCGGACTTGATGCTCAAGGATTTATAACAAGGTGCGCACACTGCTGGCGCGAATAACTGACACAGAACTTTGTTGGGGGCATTTTGTTTTTTTTAAATGTTTTTCTTTTAGATGCTCTCTAGTGTTCTTGGCGAAGGTACGTGCCACTTATCAAAACAATACAAAAAAATACTTAAAAATAAAAAATAAAATCATAACGGTGATTAGATGATATAGCACAATTATTTTTTTTGTGGTTTTTTGTTTTATTTTGTCTTGAATCAGTATAGCTGTTGTCTAAAATCTATTTAAACGTTATTTCAAAAGTTGCTGTTTTGGTCAATCAATCACAAAAGCTAAGTTTCAATAAGTTTGAGAGCAGGTTTTTCGATCAAGAGACAATGTGTCTTTCATAAACTTTTAGTAAAACAAACAAGCTTTATAAAGGTACCATCGTAATTGGTAATGCTTTGAAACGTAATTGAGAGTCATTACTACCGAGAATAACCGGTAAAAAACCTTTATGGTAACTCTTTAAAACAAGGCACATGTTACTATCTTGATTAATTATGTATATTGACTTAGTTTTTTGTTTGTACAATACACCTGCGTAATTATGTCGACCATTAGTCAAGCTCTTAAACTGTTGGCAAAGTCGATAAAATCTACGGCCATTAATCTATGTAATAACATGAAAATAAATCAAAATAGTGATACAATATCTTTTGTTTTTTGTTTGTTATTTTTCTTAAAGATATTACAAATACAGTTCACTAAACTTATTCAAAAGCACAAGAGAGACCACATTTATGAAGACTAACAGTTAAGTGCAGTTTTATGTCAAAGGATTGCAGTACTTTGAAGTAACAATAGTAATTGAAACTAGCTGCAACTGCTTTATGAAGACATAAATTGCTAGTCTATCACATAGTTTCTTTAGTTTAATGCATGACAGTCAACTTGAGAATGGCACATAATATATTTTTTTACAATAATAATAACATGCTACGATAACATAACCGTTTCAAAACTATGGTAACAACAATATTCCTTCATGATTGTCTATTAATAATTTCCACTTTTGAAGACCAATGCACACAGAAACATGCTTACTTTTTTTACCCATTAAACCAATTAGTTTCCAATAATAACAAAGTTTTTCTTGAGTACCTAAAAATATTTTTCTAGTTAGGTTTTGTTGACGACAGCACAGTAGCTTATTTTAATAGCTTTTTAATTTGTTTCCTTTTATGTAACAAATTTTTATTTTTGAATATTTCCTTAAAAAATTCAATTATTATTCTACTTTTTTCAGAACATAAATAAAACTACATCTAAAAAAAAAACCTCATCCACCATTAAACCGCGCTGTACACTTTCTCATGTCCCGACATGTACGCCTGTATTATAGCTTTTTGCACCGCACTGATGGGGTGAATGTCCTGTACTCACGGACTAATGTAACGAAATTGTGTGTCGGTGTTACCGTCACGAGTATTAAATAATACTGGGATTATGAATAGTTGAGATTATATCAACGATACGTACTTATCTAGTACTTATTGGTAGTTTGAGAATAGGCCTCGTCGTGGTTGAAATCTTAACCAGTCAGCAAGGTGGAGGAGCTTATTGGCAATCGCGAAAGATATAAAAAATTTGGCCTAAGTTCTGTTACAAATTAAAATGCATTCATTTTTTCATGAAGTAATGTAATCTTAATAAAAACTTATATACATACATACATAACTAAACTCACGCCTTTTTCCCATGGGGGTAGGCAGAAACTACAGAACGCTACAAACTTCTTTTTCCTCGTTAACGTTCATACATCTGGTCATACACGCACGCCGGTACTACGCACCTGGGGCCTAAGTCTACTAATTTATAAACGTCACAATGGTGTCATAATGGTTAGTTTTTGACAGATTTGCCATACAAAAACTGTCAAAAAATAACCATTATGACACCATTGTGACGTTTATACATTAGTAGACTTAGGCCCCGGACCTTATGTGTACATATTTATTCAAGTCTCAGCAAAAAATAAAAAATAATTCTAATTATAATGGCCACCTAGGTACCTACTAACCTCTTTGCTGCGCAAGAGAATAGGTGCAGACCTGCTCTCTTTTGCTTACAGATACATTATAAATTAGTATCAGCGTATTTTTCGACTATAAAATCGTTTGATCGTTCTTCTATGAAATAATACTGGGATTATGGATCCTATCGGCACGATACGTAGGTATATTTTTCCGTAATTTGGTATACGCAGGTACTCGTGGAGGTTTTGCCCTAAAAAATGAATGCAAAAACTTTGTTTTTATACCTACTTCGCGATTTTTACGGGTTTTCAAAAATTCCTCGCTCGTTGTATCAAAAATATAATAAAAATCAAATCGGCCAATTATGAATTTCACAGTATAATTTATTTTTAGTGATTTTGTTCGGTTTGTAACACAAAAAACGTTTAATGTGATAATAATGGCGGTAGGTATTAGGTAGATATCCACTGTCGGAAGTGTGAATAAAATAATGTTATTGCAATATTTTTTCGAATGGATCTCTAGAAATTAAGAGCTTGTTTGAAAAGAAGAAGTGGGTAAATATTCCTCTTAAGTTATTTATTTTAATCACGAGTACTTTTTATAGAATTCACTTGTGCCTCAAACAAAATGGCGCAGAAATCGATCGGAATATGGATGAGTGACCGGTTCATAGCCGTTTCTTATGAAAAATCATGAAAATCGGGAAAAATGACCCACATATCAGATGCAGATTAGTAAAACAGCTTATACAATGTGTTTTTTTTTTGTATCCCAAAACTCTAGGGTTATCTATAAGTAAAAATAATACAAAAAGTTCTGGATTATGTGGTTCAAAAATGCATAGTTTCGAAGATAACATAACACTATACTTTCGATGTGTATTGATAAGTACGAGTAAATCATTTTCATTCAAACCAATCATTCATATTTAAAGCTAAGAAAATGTCACGTTGTCATATTTCTCGTAAGGGTGTTTTACATTAATAATCGTGACTTTGATGAATTATTTCGTATGAAAAATGAAAACAAAAAAAAAACAAGGTCGTTGAAAAATAATTCAATGCCAGTTGATTCTTTGATAATGGTCTCATTCATACACAACAGTTTTTTTACCCTTTTTGTCACATAGATATAAAAAAACACACCTTGTATAAATGTTTAACGAATAAAGATTTGAAAATAGTACCTAGCCCACCAACATCGGGAAAATGGGTCCAACTATATCTAAAGGCTGCAAAGAGAAGACCCTTCTAACAATACGAGCAGTGTCCAAGAGCATCTCTTTCGTTATGAAGCCCTTGATGCAACTGCCTAACGAGAGCCTCTTCAGGTGTTGGTCGAGGCTCTTGGCTATTATCAATATTATTACATGAACTGCAATATTATGCTTCAATCCAACGCATAGGAAAATACAAGAGATTTACGAATGCACGTGAAAATTACATGCACAAGAACTTAGATTGTGTGTCTAACTGAACGTAATAGGGAATAAGCATGTATTTTTTTATTCGATAGTTTACATCGACATAATTATCAATAGTAAAAAAAAATTCAACGCCAAAAAAGCAATTGAAGGTACTTAAAAAAACCGACACGGGCAACTTAAACGCCCTCCATTTTGGCGGGCTTGGTGTGACGTTATAGTATATGACTACGATGACAACAAATCGCAAACACTTTTACAAAACACATTGACTTTTTTATTGTTGTCATAGACTTTTACGTCACATTCGCTCAGACAAATGGCGTCGCTTTTGAAATATTTGAATTTCCCGTAGTTTTTTGCACTTAAAAAATTAATTACTTGCTTGTAAAAATATTGCTGGAAGCATAATTCTGAAGCAATAAAGTTAAAAAAATATATATTTGACCCTTATTTTGAATCTCATGCATATTCCCTATTCGGAGCTTCGTTTTTGTACCCGGTTACTGGGAAAACCTACTACATGGAACCAGCGAATAATACCATTTACCTTTGCCTACAATTTCGTGGAAAACAGGCATGATTTCTTTCTCCAATTTGCGGTCTTATTACTGATTCCATTCCTCACGATGCAACAACATTGTAGCTATCAAATTCACCTGCTTTACTGCTATTTTATTTGCAGGAACATACTAACACCTAGCCGGTATGCAGTACAGATCTAGATGGGCTAAAGTGCTTGCCTACGTTTAATTTCTTCCTGGATAAACGATAAAGTTTGGTCCAAGGCGTAAGAGGTAGGCGTTTTGTGATTATTTTTTACACTTTGACTGGGATTATTTATTATCTTTCCCTTTTTTATATACATATTTAAATTAATGTTAGCTTGTATATTGCATTTAAGTTGTCCAGCCATTGATAGAAATAAACATGAATTTATTTTGATAATAAAAAAATATAACTTTTTTTATTATCACCAAATTTATTTTATTCTTATCATAGTCTCGGATACTTATTTTTCATTTTGCATTGGTGTCGCATGCGCATTTTTCATAGCGTTATGTTAAGTTGGTTTTTGAGTGATAAAAAGGTCCAAAAAATTTGGTTGCAATGTGATGTGGTTTTTATTATGTATGACATTAAGTTCATTGCTCCAAAGCTTGATAATTATCTCAGTTTCTGAATTCAATTATATACAACATTTTGGACATTCGCATAATCAACAGTTTTAAAGAAATGGCAACAGTTACCTAATTATACAATTAATGTAGCTAACAATGAGAATGAATAACTTTTTAATAAAGAGTATTTATATTCTATTCTAAGAAAATAACTTAGGTCTTGCTCTACTTAACTATCTTTTGTGTCTGCAAGAAATAAAAATAATTAACAGTTAGTTTAACCAACACAAAATAATAACATTTAAAATGACGATAACATTGTACTAGGTAATTACAATATTTGCAATGCTTGGTTTAAAGAAATTTATAATGTACTACACTTTTAAGGGTTCCTTACCGAAAGAGGACCTTATTGCTAAGGCTCCGCTGTCTGTCACAGGGCTATATATTTTGATCCGTAATAGGGAGACACTTGAAATGTTCACAGGGTGTTTACTACTATGGCTGCTATAACAAGATAGGATATATAAGATATATAAGAAGATAGGAAATATTAAAGGGGTTCATAAACAAGAAACTTGTTTTTTTTTTTAAATAGAACTATCTTTATTTTAAAATAAGTGCCTTTATTAAAATGTTTCCTGAGTTTATTATTCCTAATCGATTTAGAATACCGAGCCAAATTGGTAAATTGAAGAACAAGGTCATAGATTTTCTTTCATTCATAGTTTCTTATGCGCGAGGGTTCAATGAAATGAATGGACCAATTAAATGAAATCATCTTGCATTGAGAAAAATTTAAATGACTTTTTATTGATATTGGATAGTTCCGGGTGCTGAACTTGGGACAAGCCTTATGCACAGTCTAAGAGAGTATTGAACTCATCAAAAGAATTTGGTAGCGTTCTATGTTAAGCAGTAAGCTTGCGTTTATTCTTTCAATTGCTAAGAAGGTTCAGTAATGTGTCATTTTATCATTATCCTCCTGCCCTTATCCCTATTAGTTGGGGGTTAGTGCAGTAAGTCTTGTTCTTCCGTCATCTCATTGGTCATCGCTTTTCTAGCCATAATCTTCTTTCATACAACCCATTCATAGTTATTTGGTCATTTTCTACTTTTATATGCATATTTTTTGCCAAATTATGTGTCTTTTCAACAAATTTACTTAGAATACTGTTATACGACGTCAAAAATGTGACGTATTAAGTACATCAATGGCGCTAAGTGTTTGTTACTTTCTTTCAGCTGCCAAAAGACATCCTTGTTATTAGTTAAACAGTCAGCGCTGACTCGGAGTCAAGCTTTCAAACAACCCCATTGGCAAGTACCGAGTTTAATGTGTCAAAGACCAAAATGATTAATCCATTTTTCGTAAGATGATTGTACAATCGTATAAAAAGGCTTCTTCTTCTGTTCAGGATTCCGCTGTATGCGAGAAGCAGAGAACCGGTCGAAGAGGCGGTACTTGGGGGAGGCCTATGTCCAGCAGTGGACGTCTTTCGGCTGAAATGATGATGCTGATGATAAAAAGTCTTCCAGAAAGTTCCACCCCCGCTTTTCGCTTTCAACTTGCACCACACACCAAAGCACTACTTGGAATTGATTGAGACGAGTCTAATACAGAGTTAATTTGACCCTCATTTAACGGGACCTCGGACCAGACCTCCGAGAGGAGACCTAGACCAGGTTTAATCTTTAATTGCTATATACTTGGCCTAGGAAATTTGTTCTGTTACGTTGGTACTGAGTAATGTTGGTACTTTGAACTGCTGTAACGAAACGGGAGTATAATAATTTAGATGTTTGTATGTTTTTTACACACGCTTTAATTTTCGAACGGATTTGGATGAAGTTTGACACAGATAGATTAGTTCCTTTATTAAAACTTAGGCTCGCTCCTTATTACATGGGACTTAAACATAACTGGCGAAATGTGAGTGTACTATAGGTACACCTCTGGCTAACCCTTCGGGGAAACAAGGCGTGATGTTATGTTATGTTATTAAAACTTAGGTTCATCGAAGGTTAAGCTACGCTTGCTGCGGTCGGTTCGTGGATGGGTGACCATCCATTACATATCGAGACCCGTCCGTGTCTCTGAAAGCACGTTAAGCCGTTGTTCGCGGCTGTCATTCGTAGATCTTTGACAGTCGTTACGGGTATTCAGAAGTAAAAGCCTGATTACAGTCTTACCAAGGGGTATCGTCTTACCCAGTAACTGAGTTGTGGAGGTCAGATAGGCAGCTCCATGTATAATACTGGTATTGGTTAAACTGGAAGCCGACCCCAACATAGTTGGGAAAAGGCTAGGCAGATTGATTGATAAATTTATAGTACTTTGAACTGTTGTAACGAATAGAATAGAATAGAATAGAATAATATTTATTTGCTAAAAACATGGTATAAAAAGAAGGTAAAATAAAAATAAAAAATAACAAGAGCATACCTGTTTTGCTTATGGAGTATTAATAATTGAGAAGTTCAGATTTTTGGGTTTGTATGTTTGTTACTCAGTTACGCTTGAATGGCTGAAGGGATTAAGCTGATGTTTGGCAAACAGATAGATTATTATTGGTTTTGGATACATAACAAAGAAACATAATATGATACTTTTTAAATGGGCCCAAATATTAATGTAAAGGTGCCCATGAATTCAATTTCACCCTATTAATTATTGTGTCGCAAAGTAACAATAAATTACTTTTTTATTATAAAAATGAATTTCTCTCCAAAATGGAACGATGTTCAATATTTGCCCTCGAATGTACCTATAGTGATATTTATGTTCCTGTCACAAATCGTGTAATGAAATATATGTACTAGTGTTTTAATGACTATTTAATTAACAAGAACAATAGTATTTACCTTATAAACATACACGAAGTAAGTTATGTTTCCACTGCTGAGTAATGAATCTGTAACAAAATAAAATCAACATTAATATTAACATCATAACATCACGCCTTGTTTCCCCGAAGGGTTAGTCAGAGGTGTATCTATAGTACACCCACATTTCGCCAGTTATGTTTAAGTCCCATATAATAGGGGGCGAGCCTATTGCCATCAACCGGGCACAGATCCAGACTCCGGGCTGCTATTGAGAAATTCCAGATAGAAAATCCCAATAACACTTTGCCCGACCTGGGAATCGAACCCAGGACCTCATGCTCGGCAGTAGTGCTTGCAGCTACTAGCCCAACGAGGCAGTTCAGTTCAGGCAACATTAATATTGTGATGTACAAATCAGTTTGAGTACAATGCTAGATCAAAAAACTACTTTATTTTGTTCTTATTACCAGGGATCGAAACCGGTATTATCAATACGGGTATTTTTCGGTTACAATATTAATACATTACAATCTTTCTGACTGACCGACGCCTTGACAATTCAAAAGTGCCTGTAATTGGTTTATTTGAAATAAATGCTTTGAGTTTGAGTTTGAATAAGAAAAATTACAGGTATTATTAAAGGTTACCCTTAAATTGAATACAATTAGTATTAATTCCGGTTACCAAAATTCCGGGTACCGAAAGAGGTAACATGTTTCTTCTTCTTGGGTTACCCAGATAGCGGTAACCTTAGTCGTAGAAGTAACCAAAATTCTTCGATACCTGTACCGTAATTTATAAAGGTTTTCGGTTCCAGCTTATTACGAAAAAAATATATAATGTATGTGTAATATTAATGAATTTGATGTGCTAAAAAGGTCGTCTCAAAAACTTCGAAGGAATATAGTTTTATAAATTGTCATAATAAGTCTTGTTTCCTCACGATGCTTTCTAACACCTTTCATTTGTTATTTTAATTTAATGTAAAGGAAAATTAAATAAAATAAAAAAAATACTCTGTAATTCTTAGCTCCTTAACTTAGTAGTTTTTTATTTAATTTCGAGCATTATGTAAATAGTTATCGCTTCAATAAAAATACGAACGCGCTCCAAGTAAATAACTTCAACAGATAGACCGATAATTCCTCAAATAACCAACACCATTTATTCAAATAGACATACTAAAACTCTTAAAGCTGCCTCCACACGTTGGTCCCAACATTCGCCCCAACGTCACTCGTTCAGCACACGCAGCGTGACCACCGTAGAAACATTGAAGATTGTGATAGTTCATCTGTCATTACCAATTATTCTTCCGTCGACAAACCCGTTTCTATGGTTACGCGTGCAGAGAAGATATCACTGGTGCCGATTCCCTTGTTCACAAACTAAACTAAATTTAAGTTCAATGCATCTTTTTCTTTCTATTTCATTAAGAAAAGGACAGAAAATAAATTTTAGTTATTCCTATCAAATTAATCAGCGCCTGACGTTAATTGACGTAATTTTAGTAGGCAAGTTTTTAATCACGTCTAAACTTGTATGGAGTAGTGACAGGCGCGGATTAATTTGACAGGACTAAACTTAAATTTAGTTTAGTTTGTGAACAAGGGAATCGGCACTAATGGCTAACTTTTTAGCCAGTGCTATTTGACGGACGAGTGACATTAGGGCCAATGTTGGGACAAACGTGTGTAGCCAACGAAACCATAACATACAGCAACATAACATTATGTAAATCGCTTCAAAGCGCTAATGAATCGCTTAATCAGCTAAAAATGCCTTGTAACGGATTGCTGATTGATCAGTCGTGCGTATAATGGCCTAGTTTATACGCGTTGTTTAGTTTCTTTATTTAATGTGGTTTTAGAACTACTTTAGGCCAGTCTGCCCTAGAAGAGAGATAATATACCCATTAAAATTGGCTCAAACTCAAAGCATTTATTTCAATTAAACCATTTACAGGCACTTTTGAATTTTTAAGGAGTCAATCAGTCAGAAAATATGAAGCTAGTTGCCTATTCCAAAGCGTAGTAGGTACCCATCGCTATTTTTTATGTCACATGTATAATTTCAACATGAATGATGTAACCAATTTTTGTAACAATTTTTTATTTATTTAAAACAGTGTCCGTGGAGTGTCTTGCCCGTTCTTCTCCATAGGTAACTACTACGCTTTAGAATGGGCAACTAGCTTCATATTTTCTGACTGACCGACTCCTTGACAATTCAAAAGTGCCTGTAAATGGTTTAATTGAAATAAATGCTTTGAGTTGAGTTTGAGTCGTCGGGTGGTAAATATGCAAGCAACCGACTTACTCGTCGGACGTGGGTTCGAATATAGGTAGAGACTTTACTTTGTGTAATTTATTTCAATACTGCTGCTCTCAAAACGGGGAAGAAAAACATCGTGCGGAAACTTGCATGTCTTAAAAAAAAATGCGACTGTGGCATCCCGGATACGGCACAATTTGAAAAAAAAAAAATCGAACTTATATTCTATTTTACCGCCCGGCGAATTATGCCAACCCGAACATATATGTATGTGTAGCACTCATAATACTATTAAGAGTCATTGCCACAATGCATAACACAGTAAATGCGTTCAACATTTTCAAGACCACCCAGCAATCCTCGCGTCTTGTTTAAACTATCATAATCTATACTTAAGTCACACTAAACTATAACTTAAAGAAAATAGTATTTATTTCAATGCTACGGTCGTTTCGTTCTCTTATAAAACGGCTGGATTATATAAAATACCGATTTACGTCGCAGTAAAAATGTCGAAGAGTGGGCAGATACCGTGTTTTATATTTGCATGTGAGTTTTAAATTGTAACCACCGGTTTTTAAAAGCTAGAGGTCCAAGCCTGCAGACGCAATTGTGTCAGGATAGCCGATTGTTGTCACCGTAATTGTTGATTTTGACAATTTTGGTAGTCAACCAATTGAGTGCGAATTTCACCAATGAAACTGAACGCGATCAGCACATCTAAACCGAGTTCAAGAGCTGTCAGTGTCAATATTCCATAGAAAATAATGACACTGACAGCTCTTAAATGTGCTGTTCGCATTTAGTTTTTATTGGTGAAATTCGCCCTTAGTATTGTTGTCATAATGACCAATCATCTTCCTGCCCTTGTCCCATGTTACTTGTGGTCAGCGCAACACGTTTTCTTCTTCCTCTCTCCCCTGTCAATCATCACGCTATCATTAACTCCCTTCTCTTTCATATCATTCCTCACACAATCCATCCATCTTTTCTTTGGCCTAGGCTTTTCCCAATCATGTTGGGGTAGGCTTCCAGTCAAGCCGGATGCAGCTGAATACCAGTATTTTACATGGAACGACTGCCTATCTGACCTCCACAATCCAGTAACTGCGTAATACGATACCCCTTGGTAAGACTGGTTGTCAGACTGTCGGGCTTCTGACGACTCGTAACGACTGTCAAAGATCCACGAATGACAGCCGGGACCAACGGTTTAACGTGCATTCCGAAGCACGGAGGAGTCTCGGTAAGTAAATATGGTCCAACCCTGGCGAGCGCAGCTTAACCTGATAGATCGACCCGTGCGGCAGTTATTACTTAGCCACGAGCTCCTCCTCTCCCACTCCTTCCATCAACATTTATATATATCACTCTTTCAGTCACATGCAATTCCCCCCTCCTCATCACATGGTTGACATAATTACCAATAATGACAATATTGAAAATAGACTGTTCAGTGTTCAGGCTATGAAATATCGGCTGTTGTGAATAATTGATCGAAATAACAATAACGAAATCAAATGACTCGACGTAATTTACATAACAATACCTAAATGAAAGGCTTTTGTAAATGTATATTAGAAGTAGACTGTGTCTATGAAATGCCAAAGCGTCACAAACATGGGATTCACAATTGGGTGTTTTTTTTAAATTTTTGTCTTAAGAAATCCTGACTAGATGTCTCTAACGTTACTAAAACTTACAAAAGCTTTGGCAAATTATAAGGTTGCCATCTACGATTTTCGTGTGCGAAAGTTGAAAGACAAAAGACATCAACGCGCACGTCACACTTTAAATTAAAATAGTATTATTTTCTTGAGATACATTAATTATTATTAATATTTCACAGATTCAGTCAAATCAAGTTATAAAACTAGAATTTTTACTTGATTATGCCGAGAACCTAAACATCGTGAGATAGTCGGTATTTTATTACAATCAAAAATGAAAAATATGCGATATTCATTAACCCGCAATGGGCCCACATACTCGCTTACGACCCGCTCCTTCTCGCAGAGGGGACGTCTGAGTCCCAGCAATGGGTATATCATACGCTGATTATATAATAGATGCTCCTAGAATACCTCTGCCCACCTACCCTAGACGTTTACTCGATGGTATCACAATCACCTCGCCTCGCCTCGGCACCAGTAGGTAACGCAGACGTATGACCTTTCGCCTACATATCGGTCACTGTCTCATTAACGGGACGTTATGTGTGGGCTAAAGGACAAGCGGTCGCGGGAGAATATTTATTGTTTATCTCTTTTATTTCATTTGCTAACTTATTATTTACATTTTTGAATATTTTCATTTAAAAAAAAAACATGAAAAATAAAAAAAAAATATTATTAGTATTAATATATACATGTACATAGTTTGCCGGATAATTACTTAGTTCTTATATTATTTTTCCATTGATTTATATTATTTTTATTTTTCGGAAGAAAAGACGTTATGAGCAATTTTTTTTTTTTTTCAATGATATTTTTTTTTGTACTAATAGCTACCAAACATATATTATGTACACATAAGACTTTTGGTTCTTCGTGTTAAAATAAAAATAAAATAAGCCCGCAGTTTAACAAAATCCATTTCATTCAATGAACTACGCACTGCACTATTTGAATAATAATCCATTTCACTTATTCTTTTAATACTAACTTAGATATATTTTTTTTTTTGTGGGGGAAAAGTGTCAGACTTTTACTGACTAAAACCCACCCGTGTTCCTTCAATTGCCGGTGTTGCCAGGGGCCACGGTATCCCTTTCGGACTTTCCCGCAACCCCGGCAGATTAACTTAGACTTACGACGACATTTTTCTTAGTCATATAAGGGTCAGATGCAAGTTTTGTTTACATAGATTGATGCTCTTTGTGAAAACAAGCAAAATGAATGATATTCTGATTATATACCTACGTCATATACCTAAGTACGAAAAACAACCTACAGTACCCTACAGAACCTACGTAGATTTTATAAATAAATAAATAGAGGGGTATTTATTTATTTGTAAAATCTACGTGCAATTACCATCTCCTCCTACTTGGGCCGCAAGCGGATGGTCAGTTCAAAGGCCTGGTCAGTGTTCATTTATTTATATAACCCTGACTGTTACGAAACTATTTGCGTTTAGTTATACATGTCAAGTATTTACGCATAATGTATACCATATGTATGTATGTATGTATGTAGGGTATGGGTTATAGTGATATGGACTTGTGCAGTCAGTCTCAAGAGCTGTGAGAACTATTTGAGAACAGCATAAACTAGGTTGTAAAGTGCAAGGGAAAGACCTCTTCTTAAACAAAAAAGGACAGAGCATTGATCACCACTGAGGTTTACTTTAAGTTAGGTATTTTACATTAGAGTTCAGCTGTTTCAGTTCAGCAGCTCAAAACTCTCACCATGAAAACTTAGGAGAAGTGAGCTGTCAATAATAATAGTATAATAGACGTAGATATATTTAGTAACCTATTCCGCTTAAGGTGCATGCTTAAAGGTAACCCGCGAAATTCAAATTTTCTTATTTTTTTTGTAATTTGCAGGTCAGTATCAGGTTGTATGTTGATCTAAATATGATTCGCAACCGTATCAGATATTTATTTATAGAATTATAGTCATAAAAATCATCAATATAACTCTAAGTTCATATAATCTCATTGAATGACTATTTCATGAAATCATGACATTTGAGGATTATTATAACTTAAGGAGTTGTATTGCTGATTCTAATGATTATAATTCTGTGAAGCCATATTTGTTACAGTCGCGAATCATATTTTAATCTTTAATTAAAATTTGAATTTCGCGGGCTACCTTGAACCATCCACATTAACTATAAATTAGTAAAGAGTCACAAAAAAAACCATGTAAGAAATCGACACGTGTTTCACCTCTCAACGAGGCATCCTCAGGATGACGATTAACTTGTCGCGAACCCATGTGAGTCGAGCATTCTCTAAGGTAGCCATCTAATCTATTGGCGATTTAACCCGCAATGAAACGAAGAAACATGACACACACACACTCACTGCCTGTTTTATAATAAATCCCTTATATATTTATATATATTTCAACAAACGCCTCAAATGTAACCTTTCCTAATTTGAAGACTATCAAAAAGAGGCCAAAGTTATATATAAATAATACAAAAAGCGCGTACACCAACGAACGGTCATTTGACGCAAGACTTCAATTGTTAAAATGACGAAAGTGACAACTGACAGCTCGCTGTTTAGCAATATCATCATTGTTATAAGTTGACTAGTTGAATGACGGCGCTTGCAGTTTAAAGGTCAGGTATTTCTTGAAAATGGTATTTAAATTATATTCAAATCTAACGCGAATTCTGAGTGATATTCTGATTATTTCGGAGTAATTCTGAAACAATTCTCAAACTCAGTTGTAAGTAAGGCACCGTTAAGTATCATGTAGTCCCTGATTTCGAGACCGGGAACAGGTATGAAGAGCCGCGTCTAAAAGTTTGCTGCTGCTTCTGGAAGACTCAAATTCTAATATATCACATATTAGAATTTGAGTCTTCCAGAAGCAGCAGCAAACTTTTGACAGTATAATTGACAGTATAATTTCTTGTATATTATTTCTTTAGAAATAAGCATTGCCCTGTACGTATTTTCTTCTTCTTCTGTTTCTTACTTCTTGTCTGTTTATATGTGTGTGCATAAATGGTTAAATAAATATAATAAAATTTATTTTTGAATATTATTATGCTTTTAATGTGTTAAATAACACAAAATTTCACAAATTTGCACCTATTAAGTAACATTCAACACGATAATTAACCATTCAAATGTTACAAATCACTGACAAATAACATTACTTCTTTCGATACATCGCCCACCTACGATGCCTAAGCGCTCAAACTAAAGTTGTGTAGTTATAAGAGATTTATTTTTCTAAGTAATTCTCGCCTTGTTAAGGTCACATCAAACAATATGAATTTCGGATGTATTCGCAATTGTTAAGAGTTCACAGTCACAGCTAAAATAACTGTAACATTGTATAGAAGAACGGTGTTTGTTAATTTTTACTTAACAAAGCATAGACAACCACTTCTCTTCCTGTGGGTGTATTTCAAAATCAAAATCAAAAGTTATTTATTCAAACTAGGCTGAGTATCAGCACTTTTCGAACGTCAAAATTACATAAGACAGTCCCGCCCTTCACCACTTCCTAGTGCTTTAGCTGGGAAGAAGAAGTGGCGCAACAAATCCCCAGAAGCACAGCTGTCTGATCAGTTAGAAAAAAAAATTGACTCTATACAATAGTATGCAAAATAATTAACAATACGCAACACAAAAATGTCAAACTTAAATTAAATTATTTGCCTTATGTCAGCTAGCACGCGCCAATATACCCACAAAAAAAAACGTAGTTTTTTTTTTGACGCGTTGTCACATCAGAAGATTGCATGTTCTTATGTAGATTTGATTCAATATGCCTAGGATGCAGCTGAATAGATCATATTAAATTCAAATCAATCTGCCTAGCCTTTTCCCAATTATGTTGGGGTCGGCTTCCAGTCTAACCGGATGCAACTGAGTACCAGTATTATACATAGAGCGACTGCCTATTTAACCTCCATATCCCAGTTACTGGGATATGGAGTTACTGGGTACTACCCAGTTACTGGGTAACACGATACCCCTCGGTTGTCAGACTTTTGGGTTTCTCACTGAAAGTCTGACAACCAAGATCTATAACTACTGTCAAAGATCTACGAATGACAGCCGGGACCAACGGCTTGACGTGCTTTCCGAGGCACGGAGGGGTATCGATATGTAATACATGGTCACCCATCCACTAAGCGACCAAGGCAGGCGTAGCTTAACCTAAGATCTACCCGTGCGGCTGTTATCATTTAGTTACGAGTGAATAAGTATTAGATCTGTAATGTCAATGATTTAAAATTGACATGGCAACCAAGCTATCTTACTCAACTCCAAATATACAGCTTGTGCCAAAACAAATATTTCTATTATTGTTCCCGAGATGCGGAAGACGAAATAAACACATCGGTGGATTGATAAAACAAGAGACTTATGTCTCGTGCCATAGAGTAGGAAAATACAGAAGGTTCAAGTCTTCGATGGGCCATAACATCGGAGTATCTTCAAAACCAAGTCATTCTGCTTAGCCTTTTCCCAATCATGTTGGAGTCGGCTTCCAGTCTAACCGGATGCAGCTGAATACCAGTATTTTACATGGAGCGACTGCCTATCTGACCTCCACAACCCAGTAACTGGGTAATACGTAAGTGGTAAGACTGGTTGTCAGACTTTCGGGCTTCTGACGACTTGTAACGACTGTCAAAGATCCACGAATGACAGCCGGGACCAACGGCTTAACGTGCTTTCCGAAGCACGGAGGAGTCTCGGTATCTAAAGATGGTCACCCATCCACGGACCAACCCCGGCAAGCGCAGCTTAACCTGATCAAAACCAAGTACCTATATCATATGAAAGGAAAGAATTGGGAATGTAAAAAGAGTCTGATGAAAAGAGTGTCTAAATAAATAGCTCAGGTAACAATACGTTATACTATTGTAACATAACATAATATAACATCAGGCCTGTATTCCCCGAAGGGTTAGGCAGAGGTGTACCTATAGTAAACGCACATTTCGTCAGTTATGTTTAAGTCCCATGTAATAGGGGGCGAGCCTATTGCCGTCAACCGGGTAAAACAATATTGTAAAATGTATAAAATACTATTTAGTAGGTACGCTCCCAAGAGTGTTGATGTATTCCGGTTTGAAGAGTATGATAGGGTTCCGTAGCCAAATGGCAAAAACAGAACCCTTTTTATTTTGTTATGTCTGTCTGACGGTCTGTCCGACTATCCGGGTGCGAAACAGCCATTATGAGTGCCGGTGTAATTACAGGCACATTTCAGCTATGGCTCTGAGATGGCAACGCATCTGAGAAGTGTCTGGTATTGCAGATGTAGTCCAAAAAAAAGGGCGAGCGAATGAAAGTCGGAAAAAACTAGGATTATTTATCACATAAACACGTGCATACAACAGGATAAAATAAATCAGCAAAATTAATCAAAATAGATCTAAGTACATATGAAATCACGAGCAAAAAAACACAAATTGTCGGCAGCTCCACGTCATGACTGTGTCAAGAAGGCTTCTACTCAGCATGATGCTGTGCTATGGGGGACCCACAGCACAGCGCTGATTTTCAGTGATGACCGAAAAAGACGTAGATACGGAAACCAAGTCAGGTTCAGTGATTTGTACAAATAAAATAGGTAATAAAATATAATAAAATAAACAGTACTTACAATACAATACAACTATACCATGAATTATCTGAATAAATATTATTAAATAACATAAAAATGAATCCGCAGGCGTCACCGTGCGTGCATAAATAATAAACCTTAACATAATAGATTATCTAGTGTAAAGCCGGGTCTGCTGCGAAACATTAACATCAAACATGAACCAATCAAATCGCTTTAAAACATGAAACATCAAACACGAAGCGATTTGATTGGTTTGTGTTTGATGTTTTTAAAACATTAAAACATGTCACAACAGACCGGGCTTGACCGTTTGCGTTGTACTCTAAAACAAGTGAGCCTTCTGTCCTATATTTCTTTATTCCCTCTCTGTAAAGGTAAATCAGCGGTGGGTAGCGGGTTCGATGCCGACCCGTCACCCACGTGAAAGTTATGCTTAGTGCACAAAAGCGGAATTGTACCGGCTCTATGATTGGTCTGTTTGTTTCTTTATGTGATGTAATGGCGGAAATATATCTGTCTGTGGTATCTTTTGACTGATTTGCTGTAATTAGCTTTGTTAAATTATTATTATGTTACTTTGGACAGCGAACGTAAAGCAAAAGTCGAACTTTTTGAGTGATTTGTCGATTGGTCTTTAGAAAGGGATAACAATAGAAAATTCAATTGTGTCTCGTTGGTGACAGTTAAACTGATAGGTTACCCAGACCATAACTGGAAATTGGACAATCAATTGTTGCTTACACTTTTGCTTATACCTTTGAGGAATACAGCCGTAATGATACATTTCTTTGAAGGGGTAGAAAGGTTTGTAACCGATTTTTCTTTTCAGTATTCATGTTGTAATTATAAGTCCCATGTAATAGGGGGCGAGCCTCTTGTCAAATAGTGGTGGTGGTGGTGGTAGTGGTTGTTGACACCAGGCTGCTACTCAGACTCTGCTTTTAATGAAAAAAAAAAAAATAACTTTGCCCGACCTCGTGATCGAACCTAGGACCCCACATTCAACCACTAGATCGAAGAAGCAGTCATACTCTAGTAGAACTCTACTGCGAATTTTCTAATACAAAACCCCTATAGCACTTTGGCCAATCCGGGGATCGTACTCAGGTCCCCACGGTCAGCAGTCTCGTTCGATCATTAGAATAACGCGTCAGTAAAATTTCTTTGTAAGATTTCTTTAGTAAGATTCAAGCTAGTACATTTCAAATGAACTACCTTGTCTAGTATGACTAGTTCAAAAATATGACAGCACCAATGGTATTTTAGAGTTCCGTTAACCGTTTTGGGGCCTAAGGGCTTAATGGGTTCCGCGAAGGTACGGGTTCGATGCCCCGGTCAAACACTAAATTACACGGATGAGTCTTCATCGTGAAATGTGTGTGTCATTTGTTTGAAAGTGGGGTCGGCAAAGCTTCAGGCGGTGAGAGGAAATAAGAGGTAGTGGAGGTCAGATGGCACATGTTCAAAGTAGGTACTAATGTTCAGATGCATCTGGTTGTAAATGGGACTTGGCTTAGAAAGAAAATGGATAGGACGAGAGTTTTTTTTTTAACCACAACGAGGAACCTCTTGGCCTGAATCTCACCTGATGGTAAGTGATGATCAGGCCGAAGGTGGAAGCGATCTTCACCCGGAATCTTCAACCACAGAGGAACTGGCTATCTTACCTCTAACTGCCGAAACACAACAATGCTGCTAACATTGTTGTTATGGCGACAGACTTAGATAAGATGTAACTAAGTAACTGCTCCTTATGATATGGAGTTTAAATCCTAGGTGGTAGCTAACCAGGCGGACTTAAAACAAGCCCTACAACCAACCAAACCGAGCAGAAAATTTTGCCCCCACAGGGAATCGAACCCGGGACCTCTGGGTCTGAGACAAGTGGTCTAACCACTAGACACCACAGACGGTTGGGAAGAGGGAAGTGAGTATTAAAAGGGCTACCAGATTTTTGTTAACTGACCTTTAATAGACTTATGTAACTAGATAGGCCTTAGAATAAGCGCGGTTAATTTAACAACCCTTAATAGAACGAAATCACGTCGTCGCCTCAAGTAATTTTTATATATTTACGTCTAGGAAATTTTGTAATATCAAAGCTCCTCTTTCCTGTATTGTGTCGTCATCGCTCTGGCCGTAACACTAATGATATATTTTTGCACAGAATGTCAATTTTGACGTATCGTTGACAGACAATTACCTACAGCCAAAGTTAGAAATAATTGTTGTTTGCCAATAATTTCATTCCATTGCCTATAAAATCGATGAGTTATATAAGGTGCTATAAAAATATCTGCCATGGCTTTAATGAGAGGTAGTATTGTGTTTAAAGATAACAATAGTGAAGAAATTTCGTACCCCGGCACAGTTAAATCAATTTGAGAAAATAAAGTAGTTAAATAAACATTGACTCTACTCTGCATAACGTGGTTCACAAATTACGCGCGAAGTGCACTTCGTCAATGAAAACAACTGCTATCTCTTTCCATCTGTTCTGTGAATGTAAACTGAAATCAGCTGACTAGTTCGTCACTTGCAAATTTATACGTACAATTTTTTGTATGAAAAAAAATATGACACATGATCAATAATTTATCTACTATTGTAATCTATAAACACAATACTATCTCCCATTGCAGCCGTGGCAGATATTTTTATAGCACCTTATATAACCAGTTAAAAGCAATGTCAATCACCTTCCGATGACACATTAATAACTACGTTTGTGCCACTTCTCACGTGTACAGGGGCCGCCATATTTGGCAGCTTCGATTAGTATAATGAATGATTCCGGACTTTCCTTGCAAATATGGAAGGTAAGAATTATTGAGCAGTGTCTGATCTGACTGTTAGGATATGTTTGAGGACCGTTCACTGGTGGTTTTTGGGAGGCGAAGCTTCAGTATTTTTTATGGCATGAGTAAATTAATAATGACCATCTGATGCGGATGTTCCATTACCAGGAAATAAAGGATTATCAAAATATATAGCTTGTATGGGACATCAACGCGCAAATGAGTATTTTACATGGACTGATTAATTAACTGACTTTAAATAAGACCGGTTGTTAGACATTAGGGCTTCTGACTACCAGCACGCTTAGCTACAATAGAAACGGGTTTTGTCGACGGAAGAATAGGCAAAATGACAGATAAAAAATCACAATCTGTCATTAAAATTTTATCTATTTTTCCGTCGACAAAACCCGTTTCTATCGTTGTCATGTTACGCGTGCTGAACGACTGTCAAATATATTCGAATAGTAACTGCGGCCAAGAGATTAACGTGCTATCCGAGGCATGATGACACTAGGCCAATGAGGCAGTTTTATTTTAAAAAACGGCAAATTAAATCGTAACTAAAATGATATTTTCTGCGGCACACATAAACGCCATTTAGGAATCCTCACAATAATTAATAGCATAATAACGTTACGGTGTTTTAAACGAGCGTCTCATTTAGTTAATTTAGTTGATATTCCGCTTAAATATTACTAACTGTTTCCGACAGTTAGTGCCTAAGTTAAACGGAGATTTAAGCTCTAACGGTAGATAAAGATTACGATAAGATTCGCTTGTAATGTGACACCTTTTATGAGGTAGTTTGTTGCATTCCTGCTCTTAGATTGCTAATTAAAACAAATGAGTTACGAAATATGTAATAGTTAGGTGTACGACATAATAGGTAGGTATGCGAGACCTAAGGCCAGCGCACATCGGCGGACGGCCGGGCAGGGTTTTTTTTTAATTTATCTGTGTAAATTCGTACGTACGTATCTCAGATCTGCGTGGAGTTTCTTGCCGGCTCTTCTCCATAGGAAACGACCAATTGGAACCGTGCACCTAGCTTCTGACGTTTCATAAGTGCCCATGTAGGTTTATGTGAAATAAAATGTTTTGATTTGATTTGATTTGAATGGTAACAAGATATAGATTCAAAGGGGAGAAGCAACAAAGGGGACGTCTCTCTGCGGTATTGAAGAGCGCGCTTAAGGAAACCGCGCCGGTATACTATTGCATGCGGTGGGATGCCAAGGCATGCGATGGTATGCGCCGGAGTCCGCTAGCTTACGATCGCGGGGAGGAGGCAGTACACTCTGCATTTCTGCCCGCACAGCCGCACGCTGCACACAGCATCCCGTAGTGCGCCGGCAGCCGCTGGTATCGCAAATCATCATCAGTGCGCTGACCGGCGGCATATCCTCTTCGATGCCGTCCCCCGCCGTTCTCAAATATGCACTGGCCTTTATTTACTTCATTGAATGGTTCGATCAAACTCAAAGGTTGTTTTTCAATCAAATCACTTACGGGCTCTTTTAAATCCCGCTAGTCAGTAATTCATCAATAATCTTGTCAATAAAAGTCTTCTCACGTTTAATCGTTGGGCACCTTATTGAGACAGAACCCGTCAGAACCGATTCGTTTACCGGTACCAGCTCCGGTCACCGTTATGTCATAACTTTATAAATGTAAATTGTACCCTGTGTCAATACTTATAAAGGATAAAATGACGTTCATCGCAGTTAGCTGTGGTTGCATAAAGGTTTTAGTACCTGCTCCTTATGATAGAGTTTAAATCCTGGGAAGTATCACTTTGGGACGCCATTCGGCACGCAGAAAAGCATCGTGAGGAATTCTGGAATAATTAGGCAGAAATCGCCAACAGTAAGCTGATATCAGACGGTTCATTCGAGTGAATATTCATTTTGTTTCATTCCACGCTGACACGACAACGACAAAATTTTATAGGAATTAAAGTTCATGTCTATTCTATCAAAACCTCACTGTGAAAATTTATACTCCATTTAATTTAGCCTTAGACAAATAACGGCTAAATAACGATAGTTACTGGTGCCGATTCCCTTGTTCACAAACTAAACTAAATTTAAGTTCAGTGCATCTTTTTCTTTCTATTTCATTAAGAATAGGACAGAAGATAAATTTTAGTTCAGTCCTATCAAATTAATCAGCGTAGTTTAGTTTGTGAACAAGGGAATTGGCAGCATTGTGTAATAATGTTGAAATGTGCAGTCATTTAGAATGGTATTTTTATTGTAAATGGTAAATAGATTACATTGCTTTGTACTTATCGTGAAATAACGGAGTTTTTAATACGTTTATATCGAAATAACGAAAGGGTAACCGATATTTGTCTAATCTTAAAATAAATAGGGTATAGGTGAAGTGAAAAATTGAGTTAAAAGTAAATTAGCTTGAAATTAATTACCTACTTACAAAGGTTCTACTATTCACAAAATAAGCTAAATTAATGTAAATATTTGATTATGCATTCAAAAGTGAATGATATCAGCTAATAATAGAACGGGCAGGTTTTTTAAATAATTTGCATAATGTATGCAAGATTTTAGGAAGTGTCGTCAAGAATTTAGTCTTTAATCTTAAATCTTAATTTTAAATTATCATAGGTTATTCTAATGTTTCTACGAATGGGATAACAACGTAAATTGTGTTTAAATAAATTTCGATGAAACGTTTTTATAGGAAAATGAAAGTAATGTTCGCTCCTAATTCGAGAGTAATGTCTATTGTAAATTTTGTCATTTTTCTAACAAAAATTGCTTCGTTAGCCGAAATATAATTCTTAGAACTGTCCCAACGCCCCTTCGTAATTTTTCTCCCACACCTTTCTCCTATCCCGTACAGTAAACCACCATCCATGGTATACCAATTTGACATTGACAGCTTTGACAGCACCTCTATTTCTCCGAAATAAGGGTGGTTTTCCTAGTTCAGGTGAAGTGCGGTTGAAGGTACACTCGGTAACATAAGACGATTACTTTTATTTTTATCTCCCGTCTCCAATATGACGCTGAACTTGTAACATGAGGACATGATTGCGTACGGTCGCGTACAGGTAGGTACATGTCAAGGGAGGTGTGGAAAAAACACGAGGTAGTCGTTAAGAGTGAGCTGGGGGAATGGAAATGGTTTATAATAGTACTTTTGGATATTTTTGGGATTCCTATAGGGCTTATAATTATTTGGTGTAAAGACTATTATTCATCATTTTGACTGAAAATATTGACAAGCGGCATAGTTGACTACATACAGCTATTATGAGATTTCCAAGCAGTTTTGCTGTTAGAGAATTAAATTAAAAGAAATAATCATCATCATAATTTCAGCCGAAAGACTTCCACTGCTTAGCATAGGCCTCCCCCAACCACCGCCATTCCGACCGGTTCTGTGCTTCCCACATCCAGCGGACTGCTACGGCTTTCACAACGGGCCTAAGTGTACTAATTTATAAACGTCACAATGGTGTCATAATGGTTAGTTTTTGACAGATTTGCCATACAAAAAATGTCAAAAACTAACCATTATGACACCATTGTGACGTTTATAAATTAGTAGACTTAGGCCCCAGGTCATCGGTCCACTTTGAAGTTTTTTTTTTACCGGAAGACGTAGCATTGGAAATGCTACGTCTTCCGGTAAAAAAAACTCATTACTTGAATCATCGCGTGTACATTCCCGTACCGATCAGGCATAGGTGGTACCTACACCCACCTTTCATCAATTATGTTCAAGTTCCACACAATAACTTATGGTCATCAACCGGACGCACAGCCAAACTCGGGATACTGAAACTATCCCAATAGAAAAACTCAATATAATCAGCCTATAATGTTCCCACTGCTGGGCAACTCTACCACGTGTGTGGGTGCGGGTTGGTGGATGCCATATGTCTACGAATTTTTGGTTCTAGGAAATGCCGGTTTCCACACAATGTTCACCGTTTTGAGAGCAGCGGTGATGAAATAATTTACACAACGCCTGTCAGGGTTCGAACCTACAACTCGTAAGTCGCGGCCGATTTTTTACAATTTAATTTCTGTGAATAATGAAATGGAATATTTGAAGAAGAATCGATTTTACAATATCGATGACTCTTCTGGCCATTATCGGTGTGGGGTTTCCAAATGACATGATTAGAGAATGCCTACGTGACCGTCAACATACTACTTAACACCGTTATGTTCTTAGAATACTTCTTATTCCATCTTAATAACATGCATCATCAATTTTGCGGAATCATTCTTCTGAAGTGTTTGCCAATATTTTACGCTATTGCGCGATTCTGTTTTATTTGATCATTGTGGGTCTGAAGAGGATCAGATTTCTTCGCTCTAAGAGTGGAGGAGTTTTATCAACTTTTTTAAAAGTAATGAAAGTTTTAGAAAGTGTTTTTTTTTTCTAATGTTGTATTTTGGTTTTAGGAAAAGTTATTGTTAACTTTCTTTTCTTAAAAAAAAACTTTTTTTTATGAAAAGTAAAACCGACGAAGAAAAAAACTGAAAAACAAAAAATTCAAAATAAACCATTTGGTTTAACTTATTTTTATTTTTAGATAACCCTTTTTATACACAATCACTAATTCTACCTCTTGGTGTTATTAGTATAGTCAGATTTGTTCAAATGGATTAATAATGCTATCTACGGAACTCTAAACCTCGCAACCAGAGGGCTCTGTTTTATTTTTAAATTTCCTCTAGCTTGTCTTATTTTATAATTGACTCCTGACTGATGAAGCGATGTAATATGTTAATGAAGACTTGTAATATTATATTGTAGTTATTTTCCTCGTGAATCGGTAAAGGGTAAATCGGTAAAAGTCATTACCCTGATAAGCATAGCGGATAGAAAACACCACTGATCTAGTTTTAAAACGTTATGTATTTTTAACGTTTAAAAGTGGTTTTTATAACCAATTTACCATAGATAAATCCTTTATCGTAACAATTGGAATTGACTTCGCCTTTTTGTAGTAGCGGTAAAGGCGATTTTTGCAATGCAAATGATACCACTGATGATGACTGTACCAAAAATTACCCCATTAGTCGCAGTTTTACAAAATGAAAACCCCATGTATAGTAGTTTATTTATTTATTAGGCTCTTCAACAATGAGTACACTTTTACTTAGCAATTTGCATTTATCCTCAGCAAAATGCTCTAAAACTACGAAAAATCAGCATCACTGAAACTATTTCGCACCACAAGTATCCATTACAAATATAATTCTGCCAATCAGATGTTCAAGTAAGCGAACAAACTACGCTAAGAATGTGCTACTCGAGAGAGAAGCCAAATATAAGTGACATTAATTAATCTACCAGACGAATGATTAGGTCTTCGTCGAGCAGACCTATTACTTGCTAGGCGTCTATAATTCATTTATTTCTACATTAGACAAATAACGGTTATTTATCACCCTTTCGTTATAAACGTATTATAAACTCCGTTATTTCACGATAAGTACAAAACAATGTACGTAAGCAATGTAAGCTATTTACCAATAAATGGTAAATTGCGTAAAGTTGCGTAGGGTGCGGGCCAGCCGCAACAGTATCCTGAGCGCTTTTGCTGAACGTTTTCACTGCCAGTACATGAACCACTGCTGCATGGATCACGTACTGACTAATGTTAAGATATGGTTTTAATTTATAATGAATCATTTCTCAATTCAATTCAATTTGCAATTTTGTAATTGCTAATTTTGTTTAAATTGTATGATCCTAAGTTGAATGAAAAAAAAAAACATAATTCTAAAGTGCGGTCATTTCGATAATATTACACAATGTCACAATGTCTGTCGTTATTAGCAGTTATTTGTCTAATGCTAAAGTACATGGAGTATAGGTATTTAACATTAGCCATGTTTTGCTTATAAAATAACGTTACCCCCATAATCAGCCTATATGGTTCCCACCTTCCCCTCTTCGAGAGGGAGTCTGCTGAGCCTGTAATGTAATGTAACGCGGGCCCAGTGCGGGTTGGTAGATGTCACATGTCTTCATATTTTTGGTTCTAGGACATGCCGGTTTCCTCACGATGTTTTTTTTCACCGTTATGAGAGCAATGGTGATGAATATAATTTACACAAAGTAAAGCGCCTGGCTGGGTTCCAACTCACGGTCTACAACTCGTAAGTCGCCAGTTACCAATGGGCCACCACTGCTCTCAAGGGAGAGTAGATCAACCAATATTTTTGGCATTATTTAGATTTTAACGGCTGGGGATTAAACCTATGACACACAAACATGTATGTTCTACTGCTAACTCATGTCATACTGGACACAATAAACGTCGCGATGGAATATAAATATTTACTCAAGAGCAACTTTCTATGTTTTTCTGCAAGCCAATTAATAAATCAGAGAACAAACAATCGGGCTTTTCATTACTCGTAGGTACCATAGTGTTGTTATTGCCCAAGTATTTTATTTGTCTCTATAGTATATAATATCACAAAGGTGTGAAATAATGAACTGTCTCGAACATTTGGATCGAGTATCCGATATTTTTTTCTCGATACACGCTGTATTGTCAGCAATGCATCGGAAAACCCCTTAGCGTTGCAGGTGTTCATAGACAATGGATAACCACTTCCCATCAAGTAGGCTGTCAGCCTGGTTGCCAAGAAATTGTTATATGTATATTAATTTATTTTCTACATGTTAGGAATAATAATTATCTTCATATTATTATTTATGTCACCGTACGGGTCGATCCATCAGGTTAAGCAACACTTGCCGGGGTTGGTCCGAGGATGGGTAACCATCTTTATATACGGAGACTCCTCCGAGCCACGAAAAGCACGTTAAGCCGCTGGTCCCGGCTGTCATTCGTGGATCTTTGACAGTCGTTACGGGTCGTCAGAAGCCCCAAAGTCTGACAACCAGCCTTAGGGAGCCAAGGGGATTACCAAGTTACTGGTTTGTGTAGGTCAGATAGGCAGTTCATGTAAAATATTGTATTCAGCTACATCCGGTTAGACTGTAAGCCGACCCCAACACAGTTGGGAAAAGGCGAGGCTGATTGATTGATTATAGTTTATTTAATTGAATATCACTGTCTCGTTGATGTAGCGGTCGCAAGAGAGACTGCTGAGTATGGGGTCCTGGGTTCGATCCCCAGGTCAGGCAAAAGAGTTATTGGGCAAAACCCTATAGACATCAAGAATTTCCTGATATCTTGATTAATTGCGTTTTTATTACTCAGTTAAGGAAGTGTGATTGGGTTTCTCCATGTATAATTTCTCAGTAGCAACCCGGAGTCTGGATTTGTGCCCCGGTAATGGAAATAGGCTCGCCCCCTATTAGTCAGGACTATTCACCTCTGCTTAATCCTTTGGGGTATTAGGCGTGATAATATTATGTTATACATATTTTAATTTTACATAAACATAATATGCATATCATGATAATAAAGATATGCATAAAAATGTATACTGTCACGTCTAATTTAACATGCATTCCCTTTTATAGCACAAACCACACGATAATGTTTATGTCGGCATATAAAATCGAATGTTTGTGTGTCTGTACATGGAAGATAGATATAATTGGGAATAATGTGTCCTGTCACGTTTTCGTAAGGCATTTATGTCCGACATCTACGGTCCTCAGATAAACTCTTAATAAACTAGATCGATAAAGTTATCTATTCAAGCGAATTTCTTCCTTAACACACGCCATAACATCACGTCTGTTTTATCCCGAAGGGTTAGGCAGAGGTGCACCTGTATTATACCCACATTTCGCTAGTTATGTTGAAGTCCCATGTAATAGGGGGCGAGCCTATTGCCATCCGGGCACAAGTCCAGACTCCGGGCTGCTACTGAAAAATTCTAGATGGATAAACCCAATCACACTTCCATAATTGAGTGTTAAAACGGACAGGATCAGGATATCGAACCAATGGCAATATCGAAAAAAAACCGCGAAACCGGGCATTCCGGGCTCCTACATATGTTTTATTAAAAGTTCAGAGTTAAGGCGTAATATATAAGAAGTTTTAATTTTGGAAAGTCGGAAGCCTGAAACTCGAAAGCCTGAAAACCCTGAACCTTAAAGATCGTATCGTCGTCTGGTCGTATCGATGGCAGTTCATTCAGTCTGCCTAGCCTTTTCCCAATCATGTTGGGGTCGGCTTCCAGTCTAACCGGATGCAGCTGAATACCAGTCTTTTACATCGAGCGACTGCCTATCTGACCTCCACAATCCACTAACTGGGTAATACGATACCCCTTGGTAAGACTGGTTGTCAGACTTTCGGGCTTTTCACGACTCGTAACGACTGTCAAAGATCCACGAATGACAGCCGGGACCAACGGCTTAACGTGCTTTCCGAAGCACGGAGTAATCTCGGTATGTAAAGATGGTCACCTATCCACGAACAAACCCCGGCAAGCGCAGCTTAACCTGATAGATCGACCCATGCGGCTGTTATTACTTAGCCACGAGCTCCTTATATAGGGCAGTTTCTCCGTGTAAAATATTGATATTTTCATCTGGTTTGACAAGAAGCTGTGAAAGAGTTATGAAATTTATGTAAAAACATTATTCAATACGACCAAAATCACGGCTAAAAGCTAGTACATTTTATGACATCGCAATATACTAGTGATGGGAACAGTCGATAAAATCCTATCGATATTTCACCGTCGACGTTAGAGGGGCTATAAAACGTACGTTACGAGTGTTACGACTTTATGTGGCAATAAAATTTTAATAGATATTAAATTTATAATGTCAGCTGTCTTTGTTATTATCTAAGTTAAATTATGGCTTAATAGGCGGTGGTTTTAAGTTAAGTGCCCTTTTTCTAACGTTTTGAAGTTTTGAGTGTCATTGTAAATTTTAAGTTTCATTAGGATATAAAAAGCGGCTTGGAAGAAAGGTACCTATTGCTTGTGCAACACATATTTATTTTATGTTTAGTGGTTTTCTAACGATATGTTTTATTTCAGTTTTTACTCAACATAGTGTAGAATAAAAGTGATTATAGTGTGGAAATTTGAAAGTATTATCAGTATTGGGGATTAAATTCGCTCAGGCAATGAGATATCTCACAACATTATTTTGTTCCCTGGAATATCATTAATAATCAGAAAATTCTATTCCCATACATGCGAATCCACATTCCGAATTTTGTCAGTTGCACAAGCCAAACATGATGTTATCGACATTATCGCTCATCACTACGCATTAAGGCGAACATGTCAGTGACAACGTGATCTCGCCTACACAGATTCCTAGCGCTCTGTCATAGCCTAATAGCCTTGAGTCTTTGACCTGGATAGACTAGACATTTAGACTTCAACTGTTTTGTAATCAGTACTTAGTATTACAAGGTATTCGTTTGTTTACTTGATTGGGATTCGAGGAATCTCTGTAATGAATTATTTATGGGTGGCCTAGCCTCCTTTAAGTGCATGGAGTTTTAAGATTATGTTTGTAGCTACTTCTTTCGTATCGGCACGATAGCGTTCCACAAACGATAGGACACGTCTTGTCGTGTCCAGCGTGTCCTGTTGTGAGCATGTTACAGGCACTGATGAAGGTGCCAAAGCTTGTAGTCAAATGGGCCGACTCTACTTAGATTGCCATCGATACGCTAAGAATAAGAAAAAATGTTAGCAGCATATCAAGGTTGATGACCAGAGGCAATTCCCGTATTTTTATGAACGTTCGCATTTGCATCTCATTCGCAATCAATGAAAAACACAATCATTTTTGACAAGTTTGACAGATTGCGACTTGAATGTGAACATTTTATAAGCCCGTGAATTGGCCTTCAGCTAATCAAAAGAGGCAGACTGTCTAGGATGAGCTGGACGTACGTTTTAAGCATCGCATTTCGTACTGCACCCCTTATGTTTGGAGCTAGTTGATCTTCTTTTCCAATTAGCTACTTACTGAACGAGTCTTGACAGTTCAAAAGTGCCTGTAAATTAATAAATAACTAGTGGGACTTTGAATTGGCTTTAAAATCTAGGGAAGGTGATATTTTTTTCATGATAAGGCTGGATTTTGCTACTAGTATTTTGAAGGCCTAATGAATGTTATAGACTTTCGGATTGCGCTAGTGTGAACACAAAATAATAATAATCATACACAGAAGTCATGCACTCACGAATTCACGAGTCCTCACTCATTATAATAATTTATGCCAAATATTAATAATTAATATTGAAGTTAATGTGATTTACTACTAGTCATCTAGTCATTGTTTATCTTAGCATTTTCCTTATTGATTGAAATATAAGCTAAAGATAAAGATTAAGGAATTACATTTATTTGCAAATGACATGAAATGACAAGATCCTTTATCAAAGATTTGATTGATATCTCTGATGATGCATCGTCATTACTGTGTAATCTTTTACATGGGTTAGTCAAGTAACTACCTCATATTAATGTCATATTATTATACAAAACAAATCTACGATTGTAAAAAAATATGGGTTGTGGTTGTAGTCGCTACATATAAAATATTGGTTTAAAAACTGAGTCTGGTTAAATTGGAAACCGACGCCAATGTAGTTGAGAAACAGCTAGGCAGATTGTTTTATTTTATTTTTTTAAACATTTCAATTTATGAAATGTTCAATAGTATGAAATGCTTCTTCTGAGCACCGTATCCTCCTTTTGCTCATAAAGATAACGTAGCTGACTATGTCACAATGTTGAAAAATATGGAGACCACCTACAAAGAAATTCTATTGAAACCCATAAAATCGAAAAGTTACTTTGTAAAAACTTCGATATTGACAATTTAAGTACTAAATTCTTGATAGCCATGTTCTTTTAGTAATACGTATCAGATATTTTATGATACTCTAATAGCACCAAATAGGCTTTTAAAAGTCGTAAAAATACTATATTTTCTATCAACTTTTTAAACGTTGAATGCAATTTGCGACGTTCTATTTTTAAACGGACTTTTTTTTGTCTGTGGTGAATAAGCTTACATTTTAAGGCAGAAATTAAAAATGTATGGCTAAAACGAGAAAAAAATCTTCTCGACTTTATAGTATTACTTGAGTAAGTATCAATATATTTATGGAACAGCTGTTTTTTTAATGCAAGTATTGAGTATCCTCCCATTTTTTTAATTGATATAAAGGATCAAATTAAATCAGCTAGCGAAACTGCAGACCTGATGGTTATCGATATCTAAACACTATAAAATAAAAATAAAAAGATTTTATGATTTTTAGGGGTCAACGACCGATGTTAGTATTTTTACTTGAAGTAAAGTGTGAGTTGAGAAAATATGTTTTATCATGTTTAGATACCTATCGACAAAAATAACGTCTGCGAAGTATAATCATACAAAAAAACTGCTTTTTTTAAACTCTTGTTTCAAGTGAATACACTAGAAGCGATCGATGACCCCACAAAAAAAAAACATCATATTAATTAATTTTTTATTTAATCTTTTTATTTAATCTTTTTATTTAGTTTCGTTAGGTAATTTGATTTGTCCTTGTATAATATAAAGACCTGTATGATTTGCTCTTATTTTTGCTCTTTGCTGATTTATTGATATACTTAATGCAAAATTATTAATTACTCTACGATATAGTCACTAGTAGACAATGATCTACATACACCGGCCTTATTTCAATAGTGAGTACAAACCTCGCATAGACAAGTTTACATAAGTTATGTCTTTTAATTTCTCTATTAGGTGTAACATAACGTGTTTTCTAGTAGTAATACTAGTTGTCCTAGTATATTACTTCGCTAAGTATGGTAAAACTCACAGTAATTATTGGCAAAATAACTGGCTGACAGGAAAAAGCGAAAGTTTTAATGTACGGTATTAGGTACAGACTACCAACATAATTATGAAAGATATAATTTAAAAAGTGCTAGTAATATTTTGTAATGTCACTCATGTCTTCGATAACGGTAATTTGTCTTTAAAAGTATAGTCCGTTTCGTAAAAAAACGACCTGACTTGTCAGGATGGTAACTTTTTTATCGATATGTATATGGACATGTGGTATGAACATCACTATTGCAAGCTGTCATTGTGGACGTCACTTATAGACCTTAGTATAGTGATACATAAACTAGAGATGAACTAAAACTGCCATAAACGGTCTATTTAAAATTAAAATTACTAGTTCAAAATAAAACAAAAACCCTACAGCTGGTTAATAATTTTCCGTTCCCAGTAAATGGTTGGACCAGTTATGAAATAACTTTAACAAACCGATAATTTAACTTTTACAGCATATTACCATAAATTATAAACGCTATTATTATTATAAATGGAAGGTGTTGCTTTATTTTTTATTATGGTAAGCAGTAAAGGAGGTGTCATAGCAAATAGTTATGATTATTTTATTTTTTATTTTATTTTCAGCCAGTGTTGCCGCACTGCGGGGAAAAGATAAGTATAATAGTAATAATTTACAGTAATTTATTTAATGTAATGAGGAAATAGGGTGCTAATTTGAATACCAATTGACGTACCTAAGTATTAGCCAGGAGCTTAGCTAATGGGTACAGGGAAAAGTACGAGAATAAATGATAATGATGATGACAAGTGGGAGAGTGCCAACGGCACCCTATTTTGGCACTTTATATTTTAGGGACGAAACGAATGTGGCGGCATCTACATCGCCATATGTGAACTACGCATCAAAGACCTGACGTCACACACGCTCACCACGCCGGTTGCGAGTACTATGCACCTGAGTTCTTATAGTAGGTATAATTTTATTGTTCAACTTTCATACGATATGCATTGTGTGTTATTATAAGAAATTTTAATCATAAAATTGTGTTTTTCTTTGATTCTAGATTGGCGCAGCAATCTACGTAATATAAGTTTTTATACGATCATAAAGTTTGCTATGTCATTTTATCACATTAGCGATGAACAGAGGAGTGTGGAAAATGGACACAGAGGGCTTTGCTCTGCAATCTATACCTGTAACAGGAATGTGTGGTCCCGTTGACCTGGAATATACAGATCTACAAACTAACAACTGCCTATGTGGGACTGATATCCTAATCGCGAAAAAAATACCAGCTGTCCCATACATTTAGGTCAAGTGGGTATTGATGTTTTGTATGGAACAGTTGATAATTTATTCGCGATTACGATATTGGTCTCATGGAGAAAGTGGTTCAGTTTGATGGTCTGTACAACACCCTTATACAAGGTGTTTTTTTTGATATCCCATAACTCTTGGGTATGAATGAGACCATATCAAGGAATCAACTGGCTTAAGAATATTTTTCAACTATTTTTTTTTTTTTAATTTTTCATACAAAATAATACGACAAAGTGACGGTTATCAATGTAAAACACCCTTACCTACGTGAAATATGACAACGTCGTATTTTCTTACCTTTAAATATGGATGATTGGTTTGAATGAAAATGATTTACTCGTACTTATCACTGAAACTTAGATACACACATCGAGAGTATAGTGTTATGCTATCTTCGGAACTATGCGCTTTTGGACCACATATTCTAGGACTTTTTGTATTATTTTTACTTATAGAATATAACCCTAGAGTTATGGGATGTTATAAATGCGAAAGTAACGCTGTCTATCTGTTATCTTTTCACGGATAGACGGATTTCAATGTCGCTTACAGATATACTATGACCTGGGTTAGGACATAGGATACTTTTTTATCGGTACTATGTTCCTGAGGGATAATTTCCGACCTCAACACGGGTGTCGCCGCGTGCAAAAGATAGTGGATTATTCAATTGATAGAAAGATATTATGTTATTTTAATCGTACAATACACTATTATCCCAAATTATTTGCGGTCGGCGGAGCTTGAAAAATTTGCTTCATTTTTTACGAATATAACAAAAGTATATTTGCTTACCTCTGTTTACTCTGCCAGATTGATCATCCAAATCTGTAAATAAAGAAAATAGTTATTAGTACCTTTTATTGTTTTATTATCAACGGATTAGTCTGCTAATGTGCGCTTTTATTATTTCTGACGTGACGATATCATCGTGGATGTCCACAAAACGTATAACGTTGGAAATACATGCGCGTTATAACGTTACCGTGGACGGAAATTCAAAAGCGTCTTCATATATTTCCATACATTTTTTGTATTCTTGATCGAAAGGTAAATGAAAGAAAAAGAAAGAAATACATTTATTTAGCACAGACTAAAAGGCACACGATATAACATACAAACAAAAGGGGGTAAAGCATGAAGTAAGAAAATTGGCAGGGGAGTGTGCCTCACGGCTGCGCCAAAAAGGCAAATGCACCATTGACTTTTAAAATTCGCAAAATAACCTAATACTCTTAGCTATTTTTTTTTTGTTATAAAAACCCCCAAAACCTCGGTAAGGAACATATTTTATAGGGAAAATCGATCAGTATCATGAGAATAATTGTCTACTCCTTTATATGCAATGGTCTCACTGTATGTCTCAATGTAGTCCAATGAAACATGAAGCTCCAGGGGCTAGTGTAAATCTTTGGGTTCATTCGACTCATCGAGTCTGGTCAAACCACGCTCGGGTTGGTGCATTTCATCATTCATTCATTTATATGGATGTTAAATAACGGATCAACACTTGACCCAATATTCAGATGTTGTTGTCCGGATCAACACCTTGTATACCACCGTTCATGCCACCGGTATTAGGCACAGCCCATGTTCAGCAGTGTCCATCTCCGGTTACCTATGAATCATTTCTATAATTTCCACAAATGTCATTAGCATTTCCTTTAGTTTATTGACCCACAAATTATATCAATCCCTCATATGTTTAGCTGTACTGAATAAAATGACGCTACGCTTCAGCTGGCACCCTACGCAAAAACAAAACAACTATTATTGAAATTCAACCTTATTTACAGCTTCATATAGTAGACATTCCTTTGCAGAATGACAAGGATATGATAACTAAAGTGTCGACGCCGGAATTTGAATTTTATTGCTCAAAATTTAGGGTTGAATATTGAATGTGGTTGATAGTTTGAAGGGTACTTAACCGTAACGAAATGCGGGTTTTAAAATGAGATGTTTTCGCAAAGAAAATGATAGACATATGGAGGAAATGTAATTTATAACTTGTGGTTCAGTTTAACGGGTGACAGACACTGATAAGTATTAAGGAAGGCTAAGTATCCCTTAGGAAAGCAGTTTCCGTGGCTAAAGTCCAGCCAGGATATAAATTTACAAGAAGGAAAAGAAAGATTTTTTTTTAATTCTTTTAAGGAAAAAAAAGTATTTACTACTGTGTGGACCTGTCTGACTGGACAGGTCCACTCAATCTGTGTGGTTCTTTGCACGCATTTATCAGTTGTGCAGCTCAACTCAAAATGTAAGGAGCTCAACGATTGATCCCCCTACTGACGATTTCAAACTTAACTCCTCGGCTAACGGTACATTTTCCTATACCTTCAATTCAGTTTTAAGTGTCACAAATCACAATATCCCACCAGTACATCGAACTTAAGATCTCAAGTAAGGCTTTCCAAACCAACCACTACTAACCAACCGCCTCTTAAAATTCTTAATTTCACTATTTTATAAAAATGTTTACTACTTTAATATGCGCAGACGCATACGTGTATCCTTTTAAGGGTGGCGCACACTGCACGGATGTCCTGCCACTGTCTACCCATTGTAAATATTAATAGTCTTATTGGAAAACTAGTATTGGTTCAAGACGATCGGGATAGGGATGTGAGAGTATTTTATTTTAATTTTTTATTTTCTATGGACTCATTTGCCTAGCATTTTTCCAACTACGCTGGAGATAGCTTCCATTCTCATCGGATGTAGCAGAATACCAGTCTTTTACATAGAGAAAAAAAAAAAAAAAATTGGGACATGCACAGGAAATACAAACAGGAAAAGATGAGCATTTAAAAAACGACAAAAAAAAATACGACCGAAAAATTTGCGAGGCCAAAAAGACCTATCGCAGTGACTGTCTGTGCGAATGACAGTCGGGATCAATGCAATTTATTACATTAAAAATATCTATTAAAGTTCCGATTAGTAACAGAGTGAAGTCAAACTCAAAGAATTTATTTCAAATAAACCAATTACAGGCACTTTTCAATTGTCAAGGGGTCGGTCAGTCAGAAGGATGAAGCTAGTTTGCCCATTCCAGCGTAGATTAACGGGCAAGTTCCACGGACACTCTTTTAAATCAAAAGTAAATAGTATTAAAAAATAATAAGACGAGTACAACATTTGCAATTTACGGCTTTTTTAAGCTTTAATTTTATAGTAATTAAAAGTAATAACTTCCTAGTTTAATGCCACAGTAACCTTTATATTTGGAACTAGCTGCAGCCCGCGGCTTCGCCCGCGTGGACCATAATTGTTATTCTAAAATAAAAGTTACTCCTTATATCATCAGCTATATGTCAGTGAAAGTCCGATCAAAATCGGTCCAACCGTTTCGGAGATGAGCCAGTACAAACAGACTAAAAATTGAAAAATTGATTTTGTTATATCTTATGCATTTAGTAAAAAGCTGTTATTTTGACATAACAAACAGAATTTTATTTATTTGTATGTATGTATAGATATCTGAGACATATTCACACGGTTAATACGTAATTTATATTAATTACCGCTCCTAATATTAGCACGGTTTTTGGCAAATAACACGTTATTCTTGTTTATTATGTAGCGTGGGAAAAAAACCCGTTTCTTGAAGACGTACAAAACAGTTCACAATTTTGAATTGCAAGTATTAATTCTGAAAATGTCGGTGCTAAAAAACGGATTTTGGAAACTCAACTCCAAAAAGAGTCTAGCAGAAACGTTGAAGTATTTCGACGAACTAAACAGGGTGGTTCACAATTATAAGATGCATCAAGATAGATTGGCTAGGATCGTCACGCAGTAGTAACCTGAAGACGTCGTGACCAAGGCAAGCCTAAGAAACGCTGGCGTGACGATTTGGAATAGTTCCTGACCTATTGGCCGGGGAAGGCACAACATAAAGATCATAAACATCATAAAGTTCAATTTTTACACGTTTTTTTTTTCGTAACTTTAAAACCTAAAAAATCACAGTGCCAGCCTTATTTCTGATCTTTGTAGGCGAAGGAAACGCAGCGTCAACTCTGCGATTATAAATCCAAGTGTGAGTCACACTCTATTACTATTGGCGATGCGTTTATAATGATTATGTGTGTGCGTTGTTACTTATGTCCCTTTTTTGGGTTCCGTACTAAAAGGTGTCAATGGGACCATAATATTACGAAGCCTACGCTGTCTGTCTGTATGTCTTTAGAATCGTACAAGCTACCCAGTTTTAATGTTCAAAGAATATAATGTTATTATGTACAGCTATGGAAAATAAAACTCTAAATATTTATAAGTAGGTACGTGAAGCAAATACTTTGTACCTACTTACTTCGTTTTCGGGAAAATTACGCGGACGGAGTAGTATGTTTCACACAGTGAAAGTTTATATGGAGAAGGAATGCAGAGAGCTAATATTTTTTTATGTGTTTATTATGCGTTAGAAATAAATAAAAATAACACACTACCATGCGGTTTGGCTACCTAAGAATAATGACATGGCAGCATGGAATTAGTATGTACTATACAACTTATTATGGTCGAAATTCGGCCACTGGACTACCACTAGTACAATAAATAGTCCAACCCCAAGGGTAGGTTCAACCTCAAACAAATGCATTTTTTCAAAGTTGTTTAATTTCTTTTCTATCTTGAAAACAGTAGTAGGTATTTATAACCGTCATCCTTGATAGTATGCTCTGTATTATATCAACATATTATAACAAAAAAAAAGTTTACCTACTACAATAGTTTTGGTGTTACGGAACCTATAGCGTAACTTCGACACAAACTTGGCCGGTTTTAATGCTAACATGTGCGTTGTTACTTATTTCACGTTTTTTTCAGTTTAACATGAGCTTGGAATTAAATAAAACAGCTGCATGTATTATAAATTGTATTTTTATTTACACATCGGTCGTTTATTGAAATTGCTTTTACAAGCTCGAATATTAAATGGGAACATGGGGAGTAATAAAACTTTTGAAATTGCGCCTGGGAGATGGTTTATAAAACTTATGAAAACTACGACTTACGATCGTACGGTCAAAATACTAATTACTTATAGTTTTTTTATATTTATTTATAAATTATTATATCGTATATTCGTTAAAAAAAAAAAAAAAAAAACGTTGACGATAGAACGTTACGTTACGTTACGTTTTTAATTACGGGAATTAGCCTTAGCCGGAGTACTGATAGGTTTCTGTATTAAGCCCTTGATTCAACTGCCTAATCTTCCTCAGGTGACGCCATGTTTTTCGAAAACTGCTTTTATTACAAGTTCAGTATCCATCTACTTATTTTGGTAATATCCCACTGCTTATAATTACAAAAGATGACTACGCTCAAAAGGTAATGTTTGCCCACAAGGTGAGGAATCCATTTAAACCATGTTTAACCGTAACGAATGTTTGTTTTCACGTTATTTTAGTACAAAAGGGCTTGTTTGAGCATTCTTTAGTGTTTAGTGTGAATTAGAGGGCGTTTGTTTAAAACTCTGCTCGGTTTATGGAAGCCTGGTACTTTTTACACCTTTCAATCTCATAATTTGTAGGTTTTTCCTTTCTTGGTTTTTTGCTTTTATCCACACACAAGTGCTTTTATCACACTTTCTTTTGATAAAACATCTTCTTAATGAAAAACGTGCTTTGAAGAATGAAAGAGGTTTACCAAAACGTATATTACGCCGCTTTAAGTCAACGTCTACTGCTGAACATTGTTCGCCAAAATAACAAATCTGGAGAAAAATATAAACAATCACAAATTATGAAAACATATTTGGCCATCGCAGTATTTTGAGGATTATAATGGGTACTTTTATACTGATCTATAATGGACGAAATTCTCATAAAATGTAGCTAAATCCACGGAAGACACATAGGATTTTGCCACGAAATGTAAAAAACCTCATAATTCCCTCTTAATGATGTATTCATTCAAATGACCTGTAGATGTTAGCTAGTGTAACCGAGGAAAAAGGAAGCCAAGACTCTTACCATAACCTTTTGTTACAACTTCCTATGACATCATGGGAACATAGCCCTTTCTTTGCAGGAATTACTATCTCCTTATTAATATGCGAGCCTAGTACTTCCAACAATGGACTAGCACTCAATATGCACAAGCACGGCGTAAAGCGCCATCTAGCGGCGACGTGGGTGAAATCTTGATTTCATTACGGCGGCGTTTTGTTAGGAATAATAAAGATATCAGCTGATAGGGTCATAAGAAAGGCTAAAATAATATAAGCATGGAACTGCTACTACAGGGCAATGGCCTCTTCTCATACAGAGAAGGAAGAATGTTTTTCCACAATAGTAGTTAGGCGTATTTATCGAAACAGTTAAAAAAAACAGGTTCTTAAAAGTAGCAACATGGAACAGATCCCTCAAAACGGAAAAAAACAGTTCCTGCCTGTTTCGCCTGTTCCACAAGTTCCACAATCTACCTACAACAGAAAGATTGCCGTAACTGGTGTGTATGTGTATCTGTGTAACCTAACCTTTATAAAGGTACCACCTAAGTACACATTATGGTAAAGCAATAAAGATATTGAGTATTGAAAGATGGTTATTTTTTCAGAAACATGTACTGAATGAAACAAGTAACTATTATTATAAATCTGTTGCAATCAAAGAGAGTCTTTGCAATGTAATAAGATTGGAACAGGCTGTTATTTTGGAACTGATATTTCACTGAGATTTTGGAACAGGTGAAACAGGTTTCTAATTTTACCTGTTACTGACCACTTGTGAAACTTGTTAATGATTTCAGATTTAGATTCTGAATCTAAGGCGGATTGGATGCGGGAAGCGGAGAAAAAGATGTTCTGGCACAATGTATGACAGGCCTATGCCTATGTCAAGCAGTGGAGTGCAACAGTCTGAGCGGATCAGCGGATTGATACAAGACCAGTTTTGCTCCAGAGGAAGACTCTTATGTTCAAAGATTTCATTCAAAATTACATTTTTCATCATTCAAATCAATCATCAAATCTCGCATTAGTACTGACCAAGTTTCAAATTACCGTTAACTTATGGGCCATATCTTTTATGAATGAAAATTATAATTAAATTACAAAATTATGTCAACAATATTTTGGTCTCACATTGTAAGCTTGTAAGCAGTTCTGCTATCAACAAAAAAGTTAAACTCTTTATTTTAATTAATTGTGTCATCTTCGTGACAAAATTACTTACGCCAATCATGAAAAACCCAACTTAAAATCCTCTCATAATTTCAAACGGTTTCTCGTTACCCTCAAGAGCGGTACATACCCACTATCACTCAAGACTGTGACACATCGCACGCGTGCTTCAAACCTCATCAAAACATCGTTAACCAAAGTTTAACGTTATAATTTAAATTCTCTGTAACTCATTTTTCATTTTAAATACCGCATTTTATGCGAGAAGACTTTGTGTTAAGTTAGGGTTGTGCGTATCCGAAAATGAACAAATTTCTTGAGTAATCAATTTTATTGAGTAAGGAGTTGGTTTTTAACTAAGAACGTTATTGAGCAATTTAAATGGTCCAGATAACATCACATGTAAATGTTTTCGCAATACCTACCTAGGAACAGTAGCTAAAGTGAAATAATGTCAGTCCTCAAACTAAAAGATTGGATTATTAATTTTTAGTGGACGTATCAATTCTTTAAGTTCTCAAGTTTTGCCTCCAGTAAACATCAGAAAGCAAGAAAAATCACGCAAATTCTAAGAAAGTATCTACCCATTGTGTTGTAATGTAACCCATTGTGAAGTCGGATATTTTCGGATAAATATCCGCCACACCAGACATGCACATCATTAAACACATTCTCTAAGGCGGTACTAAGTTGGTATAATGCTCACAATTTACATGTCACGGATAGCATGAGGATGTAAGGAATTGATGGTTACCTCGGATACGAGACTCAGATATTTTTCTATGTGAATGAATGGGTGTTTTTAGATTGTCCGGCGAAATTATTTAGTGGTAAGTTATAGTAATTTCCACTCTTCCGGTGTAAATATCAGTGGAGTTATATTGGAAATAAGAAAGTTAAAACAACTTCGTTTGAGAAATGAGTCCAGAATGCCCTTAAAGAAGAATGAATGAATGCCTTTGAAGGATTTGGACCCGCATGGTAGCTTAAATTGTCCTTTTAATTTAAAGTTGTTGGTCTGAATTCCTTGGAAGGATAGAATTTGAAACGAGATAAACTATGATCAGAGAGGCAATTCCCATAATTTTACGGACGTTCGGATTCTTTGAGATTATTATGAGATTTTTGACATTGCTTGTCACTGAAATGAAATCGCGACCAGATTTTGAACGTTTTTAATTGCGAGATTATAGCCTTCAGATCAAAGGCAGAGGAGAGAATACATAAAAGCAGTCGATTTAACTACATATAAAGAGCGTTATCACTTTGACGATTTACCAGCGTGTTTTCAGCGAGGCGATTTTTGAGCGTGCTATCCGCGGGCGCGGAGCCAGCTAGCCGCGACTACGCGACGTCTTCTCCGCGTTTTCTCACAAAATATCGCTTGTCTCACTCGCTCTTGTACACTTACGACAACCACTCTTATTACGCATGCGCGACGAACACGTTGCGCATACGTCGCTACGCACACGCAACGAGCTCGAGGAAAAATCGCCTCGCTAGAAACACGTTCGCAAATCACAAGTGTGATAAGTTCTTAAAGGATAAACAGGATATGAAGATATTTATATATAAAAAACGGGTCGAAGTATCATCATTTTTACACTATGAAAGTGGATTAAAGCTTGGAGCCAACAGCCAACCACCTTGTACTGTTGACACATTTGAATTTAACAGCGAGTATAGGTCACTCAAGTTATAACGAAATATCGTAAAATAATACATACTATACAGGGTTACTTGTAATTCGACGTATATCCGTTAGGAGCTGATAGGGGGGCCAGAATGCAACAAATTGAACACCCCCTATGTATGGCCGAAATTCAATAGTTCTCGAGATATTTGAATTTTACGGGTTTTTCGATATTTACCCAAAATTTCACATTTAATTCCAAATAAAAAAAGAACTTCATATTGAATGCGTACCATTAAAGAACGATATCGTAGCTGGCACTTCAATCAAGCTATGAACCTAATTAAAAGTACTTAATTCAACGAAATAATTAAAATTATGAGCGATTTAAGAATAATATCTTACCAATCTTTTCATTTTACGCTTCAAAAATGTTGTCTCGTCAAAAAAATTACTATGACGTTAATCGTACAAATAACTAAAACAACTTGCCTATTCTGTAAGCTTTCCAAAAAGGTATAAAAGTTAAATTTAAGATACGTAATTCGTGGCATGGCATGTGTTTGAATCAGCGCGGGGACAGAAATCATCTGTGTTTTCAGTTTAGGATCATCCCTAAAACTACCGATTTTAATGGCGAATTTCTTCGTGATGGGTCGGGGTGTGCGGGCTGTTTTATAACCGTTGAAGAACTTATATCGGCCACATGGGAACGCAATGGGAAACGTGAGTATTCATCGATCACAGTTATTATGTACTTATTTCTTGTATTGGAAGGTACATAATAACTGTGATAGATGAATACTCAAATGTCTGGACCTTTAAAATCAATTCTTTATCTTTATCCATAGGTGAAGTAGCTTTTATCAAGTCTGTAGAATTTTAGTTGTATTTCAGAACAATGTTCTCCAGCTGGAGAACATCAAATCGTCGAAGCAGAACGCCAGGCCACTGAAAATTCAACTACTCAGCGAAGAACGACGAGATATCGTAGGCTTCCAGGCCGCTACTGGGATTACGTTCTGAACTGAATAGCTGTTCTTGATAAAACATACTTCACCTATGGAGGGATAAAGTATTGATTTTAAAGGTCCAGACATTTGAGTATTCATCGATCACAGTTATTATGTACCTTCCAATACAAGAAATAAGTACATAATAACTGTGATCGATGAATACTCACGTTTCCCATTGCGTTCCCATGTGGCCGATATAAGTTCTTCAACGGTTATAAAACAGCCCGCACACCCCGACCCATCACGAAGAAATTCGCCATTAAAATCGGTAGTTTTAGGGATGATCCTAAACTGAAAACACAGATAATTTCTGTCCCCGCGCTGATTCAAACACATGCCATGCCACGAATTACGTACCTTAAATTTAACTTTTATACCTTTTTGGAAAGCTTACAGAATAGGCAAGTTGTTTTAGTTATTTGTACGATTAACGTCATAGTAATTTTTTTGACGAGACAACATTTTTGAAGCGTAAAATGAAAATATTGGTAAGATATTATTCTTAAATCGCTCATAATTTTAATTATTTCGTTGAATTAAGTACTTTTAATTAGGTTCATAGCTTGATTGAAGTGCCAGCTACGATATCATTCTTTAATGGTACGCATTCAATATGTAGCTTTTTTTTTATTTGGAATTTAATGTCAAATTTGGGGTAAATATCGAAAAACCCGTAAAATTCAAATATCTCGAAAACTATTGAATTTCGGCCATACATATGGGGTGTTCAATTTGTTGCATTCTGGCCTCCCTATCAGCTCCTGACGGATATACGTCGAATTACAAGTAACCCTGTATATAGCTTCTTATCCTTCAACTATGGCATACAAAGTGTGGAATTTACAGAAAGGATGGGTTTTTGTGGTTCCTTCGTGAAATTTGTAAAACGTTTGTCATTTGTCTTCTGATCTTTTTTTTTATTGACCTTTGTTGTCCCACTGCTGGGTAATGGTCTACCTCATACTTTCTCAGTCCTCCTTTTGTTGTGCCTTCTCCAGCTGATCAGTCATCAGCTGACCCACTAACGTTATTTAATTAAAATTGAAAAATCATCGACGAAAATTGAGCTTATAAAATTAATAAATTGTCAAATGAAAAACAGCTTTAAGGTGATTTAAAATTAGAATTTCGGGTTTACGTATTGACGATGATCCATTTGTTTACTTTTTCATCTGATTATTTTGGAACATACCATAGCACCCTTAGACGGTTAGCCAGTACCTTAGTGGCGAGGTTCGCTGTCCAGGGACCACTGGATGTAGATCTAAGTATCGCCACTTATGAAGGCTATTGTCATTTATCACTTATCCAATTTACAGGTTCATCTACATAGGTAGCCATCGATGTCACCTAATAATGTGAACATACAGCTTGTTTGCCCGGCGTGGGAAATGAGGCCATTTGACGGTTTGTCATGCAGTTCACATACGATGTGGAATGAAAATTCAATTACTTATGTTATATCACGGGGTTGGGTTCCACATTAAATATATCTAGAGTTTCTATTTTCCCATAAATAATTGTTTGTCATAAGTTGGAAGCGTCAGGTTAACATGCAAAATTCAAGTTTTCTTATGTTTTTTTCAAATTGCAGGTCAGTGTCAGGTTGTATGTTGATTAAAATATGATTATATTTTAATCCGGTATTAATACCGGTAATTCAATTTAAAAATACCCGTAACCGAAAAATTGCCGTATTGATCATAACGGTTTCGGTACCTGGTGGGAATTGTGGGTGGTGGATGATAGTGGTGATGAATGGTGTCAGCTGCAGAGAAATCTCACCCCCTAGCAATGAAAAAATACATTGCTAGGGGGTGAGATTTCTCTGCAGCGGACTGTACCAGGAACGAAACATAAACATTTTCTATTAAATTCTATAATTAAACATACGGAACCCAAAACTAAACTACAAACATTTTATTCCGATGCTTTCACGGTTCGTTTAAGAAGGATGCTGTGTGAAGGTATGAGGAGGGCTGATGTATTCTTAATGATGATTAATATCCTTCATAGCCTGAGTGGGTGGGCAGAGATGTACGTATGTCCAATACGTGACTGAGAGAAAAAACGTTCTTGTGCTTTCTGGTGTTTAAAATATTTTTATTGTGTGTAAAATTGAGTAAGGTCATGGGAGCTAGTTGACTGCTTCGTGAGCATCACAGGTCATAGGTTCAGAACCTGGTCAGTACGAGAATTGAATTTTATTTTTGGAAATTTTCAAACTTATAAATTACAAATGTTTTAAAGCGAGGAGGCAGTCTGTCTGTATAGTACGTTTGAAACGACAAATTGGACCCGTGCACCTGACGTTTCATATTGTGCCCATGTAGGTATAAGTGAAATAAAATATGTTTACTTTGACTTTTTTGAAAATACGGAACTATACGGAACTATGATTTGATTCTATTGTAAATCTAAAGTTTCTTTGCAACATGTAAGCTTCTTCACCGACTGCTCCAAATTTTATAAAATCAAAATTATGTACAATTGAATTTACTAATATGGTTGACTAATTTATCTCGCAAAGGCACCTTGATCAAATTAGATTTCTCAAAATATTTGTCGTCATCTTTTAACCAAGATTGGTGTCAGCAATCTTCTAAGTAAAAACAAATCATGAGTGGCTCGACCTCCACAAGCATTTGATGACAAGTCATGTTCACTAGTGATGTAATCGTCTGATAGGTCAATGTTGCTGATGTTTTAGCTGATATTTTGATCTTAAAAAGATTATTTTGTAATCGTCATTCTATCACAAATAACATAACATCACGCCTGTATTCCCCGAAAGGTTGGGCAGAGGTGTACTGTTTTGGGTTTTAGTCCCATGTAATAGGGGGCGAGCCTATGGCTATCAATTGGGCATAAATCTAGACTCCGGGCTGCTACTGAGTAACTCCTGATGGTAAAACTCAATAACACTATGCCCGACCCGGTAATCGAATCCAGGACCTCAAGCTCAGCATTAGCGCTTGAGACCACTAGACCAACGAGGTATTTACACAAATATATTTTATACCCTCATTTTGTCAGTAATTTTGTAGTTCCATGTAATCGAAGGCGAGCCTATAATATTGCCACCTGGGCACTTATCCGGACTTCGGGCTACTACTGCGTAACTCCTGATGGTAAAACTCAATAACACATTGCCTGACTAACGAATCGAACTCAGAACCATTCAGAAGTCTCAATTACACTTTAGATACAATTTGGAGCACTGAGGAGTGACGAATGCGTATCGTAAGGCGCAGCGTGGGTAGGCACCACAGGCCCCATAACTTAGACCAATGACCTGGTGTGGGTTGGGGAATCCGTTGGATGCGAGAAGCAGAAGACCGATCGATGAGGCGATGCGTTGGGGGGGTAGACCTCCCCAAGGAGGTAGGTACAGTAGTGGACATCTCTCTTGGCTGAAAGATGATGATGACGATAAGATCCAATTTAAATCAAATCAATCTGCATAGCCTTTTCCCATATACGTTAGGGTCAGCTTCCAGTCTAACCGGATGCAGCTGAATACCAGTATTCTACATGGAGCGACTGCCTATCTGACCTCCACAACCCAGTTAATGAGTAATAGTAGTAGGACTGGTTGCCAGACTTTCGGGCTTCTGACGACCCGTAACGACTGTCAAAGATCCACGAATGACAGCCGGGATCAATGACCGGGCTTAACGTGCTTTCTGAGGCACGGAGGACTCACGTTATGTAACGATGGCCACGGATCAACCCCTCTAAGCGTAGCTTAACCTAATGGATCGACCCGTGCGTCTGTTATTACTTAGCCACGAGCTCCTCATTTGTTGAGATCCTATTTAATTATGATCCAGTATAGAAGACAGGAGGTCACATCGGCCCATCTAGAGGTATTCCCTGAAGCGTCTGTTGTAACACCCACAGATGTGAAGGTACGGTATTTTTCCTGGTCAAAACCACATGTTTTAAAGTGCGAAAACGGCTTAAAATTCCACATTTCCGTTTGCTTAAACCCTTAAAAATATTTCAACTTTGAATCACCCAATACAAAGCGAGAATCGCATTGAATAACAAAATAACGTTTACGTTCCTCAGAACACATACTGACCTCTATTCCTTAAGTACAAAGGTTGAAATTCCAACGGTAATTGATTTTTAGATAATGTTTATATGCTTACGGTATTCGATTCGGCGAATCACATCCGAATAACAAATAACTTGGGATTGTAAAACGTGAGACGAAAGCTAAAGATCATGTGTCTTTATGAGAGTGGGTTCCGTATAATAAGGCTGGGCCGCAAAATGAGGCTATTTGAAACTAAGGGGTAATTTCACCAATGAAACTGAACGCGATCAGCACATCTAAAACGAGTTCAAGAGCTGTCAGTGTCAATATTCCCATATTGACACTGACAGCTCTTGTAATCAGATGCGTTGGTGAAATAAGCACTAAGGGCCGTATAGGAATTCAATTAAGGTTATTATTGGTAACTAACTGTCCTTAGGACTGCTATTTTTACAGGTTTTAACGCCCATCTTCATAACATCATAACATCACGCCTGTATTCCCCGAAGGGTTAGGCAGAGGTGTACTTATGGAACACACACATTTCGCCAGTTATGTTTAAGTCCCATGTAATAGGGGGCGAGCCTATTGCCATCAACTGGGCACAGATCCAGTCTGCGGGCTGCTACTGTGCAATTCCAGATGGAAATACCCAATAACACTGCCATCAAGTTCAGCAGTAGCTCTTGCAACCACTAGATCAACGAGGCAGTCTTCCTGAAGGCCAAATCTCTTTTTTTAAATCAATATCATCTTAGCGACAATCTATTTCAAAAACTTTTCAAAAATTGGCGTAGTTGTAAATTCGCACAGCGAATATTCGCACTATTGTAGGTAAATTATAAGAAGTATTTTTGACAGATTAGAATGTACCGTGTCATTCCTAAAAAGTTAGGAATTGCCCTTTTTGATATCATGCATCTGCTTAGAATGTTCTCAACTATTTTGCGGTCAGCTTCCGGTCTAACTGGTTGCAGCTGAATAGGTAACTACCAGTATTTCACCTGAAACGACTATCTTACCTCCACAGCCCGATTAATTGATAACACTATACGCCTTGGTAAGACTAGTAGTCAGAATTTTGGCTTCATCCTTCATTATCTTCCTGATGTACCAACTTCTTTGATTGTATAATAAAGTCGTCCAAAAGGGGAATTCTCGATCCTTCTCTGTTTGAGAAGAGGCCTTTGCCCTGCCGTGGGACAACTCCAAGCAGGTATTTTCTTAGCCTTAATCCCAAGAAAACCATTTACATCCTGACATCCACAATCAGAAATACTACTGCACAAAGAAAATAATTTTACGCGAACATAAAAGTTAACCGTTAATTTTAACTGAGGGTCCCTAAACTTTAAACCCAACGGTCATATAATAACGGCTTGGTCATTGATAAGGCGACCCGTTAAAACCTTGACAAGAGATTTTGCCTTACCACGTACGTTGAAAATTAATGAGATGATTCAGACTTTGATTTTGCGACGAATTTCATCATGTTGGGTTCAATTTCGTCAATTTTTTTTTCTGTGACATTTACTACCTGCCCTTGCTCGGTTGATGAAATATCAATGTATTGTTGTTCTGAACCATCCTCAGCTTCTAAGGTTGGCCCATTACTCAACAACGCTAACACCATTCGCCGATGAATGGTGAGCCATGTGAATACCGCACCAAAATCTAGCGAGTAGTTTCAAAACCTGAGGCAAATACATACATAGACGCGAACGGGCGATTTTGTAGAATTCTATGTGATTTGGTTAACAAATAGCTCAGGTACCTGATGGAAAGTGGCAGCCTAAAACACCAAGGATTTTTATTAGTATTCACAAGGAATTATTTTAGGCGCAATGCGTGATGCTCGCTATTTAGCAACGTTAGGTAACAGTGTTCGATATTTTTTTCAATGAAGACATGGATTTGGAGACCAAGTTAAAGAACTTAATCAAGCGTTCATCATAAACTTTTTAGCCGAAAGACTTCAACTGCGGGACATGCCTCCTCCAAGCATCGTCACATCGACGGGACCTGTGCTTCCCGTATCCAGCGGATTCTCACGATCTTCACCAACTCAAATATAAGTAGGTACATTCGAACAAGGAGCATCGTTAAAATACAGCGTACGTTTAAAAAAATTGTGAGCAAAGCATTTATTTCAATTAAACCATTTACAGGCACTTTTGAACTGTCAAGAGTCAGTCAGTCAGAAATATTAAGCTAGTTGCCCATTCCAAAGCGTAGTAGGTACCTATGGAGAAGAACGGGCAAGAAACTCCACGGACACTTTTATATTCTGTGATTACTTCCTCACACACTGATTTTATTAATTGTAAAATTTTAGGAAAATCTACCTTTTGGAAAATTTTGGCGTTTAAATGTGCCTATTTGAAATAAATGATTTGACTTTAACTTTGAACTACTTATGTATGTCTTTGACATACAAGTGTAGGTGTGGTAGGCGTAGTAAACGAACAAATGCTCCAGCAACAACAACTTATATCTAAAAGTACTAGCCAGTACACAGCAGTTTTCTCTATCTAAGACAATAAGCTAGAAAGTGACGGCCTACTTATGAACAGAAGCTGAAAGTGCAGCGATTATTGTGATTAAACGCTTTCAAACACCCCTGCCTCGCTTTGAAGATGTGGTCGGGTAGATAAGAGCAGTACAAGTTTACGTACAAGACTTATCTAATGTCTTGTGAGGTGGTCTAAAGGAGAACTAAACTTAGATAAATTAGGTACTTAGATAAACGCGGATGACGGTGGCGGCCTCTTCGAAGAGTGGAGGAGTGGTTTTAGGCATTTTAATTAGTACAATAATACCTCAATGGTTTTAGGGGAGAATTTTGCGCAGCAGTTGCACAGAAAAGTTGTAAGAAATATTCATTATTCGTCTGCCGGACGAGGTTCAGAGAGCGAGAGGCCAGCCAGCACATAGCAAGCCAAGAACTTTATTGGTAAAAGATTTCCCGGGAAGATGGTATCTATGAAACTTTATAATATAATTATAGAATAAGAATATAATTTATGAAGACTGATTACCAAACCAAGAATTGACCCCAGATCACGGAGTCTTAACGTCGAAGATCAATTGATCTTGGCACTTCACGATAATAATATATCAACAATATAAATGTGCTTCAGGCAACATAGGGTAGTCGAGGGCTCAATGCAGTAGCCATTTTAATAACTCCATGTCCTTGCCTTCTCTTATATATCCAATAATCAATAACACAATCATAATCAGATCAAAAGATCAAAGATAAGTATAAAAGATAATTACATAATTATAATTACCGGCATACCAATGCACAATTTTAAACTCCTAACACTTGAAATTACGAACAAATTATATCATACAACAACAATGGTATCAGGAATGAATTAATTTCTAACAATAGTGTTAGAACAATAAGATATGGTTTAGATAATTTTAGTACTGAGCACTGACCTGAGCTAAGAATTTGAGTTTGTTACGCAAGTTGATTAGTTGCGTGCGGTGCAAGTGATACGTGGTTGGCGAGGTTGTGAGTTGGTTAGTTGCGTGCGGTGTAAGTGGCACGCGGTTGGCGAGTTTGTGAGTTGGTTAGTTGCGTGCGGTGCAAGTGATACGCGGTTGGCGATTTTGAAGTGTGGTGAGTAACGGTCTATGAGTAGATTATATAGCATGTGTTTAGATTAGAGAGGAAAGTGGTGAATGTGTGAGCGAATCCCCATAAGAAGTCAAAAATCTGACGTTTTCCAGAAGAAAAGATAGAGTTGACAAGCTAAAATTACCTTATTACATTACTTTGTTTTAGTTTTTACAGGGTTCATTAGGGCTTCACTAGGTGAAAATGACGTAGGAGGTATTGCTGCAGTAAAAGGCAGTAGTTGCCTCTTTACCTCAGGAGTCTAAGGAGAGTATTCTCTGACTTACGAACGTGTGGAATTTAACGGAACTGTAAGTTCTTAGATTTGTAATCGTTATAAAAGAACGCGAATACTTTACCATTAAATGAAGTAAAAGATAAAATAATATTACATAGCAATAATCGCTTCCGATCCCAAATTGCACCACTCAATACAAATTGTTGTTTTCCATTGATGTCGACACAGTGACATGCTGTGGACACCTTGACCCGCTCGGATTGTCATTTTCTGTCAATTCATTTCCACGCTTCCCTTTATTGTGGTTAATAAATCATAATTTTTGAATTAGCGGTGACTAATCGAAATGGTACTGTTGGATTGGATCCTTGAAGAAATATCTTAATGTTATTCTTTGAGCGAATCGTTGGTAGATGACGTTGTTTGTATGTAATTGCCATTTACAGGTCATTATAAAATATATCTCAGGATAATTGCATAAAAATATATCCTGAGATTTATTTTATAATAACCTGTAAATGGCAAATAGTTTCTTTATAAGTAGTTCTAGCGTCATTATCTTGCCCCTATCCCTACTTATTTGGGGTCGGCGCAACTTTTTCTTCCAAACTTCAAAAGTAGGTCTATTATTTAGAATAGGGAAGTACCTATAAATCAATATCAATCTGCCTAGACTTTTCCCAACTATCAGCCGGCTCCAATCTAACCGGATGCAGTTGAATACCTGTGTTTTATATGGAGCGACTGCTTATCAGACCTCCAGAACCCAGTAAACTGGGTAATACGATACTCCTTGGTAAGACTGGTTAAGTCAGACTTTCGGGCTTCAGTCGACCCTTAACCGGGACAAACGGATTAACGTGCTTTCCGAGCCACGGAGGAGTCTCGATATGTAAAGATGGTCACCCATTCACGAACCAACCCCAACAGTGGGAATGTAGGCTGAGTATGCTGTAGGATTTTGCACCCGAAAAAAAACCAACAGAAAAACCAAATTGAACTTTGCACGCCAATTCAAAATCAAAACCAGAAACTGTCACTGTATTTATGATACTCCGGATAAAATAAGACATGTTATACAGTACGTACATAAATTATAAATTAAAGTCGGTTTTTGTGTCTGTCTGTCTGTACAGACAGATAGACACAAAACCACGTTAACCACGTTGTTCTTCTAAACTTTGCAACGGAATTTGATGCGGTTAGTTCGAGAATTTATCTTACCGGAATTACCTTAATATATTACCGGAAGGTTTGTAGCAGGGATCGCCAATTAGTATCATTGGAGTCCGTGTGACTGTCACGGTCCATTTGATAGATGATTACTAGCAACCAAGATTAAAAACACATTGTTATAAGGTATGATGGGGTTGACATAATCCTTATTTGACAAAAACCCCTTTTATGTAAAAAAAAAAATAAAGATTGAAAACCAAAAAAAAGGTTAAGAACAGGAATTTTTATTAGGTACGTAATTTAAAAAAATGTAATGAACAAAAATAGCAAAGTAAGTACCTAATAAATATTAACGTGAAAATTATTATTTTTTACTTTGAACTATCCGTCTGAAGTAAAGTGGGTGCACACCATTGAATCGTGGATTTTTATTTAAATATTTTAAAATTAAGTTTTAGTTAAAAAAAACTGTTTATTTAAGGTCCGCATAAAACAGGTCTGCGTTCCGAATGCAGACCGGCCGCCATTTGATGACTCCTGGTTTATAGTTTAAATACATTATTTAAACTTACATTTAATAAAGAAATCTCAATGTTTTGTCAAGTCGTAAAAACCATGCAAAGCAGTGACGGGTGGTAAATAATAATAATAATAGCGGTGACTAATCCTGATAGAATTTCTTACTAATGTTTTTGTTATGTAAATCACTTTTTATTTAAGAATACATTTTGGTGAGACGAGTTGATTCATCTTATATGTCTCATAAAATACTGATTAGCATATAAATTATTTGTTTTGTCTATATTAGTATGTGCGGATGCGTAACGTTTCAAGTTCATTAAGGAATTAAAGATTATAATGTTTTGATGTTTCTCTTTGATTTTGGCCGCTGTTTGAAACTAGGCCTCTAGTTTTGTGAAGAGTAATTTGGAAAAAAACCATAGATTAGACCATATATATGTATAACCATAGATTTGGTAGATTTTACTAATAGTTTTCTAAATAAGTCCTTCCACCTAGGAACAATTATTTAATTAATCTTTATTTTCGCTGAACTCTATGCTTATTCATAGAATTTGGTCGATTTCATTCGATGAATTCTGCGAGTATCTAGGGTACCTTGATTTTGCCATTAATGTTGTAATATGGTTTGAGAAACCATGTTTTTTAGAAGAAATTTCATATTGTTGAAAATTATAGGTGGATGCGGTTGTTTCTTCATCAAGTCTCTTCATGTTGGCACCATTTAGTCAGATGTTAGGTGGCGATGCAATCAACAATTTAGCAATTGTGAACAGAAGATTCATTTATAGTAATTATTATTAAAAAAAACACTGTTTCCGTTAAGACTAGTCCCTGGCATTCTTAGCTAACATGCCATGACTAAAAAATATAAGACTTCGAAAACAGCTCAAATTGTCTTTCTTCTACGTCATTAGGCTAATTCTCACTATCGTTATCGATTGTTTGTTTGTCACCAATTGGCACGTTGCCCAATGGTTCCGACACGGGGTTGTTACTTAGATAGTTACAAATAAAGATAAAATGACATTAAACGAAGCAATTTACATTTAATGAGGCAGTATGTGCTTTTTTTCTTGTTCCTTGTGTAGTAATTTGGGATTTGTGCCAAGAATTTTGTATTAGAACTATTTCGTTTCTGAGAACACTTTTTTTTCTGGGCAAGGAATTTTGATAATAGCCAGCCTCTAATTCTGCAATTTGTTATGTTTTGACAAACCCTTTGTGCTAAGCCCTTTCTCTTGCTTCGAATTGGTTTTGATTTTTGGCATTCTGCATAGTGGTCTTTGGATCTTTGCTTGACAGGTTTTCTGGTAACAGATTTCGAGTTGACCCTAGATATTATAAGATGTCCATCTCCCATCAATTTCTAATGTAATTTATTTTCATGTTTTTTTGTTGTTTAAGATGCAGAGCATGTGGTGTGCCTTAAGTTTGTTAAAAATAAATGCATTTTCCTCATTTCTTTCTAATCGAAAAGACAAAAAACATCGGTGGCATCAATAACCTTACAAATCTCGTGAGGGATGACAGTCACATACCTTTACAGCACCATAATTCTCTCTAATTACCGTTCCAAACCAGTAATAACCGCTTACAGTCAGTAATGATAAGTAATAACTAGTTAGCTAGCCTTCAACTGTGACTTTGCTTACATTAAGTTTGGATTATTGGCTAACAATGCGAGGTGACCTTATTGACTGTATTTTGTTCTTAGTGCGGAAAGAATTGTGTCGTGTTGTTGTTGCTAGGGAAGCTAACAAAGGTCAATTGTATAACCGGATCATTAATACTACCAATCGTCAAATCCTCTAGTGTTATTACTTTCGAAAAGATTCTGGGCTCCTAGCTCGAAGGAACGGAGTAAACGTAACTTTATACGAATGGTTTTAAAAGAAACTCGTTTCGTACATAATTAAGTCTTCAAACGAATTTTAAGACTTAAAAATAATACTATTGTGGTGGTTGCAAAAAAAAAAAACTGTTTGTGGTGGTTACAAAATTAAAGTTGTATTTTTTTTTAAAGAAAAACGTTTGAAGGAAAACAGTTTTCATTGTAGAAAAACTTTTCTGAAAGATACAGCTATTTACTTTACACCCGATTCCTAATATCAAAAAACGAATCGTTTGACTTACCAATTGATTTGTTTTTTTAATTCTCAACGTGAAAGTAGTAAAGAGCTGGTATACCTGTAACAAAAACACAGTTGATAATTAAATAAGGACCGAGCATTATTTTCTGACGTGTTCATTGGGTTTATGTGAAAATATATGATGAGTATTTGTTAGAAGTTATGAGGGAACAGCTGAACATACATATGTACATACCGGTCAAAATCATAACCCTCCTTTTTGCTTCGCCGTAGTCGGGTACAAATCGTCTCATAACTTACTAGGTACATTCAGTTCAAAATATCTATCTGTCAACAAGTCCTGCAGCTAGTCCGCATTCTCAATGATTCATAGTAATGCATTTAGCTCCAAAATATTTTATTGTTGGCAACACAATAGCGACGTTGTTTAATTTAGATAACAGTTAAATTGTTGTAATGTTCGTGTGGCTTGTTTATTAGATGTTTGCGTTGTTTCGAAAGTGGTGGGCTAATTGAAATTGTTTTGTATTTAATAAGGAAGGGCCTGATTCATAGTGTATGGATATACAGGGATATTGGATACATGTTGGCATTTGATTGTAGAAGCCTAGGTCCAACAGTGGACTGCTGTCATGCGTGTCACATTTTAGTAATTACGCAACTTATATTGTCTTTGGTCTTGGTGTAGAATGGACAACATTGTCAAAGTATTAAATTTAAGGTTTTGATTACGAGGCTTTTGGTTATTTTATAATAGTGTGTGTATTTTATATTACTATCAGAATACCAGCGCTGCGGTATTTTTAATTTTAACATTTTAACGCAGCAATAAGCTGAGATAGGAGCCTTTTTGGCCTCGCACAGGTCGTAATGTTTTTTATTTTTTTGTAACGTGTCTTGTTTGTGCAAAATAATCAATTTTTCTTTCTTTCTTTCTTTTCTTTCTGTAGGCTTATGATGATGAGACCATCCGATTTCCAGAGACCAAAATAGCCGCATCACATCATCAACAAAAACAAGTTCGAATCTGCAATAACAATAACACTTCAAAGAACTATTTTATATATTTTTTTGTATCGATATTTATCGCATCAAGTAAAAAACTCGTCCGTAACAAATACTAAATATCGTATGATGTAATGATGACTATTTTCGATAGTAATACTATGGCGAATGCGATTAAGTCATAAATTGTAATGGCTGGTAAAATCTGAAATATGCTGTGAAGTTTTTGGCTAATGGTTAAAGATGATAAATTATGATGGATTCAGTATTTAGTGCCCAAATTGGTAAAACTCTACACTTGTCTCGTATTGACAAGAGATACACAACAATCTAATCGAGCTAATTTAAACGAGCTAATCGAGATTAAAATCAGGATCGCAGGGATATTGACGCACAACCTGTTACCATGGATTCAGTACATGATTCTGGACATCTGGACCTTTTTTGGAAATTTTACGTCGGTTAAAAAAACAACGCGGTCTAAATGTTTTGAACGGCTAATTTATTTTTTAACAAGTGATGAAAAATTTCAACGCAGTGGGTGGCAGAATCGCAAGATTGGAAAGCAGGTTTTGAGTCTTACTTCCCAGGGTGTACCAGACGAACTTAAAAAGTTTGTTCTTAATGTTTTTGGGGTCAAATGCTTTGCTAATTACTTATTTTACCATCTAGCAGGCTAATAGTTATTCATATTATGAAGTCTTATTTTTCTATAAGTATCATAATAATGATAAAGGTAATAAAAACAGCATTCATTTTGTACAATTACCCATAATTGTCTAAGTTCGTGTTTACTTTACGGTTCATTCAAGTTTTTCCGTACGTCTGTGAAAATCGAACAAAAACCAATTATGCATTTACAAAAAAAAAATACGAAATATGTTCTTATTTATTGTCTAAGAATATTTCCTTAATCCCATCTTTCTTGTAAAACTCTAACTCAAAGCATTTATTTCAATTAAACCATTTACAGGCACTTTTGAATTGTCAAGGAGTCAGTTAGTCAGAAAATATGAAGCCAGTTGCCCATTCTCCTTAAACCAAACCAGTCCTCAAATAGGTACACTAACCTTCAGTCATTTGTACGGTGCCAGTGCACAAAAAATAAGACGTTTAAAATCACGCCAGATGAACATCGGACCACGATTGGTGAATCCCCTCTATTCAATATTTTTTCTGGATTATTCGCGTTAAGAATACTGGTGCCGATTCCCTTGTTCACAAAATAAACTAAATTTAAGTTCAGTGCATCTTTTTCTTTGTATTTCATTATATGAAGAGGACAGAAGATAAATTTTAGTTTAGTCCTGTCAAATTAATCAGCGCCTGTCACTACTCCATAGAAGTTTAAGACGTGATTAAAAACTTGCCTACTAAAATTACGTCAATTTACGTCAGGCGATGATTAATTTGACAGGACTTAACTAAAATTTATCTTCAGTCCTTTTCTAATGAAATAGAAAGAAAAAGATGCACTGAACTTAAATTTTGTTTAGATTGTGAACAAGGGAATCGGCACCATTGTGACCTTTTGGTAAGGCACATCTACCTAACTCTTCGGGAATTAGAAGCGTGATGTTATGTTATGTATTATCATAACAATGTATTTCGAAAATTGCAAATAATTATCTTATAGAAGAAGCGACACTTACAAGGACATAATTTTAACTGTATTTTGGAATAGCTGGAAGAATGGGTGCAAAAAACCGTTCAATGGGGTATGCAAACATATCCTGTTCGCACAGCAACCGCATTAACAGGATTACACCATAAATTGTGTGATCTCATAAAAACTTAGCCATTTACAATACATCTTTAAGAACAGCATTTTCTATATATAGCTCTTGGGCCGTTAAGATGCTGCTTTGTCACGCATAGCTTAGCTCTGTGACGTAGTCTAGCATACAGCTATCAAAAATGGTAGGTATTATGTTAAAAATTGGTATGATAAAAAAAAAAAACCTACTATAAGCAATGAACAATAAATAAAAGTTACACTAATATTATAAATGCGAAAGTAAGTTTATTTGTTTGTTACGCTTTCACGCGAATACGGCTAATCGGATTTGAATGAAATTTGGCACATTGGTAGACCATGACCTGGAGAAGGTCCGGATCGCAGACGAAGTAGCTGGCAACAGCTAGTAAAATATATGAATGCTGAGTTGAAGGATGATAGAGATGTAAGAAAGGCCGCCCATTGTATGTTTTGTAATGCTGTAATTGTTTTTTGCTAAGTATGTATTTTTTGGTGTACAATAAAGTATATATAAATATAAATATATAAAGAAAAAGTAACGGCCGAAGAATGTTAAAGATGATTAGCGAGAGATTAAAGAAATCCTCCTGCATTGTACTTTAAAATTATTACATTAGCAATTAATGCACAAAAAAGTAAACTTAAAAATATCAAGGAAAATTACATATTGTTATAATAGAACTGATATAAGCGAGTCTTCCGCTCTTGTGTCGTTACAAGCTGTACGAGAATAATGCATTCAACAGTAGCAAAGTGTCCCCTCATGGAATTAAAGGAGTCTAACGCCGTGACCTATTTAAAAGCGATCGTCGCGCGAATACACGGTCTTTCGAACTTTTTGTTCGGTGAACCTGAACGTGTGGTCGCGCCGGGAAAAGGGCGCTTTTTAGTTTTCCGAACTAAAACTGACATAATTAATTATGCACGCGACCGCTCGCGTATTTCTGAATTGAATTAAAGGACTAATAATCACTTTTAAATAGGTCGCGGAGTACGACAAAAGTTTGTGCGTCATTTAGCAGCATTTTACCGCTCTCATACCCATACGAGTCAATCGCGTGTCTAAGCGCACGCAACGTGATACACGATCATCATAACAAGGTATCTAACTTTAAAACCTTGTTTACTTCTTAATTTTAGATCGGGCAGATACAAGGTTCTACTTTACGTTGGAAATAGAACAGCGATTAGTAAAGTTTGTAAATTATAATACGCTCAAGAAAATAGAAACGAAAGTATGGATTAAAATACTACCTATGTGGGGAAGCCCACAATTTGATATGATTCTTTAAGGTGGATGCTCCAAGGTAGCCGACGAAATTCAAATTTTCTTACGTTTTTTGCAATTTGCAGGTCAGTGTCAGGTTTTACGTTGATCTAAATATGATTCGCGGCCGTATCAGATATTTATTTATAGAATTATAGTCATAAAAGTCATCAGTACAACTCTCTAAGTTCATATAATCCCATTAAATGACTATTTCATGAAATCATGACTTTTGAGGATTATTCAACTTAAGGAGTTGTATCGCTGATTCTAATGATTATAATTCTGTAAAGCCATAATTATTTGTTCTGTAAAGCCACCTTAAGCAAGATGGGAATTTTGTGGATACCTAATATGCATTGTAGTCACAAAGAATCATTGTCTTAATAATAACATTATATTAGGACAATACATAACATAACATCACGCCTGTATTCCCCGAAGGGCTATGCAGAGGTGTACGTATAGTACACCCACATTTCGCCAGTTATGTTTAAGTCCCATGTAATAGAGAGCGAGCCTATTGTTAAAGTAAAAGGTCAAATTTAAAAAAAATTGTTACATCTTTACACAGTGCGTGTGTTAAGACAGAATGTATAGATAACAGCTATGTGATGGGTCTTTTTGCGCCCTATTTTTCCGTATATTGAGCTTGAGTACTTTTTGAGTAAGCTTCATTAATACGTATTTTTCCCACTTAGCCTATATGGACGATCTCTTAACATTTTCCTGTCACTGTTATTTACATAGCAGGTCGTGATATTCGAACTAGTAGGGGGTAGGTACCACAACTAAAAAGTGAAAAATAAAAACTTTTTACAAAAAAAAACAAAAATAACTTTAATTTCGGACGTCGGTGGCTTAAAACGAAAATTCAAAACCAAAGACACCGACTTCCGAAATTAAAGTTATTTTTCACTTTGTAGTGTTTTTTTTGGAAGTCGGTTGGTTTTTTTTGTAAAAAGTTTTTTGCTATTAAAATCGTTCCATAATATCATGCCCGTAGTTAATCTCGAGTAGTACGTATAAGGACTGATGTAACTAATAAATGAATGATATAAAAACGGACAGTATCTCATATCCAGCAGAAAGCCAGTAATGTGAACTGTATACACATCTGATTAATACTTGGTACATGTTGCAAGATTTGTTAAGGTGCAGTACTTCGCAAAATGAGATGTAATAAAATGTAAAATACATTGAGAAAAAATGTATTCGATGTATCTAATATAACAAATATTGTAAATCAATAAAGCACAATTTTAGTGGCCCCGATTTAGTTACGTACAGACTTAACTAAAACTATTTCCATTACATTAGTCTCACCAAAAAAATATAGAGTAGGTATCTATGCCAGGTAAGAGAAAGTATGAACTTTACATGAAAATGTACGACTTTTCAAAAAATGAAAAAAGAAGCTGTTTGTTCATAGAAAAGTGGAATACTTACAGTTACACGATCAAAATGTATGGAACGGCAGATTTTTTTAAATTTCAGAGTTGGTCTAAAAGTTGATCATTTTCATGAGTTCTACATTCCCTTAGAGAATGAGCCTTCCTTAAACCTACCATACTGTATACCAATTCAGAGATTGTTAGTAACTTGTATCATATTCATAAGCGAAATATGTCGCAGCATTATGCTGAGCGATGGCCGCATATTTTCCCCCAACTTGTTATTTTTTGTGTAAGTACTTTCTTTTAATTGCGTCATGTTTGCCGCAAATAAACGTATTTTCTTTCTTTCTTCTTTAAAATACTAAAAAAAAAAACCGAATCGTTTTTTGCTAAAGAATTCCCTTTTTTTGCAAAAACGAAATATAAACAGTATTATGTTTTGATTGTTTGTTTGTTTTCATTTTGTTATTGTCGGAACTTAATCATTACGCAATAAGCTACATATCTATGTAAATAATTGTCTTTGGTCTCTGACCTTGACATTGACATCAGGCAATGTCAATTTTGTTTTGTGCAGTTGAATATGAGGCTTTTGGCTAATTTTGTAAATGTGTGTTTTATGTAATGTGCGTTTAGTTTGTGCAGAATAAACGATTTTTCTTTCTTTCTTTCTTTCAAACAACTGTGTACTCATAGATAGGTTATTTTAAAAACCCTATCTTGTATGTAGAAGTTCCAGTAACATTAAAAAGTAATATTTAATACCGAGTAAGATCAGCCTCTTAAACAGTATGATAATAATTATACGCCGTCGTTATTTTTTTTCTGACGCTACTATACTCGTTTGTGCCGCGACTTCGTTCGAGTTTTATCTTCTTTTTTTTACATATGATTACGTGGATAGGGTTGCCAACTTGCCATGCAAGCGGATTTCCCTGGATTTGTCTTAGATTAATGGCATCCGGGGAAATAAGTAAACTAGCACATAATGAAAAAAAAAGATTGCACTCCAATTTGAAGTCCGAATTTTAGCAATAAAAGTAAGGATTTTAAATCTTAAGACCTTAAAAACTAGATTTCCACCATGGAAAAATGTAAAAAGGATACTAAGTCTAAAGTCAGCTTCCAGTCTTATCGGATGCAGCTGAAGACCAGTATTTGACAGGGAGCGACATTAAAGATAGTCAAGTAATTAATCATTTATTTCACATAGACCAATATAGCCACTTATGCAATGTAAAATCGAGTTGCAAAATTCTGATAATTATATCAATTAAAAACTACATAGTTTCTTCAACATAACACCCCGAGTTTCGCCATTTCATGTCAGTTCTTAAACTTCTTTTTGTTATGGCAACATAACAGTATTATTACAGCTAATGATTTCAGCAGATGGCAACCCTGCATTATGTACTTATACTAGTCATGTCCAACGGAAGGGGTTGAGTGAATTTTAATTTATTACTTCAAGTGTATAATTATGATTATCATGGAGGTAATTTATCTTTCTCATGAGCTAGGAATAAGAAGTGTTCGAAGAGTAGTTTAATACTGGCCTTGGATGCTGGCATGCAAAAAGCTACTCAAGGAATTGTAGCAAAGAGGATACAGGCTTTTTCATTTCTGCTAATAACCACACATAATCTTTATTCCATTTCCATGCGGATGGCTATAAGCGTAGGGGAAGACCAAAGAGACGATGGATGAACTTTGTGAAAGATAATATTTTAGGGGTATGAGGAAGGTGTAAAGTTCACTCATCCTTTATTGAAAAGGGAGGATCCTCCGATCAGACGGGTGTTGTGTCTGGCGGGTAATTTCCCAAGGATTAATGTCGGATAGTCTTATACTTGTTAATCACTCGGTAAACTCTTATACCGCGATGTAGGATTTGTGACGTCAGGTCTTTGATGCGTAGTTCGTATGTGGTGATGTAGATAGCCACAATATGGCTAGAAACTGGTAGTCACTACTGAGATGACAAATATTAGAGGAGTATGGAAGAAGAAGAACTGTCATGCTGCATAACATAGCATTATCAGCCTATAATGTTCCCAATGCTGGGACACTGTTCCCCACAGAGAGGACTCTGTGAGAGGGAGTGGGCCGTAATCTACCACGCGGGCCCAGTACGGGTTCGTAGATGTTACATGCCTTCGAATTGTTGGTTCTAACACATGCCGGTTTCCTCACGATGTTTTTCTTCACCGTTTTGACGAAATAATTTGCACAAAGTAAACCATCTATCAGGATTCGAACATACGACCTACAAGTCTTACAATTCGTAAGTCGCGGTTATATCACTGGGCTACCAGATCTCCACGCTGAGCCGGCCCCAAATAAATTGGGATACGGTGGAGGACCATTTACCAAACACGTGATTCATCATTATCAGCTTATAGCAGTCTAATGCTAACATAGGCGTCTCCAATCGGAAGTCATGTGCCTCAAACCTCGACAACTCCTAACGCAGCTGCTACCAGCCACCCTACAAAGACCGTCGCTCCATCTAGCCTGAGGGTGTTCTACCCCACAGTCCGGCCATCAAGAAAATGGGTTCCTGACACCTGTCAGTTGGACAATTTCTAGTAGAAATAAAGATCAAATTCGCAAAACACATTTGTTAGAATGAAACTGACAGTAAGTGCAGGGGGAACAGATTGAGGTTATGTTGATACTACTGCTGGATTTGCCTTGGTATTACTAATTTGAGCATGTTTTAAAGTCTTTGTCTATCAGCAAGTCGAGTTGTCCAGCAAGCTTATAAAGCTTTAGTAGCATTTAGGAATTTAAATTGTATTAGTGTTGTCACTTTATACTTTGGCAACATTTTTGACATTTCGTTTAGTGTTGCCAGTGCTCAAATTCCAACACAAACTCTTTTGTTGATTAAAACATTTTAAAAGTCAATCCTTTAAAGGCTTAAAGTAATTCAGTACATAAACTAACAGGAAATAAACTCGAGGAACGGTACATCGATCCAGCACACATACCCTATTGTTATAACCCGAGTCCATTCTACACGACTCTTAAATCGATATTACCGATACACCGCGATTACGTATGCAGAACCGCACTTAAGATAATCGAGTAATAAGCTATATCGATATAATGACTCGATCCAGCTCCCGCTTAATTGCAGCTGTATTTGCATTACAAGAATACTGTGGCTGCTACTTTGTGATAGACGAGATTGGTTGATGCATGCATGCATGGTTGATGTTGATGTTATTATAGATTCTACACGGTTTTGCACGTAAAGTCAGGTACATTAATTGTTAAGCAATTTGCCATGTTAAAGTCATTACATGACTGAGATGAGAATGAGAACTGTTAAAGAATGACAGTTCTCATTTGAATAAACGGACAATTTGATTTGTTATAGTCGTCAAAATGTAATAGGCCCGTTTTGACATTTGAGAAAGACCCTAGAATGTAACTTGGTCTCATTCTGCCTAGCCTTTTCCCAATCATGTTGGGGTCGGCTTCCAGTCTAACCGTATGCAGCTGAATACCAGTATTTTACATGGAGCGACTGCCTAACTGACCTCCATAACCCAGTAACTGGTTAATACGATACCCCTTGGTAAGACTGGTTGTCAGGCTTCTGACGACTCGTAACGACTCTCAAAGATCCACGAATGACAGCCGGGACCAACGGCTTAACGTGCGTTTCCGAAACACGGAGGAGTCTCGGTATGTAAAGATGGTCAGCTTGACCTGATGGTTCGGCCCGTGCAGCTGTTATTAATTAGCCACGAGCTCCTCGTGGTACGCAACTGAAAGAAGAGAATACATAATTTTTTTGGCGCGTTAAATAATATGGTTACTTCACTAGTTACGTCGCGATGACAAAAGTCAACGGGCCTATTACATTTTGACTTTAGTCCATATTTCGCCTCTTATGCACGAGCTGGGTTGAACCCAGCTCATGCATGAGATCAATGGGGTATCATCGGGTAAGTATCAATGTAACTTTTTCATTTCATTATGTACTCTTTGAGTTTATCTTGGAAATTAGTGACTTCGGTGAAGGAAAACATGGTCAGGAAAACATCGTCAACCCGTATTGAGCCGCGTGGTGATCAATTTCCCTGACAATACATTGTTGGGTGATTTATAATGGCAGTTATGTATTAGATTGTGAATGCCTTATATATTATAATCGAATGATTTTGCTATTTCGTTAACGAAGGTAGGTACCTACTTGAAATGATTGCACTTTCATAAAAGTAAAATGAGTTTGTTCTAATTGACTTTCAAATAAATCGGTGCTATATGATTGCTGTATGAGAACCACGGACCACGCACAATGAAGGGTTCCGTAGTTAGGATGAATTTATTCCAAGAACAAACTTAACATTGTAGTTGAAAACCATGTTCTCCCATACATTCCAACTGCAAATATAAGTTTGTACGCACAATATTGACAGATTTACCATGTTATTTTAAGATCATAGTTTTAACCTTATTCTGTATTTTTTATGCATTTTAGTCTCAGTAGTTTCGAAGGAAAGGGTCCATTTTTATCTATTTTCTTAAACATCTTTAGAAGTACTGATTTTATAATTATAAAAAAAACGATATCCTCACAACAAGCTCTTTCATTTCATATATCGCACGCTACAGTTTGCAAAACTTTTTTTTTAATTTTCCTTTTCATCCCTTATTCACCCTTAAAAGAGACACACATACGAGTGATCCTATACGGGTTGAGTTTTGTTTCTTTTAATGTACGGAACCACTTTCACGATCGTCCATCAATGCCTGGTTGCGGCCAAGGCTTGAATAGTGCTTTTCTCAAATAATGCGCGGAAATTCAAACAAAGTAAATTAATTATAAATTCCAGAATCAATGACGGACAACGATAATTTTCACGCACCAATGTGTTCATTTGTTTCTTCTTTACTTTAAATCGCAATTTAAATAAAATCTTTGATAAGTTACCTCCTTGGTTGTCATGTGTTGAAGTAAAAAATTCGTTCCATTTTTAAATAACACGTCAGATATGGGTTTTCATAGTAAGTTATTTGGCCGCTACACAGGACAGATATGGATTTTCATAGTAACATTGCAGGCCGCATCGTCATTTGTTTTTGATCAGTACAGCAATTTCGATTTATCTCGAAGAAGGTTGTCAAAATAATACTTGAATTTCCATGCATGTTTGAGAAAAAAATATTAGCCAGCAAGCAAGGAGATAGCGGAGCTAACTGTCTAGCGTACGCCGGACGTTCATTTAAGTATAAGTAGTATAACCATTCGTAGAAGTAATTTAAACGCGATATGTCTTACTACTAATAAAACTTATAATGAACTCATCACGACTCATACGATCATTCCCGACCATAATTATTTATTCTGGCCACACCTCCAGGCGGTCATTGCCTAGCGTATGACAGCATTTTTTTATTTAGAAAAAAAAAACAATCTGTCAAATGATTGACATCGACAAATTCGTAGTTCGAACTTCGAACGCCTTGACATTTCGATTTGCGATTTCGAAATGTATTCTATTCGTTTTGAGAATAGTGGCAATTTTTTTCAAGTTCCTAAAAAGGAGCGTAATTATTTAGTTTTAATTTAAATCTTAATCGGTATATCTTTTGAACTTGACTCTATTTTTAATATTATAGAACATGTTTCAAACATGGCCATTTGAACGGCACTGTTGGCACAGTGGCTAAGCGGATAGTTGCTGCGCTACGTTTTACGGGTTCGATTACTACACGAAACTAATATATTGTTGTTCCGGTCTGGTTCGTTAAACACACGGGCCACGATACGAAATAAATTCCTAGTGAGGATTAACCATTCTAACGATTTATGTCCCATAAAATGCTAGACATCGCGGCAGACGAAGACAAAGATGGAGGGACGAATTTGAATCGTATAGAAAGGACTGTCCCCCTGGTAGAAGACAGACGTATAGAAAAGGGACAGGGAGGCTTTTGCCCAGCAGTTGGAGATCATGGGCGAAATAGATTAGATTCGATGTCATGCCAAAGCAATAAGGCTCCTACATGTCGCGACTTGTCGCGCGACACCGGTAATTGTTCTCCTGTGAAGTTTTCTTAGAAATTGTATTGTTAAAGTCGCGTCGCGCCTGTTTGTAGGAGCGTTTAAACTAAATAAAGGCTCCCGCAGGCAGGTGCGACGCGATTCCAGTAGAACAATTTCCATGAAGTTTTGATAGAAATTGTTCTATGAGAGTCGCGTCGCGCCTGTCTGCGGGGCGAATCGATTTCTGGAGTTGTTGATTCGCCTACAAATAAATTAACTTCGTGCGAATCGCATCAAGAAAAATAATATTATTTAAATGTGTTGATTGGCCCATTTCGGGCGACTCACCAATAAGCCGTGCGGAAGCCTCAAGCATTTGGCATTGTGTCGTTCAACTTTTCGAAAAGCACTTAGCTCATGCATGGCGACATAAAACTACCTCGTTGGTCCACTGGTCGCAAACGCTACTGCTGAGCATGAGGTCGTGCGTTCGATTCCCAGGTCGGGCAAAGTGATATTGTGTTTTTCCATTTGGAATTTCTCAGTACAAGCCTGGAGTCTGGATTTGTGCCCGGTTGATGGCAATAGGCTCGCCCCCTATTACATGGGACTTAAACATAACTGGCAAAACGTGGGTGTACTATAGGTACACCTCTGACCCTTCGGGGATTGGAGTAATGTATGGCGACATAATGCTGAATAAAATTCAATGCGCGACCATCAAACCCAGGTGTTCCCCTCACTCTTACTCTCAAACAATATAGTTTTAAATGTCATACTTTCTCCGTAACATTCGCACCACGCCCCCTTGGTGTGAATAAAGACAATGGTATTAGCGATAATTGTATGCCAGCATAGATTATGTTGTATGCATTTGGAGGGATTGGGCGTTGCGGCTAAATGTCTAGACATTATTATTTGGTGCGGTTTGGGTGTTGATTTTTGGCCGATTTTTTTTACTTACAACTATTAGTACCTATGATATACTGAACCATTAGTAAGTATGATCTGCTGAATAAAAATATTTCTAAGAGAAAGCTTCTTCAGAAAACATTTGTTTTTATTTATCTGTTTCGCCGTAAAATCCTTCAAATCGAAGAGAGAGATTGATGAAAAAAACTACAAGTGAGTTCAAAATTCGATCAAGTATATTATACCAAAAAGGACAGTACCTAACCTTCGTATTAATTCTTAACTACGGAGAATGTTTAACTAGTACTTATTGGTACAAATTCCCTTAAGGCTTTCAGTTCCCATTTGAACTAAATAAAATTAGTGAAAACAAATCTCAGTGACCGGCCAAGCTTTTAGTTCTATTTCATTTAAGTAGAAGGAAAGCAAAAGATTTCACAGAAAGATATACTATCCGATGACCTAATGCTGACCTGATCTTAGAGGCTAATTAAGTTAAGTAACATAAAATGAAAGTGAAACGCAGAGATTTATTAAATAAACATTTCTTTTTTGATTATCTTGTTTGTCTAGTGGTCGTAAACGAATACAGAGTGTGAGGTCCTGGGTTCGTATACAGTGTGAGTCTTCATAATGTGCACATATCGAAATGAGGGATTCTATGCTTAATTTGACAAACGGAAAAAATAATTTAAAAAATCTATTTTTATTTTTTTATTTATTTTGTATTTTTTACCCCAATGTAAAAAAACGGTGTAACTTTTAAATGATCTATCGCGATGAAACAAACTCAACTCCATAATGATTGGTAGTAATGAAGTGTTCTTATAAAATGAAAATTGTGGGAAAAACCCCTCCCAATTAAACCCAAAAAAACCTCAATTGAAAATAAACAGGTATTTCGTCCAAAAATCTGTTTTTTTAATCAATTTTTACAATAATCGTAAAAAAAAATCAATAAGACGAATTAAAAAAAAAAAAAAAAATGGAAAAAAAAATGTATTTAGATTTTATTTTTTATTTTTTCCGTCGATAAAATTAAGCATAGATCCTCCTCCATTTCGATATGTGCACATTATGAAGACTCACACTGTATAAGCCGGGCAAAATGTTTTTGGATATGTGCATCCGGGATTTGTCAGTAGCAGCTCGGAATTAGGATTTCTGTCTGGTTAATGGCTCACCCCCTATTGCATGGGACTTGAACATGACTTGCAAAATGTGGGTGCTTTCCAGTGATCTTATGTTTTTTTTTTTCGTAAATTCCAGTGTCGATTAATCTTTTTGATAATCTAGCCAGGAACTTTATGAGTAACACTGAAATTATATAAGAGTAATTATGTAATTCATAATCTATGAAATATCTTATCTAATTCAATCAATTCGATTGAATTATATTATTAAATTATAACAAAGCGTTATAATGAGTTATGATTGATAAATCAATTGATTATTTTAGAAGTGTGAATGAGTAGTTTTTTGTTCTTATTTCAATTATATAAGTTGCGATTTACTGTTGATTTTAATAACTAACTTCACTAGTCGTGGCCAAGGTTCCGCTTGCGTTAAAAGTTTTTTTTACGTGTTTTTTTCTATTAATTTCTAAATTACCTGAGGGATCGGACAAGTGGCAATCGCTTTCAAATTTCAAAGCGTATCGTAGTTCTACAATGACTTTCAAAGGGATTGACATAAGCTTGTCCGTAGCTAATGTCAGGTCCGTACATTTTTGACTTTTCGATTATAGTTATCACTGATAGAATGTCACCTTGCCCTTTGGTTACGGTACTTTTTAATGTAGGCGCTAACAATAAATATGGAGGAAAAATTGCAGCGAAATAATATTATGAGTGCATAAGGAAAAAACAACTCAAAGGAATGATTATTATTCCATCCACATTGTAAAGGGCTTAATTTATTACATAGCTGGCTTCATATTGCACAATGTTCATGGTTTTATTCCTTTCAATTAATATGTTGCATAAATTCGCAAGCATCTTGGAACAAATATAGATGTAGGTAGGAAACAGGGACCAAAAACCTTTATAAATTACGGTACAGGTATTGAAGAATTTTGGTTACTTCTACGACTAAGGTTACCGCTATCTGGGTAACCCAAGAAGAAGAAACATGTTACCTCTTTTGGGTTACCGCTTTAATACCAGTTACTTATACACAGACGATGCGTCCTTCGACTAATGTCGACGGCACGTGTAAGATAGTATAATGGTTGTGTTCAATTTAAGCGAACCTTTAAAAAATATAAATGTTGTAACCGAAAAATACCCGTATTGGTTTACCTCTCAAAGAGTCATCCTCAGGATGACAATTGACTTGTGGCGAAACCGAACACGACTTGTTGCCACGCCGAGTGCCGGATGCAGAGATCTACGTCTATTTTATTTTCTCATGGATTTCCGCCCCTGAATCAATTAACTATTAATTATGAATTCCTTATTATAATTAACGAAGAAGATATTCAGCCGTATAACTTACTAACATCCAGCGTGTCTTCTGGGTACCTAGTGAATCTTTGACATCGCTCTTCTGAGAAAGCTTGCCGAGCTTTTCTTCTTTTCATGTCAATTAACTAATTCATTTCTTTCCGCTCTGTATGTAGTGAACTAGAAAGTGCTATCGTTAACCTTCTTTATAATCTGTAGGGTTCAGGTGATTCTGTATGACTGGCGGGAAACAGGGTCTGATTTATCCTGTGAAGTTTATCCAATGATTATTTATCCTGTTAAGTTTATCTAATGATTATTTATCCTGTTAAGTTTATCTAATGATTATTTATCCTGTGAAGTTTATCTAATGATTATTCTGTCTTTATACCTAGCTCTTTTGTTGACTGTACTGGAGCTATATTAAATAGTTAATAGTAGGAAATCGTTATGGAATTGGTAGGCGTTACCCCATTACGCGCTGTGTGGGATACCAATAAACTGTTCCAACATCCCGTCAGTTTTGTAAGAGGTAAATTAAAAATTACATTGGTTAGAAAATCGACCTTAGTAAGGTAATTATGGTGTATTCAGGCTTAAAAGTTGCAGTGAGAGGAAGTAGATTAAAACATAACAGATCAGCACATCTAAAACGAGTTCAAGAGCTGTCAGTGGCAATATTCCCATATTGACACTGACAGCTCTTGTAATCAGATGCGTTGGTGAAATAAGCACTAAGGGCCGTATAGGAATTCAATTAAGGTTATTATTTGTAACATGTTTACTGTCCTTAGGACTGCTATTTTTACAGGTTTTAACGCCCATCTTCATAACATCACGCCTGTATTCCCCGAAGGGTTAGGCAGAGGTGTACCTATAGTACACCCACATTTCGCCAGTTATATTGAAGTCCCATGTTATAAGGGGCGAGCCTATTGCCATCAACCGGGCACAAATCCAGACTCCAGGCTGCTACTGAGCAACTCCAATCGGAAAAATCCGATAACACTTTGCCCGACCCGGGAATCGAACCCAGGACCCCATGCTCAGCAGAAGATGAAAGAAGAAGAAAAGCAGATAAAGAAGAAGAATGAAGAATGATATTCGTTGTTGTTGTTTGTTGGTGTGGATGTTGTGAAGAAGATTAGTTTCAGTTATTTGATTTTGTTCTCGTTTTTTTGCGAGGCTTGGAAAAAGGCTGATTATTGAGAGATTACTGAGATATTATTATTATATTAATATTTTTTGCAGATTTTTAACAAAATATTTTACGTTTCTTTATCTAGCCAACTATTTTACATAATCCCGTTTCGTGTTTAAAATAATGGAGTAACTAATATACAAAACTAAGTTAAATTACTATAAAAATTGACACCCAAGCACCGTGATATAAAACAACGTGTAGACAACTAGAACTCTTTAAATTATTTTTACCCGACTACGGGAAAGCTAAAGGAGGATTCAACACTATAATTTTTTCATCCTGTTGTCAACTAAGCAAAAATAAACTAGACATGACACAAAAAGTCCTACATCCAAACTTGCACAGCGACATGAGCTACAATATTGCGCGGCACATCAAACCGCATCACAGACGACATGACACCCATTGTGTCGTAACTTGTAACGTACTGAGTCTATGTTCACGCCCGCTTTATATTATGACATGTGCAGAGGTATTGTCTCGATCATCGTCTAGGTATCTTGAGAGCCTAGGGATATAAGGGGTGTTTTAATAAAATCCATCGATCATTACGTACCGAGACCAAAGCATTTAAAGACTGATTAACACGGTGCGATTTACTTGCCGGTAGCATACCATATATAAGTTGAAGCAACATTAAAAGTTGCATCGTCTAAACAGAGTTCAGACGATGCAAGTCATTTGTTGGTTCAATTTTATTGTATTCTACAGGCATGGTGTAAACGGGGCACAGTGTGTTATTTGGCCTTAGTTGCGGACATGCCAGTTTTATATTTTTTATTTATAGATTAAACCCTAATAAAGCGTTCCATAAAATACCCGTGTTGATATTTCTCTTCATTTTGGAGATACAAATATTTTAGTGAAAGGTCACTGACCTTCTTGAAAAAGTTTTTCGTCTGTATTTCTTGAATAAAGCAAATGTCAGGCTCTTGTAAAATACAAATTAATTGTTGGTTTGAAATACATACAGTGTAAAAATTGCAAGTCCCTAACGTCACGGGAGCCAGAATAAATAATTATTTTGTTAATAAACGTTTTTTTTATTTATAAAATTAGCTATTTACGGGTCGCGTTTTTTTTTGTTTGAATAATATACTTATGTATAGTACCTTCAACCTGAGAAAATTCTAAATATGTATCTAGCGAGATCTCGGAGTTATTGCTTTTCTAAGTTTTTTTTAAATTTCTATGGGAATAGGGTTGTCACAAAGTAGTAAATATTTAAGTTGATTATTTAAATCCATTAAATCAATTATGCTAGCCAACGCTAAACGCTTATGACATATCTTCGTCATCGGATTGAATTACCATTTCGCCAGTTGTCAGCGTGATATCATTTGCTTCAAGCACTTCGGATCCTGATTGGTTGTAGTGAACATTGTCTGTTGTTACGCATAAGAGTTGGAGCACTGATTTCGGTAAGGGCAAAGATTTTTTATGTTTATGACGTGTACTAAATGTTAACGAGGATATATAAGGATCGGATGATTCTAATGCCCGGTGAAATAAGTCCAAAATTGTGGTTTTTCTGTCTAATTTCCGGGTATGGTGTTGTCGATCATAGCGCCAGTATTTATTTCTGGACTCGCCTGCTTGCTCGGACAACATACCTATGGGTAACGTGCTAGCGTCTATGATTTGCCGGCCATGCATTAATATTTTGTGCATAGTGACGGACATATAAAACCAATTGTATTTTTCCACATACTTCGCAGCTAGAGATTTGCAAAATTCGTCAAATTTTGCAGCATCTATTATTAAGCCACTCGACAGCACTACTAAAATAGTATGCAGGTCATCCACCAGCCATGTCTCTATACCTAAGATATCTGCAAATGTTTTTCGATGTTGGTCTGATAGTGCTGTTCGTGCCGTGTTTCCGTCATTAGTGGTCCCCGAATTTGGACGAACAACATCAACCAAAAGTGACATTTTGTCTCTTATTTCAGTCTGTATTCGTTTTTTCCGCTCCTCTACAATTGTGGCTTCCGGTGATTTTTTTGTAACCCTCCACTTCATAACAGCTGGGTCATTTTTGTACCCCAAGTGCAGTAAGAACTCAAAAATTCTTATCCAGGCATGTAAGGGACTTAATCCATGGCGTAAGGCTTCTGAATTTACGGGTTTGTTCATGACAACATCCAACTTATTAAACTCTGTTGCTGTAGCTCCACAACAAGCACAACGTAATTGCGAAGTTGTTCCCGTAATAACGTTAAATACTTTACCATCTATAACGGTTAAATATAATTTGGGATCTGAGATTATACTTTGACCTTCATCAGTTTCCGCATAAAATGGTGTTAAATTATTTATTTCAGCCTCTACACGATTTTTTTCTTCCAGAATGAGTTCTTTTGTCTCATTTCTATACTGGATCTTCAACGGACGACAAAACCTATAGGATTGTGGGCTTGGGTTAGACCACAACACAAAGCCGTCATCAGTTTTTAATTTTAACGGGATATACGTTGTTGTAAATAAACAATTTTCATTTTCGTTATCACTATCTAAAAACTTTTGTTTATAAAAAGACTGTCCTGTACTGCCATCAAACCCCCAAGAACCCTCAAATGTACAATATACTATGTTTTTCTGCTTTTGGTTGCAATATTGTGAAATTTTTTGAGTACCTAATTTTATGATTCGGCGGAATGTGTGTAGTAATAAACTGTGAAGTGAGACACTTGCTTCCCTTTCAGTCATAACTATTTCTTCTTCAGGATAACACATTTTTTTTGCTATTTGTAATTTATAATATGGAGGATAAGCTAAGAAGCCTCTGTCTTTCAAATCTTTCTGTATAATAGTGTAATCGTCCACAGTTAGTTTTCTATCAATTACGAAAGAAAGGGCTTCATCAGGGGTATAGGGTTTGGGTTCGGCTTTCACTTTAATGGATGTTGCCATTTTTTTAGGACGCGTTGGACTTTTCAGACACTCATTGATTACGAACTCTAATCCTTGAGCAGAGCTTTTGTTAAGTTTTTCTCCGCCGCTTTCATCAGTTACTATTTTTGACATAATTTTAATTATTTTTGACTGCGGCTGATCTAGAAGCGACTTCTCGAAACTTTTTCGAATACGACGAATTTGACGGGAGCTCTTTTCATTCGAAGCAGATGGAGTGTCATTAGATGTTCCGGGTATTGATTCTTGGCGGTTACTACATATGTTTGAAGTTGATGGAGCTTCATATGAAGTTTCAGATATCGGTCCTGTAAGCACCATATCGCTTATGGGTTCTGTAAGCGATAAGGTGCTTACAGAACCCATACCTGACGGTTCTGGTTCTTGAGGTCTTAAAAGATAATGAGAAGGGAAACTGTCAACATTTTTATTTAATTCTATAGGACTTTTTTCTATTTTGGTTGGTATTTCAACATCGAAAATTGTAGCAAGCCATTTCGCATTTTTTTTACTAAAGCGTTTAAAATTTCTTTTGCTTTCATTATAAAGATTTTCGCACTTACAAATAAATTTGGAAATATTATCTTTAAGACTTTTATTTTGTACATCAAGATTGTAAGGAATACCTGTTGGATACAATGCATTTAAAATAATCATTGTCCGTTCCAAGATTTCAAGGTCAACCGGTCTTTGTTTTAACCCATATTGTCGGGCCTTTTCAACCAAAATATTATAAATCTCCAGTTTCGTAAGTATATTTCGATCCGTATTCAGGCTTAGGTCGTCGGTAATAATTGCCACTCGCTGACCAGCATGAAAGTTGGCGCCCTCATGCCCCCCTTGCATTAAGTCCTCTGGTCGGGGCCCAGACGGACATCCCCCAGCAGGATGGGTCAGCGCCTGCTGAGGCAAAACAGTGCCATGGGTCTTTGACGGCTCCATGACACCTCACCCCCGCTTCTCCAGATATTATGTATAGGAATTGGGTTTTAGCATTTGCCTAACGAGGGCGGACCCCTTCCCAATCCTACATAATATCCTTCATCGAAGATAGATCATAAACAAAAGTAGTGATCGAATTCAACCGTAAATATCATTTTAATTTAGACTATCTTTCTGCACTATTTTTCCATATTAACTTAAATTGCGACGTACATAGTTTACAATTACATAGTTTAAACCGGCATTTGCTAATACCTGAGTCAACAATAGTTAATCACAATGAGTAATGTTTGCATGAAGTAAGTATTGTATGTTGCACACAGGTTTGAGTGACAACCCTAACCCACAATTTTAAAATTCAATATTTCTGAGATCCTGCGTTTGTTGCGTCTGTTTTTTTTTGTGGCGATAGTTATTATAGTGCTTAACATGTAGGCTTAATAAAAAACGCGACCATGAAGAGAATCGCCGGAAAAAAAATATTATCAAAATCATAGAAAAAAAAATATTCTCACCTGTGTGAGCAAAATTTTTAAAGTTTTCAAGAAATATATGGTTCCTACAGTGAATTCCCATCACACCTTAAAACATTTGGTGTAAAAACCAAATCCAAAAACGAGATATTGTGTTTCTATGGTTTTTAAGGATTTTTCTCGTTTTTTTTTTTTTCTCCTAAACTATTGTAGTTAGAGCCGGCAGAGTTTTAATAAGAGTTTTGTTTGATTGTTAGCTTTCCAAAAAACACATAAAACGAGCATGTCCGCAACTAAGGCAAAATAACACACTGTGCGGGGCTATAAGCCGTCGGTCCTGGCTGTCATTCGTAGATCTTTGATAGTCGTTACAACGTTATACAAAAACTGTCAAAAACTCACCATTGAGAGACCATTGTACGTTTATAAATTAGTAGACTTAGGCCACAGTTCTTACGGTCGCGCGAAAAAAGTCCATACTGAGAAGAGTGAGCTTACAGATCCATGGATACGAATTTTAGTATGAGTGAGCGGGACAATACTATTCAAATGCCACTGTCACCGAAATAGAAACGTGACTATCTTGGTCGGGCATATCTAACGATTTAAATCTTTGGGTAAAAATAGGTCTTTTAGAAATTAGGATTCGATCAATTTTGGAGGTCTTATTGAACACGGTAATCTATACATACTTGGATTCCTTGTACGTTAACCAAGGTAACCTTAAAAGTCCTATAAAAACAGAACCTTTTTCGAACACAAAATTGAAATATTAACCTACTTATTAACGCCAGGATTTTCTTAAGAACTATTTAAGCGAAGATCGAAATCATTTTTTTGTTTCCACCCGTGCGAAACGAACCCTCCGTCTGCGCAGTCGAGTAAAAACAAAAGGTTGTAAAAATATTGCTTACAAAATAATAACAAAATTATACCTTATGAAGCTGAGGGGCGATGTTGATGTATTCTGTAACAAAAAAGATTATTTGATTTAAAAAAGAATTAATTGACTTATTTGTGGTTTCTTCGTTTCAGTTTTCCGTGTTGGTGGGTAATAAAAGATTAATGATTAAATGCATTAGTAGGTTTATTAAATAGGAAAAATAAAAACTTTTTACTAAAAAGACAAACGACTTCCAAAAAAAAACACTACTAAGTGAAAAATAATTTTAATTTCGGAAGTCGGTGTCTTTGGTTTTGAAATTTCGTTTTTTGCGACCGACTTCTGAAATTAAACTTATTTTTCACTTTGTAGTTTTGTTTTTGGAAGTCGGCTGTCATTTTTTTTCACTTTTTAGTTATGGTGCGTAGTACAACCAAAAATTCTTATATTGATCTGGCTATGTAAATAACATAGAACATCATCCACATAGGCTAAGTGGGAAAAATACGTATTAATCAAGCTAAATCAAAAAGTACCCAAGCAAAGTTAATAAAATTTATATGGGACTAACTTCGAGGTTGACCCTCTCCAATAAGAATCGTTCAAATCGGACTAATCTTTAAAAAGATAAGCGTGTCGACTTGAGAACCTCTTCCTTTTTTTTTCGTCGGTTAAAAATCAAGATATTTATTGTAATTGCAGTTCTAGGGAAAGTCGGTAACACTATACAATATAAATACAATACTATTACATAACTTGCCCAAATAACACGTTACAATATCAAATTATTTTAATAACTTAATTTCGTTCTTTTCATTGGCGGTTCATACTATGTTATTGTTGAGATTATGATCAGTTTGTTATGTAATCGTGTTTTGAGATTGTAATTTTTTGGTGTTAACGGGCTGATGAAAGATGGAAGGGATTTATTGGTTTAATTTTTGATTGATGTTGGCTAATCTTACCACCAGTCCTACCCAAGTAGGTACTTAAGTAAGCCTAACAGACTGAGGTGAACTTTGCGAAATATTATTAGTGCTAATTTTTGTTACTCAAGTGTCCCCCACCTTGCCAGCTAATTGGTTAGTTCTGGATATGTTTATATAACGAAATTAAAAGGAAAACTATCACAGCACCAACTTACATTTGCAGTTGCAAAAACATGTTAAGTTTGTTCTTTGGATAAATTCATCCCAGCTACGGAACCCATCATTATGCGTGGTCCGACACGCACTTGGCCGGTTTTTCTCTATAGGTACGTACTACGCTTTGGAATGGGCAACTACCTTCATCTTTCTCAAAGACTCAAAGCACTTTCCAGGAATAATAACATGTATCATTCTGTATGACATTAACTGACCTCTACCCCCAAAACTTATGGTTTTAGGGTTCCGTACCCGAATGGTGCCAAACGGAACCCTTACTAAGCCTCCGCTGTCCGTCCGCCTGTCTGTCAGCGGGCTGTATCTCATGAACCGCAATAGGTTGACAGTTGATATTTTCACAGATTGTATATTTCCATTGCCGCTACAAGAATAATGAAAATAAAATAATTATTATTAAACGTGTTTTTTTGGCGTTTTTAAAAACTAAATATTGTATTGTTTTTTTTTTTTGGAAATCATCAAATAACTTCTCCCGCTCTGGGAGGAACGGAAGGGCGTGTCAGACCCGTGTTCTTCAGTTGCCAGTGTTGCCAAAGGCACAGTATCCCTTTCGGACTTTCCCGCAAAATATTGTACGGTTCGTGGTACGGAACCCTTCGTATCCGAGTCCAACTCGGACTCGGCCGGTTTTTCCTCACACAATACTTAATCATACAGACATACACGAACCAAATCTTTCACTCATCCCACGCTGATGGCTTTCTCTTAACTTGTTCAGGGTCACAAGAACCATCGAAAGTGAACGCAACCTCAATATGGCTACCAGGCTGCTTATTATTTGAATACCAGATACTTTATACGCGATAATCATGGTCCTATGCAAGGAATATTCCACTAGGTATTAAAATGTTAACACCTGTGACACAGTTTGCCAATGATTTTCTACTTTAGCACTAAAAGTTGAGTCTTTTAAATGGACAGCGAGGCCAGGGACCTAAGTCTACTAATTTATAAACGTTACAATGGTCTCTCAATGGTGAGTTTTTGACAGATTTGCCATACAAAAACTGTCAACAACTCACCATTGAGAGACCATTGTAACGTTTATAAATTAGTAGACTTAGGGCCTAGATCGGTTGTATTTTTATAATTTATAAGCTCCCTTTAATGTTCCCATTGCTGGGTCACAGACCTCCTATTTTTGGGAGGGAGTGGGCCGTAATCTCTCATGCGGGCCCAGTACGGGTTGGTAGATGTCAATGTGGACTTCGAATTTTTGGTTCTAGGACATGGCCATGGGCCGGTCTCCTCACGATATTTTCCTTCACCATTTTGTTTGTTTTAATTTTTTCACCGACATCGCAAAAATGAGGTTATCAATTCGGTTCAATGTTTTTTTTATTATTTATTTTTTTGGTTCTAGTACATGCCGGTTTCCTCGCGATGTTTTCCTTCATCTTTTTGAGAGTACTGGTGATGAAATTAAATATACAAAGTAAAGCTGTCTGTGTAATTAAGGACACATTCACACACACAAACGTTGAATTAGGTAATCGGCGTGTGTTACGACCTTATATGTAGGGGGCTGTGGTTCTATATGCCCTCCAATGATCCCTAAGCCTATATTAATGACTTTCTCTCAATAAATCGTACAGGGTCATGCATCTAAGCGTTAAGCTATCGAAAGTGAACGTGGCCTGGATATGACAAGCGCATTGGTCGTTATTTGTTTATGACGTATAGTTACTAGATGAGCTCAGGAATATTATACAATTTTTTTAGTGCATTTTGTGATATTTTCCAATTAAATTGTTACTTATTCGCAATTGTAAATTTATTTGCGAAATCTAAAATTATTTTAATTTCTTGAGTTTTTCTTGTCGAAAATTTTTTTTGGTTATTCAAATCACACGCACAAAAAAAATATCATTGTCAATTCAAAAATCTTTCTAAGCTTTGCTCGCATAGGTGCAAAAGTACATTTTACGGAAAATATGTAGTTACTGATTTCATATCTAAGATAGTTAAGTATTTCAAATAGACTTCATGTCTAAGTTAGCTATTTCAAATAGAATTTAATGTCATTCTCATAAAATTAACAAGACTGGACTTCGTGATGTGTACGACTAAAGTAATCCGCCAATGACAGTTAAGAAAAAAAAAAATTGGCACCTGCAGTAATGAGAAACAAAAATGTTTTTTCACTTTTTTTTCACATCTTCACACCCATAAAACTCTATTATTGATATTTTATCATTATGCTAATCATTGCCTAAGGCTTTTACTATTCAATGTTTATCCAAACAGTGAAAGTGACATCCACTAGAAGTTGTTGACGTTTTTAAATAAATAGTGAGTGAAAGTTAATAAAAAACAGGTATTAAGTTAAAGTTTTTGATGTGTTAGAAAGATTTGATTGTATGGGCTAGGTTATTTACGATACATGGTGATGAATAGTTAGTCATTTTTATGCCAGAAATAGAAGTTAGCTTGTCAATCAATCAACTTGGCCTCGAGTGTCTACTATTGAACAATCAGTTCAGTAATTAAACGAAAAAATAGTGATAACTTTGTGTTAGTATTTTTTTGTATACTCAGAGGAAATTAGACGTTTAAGATAAAAATGATGCAAATCGTTGATGAATCCTTTTGCCGTCTCCAATTTTAAGTAAAGTGTATGTTTTTTTTAGTACAATATTAATTTTACTGAAATGGCTATTCCTCAACCTGCTTATTGCTAAAGTTTCTATTAACATTTAACGTGTAAATAAATAAAAAAACATTTTAACCACGCATCATAATTTCAACAAACCACGCTCACCCATCACATACACACATCTATTGTCCATACATCTGCGTATCAATCAGTCAAGCTTCTCAAATATTATGAACCGGGTTATATTACATACAGCTGAGAGGTTATTAAAAGCGTATGTGCTCTAAATTAAACCAGTTATCGGTAAGGTAGGCTACTGCTTAGAAAAACGTAAGGTAATGCGTGTTTTGTAACTAAATTCAGCCCTTGGGCAGAGATTGATTTATTGTGACATGAATATTATGTGCCCAATACATAAAGGCTCCCGTGGTCGCCCGTGGATAGGTACGACGCGACTCAGGTGGAACAATTTTTATGAGAAATTCACGGAAATTGTTCTACCGGTGTCGCGTCGCGCCAGTCTGTTGATAACGTTCAGAGATGAGAATTCGCTCAATGTTGCAGTCACATCCAAAGTATATTTTTTCTGTAAATTCCTGAATAAGTTAGTCATAATTCAATGACGATAGACATAATTATGTACCTTGCAAATGTAAAAGTATAGAGATTAAAAAAAAACAAAAAATTACCTAATTATAATTTACTACGTCTGTACTCACCTATCATAGAAAAAACATTTAACAAATTATATTATTATAATTTTATGTCTGGGTTTGAACCTACGACCTACAATTTGTAAGTTGTGGCTGTTACCACTGTGCCACCACTGCACGTTTAAAATACTGTAACTCCAATTTTTACTACATTATAGTCAAGACATCTGCCTACCTCACTTAAAACATAAAGTTCCATAATATTTGCACTAGACAATTTCCTATCAATTACTATTTACCAAAACAAAACCCACACATTCACGTAGAAAGGGGTTCAGTTCACATTTTTGACCTCAAATTATAACAGCCATAAGCCCTTATTAAGGCCGCTGTGGCTGTAGACCTTAAGGTCAATAAGGTCTGTTATTAAGATTAACATTAGTTGAGATCTTTGAGTATGAAGATGTGTTATAGAGCGCAAATGTGGCCCGTAGTACAATGCAGTGGGAATTACCGAGGTCCAGCTCAGTAGTATACAATTATAAAAAGGTTGTCAAACAGTGTACACTGTATTTATTTATTTATTTATTTAACAGCACTAACCCATTAAATAAGTAAGCACTTTTAGGCAAGCTTCTGTGAAAATGTAACGGTAGTAGGTATTCTATTAGTTTTGAAACTCAAATTTTAAACCTTTTTTAGAAACTTATTCTACTGAGTTGATACCAGACATTACCAGTCATATCCAATAACGTATCTTGGAAATAAAAAGTCCAATCCCCTCGCTTTTGTTTGGCCATTAGAGGCAAGATGTGCTCTACAGCTCATTGCTACTCTAACCCAAGTGACCATTAATTTACTAATCGAGTTGAATCGTGTGGCGCATTGAAAGCAAAGACACGCAATTACTACAATAACTATCTCTTTTATTTACTGAGAGATGATAGTGGATATGACTATGTTTTATTACTTGTAAAATTGTTGAAAACGGCTTGCTAAGGGCGAATTTTAGACTTAAATTTTGCCCAATGCAATGCCATTTATTTTGACAGTTCAACAACATTAAGTTATTAGAAGTAATAAGTAGTAAGGAATTTCCTTCAAAATGCATCCGATTGTGCTGGACTCCACGCTCAGCTATCGAGTTTGCGACCTCTAGTTCAATGAGGCAGTATTTAGATGCAGTCATTGCAGCAACTGCATCTAAATTACATGGTAATATGTCGACTACATTTTGACTATTATTAGCAGTGCAGCCCATCTGTATTCACCTCAACATCCCATCTCATCAGTCATTAGGTCAGTCTTACACTACACGAACGTACGGCCGACCTCCTTACACACTTGCAGTGGGCGTTGAGAACCGTAACCCAGTGACATCTTACCAATTTGGACGGTGTAGACTAGGGTCTATATAAGTGAGTGTGCTTGTAGCCTTATATGGGGGGCCGGGTTCCTCAAATTACCGATTAATGGGGTATCGGAATATTTGTGATTTGTAAGGAAATGTTTTGGTTTAGAAAGTCATGTCACTAATGATAAGGAATGCCAAGAATTTTGCCCGCCGAAAGTTCTTTTGAACTCCTTATAAGTTTAAAGATGTCTGTGGTGCCGTTTTAGTGTTTAAAGGATGAACAGCTTTCAATGAGGTTTTTTTATCAGTGTGTCTATTTTAAAGTCAATTTTACTTAAAAGTTCATTTTTATAGTCCAGAAATCATGGAAACAACATGAAACAATGTCTCTATGTGACGACTTGTATAATAAATAACAATAAAAAAATATCAAATCTTTTTATTTGTCTTTTATTTTCTACTAGCTGCGCCCCGAGGTTCTCCAGCATAAGTCTCGATCCCCTGGGAATATCGGAATAAAAGGTATCCTATGTCCTTCTCCAGGTCATGGTCTACCCCTGAGTCAAATTTCATCCAAATCGGTTCAGCCAGTTTAGCGTGAAAGCGTAACAAACAAACTCACAGATTGTGACTTTGCTGAATATAAGTCTGAAATTACATATCCGGCTTGAACAAGCGTGGAGACTAATCCTCTTCTATGAGCAGAAAAAGGCTTTGCTCTACACAGACTACAGTGAGAATCACAGACATTATAATAATATTCTCAAATTAAAATCATTTATTGTGGATCATAGGCTCTTATGATTATTTGTTATTTACATTCATAGGTTCATAAGATGTTCTATTAGTTGCGCCACTTCTTCTTCCCAGCTAAAGCACTAGGAAGTGGTGGAGGGCGGGCGTTTTGGGGGATTGTCTTATTTAATTTTAGCGTTTCGAAAAGTGCTGATTCTCAGCCTAGTTTGAATAAATGACTTTTGATTTTGGAACATAATTAATAGTTATTTATGCAACTGTTATACAAACCTAATTATATACAGTTGCATACAAGACTTTATCTACACCCATGATATGAGTCCTCTATATAAGTTTATGAAACAGTTAGCTATTGCCAACATTAAACCGACCATAGCCCTTACCCGCCAAGCGTGACGTATCGTATTTTGGCAAATGTGCCAGATGTGTCGGCGTGGGGGTCTGCACCCGCTGACCGCAAGGAATCGAAGGAGCAAACGAGTTGCATTATGAAATTTAGTACAACATTATACACTCGTTTGGATGATATAATGGTTACTATGACACTGGTCGTTTTAATGTTAGCAATAAGCTAACTGTTTCAGAAACTTTTATATAGGATTTATAGCATGGGTTTAGTTAAAATTCCATACATCAAATTGTCATGCAATGATTTAGTTAGTATAATATTAATATCTGCCAGTACATTAAGTAAGCGTTTAATTAGAAAGTATACAAACAGAACAGAGTTTAAGTATGACGTATTATACATACAATAGTCATACAGTCGTATAGTACAATAAGAATAATTACGTTAAGACCAGTTCGCCCACATCTTTCTTTATAAGGGGCCCTAGTATATACCCGGTAGACAGTAGTAATGGCTAAACTGGTATTATGTTTATGGTATTTATGTATTTAAGTAAGTTCGTATTTATGCTTGTTATGATTTTTTGGACAGCTGGCTCTTGGTTTTCCAGTGATACTAAGCAAGTAATCGTAGCAATATCAGCAACTGCGTAATACACTTTGATAATACAACTAATCCATTGCTTCTTAAGTGTTTGAAAGTTTGTCTGCTTGACAACGTAACAACGCAATGAATGTCGTTGACTTGTCAAAATGAAAGGCATTGTTATTGCTAGTCTGTTACGCAATTACCCCCTGATCATATCTACCACAGAACAGATAATCTGTTCTGTGAGCTGTGCCAAATAAATGTAATGTTATTGGAATGGGCAGGTATAAAGTTTATATTTTATACGCCGAAAGGATATCCAAAGTAAGCTTGTAAGAATCCATCATAACGTATGTATGAAGCTTCAGAAGAGCTTGAAAGTAGTCGTACATTTGCTCGTCTCACCGACGATCCAACTAAGGCTGTCTTTAGAGACAGACTATGAAAACAAAAGGGTTTTGACTGTGGTTTCCGCACTGTCTTAATTGTTTTTCGTTGACTATCCAATCGGTTGTTTGAGCCTTATGCTGCGTCCCACGGTTTCACTAGCATAAGACTCCATCCTGTGGGAATATTGGGTTGAAGTAAGTAAAGTATCTGATGTCCTAACTTAGGTCATGGTCTACCCAAAATCGTGCCAAATTTCATCCAAATCCGTTTATCCGTTTTAGCGTCAAAGCGTAACAAACAAACTCACTTTCTCATTTATAATATTAGTCAGGATATATCGAAGAAATGAGAGGAGCTCGTGGCTAAGTAATAACAGGGGGGGGTTGATCCATCAGGTTAAGCTGCGCTTGCCGGGGTTGCTCCGTGGATGGGTGACCATCTTTACATACCGAGACTCCTCCGTGCTTCGGAAAGCACGTTAAGCCGTTGGTCCCGGCTGTCATTCGTGGATCTTTGACAGTCGTTACGAGTCGTCAGAAGCCCGAAAGTCTGACCACCAGTCTTACCAAGGGGTATCGTATTACAGTTACTGGGTTGTGGAGGTCAGATTGGCAGTCGCTCCATGTATATAGATATATAATACTGGTAGTCAGCTGCATCCGGTTACACTGGAAGCCGACCCCAACATGATTGGGAAAAGGCTAGGCAGAATGATATCGAAGAAATGAAATAGTCTGGAACTCAAATTCAACCCTTTATTAGTGACTTTTTGTGGAAAATACACCATAATTTTTCCAATATCACGTAATATACCACAATTAAACGTTGGGTTTTGTTCAGTAAAAAGTGGACAAAGTCTACGACTTAGTTACTTGCAGATGACTAGTCTATTTATAACTTGTTGAAACTAAATCCCTATTAATCATATCACGGGTCTAAATATACGGGTATAAACCAGATCTGCCCATCAATTTCATCACCACGAAGTATTAATAAGAATTTCTTAAGAAATGTCATCGTCGTCAATTGTTTTGAGACCCATTGTTTCAACCGGTCCTGTTACTGGATTAATAATTACCTCAAGAGATAGCAGGACACCTATTGTGTGTGCGTGACGGTTTAGAGCTTGAGACGGTGGTGAGATGTGGTGCTACTAGTTTATCGAAGAGTTGTCGTCTGGATACTTGTTTTTGAGTGTTGGTGTTTAGATTGTCATTGAAACTTTCCACTAGCCAACAACGGTTTATATTTTTAATTTACATACATACATACATACATAAACTCACGCCTTATTCCCATGGGGGGAGGCAGAAACTACAGAACGCCACCTGCTAGGATGTTTACAAACTCCTTTTGCCTCGTTAACGTTCATACATCTGATCATACACGCACGCCGGTTGCGAGTACTACGCACCTGACCTTTATGAAGAACATCCCCAATAAGGTCACTATATGTCCCTAAAGTTTTTTTTTTTTTCCAAATTCAAATTTTTAAATTTATTTAACAAAGTACTCGTTACCCCTTGGTAAGACTGGTTGTCACGCTTTTGGGATTCTGACTACTCGTAACGAAAAGAAAGATTGACAGATGACCGCCGAGACCACCGACTGAACGTGCTTTCGCGGAGGGATCTCGATATTAAAGGATGGTCACCTATCCACGAACCGACCGCGGCAAGTGAAGCTAGACCTGTGCGGCTGTTATTGTGGCGGCATCTACATCGCCACATGCGAACTACGCATTAAAGACAGACGTCACACAGAGCCTGCATCGCGCTTTATTAGAGTTATCCAAGCGATCAACATATACACTTAGGTACTTGGTGTCTCAAACGTAGTGGTCCAAAGGCAAATGAGGTAAAGCGAAGGGGCCTAAAAAAATTAAAAACTGTTTTAAAAATTAAAGTGCCTGCTTAGGTTCGAACCCACGACCTACAACTCGTTAGTCGGGGCAGTAACCACTGGGTCACCACTGCTTACATGTCATGTTTAGTCACGTCATGCGTCCTTACAAAACTTTTAGAACAATTTCCACGACGCTACAAACCGGTTCAACCAAATCTTCTCCATATATTTAAAAGAATGATCTCAACTATTAAACTAATACTAGTAGTAACATATAATTACACACATATTAAAATTCCCAATAAAACATGCCAGAATCTCACGCCTTCGATTATAAGCTTCCTTTAATATCTAACCCAATTATGTTTAATGCTTCCGTATTTATGTGACGTCATGAGAAGATGCTGTATTTCCATTGGTTAGAGGCTTCACACCGAGGTATAAGAAACCTTGGCTGATCACCCCTCGTTATATAGGTATATAGAGGTATGGGGAACAGGGTGTAAAGTCTCATCCTCCATAGAAAAGGGAGAATCCTCCGACCAGATGTGTGTGTCTCGCTGCTCGATTGATGTCGGGACGTTGTATATATGCTAGTCGCGCGGTAAACCCTGCTTGCGCGATGCAGTATTATAAGGCTTTTCCAGTTATATAAAACAAAGAGAATCGTGATAAGACATGAGAATCTTCAAATGCTTCCGTATCAGTAACTTGTGTGACGTCATAAAAGGTTGCAGAATTACCATCACCTACATAAAATATGTGGTCAGTTTTCCTTTAATCGTGACCAGAATCCAAATTGGCGGTAAATTGATGCTGCCAGTTAAAGCAGTTTTGCCCGAAGTTAGATTACAGTTTGTCAACTTTGACTGTTCAATCGTTTTAAAACCAGCCAGTATTTTTTCCAACTTGAGAGAACGCAGGAGCATTGATGACCACGCCTAGATACTCATTGCGTCTTAGTGATTTCAGATCTTTAAAAATCTAGGTTCCATTCGAATGTTTTGCTTGTCTTGATGTCCAAGAAAAGAATAAAACTTTTAGAAAATATTTATTTTCGAATTTGAGAAAATCATAAATTGTTAGCTGCCAGGTTCAATTACAATATCGTCAAAGTGATGACTTTTAAAAGAGGTAATTACTACAATTGATAATTTTCTCTATGTCCTTCACCTTGCTTGTCATAATTGAACAGTTTATCAACTAATTCCTATACAATAATCGTGCATTGTTTTTCAACAAAAATAAATTACCTCCTAATATGTTATACCATTATCTGCCTTTTAACAAAATCCACGACCTAATGGCATAGGCGTGACTCCTCTTTACTAAAAGAGCTCCTAAAATAACCCAATTACTATAAACACTTCCGTATAACTAATAACATAGACTATGGCGTCATCTGACATCTGAAGCTACAGTGTTACTAGTAAAATAAAATTAGAAAAAAATATTTAGTCATGCGTTCGATTTTAGCAATAAGGTTTTGAACCTCACGCGTTTTGTCGACGCGGAAACTGTGGAGTTCGAAAAAAAAAAGTGATCACTTATGATTATTACTTGTAGCGTGAAAAAAGATGATGGGTACTAGGTAGTCATGATTGAAGGTTAGAGATGGGTCGTTTTGTTCGATGTTTTTACTAAGTAATTGATACGTAATAATTGTTATTGATGAAGTTTTTTGTTTCTTCTACTTCATAGAAGTAAACGACAAATTGGACAAATTGGACTTTCTGGTATAACTTACCTAATATTTAAATATAATAATAATATTTATTTACTATGTAATACTTACAATTTTTTTTAAAATCTTTTTTTATTAAGAAAAATAATAATTTAAGGTTTTACACAGTAAATTATCAATGATTAAAATATTCTGTTTGTCAATTGCGTTCTTTTTTTAGTAATATTATTGTTCATGTCCATTGTATAAATTATAAAACGAATAAAGATTGGTTATCAAAAAAATCGGCATTTAAAAAAACGTTTTTTGTGGAAAGTACTATAAAATCCATAATAAAGTTACAATAACTAATAGTCTTATGACACAGCTTTTCTATGAGAGCTCTCAAGATGATCTGTTTTAATAGTAGATTTTTCACTAAGGGGATAACCCCGAGGAATCCTGAGCGTAACGAAGTTTTGTTAGGTTAGGTAATTCTTGAGCACACTGCCTCTTGCCATCTGACATCCTGAGCGCAGCGAGAGATTCAAGCTGGCCCAAGACGAAGATACTTTTATCTCCGAGGAGAATACTCTACCTATCACACCTTAACACACACATAACATCACGCCAGTATATCCCGAAGGGTTACGCAGAGGTGCACCTATAGTACACTCACATGTCACCAGTTATGTTTAAGTCCCTTGTATACGGTGCCCGGGGGACTAACCGGGGGACTGACCAGAGTCTGGACTGCTACTGAGAAATCACACCTGCGAGATAATTTGACTTTATCGACCAGGGGCCTAATTCCTAGTTTTTGTATGGCAAATCTGTCAAAAACCCACCATTGAGACACCATTGTAACGTTTATAATGTTGATGTGAAACATAATTTTCTTTAGATAACAGCGTTTGAAACAAGTATGCTTTACCTATATTTATCACATATTTCCATACATGACTAATTCTCAGATACCATGTAATCCATAATCAAGAATCTAGATCGATTGTCTATGATATTACAGTAAATTAGCCATATTTCTGCCCAGATTAGACGGCACGGAATGCATTGTGTGATAATAATGATACTATTATGTTTTATGAAGTAAGATCGGAATTCTATTGAGTCTTTCTGCGTAACTAATATGGTTACCTATTGTTTATAATATTCTGTTTTTTATAAGTTCGTTTTAATAAATAAATTATTATAATATTTTCCCGTACACGTGTATTTAGATCTCAGAAACATCATTGGAATCATGTCATTGTTTTGTGGTGATGACAAAGATTTAAATGGATATGAAGATGAAATGGACCTGCCTTCATTGTACTTAGGTCGTGCCAAAAAGTGTCTTTACTGAGAAGACTGAGCTCACACATCCCGCAGGGAACGATAGATACGATTTTTGGTATGAGTGAGCGAGACAACACCATCCAAATACAAGAATAGACAAGTAACTGATGTTACGTCGGGTGCTGACACACACGGATTACAATAATTTATAAATATTTAAGTTTTATGTTATTTCACGGATACTTAATTTTATTTTGTTTTATTATATATTTCTGTATTCTATCCTTGACATCACATCGGGTCCTATCAGAATACCAGCGCTACGACACTTATTTTTATGTATATAATGTCGAAGCATCATTCGGAGATAGGAGAGGTGTGAACTGTTGTGCGAGTGCACTTTCTCATTCATTCTTTCAAATGTCAACGAAACAAAAATTAGACCATCTTTTGACGCAGTCGGGCGAATCTGACGATTTAAATCTTTGCCGTTGCCGAAGCAGAGATGGTGCAAAATCTCATGTATTAATGTCTCTTTCATGTACTTTATAATACAGTAAACCTGGTAATATAAATATTTCAGGAAATGATGAGTGTAATTTGATTCTCAAAATTAAATTCAGAAGGAAATACACGTTGCTAAATTATTAAAATATTTATAAATTTTGCATAGCAAAAGCAGCAATAAACAAAAATCTCCAAGGAAAAAACTTAATGAAACAATCATAATTCAAAATCACTTTTTTTTATAAACAAAAGCGAAGTGATGCAATTATGTGTGAAGGCCAGAGTTTAAGTAGTCAATACTTAGGAGCATCATTCCTTATATCACGATTCGACAATCAAGGAGTAGGAAGTACTATTAATATAATTACCAACATAAATAAAAGATATGTTTTTTCCAACACATTATGTTATACGGTAGTAGATTTTTGTTTTTCACCAATAATGAAGAGTTTTAACAGCCGCACGGGTCGATTGAAGGTTAAGCTACGCTTGCCGCGGTCGGTTCGTGGATGGGTGACCATCCACCATGGTTGTGATTTGTAGATCTTTGTCGTTACGGGTCGCCAGAAGCCCGAAAATCTTACCAAGAGATAAAGGGCATAATCTTTGGAATTATTGATACGATTCTGAAATTTCTTTCACTAATGGAAAGTTACAGTATTGCCGCGTGTTATAACATATATTTTATGTTAAAACAAGAAATTTCCCACGGACGAAGTCGCGGGCAGAAGCTAGTGTTAAAGAAATATTACATGACATAACACTTTTCACTCTTCTAAAGAAAAGCGTAAACAAACTAGTTAGTTGTAACCGGAACCACGGCCGCTGCCTACCCACTAAACAATGGGAGCAACGTTCCACCATTACTATAGAAATGGAAAACTATAACTTTCACTTCAAAATACTTTCGTTTAAAGAAACGTAATCTTTGACGCTGTTCCACTGCGTGGAAATGGAAAAAAAGATTTGAAACATATTTTGAATGAGAAATATTATTATTGTTATGTATATTTTTTTTACAACCGCATGCATTTTGTCAGTCTAAAACTACATAATACATGCACACACCAAAACAGACACGGATTTTCTATTCCATCTACATATTACCACCTATAGATAGCTAAAACTTTTACAACATCCATATGTGATTTTAATATTTTTTTATTCTAATATTAAAAAATATAATTTATATGCAAATAAATAAACAAAGTAAATAAAAATATTATGAAAACAGAGGGGAAAAATATACAGTAACAAAAAATTCGCCCGGAATAGGAAAATTGCCCATAAAGCTGGCAGCATTGCCACGTAGTATGGCTCATTCTTTGGTCAAAAATAGGCCAGCCCTCTGTTCACGTGAAGAGTCGACCAACAGCTTGGCGGTGTCTTGAAAAACTAAGTGGGCACAGCACAAATCCATAAGTGAAGTGTATAAGAACCCTCACTCCCACAGATTCTTCTATCAGTTTTTAGTCAAGAGGCATAAACTTAGAAAAATCAATTTTTCTATCACTGTTACAGTGCCGTCCACATCGTACTATCGAATAAATAAACTCCTGTTAAGATACCCAAGAAGCCGGGGATTATAAAATTGGGTAACCGGCTTCAAATTCCTGGCCAAGCTCAGTAGAAACTTTCAACCACAATATTACAAAAGAAACAGCGCAGTAAAGAAACCGTCAGCTGAAGATATATTTTTGCCAATTTGTTACCATTTTATGAATGTTAGGTACCAGTTTTCTCGGAACCCATTTTGAATGGATTGTCTGTCTGTCCTTTTGTTCGATATTTATGGCCCTTCGAAGTTCCAATAACTTAAACTTGATTGACAACTTAAAATTGTGCAATAGTGGAGTTTTAAGAGCCTATGCTACCTCAAATTGCTTAGCAAGATCCGCCGTTATATAGAAACCACTGCAGCATTAATTTTGAAATAAATATATGTTAAAGTTGAGGATTAATGTTAAGGACTATGTTAGCCGAAAACACGATTTCATAGAAAATTCTCGATAGAAAAAAAACCAAAGTTACCTCCAAACCGAACAATAAACCGCTGCTATTAAAAAAATACTTCAATTTGGATCATGAAACTCAAAACTCATGAAATATGATCATGAACTAACTATGAACCAGCGACAAAGTTATTTTTTTTTAAATGACCACTATTTTCGCCGTAAAAAGCAATTTACCTAAACTATTGCCGGTTTGGAGCCGCCTCCATCTCGCTCGCACTCAGTCCGCGAGTAGTATGGTGCGAGCGAGATTAAAACCAGAGGTTGCGTAGGCTCTTAAGCCCTTTGTCAAAGGCTGAAAATAATGTTAAGTTGTTTTTATGTTATTGGTTCGCAGACAGGTCGAAAGCCTGATAATTCTTCTTTTGTCTCTGCATAAATTATAATAATGTATATTTGTGCCAAAAACAGTGCTATACATTTCCTTAAAGTCTACATTAAATAAAACGCAAAGGAAGTACATTGCTTATAAACTCCACACTAGGACGAGCTGCCTCGTGGAGTCTTTGGGTGGTATTGCCATATGAAAATGGGCATTATATTAATGGATTTTTATTGTTTATGACAAGTTCCTGTCGTGGCTAAAATATTACCCAGTCAGTTTGCGCTGGAAGTATAGTATCCACCCTTGTAGAGGTTGTTTTAAAGCATCTTATCTTCCAGCTTACCCTACTGATGGTGAATGGTTACTGCTAACTGGACAACTAATCAACAGGGTTGCCTGATGCGCCCAATCAAACAAAGCGGAAATTTCTCACGTCTCTACAGGCTGACTTTGAAAACATGCTACAAAATTTAAGGGGGTGTTGGACCCATCAATGTGAACAACTTTCACTCTAGGACCAACTTGAATTCGCAACAAAAAAAAAATTACTTTCGTGTATAAAGGCATACCCGATTGGACCATTTTGTATAAGAAGGTATTTTATTTTGTGAGTGCTTAGTTGTTCCCATAGTAAAAGTTGTTCATATTGGTGTGTAGAACCCCCCTTAAATTTTGTTGCATATTTCAAAGTCAGCCTGTATACATAAAACGAGACCCATTGATACCTCTCCCATCCTATACTCATCTTCACTCGTGAAAGCTGCTATAAAGCAGTATTCTAAACCAAATTAGGAGAATTTTTTCGATGAATAATATCCCGTACTTAAGAGCGGTATCCGATGCAAGCCGGATTGAATCAATCAATCCTCCAATCCTCATCAAACGCAATGCCAACCAATAATCAAACCAACTAGGCCTGTAGGTCAAACAATCAATAAATAATAAATCACAAACAAACCAACATAATATTAATAACATTTTTAATAACAAAAATAAACAATAGTCCACACTAGTGGGCGTTTGATCCACTCAAGGATAAACGTAAGGAACAGACAAATTGATTGATGTATCGAAATGTATGATGATGGATGATGGATGAACATGCGAATGATCTCATTTGGCCTTAACCGTTGTCTAATAATGAGAAATATTATTTCCAATGTGGTAAAAAATTAAATAGTCACTGGGTTTAATTTTGGGGATCGATATGGGTATGGCAGATTGGTTAATTTAATAGACAGACAAAAGGTTTTAGATGATTTACCAGCCTTGAATCTGTATTATTCGAAGGCTGAAGAGGATACTCAGCGAACCCAACCACAATTAATTAATTTAAACCAAAGTGTTCTTCGGAAATATGTTAGAGGTCAATCAGATCTTCATTAAATTGGTTTAAAAGATTCATCTCCTGGATACGAAAAAGTAAGTCCAGCATAATGTTGGGCATCAAATAGTCTACAGCGAAAATGTTATTTTACAGGTTAAGAAACGTGACGACACATCAGAATGTTCGACGACCATAGATCAAATAGATCTTTGATTGTGAATCAATAAAGAAAAATGGTAAGTATATTCAATTATGACGCATAATATGACGAACATAAAATACACAATACTAATACAAAGCAGCCAGACTCAGTATTCGACAAAAAAAAAAATACAAAGTAAACTTAAAGTATGGACCCACCAGATGGACGGAGGGTTAAATAAATCGTTGAAGGTAGACTGCATTTGGAAGGTGGAGAACCGGAAGTTATGGTGTAACTTGGGAGAGGAAACTGCCCGGCAGTTAACTGCTATTGGCTGATTTCATGTTTTGATCAAAATATGCTACGTAAAACACAATGAATCAGGAAAGTGTCGTAAGAAAGAAAGAAAGAAAAGAGGAAAGTTTTGAATAAGAATTTCGATGGCTATAATAGTAGGGGAATAGAAAAGAAATGATGGATGGACTGTGTGAAAGATGGTATGGCTAGAAAGGGGGTGACTACCGAGATGACGAGTAATAGAGAACTATGGAAGAAAGGACATGCTGCGCCAACCCCAAATAAATTGGGATAATATGGAATGAAATGCTACGTAAAACACACTAGCAGCTCATAGTTTCGAATCAAATGGACCTTAGGGTCCATTTAATTCGAAGCTATACAAGAGGCTTTAGAGCTTGGGTTTCCTAGGTTCCGTCATAATGATAACGACCGTTTCACCAGTATTTATCATTAAGGTTTCATAAAATGCTCTGTATTTGGACAGCCGCTATAGTGTGACCGTTCATCGCTTCCTTAGAAAACCAAAGCTTAAACAAATATACCGTCATTTTCTTCTTTCTAATTTTCTTGTCAATTTCCATAATCGTAGACTTGAATTCTTTGAAACACATAATTGCATTACCTACCCTACATGGTTATATGCTGAGAATATTGATTATATCGCAAAACGAATCAATAAGTTCTATTTTATGTTATAACCTTCATAATAACTCATGTATGTTGATAAGAATGAACAAAATGATGGTTTCATATCGATGATTGAAATCTAAAGCGTGTCCATTCGTCGTGTTATGCCAAATGGTTGCAAAATTATTGTTTGGTTTCTTTTGTATGTGCTTGTACATACTTATGTGTATGTGGTTTTATTTAAAGTATCCATTATGTATTGGCGAAGTAGTTTATTTTTCAAATTAACGATTTGTTGATGGCCAAGAGGCTCTGACTCATAGGGTTGTAGGTCGATTCACTCTAGTAAAGCGTCTTTTCACTAAAGTGAATGATTCATTCAAGTAAAGATTAATTTTGACACATCCTTAACCACAGATTTTTTTGGAATTGCACTAAATCTGATATCAGTATCAGCGTTGGTGCAATTCCAAAAAAAACTGTGGTGTAGGATAGCCTAAACCACAGATTTTTTTTGGAATTGCATTGTGAAGTAAGTTAGTGGTTACTGTTTCGTCTAGCAGACAAATCTTATGATCATTAATTTCCCATCAGTAAAGCTGATCTTATGGTGTAGACGGAACTTGGTCCGTGCCAAACTCGCTTATGTTGCAAGAAAAGCTGAAGAATCTCTTGAAGAGGAAATCCTGTATTTGACTAACAACAGCATAACTTAAACGAACTTCGAAGGACTTAATACCTTCAAGCCATATGAAGCAACAAATCCTTACTTAAAACTCTAAACATCGGTAGCTAAAGGTCTTATGTAGACACCACCTTTCCATGATTTACGATCTTATAGATCCACAACAACGAGATAATTTCGTATGAATTGACTTTCTTATCGTAAATGTCATCATCCCTATTCGTTTTAAAGATTTATTTGTTGATGTAACGGTGAAAGCCTAATATAGTAGCTGTTTTATGCTAGAATAGGAATGGTGATTTGTAAACAAAGATATTTTTAAGATGGTGGCCTTAAATGGAAACTGCTTTAGGCATTTTAACAAGCCATATTGGTGAAGAATGTTTGATTTCTTCTTCACACTTTTTGAAGGCTTTAACAGCTTGGTAAGCAGTTTTCTTACTGCGAATAAAAACATACTGTGGTCTTCAATCGGACTTAAAAGCGTGATGTTTATGGCATTTCTTATATTGTAGACCAAAATAGACTAATCATTTATGTTATTGTGATTGGTTTCCGCCCTTAGTACTTCAGATGGGCCATTGTTACGTGGGCCATGGTGGCCGTCGTTGGTCCAACCTACCATGAACATCTATAAATCCACGATGATAATTTTACCAGTTAGGTATTTGAAAACCTATGTTTAAATGTAGACATTTGTATGGACTGGTTTGGGTGACTGTGTTGATAATTGGATTTCGCTTTGATTAAAAATAACAATAACCAGTTATTTTTAAACCGGTTACAGTGAAGCTAATAAACAATCTTGTCTTTAAAGTCATTTTTAGGTTCTATTATTCTCACTGAATTATCGCCACGTAACAAAAGTCAACCGAGACTCCTCCGTGCTTCGGAAGGCACGTTAAGCCGTTGGTCCCGGCTGTCATTCGTGGATCTTTGACAGTCTTGACAGTCGTTACGAGTCGTCAGAAGGTCGAAAGTCTGACAACCAGTCTTACCAAGGGGTATCGTATTACCCAGTTACTGGGTTGTGGAGGTCAGATAGGCAGTCGCTCCATGTAAAATACTGGTATTCAGCTGCATCCGGTTAGACTGGAAGCCGACCCCAACATGATTGGGAAAAGGCTAGGCAGAATGAATGTCGTCGGGAGATTTGATAATTCGAATTTTCGCGAAAACCTATTGCGAGTATTGCGAAAACACGGGTAATTAGAAAATGATGATTCTATTATATATATTATCTTACTGGAAAAAGATAGGGTTTTTGCAAAACATGAGTCGCTCTAGTAATATTGCGCAACGAAACGTTAGCTATTATGAAATAAGATTGAACGCTGATTGGCCGGTGGGAGCGCCCAAAACGTTGAGAAATGAAAAATGAACAGGGTGGCCGGAACATTGACGTCCAAAAATAAAATTTAGTTCCCTCGTATCGTGGGGTATTCGTATCACCCCCATGTATGTTCCGCAATTTTTCATAGTTTGAGTCATGAATTTTTTTGCGAAAATTCTAATTATCAAATCTTCTTACGACATAATATTATATACAGCGAAAGGAACTTAGACCGCGTGTCCCACGACACCTCCCGCCTTTTTTTGTTGTTCAAAGATCTTGTATAATATGTAGTTTTGCAAAAACCAAATATCAAATCCTCTTTTTCGATAGGTCTTCCACACACCACAGCAGTTTAATAGCATGCCAAGTTATTAATTCAATTATGTAAGTACCTACACTCTTTATTCCTTCGTTAGTTCACAAAACACATACGTCATAATTAGTCACAATAGTCACTATACTTTAGATTGTTTATAAAAACAATCGTCTTGATACATAATGAACAATGTATGCGTACACTTTGGATTATTACATAACTGTCGGAGAGTTTACTCTGCATTCTTTTATAAGCAAACAACGAGCCATCGCCCACTTAGAAATGCTTTGACAATGTGCAGGGATAGTAGAAGTTTAAGTCCCTGTAATACACAATTTTTGTATGATCTGTGGGGTAGCAATAGCTTTCATTTTGACAGTTCAACTACATTCATTGGGTATATTGCATTAGTTGAGCAGAAACATTTTTCGAACATATGAAGCAATGGATTAGCAGTATTCTAAATCATTCAGATTGTGATTGAAGGTGTACCGTGTTACGCATTAGGGCTGCATTTAGTTCTTCATTGTAATAAAATGTTTTTTTGAATTTTAGGTGTAGGATTTTGAGTTTAACTTTTGTTGTATAAAGGAGGTTGATTGGATATTGTCTACCACCATCATCATCATCAACGGAAGCGAAGCTTGTTCAGGTCACGCTCAAAGAAATTTCAAGTATATCGGATCAATGAAAACCACCTCTTAACTACATAAATATTTTGATTTCTCCTACGTCACTTTCAGTATTTTTGAAAGTTTTAATCTCGATCCTCAGATTTCTCAAAAGATCTACTTTTAGACGTTCTTAAAAGTAAAAAAAAATCACTTGTCGCTAATTGCAGAAATTGCCGGTTTCTGAACTGAGAATTTGAAGTAGAGAACTTGCCAAACTCTAAATTATTTACCATTACATAAAGTGTACTTCAATGTAGCCCGTGAAAATTTCTTACATTTTTTGCAACAATTTTCCCCGCTGAAAAATCTCAACACTTCAAATTCTCAATTCAGCACCAAGTAAAAGTCACTACAATTCACCGTGAATCGATTTATTCAGCCTGAGATTTAGCGTCGATTAAAATTAAGTTATGAATATGACATATGATATGTTATTATATTCCGCCACACCTCTATGTACTAACTGGACCTTCTGCAACACACTTGACCAGTACCTGCATAAAAGTACATTACAACACGGTTACGTAACACTCAGCATGACGGACAAGACGTGATATCAGTATTAGATAGCAATCAATAAATGATCTGATGCTCACTGCATCTTAGGTAAGCTCGTTTTATTGAACTAACTTGAAAATATTATGTTTGTTTTGTCCTTATGTAAGGATTAAGTGGAACGTGGATTTGGTTTTATTTATTTATTTATTATTTATTTATTTATTCAACTTACACACACTATCTTTATAGGATGATCCCAATTCAATAGTGGTTTGCAATCACACACTAAATAATTTAAATAAACACTTACGGCTAATACTTAAATATAACTTTAAAAGCAATTTTTTTAATGCTATAAAATCTTAACCTTAATTATAAAATCAGACTTATCACTGAATACTAATACTTACATATAACTAACAAAAATCAACAAAACTCTTGCGAATTCACTCAGATTGCACGAAAATATGTCAATTTTCTCATGCACTTCATTTAGCACACATATTGTGCGGGTGAGAGGTGTTTTTGATAGCAGGTTGGTTTTGGCAGTTGGCACGGCCAGCAGAGGCGGTCGCGGAGGCGGTTATTTTTGATTCGTTCACGTACCTATGTTACACTGAACATTAACCTTAGTATTGCACGGTGTATACCTTTAACATATACCGCAGCGGAGCGATGGAGTAGTGCGGAGAGGAATTGCGGACTGAGCGGAGCTAGGCAGAGTTCACGCAACGAATACCTAATTTGTGTTTTTTTCTGCTTCCCCCCGCTTCGCTTCCCGGTTTTGTATGAATTTTTAAACTTGTTCTAAATAAATCCCTGTCTACTGAAGCGGAGCGGAGGAGATATTATGCAATTCCATTGGTTAATAGTCACACAGCTCCGCTCCGCTCCGCTCCTCTCCTCTCCGCTCCAGTGGACATTCAGACTAATGAAGCTCATTGACTTAACAATCATTTGATTACCAGTAATCACAATCACACGCAAATTCTTCTACAATAATCTCAACAATTTATCCATCCATTGTAAAATTACTTACATTAAACAAAATTACCTGCTTTAGCCGGCGAATACACAGAATACCCGGCGACGAGTGATTAATTGCTAATGTTTAGTCATTTACGCTAGTAATTAGCCTGTCTCTCGAATTGATTGGTGGTACTACCGTTAAGGATTCCTCGCATTTCTCGTGGGTATTATGGATAATGCCTAACAGGTGCTTGTCGGTTAGGGGTGAATTTGATTAAGGGCCGATAAGACGTCAAATTGCTTAGCAAGATCCGCCGTTATATCGAAACTACTGCAGCATTAGTACATCCTACTATAAATACATACTTAGAATAGGTACATCTCTGCCCATCCCTTCGGGGAAACAAGGCGTGATGTTATGTCATGTTATAATTAGTTCAACCGATACCACAACGCAAAACCATAAAAAAACACCGTTAGGTTTAGAAAATAATAGGTCACCTACATCAAAAGTAGATTACGGTCAAGTGCTTAAAATCGTCACTTTCACACATGTGTCGATAAATAATATAAACATTGTTATCAGAATAAAATCAGGCTATCTACCACTCAATTGGAAACTCGTGCCCCGTTTGATACGAAAGTGTCGGACAGTACAGTGCACTGTCGATTTTCATTTTACTGGACTGTGACGAATTAAAATTGAATTGTGCGAATGGCTGGTAATGAAGTGTAGGTATGGGGTTTATGGATCACGCGATTTTTGAAGTGATGTTTTTTTTACAGTTTTGTCTTCTTTTTTGTAGTTTTTGAACCCAGATAGGTAGATGTCTGTGTGTTCTTTAATCAACTGTGTACAGTTGCTGAGATCTCATAAAACATTAATAAAATATTGTGAGTATAACTTTGGCAAAAGTACTTATCGTTATTTTTAAGCCTGATTTTTTTTCTTCTCAATATTAGAATACAAAAATAACTAACGTGTCACAACAAATACAACTGACAAAGACAGCTCAATAACTAGGTTCCCATTTTTTTTCTAAGAAACTAAGAACTAATTAAACAATCAATAAAATATTTAATAATTATCTATTTGAATCTTGATCAAGTTAGTCTCCCTCTAAACGACGCATGAAATAATGTTATCATTTCTCAAAATGATAACGCTGTTAGATTCGAATTTTATTTTCACTAATAATATATTATCGCTACACGAACTCCGTTGATTTAAATCTACATTTGTAAAATAATACTTTAAAGTTTTTTAATTACATTTTTAAATGTCATGGCGAACATAAAAACTTAGATTATGTTAAAAATACCTACCTACCTAAAACTTAAAAAAAAAGAACTAGTCTTAGTGAACATTAAATCTAGATTAAACATCTATTTATAACTAAACAGTCAAGTGGAATTTGGTATCAGAAGGCATAAACCAGTAGAAAATAAATAAACATCCATTCTTACAATTATACGACTCAAACTCAAACTCAAAGCATTTATTTCAAACTAGCTGCTGCCCGCGGCTTCGCCCGCGTGAGTGTCGGATGTTACCCCATACATCCCCATGGGTTTTAAGTATAAATATTGAGTTTCGAGTTAATCGGACAGCGCGTTAAAATTCTTCCATACAAACATTGACACCCCCCAACCTTTTAGGGGGTAATTTAGAAAAAACAAAAAACTACAAACTTTATAATTTATTTAGTGCGATGTTTCATGTTTATTACCTCAAGGAATAAGATTTTTCATACAAACTTTCATCCCTTATTTTACCTAACTACCTACCTAATTTCGAAAAATCCTGATACACGTTATTCTTAATTTTTGGGTTAAGTATAAATATTGAGTTTCGAGTTAATCGGACAGCGCGTTAAAATTCTTCCATACAAACTTTGACACCCCCCAACCCCCCTTTAGGGGGTAATTTAGAAAAACAAAAAACTACAACCTTTATAATTTATTTAGATAACTATTCGTGCGAAGTTTCATGTTTATTACCTCAAGGAATAAGATTTTTCCTACAAACTTTCATCCCTTATTTTACCCCCTTAGGGGTTGAATTTCGAAAAATCCTGATACACGTTATTCTTAATTTTTGGGTTTAAGTATAAATATTGAGTTTCGAGTTAATCGGACAGCGCGTTAAAATTCTTCCATACAAACTTTGACACCCCCCAACCGTAGGATAGGGTACTTTTCCGGGATAAAAAGTACCCAGTGTGGTGCCCAGGATATTAAAGAATAATTATACCAAGTTTCATCGTAATCGAACCGGTAGTTTTTGCGTGATGCCTGAACAAACAGACAGACAGACAGACAGACAGACAGACAGACAGACAAAAAAATTTGTAATAAAATTTTTGGGTTCGGTGTCGGTCTAGTAACACCCCCTGCCATTTATTTTTTTGATATCTTCAATGTACAGAATTTTCACTTCTACAGATTTATTATAAGTATAGATAAAACAATTACGGGTAGGTACTTTTGAATTGTCAAGGGGTCGGTCAGTCAGAAAAATGAAGCTAGTTGCCCATTTCAAAGCGTAGTAGGTTCCTATGGAGATGAGAGGGAGATGTCAATGTAACCATATAAACTTGTGTTCTTTTATAATAAAGGGCAGTATAGCAACAGCATTCGTTGTATCACTTACTCCTAATATCGCCCATCCGTACATGGCGACCGTGACAGCGTAAACGCTAGCAGCGTACCTATGTTTACATTTCTTTGACCAAAACGGGTGTCGCAATGTATTGTAACGAGACCAATCTCGTACTGGGACTTAGCGTGGTCACTATTCTATTTTGTGAATATTTACCACGACAATCACAAAATGGGTACAACTAATACGAAGGAAGAAGTTATAGTTCCACAAAACGCAGCAGGTGGAAGTAACAGCGCTGACATCACGCAGCTGACGATACATGCCAGCACAACAAACATCATTTTAATCGTGTTACTTCTTATAGCATCGTTGGCGTTTTTGTATGGTATCTTCAGAATCTACAAGAATTGCCATCAGAAATGGATGGGTAATGAGATCAGGAAGGACAGATTGCGATGTTCTATATGGAGACGTAGAGCTGACGCAGAGGAAATGCGGACGAATGCCAGAGGCTACAAGAAGGACACTGAGGACGTCATCTGAAGAGTTAAAAACCCAGGGTTTACGAAGAAAAGTGCGCGAAAGTTGTATTCGTAATGTGTCAGTGCGTGGTTATATATAAGGTGTTGTCTATTCTCTATTAGTAGTAAACGTGTAATAGCATAAAATATACATGACATTATTTTAGTGGACTAAAATAAGTGACAAATGAAAATAAAATGAACGCTGGAGTGTATGCAGTATAAAATAATGGTATGTAATTCAGTACCTACTAAGAAAATAGAAATAAGTATTTATGTTAAATGGCAGAAAACTTAAAAACATTGTACGACAAGTTATTTGAAATCAGAAAATATTTGATAAAGATAGGTCCAGATAGAAGAAAAGGTAACATTATAGTCGTAAAATTAGCAGAGGCAGACAACTTAGTAAAAGAGTACAACTTATTTTTAGAATATTATTCAAAATCGAAAAGCACCGTATGTGAGAGTGAATGTTCGCATATTCACGAGCTTTGCGCAAATTTTGATCATTTATATGAACAAATATTAGAATTGTGCTCACAGAAACCTAGTACGGCAGATAAAATGGCAACTACTTGTAAATTTGATTTAAAAATTGCTTTAAGTTTATTACCAGTTTGTACAGACGATGAGGCTAGCGTAAAGCAACTTATAGATGGCATAGAGTATTACAAAACAGAGTTAGACGAAAATTCACAAGGAAAACTGTTAAATTTCGTATTAAAAAATAGACTCTCACAGACCGCAAAATTGAAATTAGCGACTTCATATGTCAATATTGACGACTTTATAGCTGACTTGAAGATTCAGTTATTGCCTAAAAAATCGGCTACAGCAATTCAACGAAAGCTGCAAAGTCTTAGGCAAAACGATTTATCAATCGATGATTTCGGCAAAAAAATTACGGAATTGTTTGTTGATTTGACGATCTCTCAATCGGGGGCCAACGAGGCCAGTTTGAAAGTTTTAAAGCCAATTAATGAGAAGCAAGCAATCAAATGTTTCTCAGATGGATTGAGAAATCGACGACTTAGTACAATAATTTCAGCCAGAAATTTTACATCATTGAAAGATGCAGTACAGGCGGCCATCGATGAAGATATAACAAGTCCATCAACATCTTCCGATATTTTAACGATGAATTATAGAGGGAGATCGTCTTATAACTGGTCACAGCGGAGAGGCCGCTTCTCATACGCAGGTAGAGGACGCGCACGTGGCAATCAACAGGTTATCCAAAACCAAGACGAACAGCAGGATCAGGTTCGGAGAGGATCGCAGGCAAGCTGGCGCCGGTCCACCCGACCATTTCATGGAAACAGAGGTAGGTCCAATTATAGCACCTCCAGGGATCAACACATACATACATTGGATGACTCAGAAACGCAGGAAAATACAGAAACAGAACAGCGGAATGAGGACCAGTTTTTTCGGGACTAAAAATATAATTTTATCATGCAATAACGTAGGCTACGTAAATATAAAATCGCATAACCATTATTCATACCAATTATTAGTAGACACCGGTGCATCCATATCTGTCATAAAGTATAAACAAATTCTCGACCAAAACATTCCAATCCATATCGAGAAGACACTTGTAAACGGCATCGGGGGCAAAGTACAGGCCATAGGATATGCTTATTTGCGCCTAGTTATTGGAAATCAGACCCTACAACATAAGTTCTATGTTTTTAAAACATTGCCTTGTAAAGGTAGTGGCATACTGGGACAAGACTTTTTAAGCAAGTATAAATCAGTATTAAATTACGGTAACCAAACTTTGTTACTATGGAATAACAACTCAAAGGTATCATTACCATTAATAATGACAAACAATCATTTTAATATACCGGCAAGATCAGAGTCTATTCACTTTATTCGAACGTGTGAGATAGAAGAATGTGTAGTTAATGGAACAGAACTGCGAAAGGGGATCTTTGTTGCAAATACTTTAGTTAAGCCCACGAATGGGAAAATACCAATTAGGATTTTAAACACCACGGAGACAGATTTAGTCTTGACAACAATTAGTCCAACACTTTACAAAGCAAGCGAGTATGATGTATGTTCATTTCAAGAAACCAATAATAATGCTGATCGTGTCAGAAAGGTATTCGCTTCGCTATCGCTGAAACATTTAAATAAAGAGGAGCAATTGTCCATAGAGTCCATTTGCGCAAAATATGCAGATATTTTCTTCCTACCAGGTGATAAATTAGGAACAACTAAATTATATGAACACTCAATAACATTGAAACCAAACGTGGCACCAGTGTACGTTAAGCCCTACAGAATGCCGCATTCACAGAAAGCCGAATTAAAAAAACAAGTGGACAACTTATTGGAACAAGAAATTATTGAACCCTGTTCCAGTGAGTGGTCCAGCCCAGTACTCCTAGTGCCTAAAAAATCAGACGCAAACGGGGAAAAAAAATGGCGGTTAGTTATAGATTACCGTAAGCTCAACACTTGTATTCAGGATGATAAGTTTCCACTGCCAAACATCACGGATATACTAGATTCCTTGTGTGGATGTATTTATTTCACACATTTAGATTTAAACCAAGGATTTTTTAACGTAGCGTTAAACAAACACAGTAGGAAATATACTTCATTTAGTGCAGACGGTGGTCAGTATCAAATGACAAGAATGCCTATGGGACTCAAAACTAGTCCCAGCTCATTTTCGCGTATGATGACCATGGCAATGACCGGGCTATCCTACGACAAGTGCTTAGTGTACCTAGACGATCTTATTTGTATGGGACGGAACTTAACTGACCATAACAAAAATTTAATAGAAGTATTCGAAAAGATGCGCAGTGCCAACTTAAAATTAAATCCCACTAAATGCGATTTCCTTAAGAAAGAGATGCTTTATTTAGGCCACGTGGTGACAGGCAATGGTATATTGCCGGACCCAGATAAGATTAAAATAATTAAAGAGTATCCAGTTCCTAAAAGTACGGACGAAGTGAAACGCTTCGTTGCTTTTGCAAACTACTATAGAAAATTTATAGACCACTTTGCCGACAAAGCCTATCATTTAAACCTTTTAAGTAAGAAAAACACTAAATTTAACTGGGATAGCAACTGTCAAACGTCATTTGAAACTCTAAAACAGAGTATGATGTCACCGCCAATCCTACAGTACCCAGATTTCTCAGAACTAAATCAATTCATAGTACAAACCGATGCATCTGGGTACGCAATTGGGGCAGTACTATCAAATTCAAATGGCAGACCAATAGCTTACGCTAGTAGGAGCCTTAACAAAGCGGAAAAGAACTATCCCACTATAGAGAAAGAACTCTTAGCTGTAGTTTGGGCTGTCAAATATTTCAGACCCTATTTATACGGTCGTACATTTAAAATACTAACCGACCACAAACCCCTTGTATACTTATTTAATTTAAAAGACCCATCTAGCAGGCTCTTTAAATTTAGACTAGCTCTAGAAGAATACAATTACGAAATAGAATACGTAAAAGGGAGTGAGAACTGCGTAGCAGACGCGTTATCGAGAATAAAAATTACGTCAAAAGAACTTAAAGAAATGAATGAGTGTCTGTGTGCAATAATGACTCGCGCTCAAAAACGAAAATTAGATGCTATCGCCCCGGAAGATGAGTTGCCCACCGACAACTTGCCAGTTCAACCACATGTAGTGGAAACTCATATCAAACCAAGAGGCGCAGTAGAGTTAAGATTTGCACCCAGTAGCAGTCTTAAGAAGCTAAAGAGCGATAGCTCAGTAGTGTTACAAACACACATAATATTATTGTATAATGCCCAAATGAAAACTATATTCATAAACTCGGCATCTCAATCACAAACTACGCGAGCCGAGTTTGCGAGAGAGCTGAGTGATCTATGTAACAAGCTAAATATAGAAGAAGTATACTTCATTAAAAATTCGAATAATAAAATTTTTGTAGAGAAATTAACTAGTGAGATAAGAAAACAAAGCAACTGGAAAGGGCCCAGATTATGTATATTAAAAGATGTCGAAAGAATAGAGGACAAAGATGATAGGAAAGTGATACTCAACGACTTTCATCTTTTGCCCACTAGTGGGCACGCGGGCATGAGAAGAATGCTGACTAATATAAAAAAATACTATTTTTGGCCAGGCTTAGAAAGTGATGTCAAAAATTATGTCAAAAAATGTGTTCAATGTCAGAAGCATAAGTATACAGTTCAGGTGAAAGAGCCAATGGCAATCACCACAACTGCTCATTCGGCTTTCGATAAAATCTTCTTAGACTTGGTAGGACCATTAGACAAAGACAGCAACAATTTTTCTTATATATTGACATTGCAATGCGAGCTGTCCAAGTATGTATGTGCGTATCCCCTCGTCACTAAAACCTCTACAGAAGTAGCACGCACCTTCGTGGATAACTTCATACTTCAACATGGCATCCCGAGGGAGATAGCTACCGACAGAGGCACAGAGTTCATGTCCGAGACCGTGACACAGGTTTGTGAATTACTACATATTAAAAAGTTAAACTCAACTGCGTATCATCACCAAAGCATCGGAGCGCTAGAGAACTCGCATAAAAATCTAGGTGCATTTTTGCGAATCCAAGCAGAAGGAAAACCCGAATTATGGAGTACTTGGTTACCATTCTGGTGCTTTGCTTATAATACGACAGTTCACTCGTCAACAAAATTTACACCATTCGAACTCGTATACGGTAGAAAGTGTAACTTGCCCAATAATTTGGAAAAGTGTGTAGAGCCTCTATATAATTACGACAGTTACCCGCTTGAACTTAAGTACCGCCTACAGGTTTCTCAAACCGAAGCGCGGGAAAATTTGATAGCCAATAAAATAGGCAGAAAAAGTAGATACGACCAGCATGTAAATCCAATACGCTACAAGCCAAACGATCAAGTTTTAATTAAAAATGAAACTGGCAATAAACTTCAACAATTATATTCTGGACCTTACAAGGTGATTAGAGATTTGTCACCAAATGTTGAGGTCAATTATAAGGGAAAACCCGACATTATTCACAAAAACAGAACGAAACCGTATCATGTTTAAGATAAAAACAATAAGACAATTAATTACCAATGCTATAAGCACTTAACAATAGCTATTATACAGGTCAGCAGAAAACGGAGACGAATAATAAGCGCCAGCTGTGCGCTCATAGGTACTCAGGGATTGATTGTTATTATAAGTATGTAACCACTTATTATTGTATAACTTTGTATACCAAACATAACGAACATATGTACTACGATTATGTTATAACTATATTTTATACGTGTTAGCCTAAGAGTATCAATGTTTAATTTGTGCTTATATTGTATCCATGCAATAAAATAAAAGTAAACTTTTATTTTATTTTAGTTTTAGGGAGGAGATGAGAGGGAGATGTCAATGTAACCATATAAACTTGTGTTCTTTTATAATAAAGGGCAGTATAGCAACAGCATTCGTTGTATCACTTACTCCTAATATCGCCCATCCGTACAGAGAAGAACGGGCAAGAAACTCCACGGACACTCTTTTAAATCAAAATATATGTTACAAAATATTTGTTAAATCATTCATGTTGAAATTATACATGTGAGAACAATGTAAAAAGACGTGCACGTTAAAAGCGTCCGTAATAAAAATATAGAAACAATTCAAAAATTAAAATAAGCCGTGGCAGCTAAGAGTTCGTTCAACTGTTTGTGTTCCAGTAAAGACTACTGGAAATTACAGCACAGATTGAGAAGAGATTTGGCAGAGAAATAGCTTAGTGCTTTAAGGACATTTAAGATACAGGCTGGAGCTGCTTAAGTTCTGAGTTGAGCTGCACGATTACTGACAAATCCTTGAACTTACTGGACAGACACGACTTTTCCTTAAAAAAACCGTTTCAGACACTAATATCGTTACATGATCTGACCAGGATTATGTCTGGACTTTAAAAGACATTGGCTACTGAGTTTGTTTCGCCATTTATTCTCAGGGGTAGTCAGATATAGGTAAGGTCGACTCCGTTTAGCTTATTTTACATTTTTAAATGACTCGTAAAAGTCATTCCGATATCCTATTTTTACAGAATAAATAATTTCATTTCATAAAAATAGATACTTACATAATAACTTATAAAACTACTTAGGTAATTCATTCATAAAAAAATGCAAAATGATGTACTAACTTAATTACAATATGGCGTCGAATTTCATTTTTATTTCATTCATTTCATCAAAAATAATTTCATTATTAATAAAAGGAGGTCTTTCACAAGGGGTCAAAAAGTGTATCACGAGTCAAGGTAAAGGACATGAAAAATCTATAAAACAATTTCACAACTTTCTACATAATTTTAATACTAAAAGGTTTATAGTTCTATAGTTCAAAAGGTTTTCGGAACAACTGGTTGCACAATAGTTGCTTAACCGTCGCAATTATCCTCAATAAGAACGAAAATTAAGTTTATTTATAGTGAAACACCTGTTAATTGGGCTGACCGATCGAGCCTTAATTGCGATTTTTTTGCAACGGTTGTGCAATAATTGCTGTCAGAATTTAATTGTGTTATAAGTTATAATGTTTCTATTATATCGGTTTCTGTACGGTTGTTAACTGTCATTAATTAAGTAGAGGGGCGGATTCAAATAGCCTTCATGTGTGGCGAATGTGGCGATATTTATTTGTAACATGTTGGCAATCCAATAAGGGGATGTAGAAGAGTTCATTTACAACCAAATGACCCCATATGACTCCTATACAAATGTCAAACAATTTCCAGTATTAACCTTTGATATTTTTATTTCATTTTGTTTAAAATATTAAATGTCATATAACTCTAAAATGGTTGACATTTGCAACTAATTTGGTATAAGTTAATTAACGAAGGGCGTTCCCGTCAACCCGCAATAGTATAGCGTCCATAGATGTTACAAAAAATATTAAATAGATACGTAAAAGAAACACTCTGTACACGCACACTTGTCTCTCAACGTGGAAAGACAATTGCGACACGTTTAATATTTTCAATAAAATTAATTTTTTTTGTGAGTTTTTTTTTTTTTTGCATGTTTGGACACAATACTATTGCGGTTTAACGGGCACGCCCTTCGATACATACTGTATATACTTGTGCTAGTAGTGGGTTATGGTCAATAGTAAGTAGCTCTATAAGTTTCTTTTCTGCTAATAACTTCTTCTGTCCTTGTCACTTTGGGGTCAGTAGATATTTTTCCATTCTATTATCATCTGTCAGTTGTCACCTGTCTCCTTAACATTAAGTTAGAACCTTTATCTTCTTAATTATCATTTCTCACGCTATCCATTCATCTTTCATTATGATTTCTTTTATATATTTTGTTTAAATTGATTAAATTAGAATCATTAGTACTGTCACATTTGCATGCCATATGTAGGCGGAAGAACTATTGTGTATTTGTTATAAAATCTGTAAAATACCTACCATATTTCAGGAAAATAAATGAATCTATCTATCTATCTCCCTCTTCTTCTCTATCCATCAAAATGTGTCTGTCCTCCGAATAACATGTACCTAAGGCTGAGGCTACGTTAGGCCGCGACGCGACCTGCGACACATGAACGATTAAAACAAATAAATGAATGATCATGCAAGATCGCTAGTAATATTTGATTTCTTTATGCGATAGGAACAACATTACTGTAATCACGGCATCGGCTACATCAAAATATCAGCGAAATTGAAGCGAATTTATTAGAAAAATTCTCACTTGCACGACTAGTTCAATAGTGCTACTAAATATGCGTGTGGCTACATTATGCGTATATAGTAAACCGCGAAGGATAATGTGTACTGTAGCCACGTTATCGCCGAATAAACGCCGGATTTTCGCTTATAATGTAGCCACACCATGTTTATCTCGTTTCGCTCTTCCAGTCGCATCGCAAATCGCTGCCTACTGTAGCCTCAGCCTAAGTCGACTCTAACAAAAGAATTTCTGAGATAACTTCACGGTAGAACAATTACCGTTGTCTTTTCCATCCTTCTCTATTAGATTGTCATTTCAGGAGTCAGCCCAAGGACGTAAGTATAGCTTTAAATTGAGTACCACAACCTGATACTCAGTAGATATTGGAACAAACCGAAAAAATAAAAACAAGTGAAAACGCTCCAAAAAAAACGGCACATCACAACAGAGATTCTAATCTAAAAAAATCCGTAACCGTAAATCTAAAACCGTCTAGCCGCAAAATAGGCGCACTATCGATACTTTGTAATTAAATTCTCACTCAGTTTATTTTTAACTGAAGTAGGTCAAGTTGTACGTGACTGAGTGGTTAAAGTTAACTGATGGTGATGGTTAGATAGTTTAGTCAGATAGATGTCGGAAAGGAAGCGAGATTTTGATGACTTTGAGTGAATATTTTAAGCGTAGTTTATTTTTTAAGGTTTTCTACTTACGAAGGTGTCCGTTGTCGTAAAACTTTAAAATTAAAGAATTTAGGTACACATGGCTACATATTAAGCTATCCATTTCCAGTATATGCTGACCTCTCAGTGTACGGAAATCCTATACAGTGCGAGATCAGCTTATACTGGAAATGTATAGCTTGATACTCGTATGTAGTGTACGTGCTATTTTTCGTGCCTTCGGAAGGTAAACACGTTAGAACGTATTTAAAATCCTTAAGTTAGGACTTATTCAGACAAATAATCATTTTTATTTTTATTATGTTTTTTTTTATCTGCACGTAAAAGTATTGGGATGATGTATTAGGATGCGTTTTCGCCTATGAAGAAAATCTTAAACAGACTCATGTACTTGTAAATTAAATTCAAGTATCGCAACACAGGTATGACAATTTCGCAATATCAACCTTCTATCTCTAAACTTGCTTGGATATACTTAATAAACAAGTATTCAACTAACAGGTATTTTCTATCCTTGCTTACCCCGACATTTTGACCCGACATACATACATAAATAATAATACCAGACTATTTATTGTCCCAAATAATAATAATGTCCCAGTGCAGGGCAAAGGCTTCTCCTACAGAGAAGGCGCGAGCATTCATCACCCCGATTGCTGAAAATGGGATGGCTATTTCAGATATTTAACAAATACATAACAACCACACACACACACATGATAAACTTTTAAGGGCGCACCGAGCTTTTTCTTTACGTGTAAAGAGTAAAGAAAATAACCACACTTTTGTACTTTTTTATGTTTTTCGTTGTTATTTTCATCATATTGCTCTTAAATAAAAAACTATCGTGTATAAACGCTCCAGTCAACTATGAACTTTATTTTAGTAAGTAAATGGATCATAATATGAAATTACTTATTAATATAAAAAATTAGGGAAATAGAGGAAAATGTGACTCGTTAAGAGGTAACTTTGCGAATTTATTCTATCAACCCAACTTTATCAAATCGTGTTTCCACTGCATATACTGCCTAGTATATATCCCCAGTAATACCAATATATTTCCCTAAATATTAATTTAATCGTTTACTACTTCAAACGAGGGTTATAAAAACGTGTTTTTGTGTATAAAAAGCTCGGTGCCCCCTTAATGTTCCCACTGCTGGGAGTCTTCTTAGGGGAATGGGCCATAGTTCACCATACTGTGCCAGTACGGGTTGGTGACCTGACATAAGTAGCAAGGATCCAGGCATGCAAATTCTTCAGGACTATTGATCTATTCGTTCAGTTGCTATGGTGAAACGGGAATTTATGAAAACGGGTCGTGTCAGGAACAAGCTTTCCCGAAGTCATTGGTTTATTTTTGTTTTTTTGCTGGGTTGTAAATAAACAAGCAAGTTTATTGTCAATCAATCTGGCTATATTACCATGGCAAGGTGAATATATTTTTTCATAACTTTATTTTTAGAACATTGCGACTCCTTCATCCATTACCTCCAGTTTCTTAAGCTGTTGTTCCAATACATTCGTTACTGTTCTCTATCAGATTATTCAGAAGAGATTATATGAAGATAACTTTAAAACTATAACTATTACTTTCAAACAACAGCAAAGTCAATAGAAACGGGTATGGTGGTAATACACACTACTACTCTCCAACCTTGTACGAGCTGATGAAAGAGAAAAAAACCTTTCCATGGCGTCTGACCATAGTTTTCAAAATTTCAGACGGGCAATTGCTGAAATTTTAAGAACAGAATCTGTCTCAATCTGTCAAAAATACATTTTTAACTTTCATTATCAGATTGCAACTAGATTCTGAACGTTTTTAATACAGAAATTGGCCTTCAGGTGTGATTCCAACGTCACGCATGTTCGCATTTCAAAGTGAATCAAATGCGCAATAAAAGTCATAAATGTCAAGCATTCAAATTGGGGCGCAAGTTGTAGTCGATATGACGTATACACGAACCTTATCACTGCTCGTAAACTAACAAATGACCTAATTGAAAGACGTTACATGATTTCGATTGCGACGAACTAATAAAATCAGATTGGGTCACGATAAAAAGTTTGATGAAATAGCAATCACCCGAAATGATAATATGACTTGAACTGTTCCAGCTCGCAAAGAATAAGGAGAAATATTCAGAGTTGATAACAAACCTTCATTAATTGGAGATTCACAAAAAGAAGAAGAAGAAATAATAAGTATAGTTAAGATAGTAAAGATGGATGTTTTGGATTTAAATTCTTGAAAAGAAACTATTAAAAAAGTGTTACTTTATTAATATTATAAATGCGAAAGCGAGTTGGTTTGTTTGTTACGTTTTCACGCTAAAACGGCTGAACAGATTGCGAAGAATATTGGCACATGGGTAGACCATGACCTGGATTAGGACATAGGATACTTTTTATCTCGATATTCCTACGGGATGGAGACTTATGCGGGTGAAACCGCGGGGCGCAGCTAGTTTAAGATAATTCCAGAAGATTGTGTCAAACTATTTACATTGGCGTACCTTCAAACGATTCACCAATTGATGGAAATCACAGAGAACTTTCGCTTGTTGGTTAAATTAAATGAAGTATACTGCAGGCGCAGGAAGGGTTGAAGGCATATTCACGGTTCCCATGATATACCTACTATATATAGTATAGTATATATAGTAGTATAGTGTAGGCATTCTACGAAGAAATACTGGCAAGAAACTCTATAGAATTCAATTACTTCATAAAATTGCACATTATATCATCGACTCACCTTGGATTTTGATTATAAAAACAAATTAGTACGTAGGCGTTAATACTTAGACCAATCAAGTTATTAATTCTAACAATCAATTCAAAAGATTATGAAGCACACACAATATTGACAAAAATCTCATATTTCCTACTGTAACCATTTGCAATGACACAAATCTCGAATACAGAAACCACAGACAAGGTAAAATCAATCCTGTAGATGAAGCAATACAGGCTTCTGTGGCATGAGACAAAGCTGCAGTTAAACATAAAACACTTGAGAATAAAGTGAAGGATCCAAAGCATTTGGCCTCTGAACTAAGTATCTAATAATATAATATTATTTCCGTACAACGACGCACCTACCACGGTATCAAAAATCGATACCATAGTGCATTAGTTCAAAGCTAAATGGTTATAAACCTTGTAATGTTAAACATAACCTTCAAGGGAAAATCCTTAAAGGTATCGTTAATATTATATCTGCGAAAGTAACTCTGTCGGTCTGTCTGTCTGTTACCTTTTTATGCCATATCGGCTAAACAGATTTTGATTAAATTTGGTGGTAGGTACAGTTCAATTCAAACTTAATCGCGGCTCGGAACATGAGGCGAGTCGCTGCGCAGTAACAATTTTATGTGTCAGCGGGGGTGAGGGGTACGGTACTGCGCAGCGAGTAGCTAACTTCCGAGGCGCCATTTGAATCGAACTGTAAACCATGAATGAATACGTTACCATGGTGTATAGCTTTCAACTCCTGGGCAAAGCGGGAAAAACCTTCTTTCACTGCCTCATTAGTCTACCAATGACGACTGGACTACTGGATTAGATTTTCAGGTCAGGCAGAGATTCACTGGTTTCGTTCACCAGGAATTTCTCAGTAGTAGGCTGGAGTCTGGATATATGCCCGATTAACATGACTGGCGAACAAACAGGCGCGACGCGACTTTAACAATACAATTTCTAAGAAAACTTGACAGTTGAACAATTACCGGTGTCGCGTCGCGCGGCAAGTCGCGCCAGTGTGTACGAGCCTTTAATGTTGAGTTATATGGTATGAGCAAAGGAAATTCCTTAAAGGCATTGTTTCCCTAAAGCAAGTAAAGGACACAGGCCATATTGCACGTTGATGCATGCTTGCAGTCTGTTAGGTCAGGTCAATTCAAAGGCTCTTTCCTCAAAAGGCCATTCCAGACGATGCCCTACATTGTTGCACAAACTTACATCATTCTGAACCACGATGTCAGTAATTTTAATGAGAGCACGATCTAGTATGTATTTGAAAAGTGACAACGCCATTTTGTTTAAAAATCAAGCAGGTAATAACTCTCAAAATTGTCTTTGAAAATTTGTATTTAATTACTTATAAAAAAAAATCGTTGAATCTGGGGAGACTAATTTAGAATAATATGGAGAGTTCCGAATGAACAATTTTCAGAGTTGTATAAAGAACCATAGAACTATGAGGATAAACAGATGAAAGCATTATGACAATTGTAAATTAAACATAACATACGTAACAATCCGGCCTGTAATCTCCGAAGAGTTAGGTAGAGGTGTACCTTAGTATATCCATTGAAACTCAAACTCAAACTCAATTTTAGTATTCGGGTGCAGTATACTTTAAAGGTATCGATGTCCTGCTGCAAAACTCCTGCGTATTTTACCATTTAATCACAGTTCTCGTCATAAGCCTAAAGATAATGGAATATCCAAACCCTGAGTCATCCGATTTGCAATCATTACAAAATTCCTTTTGGTAACTATAGAAACTTCTAGAAACTTTCTAGCATCTATCGTTGATGGATCGGTTTTAATATCTAATCAATTTCTAAGAATCTGTGCTGTTTTGTTGCAGATTAGAATTTACTATAGGCCTAAAATGAAGTGTTATAACTAAGTGAATTCCTTATGATAAGCTTGATACTTGTTCACAGAGTGTTATTGTAATTTTTACCAGATGCAACGGTTTCTTCTCATGCAGATGGAACAAGCATACTCCAAATGTCCGTTTCTATATACATTATACGTACTCTTACGGATCGCTCTGCTTACTAATTGTTACATATGGTATTGTCTGGTCTATCTGGTTATTTGAAAAGACTGTCAATACTCAATTGGAAACGAAAGGGATCTCTAATAGTAGACCAGAAGGACTAAGATATCTTCAAAGATTTGAGATATATTATTGTAATCATGTGAATACACTGCACAATGGTTACAATACTGTGAATCACATTGCATATTTAGAGCATTAATAAACATGTCAATGTCACATCAAGTAATGCTCAGAAAAAAACCCTTTACAATACTCATACCGAATCTACGCAGAATAATTGCAAAATTCCCTAATGATATCAATATTGAAACCTCAATGACGCCATTAAAGACCTCAGTCATCTTGACCTCAAAGTTTCTAGGTAGATTCGTGACTGAAAAATGTTAGTCATTCTAGTATATTGTTTTTAGATACGGATATTGGATTAGCATAAAAAGATGAGGTGTTTACATGCCTAAGATAAGAAGAGATGAGTTTATTATGTGGGAAGCGTGAGGTCGTGCAAATAGTACTAACATGACTTGGGTCAAGTACTAATAAATGGTTCTCGGTAAAAAAAATCTTATTCTCATAACGTAAAAGATGATGGTATGACTAATAGAAATAATAATGAAAGGGGAGACGAAGAAGATTCATCAAAAGACGAAGACAATCGTGGTTCTGAAATATGATCGTTAGATAGGATAGACATTGTAAAAAAAATACAAACATAACTATATGCAAATAGATAGATAGAAGAATAATTTGGCTTATTGGTGATTCGCACGAATTTACTCGTCCGGGCGAATCTTGAGGCGAGTCACACGAAGCTAATTTATTTGTAGACGAATCGACAACTTCAGAAATCGATTCGCCTACAAATAAATTAACTTCGTGCGAATCGCCTCAGGAAAAAATAATATTACTTAAAAGTGTAGATTCGCGCGAGTAAATTCTTGCGAATCACCAATATGCCAATAATTTCATGAAAAGGAAAAAATATAGCGATAGAATGTGATGTCAGAGCGGCTTATGAATACGGTGTCCCCCTGACACAGTATTCATGTGGACTTCAAACAAAGTTATTTGTAGATAAATATCTAGGCGTAGGCCGTAGGTAATGTTTTCTTAAAGAAGACACACAGAGTGGCTTAGCTTCTGTTTAAAAAAATGTAAACTAATAATCTCACTTCTATATAGCAAGCAAAAAATAATTAAGTAAGTTGCATTTTTTACGTAAGAGTCATGCCACAGTAACCCAAAACGGAAACCGTTACATCCTCTCTCTAATCTCCGCAAAAATAATTTAAATTACAAATAACCCGTAAAGTTCATTTCAAAGTACCGTTTATGTAAAACAATGAAAATTGCTATGTATATCATTAGTTATATGAATATGTATGGCTCTGCCTTGACCGATTTTACCGACTTCCTCATTCTAAGAATTGTTTTGAACGGGTATTATTTAAAGATGCTCATGCTTTTTAAAATTTGTAGCTTTATCAGGAGCTGACGTGGTTTCGCTAAGTGCTTTAATTGTTTTTTCGTCATGGTGCCTACTATTTTTTGGTATAGTTCAAGGATCTATGTAATTTTCTGATAGATAATAATTGCATGTTTTAGCAAGTTCAAGATCATTCCTATCGTTTATGTTATTGCGTGCATCTGTTGGTAATTCTTCGCTTTATGCATGTATCAATCTGTATGTCAAGTTCATAGTTATTATGCACCAGTTAGTACTAGTTAATCTTGGATGTATCACTGATTAGCCGTGAAGGAAAACATGAAGCTTGAGGATTTCAACTTTCAACTACCTACAAGCAATTGTGGTGATCAATGCTTGTTTAGTTATCTTGGGCTTAGCTTCTGTAGAGAATTGTTATTAATGATTGTTGAACATTGCTGTATAAAGGACCAGCGCAGCAGGGTAAATGCGTTAACAAACTATCGGTAGCAATGGCTTTAATTTCGACAGTTCAATAACATTAATTGCGTTATTCACGTTGTTGAACTGACAAATTTTTGGAACACATGAAGCAATGGATTAGCAATATCCTTCAAAATCATTCAGATTGTGTTACGCAATTCAGATGCAGGCATAACTTTTTTATCTCCAAGTTTTCTGAGACTGTTGTCTCAGAAAACTAGTCCTCTTCTCTCTAGACTCAACAATTTGTGCGGTGTGCCAAAACTGCGAAGTTTTTATTACATATTCAACCATAATGTGTGAAGTTAGTTTAGGTTAACAAAACAATGTCTAACTGTTACGATCTGCGCACCTCATTAAGCTAATTGCCTAAACTATTATACTCTGTCATGGTTTCAGGTTTTGCTCGGTTCGAAGAAGCTTCTGCTCTCAAATTACGATATATATTTTATTTTACTTTTTTATTTATATAATATTTTACATATATACATATATTTCCATTATTTGACATTATATGCCTACAATTCAAATTTCAACTTTAAAGTAGAGGCTTTTGTGGAATACGGGGTTTTCATTGCGATTGGTTAAAGTTGTAGTGACAACCATTTGGTTTTAATAGGTTTTTATTCTTATTATTTTATTCAACCTTTAGATAGATACCTTTATATTTTGTGAATGTCAGAACGTTGTAGGCTCAACAGACTATCGATTTGCAGACTATTGTCTATTTTGTTAAGTAAGTATCTTGTTGACAGGCCTACACTGTCCTCTCATACCATTCAAACTGTAAATTTTTGAAAACATTGTAAAACCCATTTATTTTTAAAAGAGTCACCGTGGAGTTTCTTGCCGGCTCTTCTCCATAGGAAACGACCAATTGGAACCGTGCACCTAGCTTCTGACGTTTCATAAGTGCCTCTGTAGGTTTATGTGAAATAAAATATTGTGATTTTGATTTTAGAAGATTTTCGGGAATTGGCATTTGCGACCATAATTTATGGTGGCAGTTTGGAAATATATAATTAATATGGTGGAGTTCTTCTAACTTACCGAATTTATTAATGGAGAAATAAATCCATCATCACTGGCAAAATGTGGGTGTACTATAGGTACACCTCTTCGAAACCCTTCGGGGAAACAAGGCGTGATGTTATGTAAGTAAATCCTATGAAGCCTCTTATCTTCGTCAATGCCATACTCAGCCGTGTGGTTACTATTTACCTGACTACATAGAAAACTTATAAGGTTGATTATTCAGCTTCGTTTGTATGTACGAGCAACGGATATTTGAAAACTAATGTTGAATTACAACCAACACCCAGTGCAAGTGCAGTGCTTTTGCTCAGATCATGGGACTTGCTGGAGTGTCCTATATGCCCTATATGCCCTATACATATGTTCACTTGTCCTAAATAATTTAATAAAATTATGGCCGTTTCCTCATTGGTGGGTGCAGTATCGTTTCGATATAATACCGAAACGTTACCGCACTGCTTTCGTTTCCTCATTGGCCGGTAAGCAGCAGTGCGGTATTCTCTGTACCGAAACGATACCACAACTGCTTTCATTTACAGACCTGATGGTATGTTTTTCGTACTACATGGTCTAACCATGTGCCAAATTTCATCCAAAACCGTTCTGTCGTTAAAACGTGAAAGCAGAGCATGCTGTAAAATGCGTGACGTCATACTAAGCTAAACAATATAAAAACAAAGTACCATCGACACGAAAAGAAGAAGCAGAAGGTCGAGACAGTTTTGAAAATACACATGACAATGTTTGGTAGCGATAGGAGAAAAGTAATGATACTCCGAATGTCTATTTCATTATTTCTAATCTAATTTATACTTTAAAAATATTATCATTAAGTCCAATTTCACGACCAATCCAACTGCGTAATCAAAATCGTATTCAATTAATCACATCAGCGGGTCATTGTCAATTCAATTACGATTCATTTATAATCATTATTTGCTTTCTACTCAACTTTTCATTATCCGTAGAGGACTAAGGAGGTCAGACTGTTAAGTATTTCTGTTTAATCGATTAAGTCACAAAACTGGTTTTTGGATTGAATTTAATTAAAACAAATGAAACATGGAAATCTGTGATTATTCTTTTAAGTTATTGTTGATGTTTAGTGAGTGGGTGACGAACAATGTTTTTTGATAAATAGGAAACGAGTAAATTAGATTGACGGAAGAAAGGATATCAGCCGGTCTAGTATGTAAAAATCATGTTATCATGAAAACTTAGGTGAAGTGAGCTTGAAGTGAGCTGTCATTTCACCAGCCGATCGATTCTGTAAAAATAACACCGTTAAAACGCAGGTGAAATGAGCTGTCATTCCAGGATTGACACTTTGACAGAGCTCACTCTGAGCTCACTTCACCGAACTTTCTCACTGTGATGTTTTTACACAACCGGTCGGCTGAAGCTAGGGATTGACACTATTGACAGCTCACTTCACCTAGCTTTTCACGGTGATATGTTTACAGAATAGTCCGGCTTGTATATCGCAAACAAGTCCTTTTGGCAACAAAAATTTGAAAGCATAATATTGTTAGTATTTGAAGAACATATTTATAAACAAGTTTTTGTTTATTTACTGTTGAATGATCACAGAGGAATCTGATATATATTATGTTTAGTACCACTATCCAACCAAACAACTCAATGACATAATTTTGTTTACAACGCCAAAAATTTGATATAAATTATACTTATTTATAGTAATCTTTCGTTATACACCGTGTAGCCGTCCTATATTTAGTTGGATCGAGAATCGCTTCCATTCTGTTCCGCGGCAATGTAAATTGAGCCCTACGCGATATCACACATGGTAACTATTTTAATGTTAATTGAAAAGAATTGACCACCCTATTCTATACAGGGTGGTCAATTATTTTCCAAGAACAACCCAGTAAGATTTGACTCAAGACTGTTATCACAGCTGCTGCCATAAGTCACAGCTTATCTTTGCACTGAGCATTGTTCTGCATTCGTTATTATCTAACAGGACATGACCGGCATATAATAATACTATTATCAAAGCGCCTTTTATCAGTTCAGTGAATAATAGTGCAGTTTAATTATTATGGAAAATTATAATAGTATGCTATATCAATCTGTGCTGAACTGTTGTGCAATACATATAAGTCATAAATGTCATACAATCAATAGTCTACCTAGCTTTTTTCCCAACTATTTTTAGGTTGGCTTCCAGTCTAACCGGATGCAGCTGAATGCCGCTATTTTACATGGAGCGACTGCCTTTCTAATCTCCACAACCCAGCTACTGGGTAATACAATACCCGTTGGTAAGACTGGTTGTCAGACTCTTGGGCTTCTGACTTTCCGTAACGACCATACGTCATATTAAATTGATTTCAGATTTTGTTTTTCTTAGGCCTTGGTAAAAAAAATCTTTAATAATCTGCGTGGTCCTCTGAGACTGGTGACACAGCACGCGTAGTATGATCACATTCAGTCATTTTGTCAGATAAACAATCACATTCTGTCATTTTGTTAGATAAACAATCACATTCTGTCATTTTGTTAGATAAACAATCACAATCTGTCATTTTGTCAGATTAACAATCACAATCTGTCATTTTGTCTGTTCTTCTGTGGACAAAACCCGTTTCTACGGTGGTCACAAGCTACAAGTGCAAAGGTCAACTTCTTTACGGTTTTCTTCGTAAAGAAACCGTGCTGGCTGTGAAGGGCCTTACAGTTTTACAATACGGAGAAACTTTGCGAATCTTATCGAGTATGTTTGAGAACTCCTTCTGGCACCCCTTTTGCAATCTCTTCAAGGATAACATGAAGGTCATGTATGTAAATAAGATATCAAAATTAGTCTATCTTCAGATAACGGATAAATATGTATCTTATCGACTACGTTTTCGTTTTCACCTATTTAACCAAGGGCGTTATTATTTTTATTTACCAAAACGTTTGATATTTTTGACACTTTTTGTACTGACTTTAAGAGGGTCATGGTCAGTGAGAAATTAGGTTAAGATTTTATTCCAGCCTGTAATAACTTTAAAGGTACAAGTCCGTAGTCGACTGCAGGCAGCAGCAGCAGGCGACGAGTCGCCGCGACACTACTGGTTTCTATGTATTTGAATGAAATGCGTTCCGTACTTCCATAGCTAGCGACACGTCAATTTCATAGACAAAAATTTAAAAAGTAGTGGTTGTGTTTGTGTGGGAGAATTTTATTTAAATAAATAAAATATTTTCTTTCAACGAGATTTGGCAAATTACATGAACCATTTTTCTACTATATTACCAATTTTGGTGGGTGTAGACAGCCCAAAGCCATATGCCCAATATAAAACAGCTACCTCAATTTTGGTCACAAACTACAAATAAAATTAGATTTGACACAATACAGTTTACTGATCTGAGTCTTGATCACCCTTTCAAAAACCGGTAAAGCTTGCACACTGGCAGCCATCACTATCTATGTTACGTCACAACCTCGTCGACCAATAGCAAGGTGCACCGCATGCAGGTGAAGTTTAAAAACCTCAATAAAAATAATGTGACAGATGACGTCATTTAATGCGAACCGTCAAGGCTAGAGTTCGATATTTCAAGTTTGAAAAAGGAACAACTTTTTTACTGGCCAGTCGAGATTGCAATAAAATCGTTTAAAAAGATTGCGTTTGTGTGTTTGATATTATTTGATTCGTTTTGACTATTTATAACTTAGGTTACTTTTAGAATCATTTCAATCAAAATTTCTTCCTCGAAATTCTAAAAGTTGTTCTGAATATTAGTTACGAGAGCTTTCATCCCTTGAAGGAGATAGCTAGATACTAGGTACCTTTCTTTGTTATCGTGATTTTCTTATCTGGCAAGAGTTTGGATAAGAAGTTTCCCTCTTGTACCTACAAAAGATTTCCCTCTTAGGGATGAAAAAATGTCAAGGACGGAGGAGGAGGTCTCCCAGTTTCCTGTAGCTTTCATAAACAGTTTTTTGCTTAGATTGAGACTAGATTTTTTTTAAATAATTCTAGATGTAAAAGTGTTTGAAAACAGGGATGATTCCTATGCACTGCGTAATTTGCTGCAGAATGGTGATAATTAGCCCAAAAGTTAACTCGCTATAATAATTATAATAAAAACAGCTATTTCAGTGTATTCATTAATAAATTTAAAATGCAAGATAATAAAACCCGGCGGCAAAATTCAATTACCAAAACTGGAAAAAGACAAGTCAATATTGAAAAGTGATTGACAGACATATTTGAATCAAGGAGAGCAAAGACGCGAAACAAAACTAGTTTTATGACCGTCAACCTTTTACCCGTTCATTTTATTTTTCAAATTTTATTCAAATTTCGAATGCTGTGGTCAAGTTCGAATACGTAATACTAATTTATTTATGGTTTGTTTATTTTTTATTAGAATTAAATAGTTGTCTTTTGTTTAAAATTTTCGTTGTTTCCTGCTTCTATGTTGACTTTAAAAAAGAAAGGTTATAAGCAAACATTTAAAACCCATTAAATAATACATATGTCAGTTCCTTAAAAGATCCTTTCGTTCCCGAGTTTCTTGCCTGTTCTTCTCCATCGTTTTGGAATGCAGAACTAGCGTCAATTTTCGGACTCACATACTCTTTGAAAACTCAAAAGTACCTGTAAATGGCTTAATTGAAATACATGCTTTGAGTTAGAGTTCCTACAAGCCTTTCAAAGGCTTATTTGGCTATTTTGCTTTGTCCTAAGCCATAAAATTAACTAACTCGATTAATCAAATTAAAGTTGACCTTAGATACTCAAATAACGCTATCATAATTCACATCAAGAACAGCATAATAGTCACCAACGTTTTTGACAACCTGAAATATGTGAGCTGCAGTGCAGCGTGGTGCAAATTAAAATTACCTCGAACCAAGCAACGTGACAAGATAAGAGAAATGTTACAAATTCTGTCAGATGTTGTACTAAGTTGTACCTCTTAAATATGTCAAATAGTTCTTCATCATCTCTATTCTTAGTTTTTTTTTTACCACAAAGGGAATGCTCTTGTCCTGAATCTCACCTGATGGTAAGTGATGGTCAGGTCGAAGATGGAAGCGAGCTTCACCCGGAATCCTCAACCACAGGATCTGGCTATGTTACCTCTAACTGCGGAAACAGAACAATGCTGCTAACATTTTTGATATGGCGACAGACTTAGATAAGATGGTGGAAGCTAGCCAGGCGGACTTAGAACAAGCCCTACCACCAACCAAACCGAGCTGAAAATTTTGCCCTCACTGGGAATCGAACCCAGGAGCTCTGGATCTGACACAGGTGATCTAACCACTAGATCACAGAGGCGGTTAGAAAATTTTGCCCCTACTGGGTATCGAACCCAGGAGCTCTGGATCTGACACAGGTGATCTAACCACTAGATCACAGAGGTAGGCGGTTAGAATATATTTATATAATATATAAATATTATTATATTATGTTCTGCAACAGTCCAGCACGAACCGGGGACTGTCCTTGGGTACATTAGTATTATGTATACAGGGATAATGGTCGGTTGGTCAATTGTGATAAAAAATCGTCGAATTGTCTAAAGGGCCTCTGTGAGTTGGCTTCGGCCCCTCGCACGCCTTCCAAAGGTCCGAGACCCAAGGGTACCCAGATATGTTAAAGACATCATCACCAGTTCACCACGCTTACTCAAGATGGGTTGCCGACTTCGGGCTTATATTAACTATAAGTCCAGGTTTTGAGAGCAGTTGTGATGAAATAATTTACACAAAGTGAAGCGCCTGCCTGGGTTCGTACTCACGACCTACAACTCGTCAGTCGAGGCCTTTTCCACTGGGCCACCACTGCTCTCTCGAGTTGGATAGAATTGCCGCAAAATAGGGAAGAATCAAAGTCAGATGATTTATTTCAAGTAAGCCAATAAGGGCGGATTCGACCAAACAGGAATAAATTTTATCCGCGGAATAAGCCTTCTCTTCTGAATAAATTTTGAATTTTTGACAGTTTCTCCCATACGAAAACTGTCAGAATTAATTTTATTCCGCGGATAAAATTTATTCCTGTTTGGTCGAATCTACCCTAAATGGCACTTTTGAACGTCAAACAAGAACATAAATCTTATTCTAGGCGTCCCTTCCAAATGGTTGTTTTTTTATGGAGAATAATGGTGTAAAACATCAAACTTATGTTCTGTTATTTTTTTTAATGCTGTGAATTATGATGAAAATTAATCAAATTCGCAAAATATAGTAGTTTATTATGCTTTTGGATACAGGTTTTTACCGAAACTGACTTTTGCTTATCAACACGGTACTAGTCAAACGAGTTGGTGATTTTAAAACTAGTATTTTACTGCTAAAGCTGTTTCTAGGGTCAAAAGTCAAAAATATTTAGAACTATGAACTAAGTTTAGATAACCTCTCTTTTTTTAAATATTTTATTACTGCTTTGTTGGTTTAGTGGTTGCAAGTTGGACTGTTGAGCTTGGAGTCCTGGGTTCTATCACCGATATGTAAAACTCCTTGTATTAGGGGCGACCCAATCGCCATCAACTGGGCATACATCCAGAATTCGGGCTGCTACTGAGACTGAAAATACCCAGTACCACGTTGCCTGACTAGGGAATCGAATCTTATACATCTTATGCTCAGAAGTTAGCTTTGGCGACCACTACCTACACCAACAAGGCAGTCATGGGCTTATTCTTATTTTATATTTTAAGATGTATATTTTATAAAAAAGTCGTTTCTCATTTCGAATGAAGAATATCGTAGATTGTCATATTTGTTTATTTTATATTTTCTCCGTGAACTTGAATACTGCCAGTACCAAGTTGATTGGTTCTTTATGGCTTGAAGTTGTATCAAGTTTTTACACACATAAAGGAATGTACCTAGAATGGAATATTAACGTAAAATAAATCTTTCTTTGATTAAAAATTGGTGTTATTCTAGTGCTAATAACTATAAATAAAGTTAGTTGTTGACGTAATACAAAGGACTTCTATGATGTAATGCTTAATTAAGTTAAAAGGTACCGTTATACTATTTTATACACTATCAATCAGGATATAAATAGGTTTTACAACAATTGCGTAGAATACAAAAGAGACAGAATACAAAAACGATACAGGGTAAAAATTATACGTTTTTTTTTTAATAAATAAAATTCAATTTCTAGTTTCAGACTTACCGAAACAGCGCAACTTCCTCAGTTTAAAACACAGACACAACACAGAACTTTAAGACACATAAGAAACCACTGGGATTCCTGTCAATGCAGTGTAACTTTCTACTTTGGCTCAACAACTTTTAAACACAATTGCACTAGAAATTATAACAAAAACGACATTTGAATTTCGAATTTAAGTTACAAACACGCGTTCTATAATCAAAATTAGTTGTTCGATTTATTTTTGATACGTAAAAGTTTTTTATGGCGGAGCAGCGAGAGACGTGCAGTCTCTCTGAATGGTGGTTCGCATCTGGCAAAATGCCTGACCTTCGCATAATCAAACGCAGTGGAGTGAAGTTGGCTATAGACCGGTTTGCTTTAGGCAAAAGTGGTACTTTTTTCTTTTTGCCCTCACTCGCACTTCAGTGTGGAGAACTTTTTTTTTGGTTTTGTGACTATTATCGAGGTGTGTTGCGTTGCGTTTGAGAGTGAGTAGAAGTGTTGGTGGTTTTAATATCTATGGAGGTTTGTATGAAGGAGTTGGTTATTTTTTCATTAAAAAATTAAAAATGCTGTGTGTAGGATTAGATTTGATTATATGTTGTAAATATAGAGCTATCAAATAAAGTTTCAAACTTTAAGTCTATGACTGAATAATATGAATCAAAGACTAATCAAATAATATGGGATTAATAATGTGGACACAACTTTTTTTAACCGACTTCAAAAAAAGAAGAGGTTTATTAATTTGACAATTTTTTTCCACACTGTAATGTGACCCCAATTTTTTTCTAAACTGTAATGGGAGTGGGACCCCAACGTGATTTTTACTTTCAAGTAAAAGTCACATTTTTATCTAATTTTAAATAAACTAGCCACAAAATCCACATGTTTTTATTAAGTAAGTATTTCTTTGGTATCTTATAAAACCGGCCAAGTGAGAGTCGGGCTGGCACACGGCGTGTTCCGTACCATCGTACAATATAATATATAGAAACATGTTTTGTGTATACAAAACACGTTTCTTTAGTTATTACCTTTATTATAATTTGTTATTTTAGCGGTAATAGAAATACACAATCTATGTAAATGTCATGAACCTATCTACTTATTACGGTTCATGAGATTCAGCCGCTGGCAGACAGGCGGACAGCGGATAAAAAACTAGTATTTTCACAACTTTTTATTTTTTCAATTATTAACAGGATGTGCAATAATGCTAGCCTAGAAGATGCCGAAACTAGTTTTTTGCTAACAAACTAGATTTCTTTTAACATTAACTAAGAGGTTTCTTTTATTTATAGGTCACGAAGTTTGATAAGAAATGTTTGTAAAAAGATTCTTATGTATAGGAAGATAATTATGATTGATTGTATGTTAGTTAGTTCAAAATAAGGTTGGATGTAAAAAAAAAAATACGGCGACTGCCAGTGCGTTGCTGACCTAAAGAGATAAAACTGAAATGTCCAGTATGCCAGTTATTTTACCGATTAATAAACAGGAATAAAATGATGAATGATGAATAAAATAAAAAGTTACGTATTGTTCACAGAAATAAAATGGTGGTGGCAAAACTTAAGTTTTGGGACTACTCACACTTATTCAGCTCTATTCAGCGTTTGCTCATACAAAACAACGATTTTACGTACGCGTCCTTTCAGCTATCCGCAGCTGAAAGGACGCGCAGATACGCGTCCCAAACAATATGTTTGTTTTCTATGGGCAAACACTGAATAGAGCTGAATAAGTGTGAGTAGTCCCTTAGCGAGGATAAGCGGAACGAAAGAAATCCGCGAACGCTTTTCGTGAAAGTTTTCACAAGGAGCTCAGCACATCCTGTATATACATAAGATAAGTCAGTCTGCCTAGCGTTTTCCCAACTATGTTGGGATCGGCTTCCAGTCTAACCGGATGCAGCTGAATAACAGTATTTTACATGGAGCGACTGATTATCTTAACTTTTCAAAATAAGGAGCCCGGAGTCTGGATTTGTGCCCGGTTGATGGCAATAGGCTCGCCCCCTATTACATGGTACTTAAACATAACTGACGAAATGTGGGTGTACCTACTATAGGTACACCTCTGCCAAACCCTTCGGGGAAACAAGGCGTGATGTTATGAGTTTCAAAATACAGAAGATGTAGCAAACTAACAAGTGGAACCGCATCAAACAACCAGTATGCAACAAATAAATGTAAAAGTTCAAATAGTTTTTGTTAAATTAACAAAAAAGACAATGGGTATTCTGCGGGTCATCTTAAATAATAAATGAATCTTTTATAACTATGCAAAAAATAAACAATAATTGAGATTTTAGATAATCTCAATTTAAGATGTTCGTATGCCCATTATGTGTGTTATGGAGCTTGTGCAGGTCAGACGGTAATGTTCAATACTGAGAACGTTGGAGGCTCAACAGACTGTCGATTTGCAAACTATTTTCTATTTTGTTAAGTATCTTGTTGATAGGCCTACACTGTCCTCTCATCAGTTTTGTGTATTTTTCCTGGTTACTGAAAATCTAATCAAGAAGTTCATCAGCAGAACTGCTGTCAATAACTGAAGTTGGCAGTAAATCAGCTAAGATAAAGGTTTGTGTCCTTTTATTTGGGAGTGAACTGACGAAACGTAGGTATACTCCTGCCTCCTCTTTCGGGGAATACAGGCGTGATGTTATGTTCTATTAAATTGAATAGGCCTTCAGAAACTTGTCAGTATAATAATAACAGTTACAGTACGATTCAAACTTAATGGCGGCTCGGAACATGAGGCGAGTCGCTGCGCAGTAACAATTTCATGTGTCCGCGGGGGTGAGGGGTGCGGTACTGCGCAGCGAGTAGCTAACTTCCGAGCCGCCATTCAGTTTGAATCGAACTGTACCAAAGCCCTTTGCTACCTAATCATCTAATCCAGGTTTTCATTATTCAAGACCACAATATAATAATTCGCATCTGAATTACTGGCTCCATACATCGCTTCCTCATTTTAAAAAAAACAACGAAAAAACCAATTGCCTTCTTGGAAACATTCTCAAATGGAATGATTCAGTTTCGGGTTTTTGAACCTGAATGTAAGTTATTTAATTAGTCTGAGTGCACACGTGCGACACAAAATAGATTACTACAGAAGGTCGGCTCCATACAACGAGCGAAAAGGCACGCGACTGATCGACCGCTGTAAATCATCGAACGTTCATAATATCGAATGATTAATAAATCGAACATTCAATACATTTTACACTCAAAACATAGAGTGTTCACAAGGACAGGGTTACCCTGTCAAAAAGTACCAGGTAGTTAACAAAACACACAATGGTTTACAAATCAACAGTCTATTAAGCCTACAACGTTCTCACATAAACAAAATATAAAATAATCTAAATAAATATTTATAAACGATAAATAAAATAATAAAAATAAAAACCTATTTAAACCAAATGGCATGATTGTCATTACAACTGTAACAAATCTGGATTAACATCCTGTCCACCATGGGCTTACCCGGCATTTTTTTAGGAGTGGGGCAGAAATATATAAATTCGACAAGTAGATAGCAGGAATTTTGCTCGATAAAACTCGATAACTACGAATGCAAGCTTGATTCATCGATACTGCATTGTTTCGCGCGGTAATTTTAAACTTTAACAAATTAATCATTCATTTTGTTAAATAAACCTACATTTTGAGCTTCGACTCAGGGACCAGCACCCTAATTGCGTAATACAGGATCAATCACAATCTGAATTCTTTTGAAACAGATTGCTAAGCCATCTGCTCAACAGCGTAAATGCAATGAATGCTGTTGAACTGTCAAAATGAAACAGATTAGTCTTAAGGGGGCACCGAGCTTTTTATACATAAAAACACGATTTTATAACCCTTGTTTGAAGTAGTAAACATTTAAATTAAAATGTAGGAAAATATATTGTTATTTTTTGGCTTATATACTAGATAGTATACAAGATGGAAACACGATTTGATAAGTTTCGCTCGATAGAATAAATTCGCAAAGTTATCTCTTAATGAGTATTTTTTTCCTCTCTATCCCTACTTTTTTATATAAATAATTAATTTTATATTAGGATACATTGACTAAAATAAAGTTCATAGTAGACTGGAGCGTTTATACGCGATAGTTTTTTATTTAAGGGCAATATGATGAAAATAACAATGAAAAACATTAAAAAAGTGCAAAAGTGTGGCTATTTTCTTTACTCTTTACACGTAAAGAAAAAGACAGAGACAAAGGCAAATGCTCGGTGCGCCCTTAATAGTTTACGAAAATATGTTACGCAATTAGACAGCAGAGTGGGGCAGATGCCCACCTTGACCCACCGTGGATACGCCCATGCTGTCCACAAAAACCCCTTACTTTATGGAGCCGACAGCCGACCTTCTGTACCTATCTATTCTGTGGCACACAGGCTGTAAGACGATTCGGTAAAAGATTTACTGGTACATGCCGTGTTTTAATTATATTACGATCTGTACGTGCCATATTAATGTTTGTTTAAATTACATTTTAAAAAGATTTAGAGATACGAGAAAGGTATTGGTGTCTTTATTGGAAGGGTCATATAGTTAGAAGCATTTCTTGAAGTTCGTAAATAATCCCCATGTTCAATCATTAATTAATTCCGTTATAATCATAATCAAAAAGCTTAGCAACTAGATTTTAACAAGACATAAATAATGTTAAGGGCTCACGTTATCAAGCGTCAATTAAATATATTGGTAGTAGCACAGGTTAAGGCTCCCGCAGACAGGCGCGACGCGACGACGCGACCAGACTCTGGTGGCCCAATTTCTATGAAATGTTCTACTGCGTCTGCGTCGCGGCTGTCTGAACGAGCCTTAACCTGTGCTACCATCACAATCTGTTGGTTGTCTTGTTTTTTTATGCACGCTTCATAAACCGAAGTGTTTGAGGTAGTGCATTACTCTCAATTTGCCAAAAACAAGTGCTGTCTTGAACTTTGATTGCCTCTTATACAGGGTGGATTTTTGAGATGGGGCAGTAACGGCAGCTACCTTAACCGTTGTCGCTACAGGAAAATAGTCTTAGGAGACTGTCCTTATCTTTTTGAAACATTTTTATCTGCATTCACAAATTTTGATAAAAAATTACAGTCAGCAAGAAAATGGGCAGTTTTCACAAAAACTTTTTTTGATGTCAATTGATCCTGTTTCATATAAGGATCAAAAACCTCTTCTGGACCACATGAGGTTTGATTACTAGAAAAGTCAGAAATTGCGAAAAACTTTTTCCAAAAAAAGTTTTTGTGAAAACTGCCCATTTTCTTGCTGACAACGTTGCGACTATTTGATAACCGCCGTTATTTGTGTACCCGGTCTCCCCTACTTTTTTATTTTTTTGTTAATGAACTTGAATTGAGTTAATTATCAATTAACTTAACTATTTTAATTATATATTTAGCATAACTATGTCGTAAAAATATCTTATATAAAATTAATAAGGTGTGCAATTTAAATAAAAAAAACTTACCGCAATTAATATTTATAATCTTTTACAAAAGATAGAATTCTTCTGCCATTACGCTTTCGGTATGACGATAATGTCAAATACTTAATGGACATTGATGTATTGATAATATACTGTATCACAAAATGTCAAGCATAATGATTGACAACTTTCAATTAAATACCGTGAAAGGTCAAAAACCTTCAAATATTATATCTGATCAAATCTCTTCTGGCCTTGGAGAACATTCACAAAATAAAGTAAAAGAAAAAAGTAATTAAAAATGTTAAAAAGTAAACCAAAACTTTGATTAGGGGCCCACAGATCATGCTATCAAAACTACGGCATTTTATGTTCCAAAGGAAGAGAGAAAAAGAAATGATTTCAAACCGAAAATAAATCTTTCTTTTACTTTGTTCTTTTTGCATATCTTTAAAAGTTAAATTTTAAGCAGTTATTTGTGTTCAAACGAGAGAGGTTTCCGGTCTAATCGTTGAAAGTACGGCTGCTAATTTGCATGTATTCGAATTAGACAAAACAGTGGATTACCTACATTAGTTAAAGCTGTGGCGACATCTACATCGCCACATACGAACTATGCATCACAGACCTGACGTCACAAATCCTGCATCGCGCTATTTAAGTTTACCGCGTGATATAAGACATCCAACATCAATCCTTGGGCAATTGCCCGCCAGACACAACACCCTTCTGGTCAGAGGATCCTCCCTTTTCAATTGAAGATGAGTGAACTTTACACCCTGTTCCTCATACCTCTAAATTGGTGACCCCGAGTATGAACCTATGAACGTCAGCGCAGCCTTCGTGCAACTACATCAGCGTGACGTCATCAACATCACTCCCACAAGCTTTCGTGAGGCGAGGCTTAACAATAGAGGATGAGTGAACTTTACACCCTGTTCTTATACCCCTAAAAAGCTCCCGCAGACAGGAGCGACGCAACGGCGCGACGCGTCTCTGGTAAGACTATTTCTATGAAAACTACGCAGAAATTGTTCTACCGGTGTCGCGTCGCGCCTCTTTGCTTTACGAGTTAATTTACGATTTTTTATAGAAATCAGTCACACATACATAAATGACTGGCCATATTTGAGATAAGAGAAGAAGAGAGAAGAGAAGGACGGGATACGATAATGGCAATATTAAACAATTTCTATTATGGAGCAGTTTCTATGAAAACTTCAAGGTAGAGCAATCACTGCTGTCGGGTCGCACCAGTCTGCACAAGCCTTACAGAAACGCCATAAAATCGAAAAAAATAGATAAGTTGCTAAACCGCTTGCGACCATCAAATCAATCAATATCTCATAACTCAACAATCTACAACAGCCAGGAAAAGACAGTTCTCTCCTCCTCAAATCATCTACAAAACAAGTTTCCAAAGGTTTTATCTAAAAGATTTACTGTCAAACTAATAACTTAAATCAAGGTGCCAATCACACTATACCTGGCAATAAAACTATACAGTTATAAACACCATATCATCGATTTTATAATCGCACCACATAGTGACGGACTGCGCAAGAGTTCAAAAACCCTATATAAACTCAAAACCTTTCTTTAAAAGTGTAAATTTATTCAAATTTAAATAAAAAAACGTCTCCTGTGCCTCCATCCTTAACACGACACCGCGAGCGAAAGGGACAGACATACAATTTTGAGTAGGAGTAAAGGAGACAGGTGTACTGCTGTCAACTCCCGCTAAAAATCCGTTTAACAATAGCTAAGTCGTATGATGTGATGCGCAAGTGCAACGGTTTTGTGAAAAAAAGTGGTCGTTTTTTTTCGTTATTAAAAAGAAATTGTTTTGTGTTTATTGTTGCGCTATTTTTAGATAATGTGATGGTTAATACCAGTGTGAGGTGGACTGACAGCCGAGAATAGCCGGGTTTAGCCGAAGTGGCTGTAGAACTATCAATTCTAATCATTATGCCCTCGTTGCTTAGCAAAAGGCTGATTAAAAACCATATCACATAATCAGTATTACTTCAAAAGGTATCTGGCTAGCAACACTAATACAAAGGTGACTTTACTGCATGTGCAAGCAAAAGGAATGGTTGGAAAGGTCTTTCAAGGGTCACGCACAACGCGTGAAGAAATATGAAGCCTAGCTAATCGAAAGTGGTTAATTACGAGGTCACTTAAACAGTGAGGATAAAGCAATTATTACTGTCAGACGAACATGAGGATGAGGTCCTGGGTTCGATTCCCGGGTGGGGCAAAGTGTTAATGGGTTTTGCTATCTGGAATTTCTGAGTAGCAGCCCGGAGTCTCGTGCCCAGATTATGGCAATAGGCTCGCCCCCTATTACAGTATTGTCCCATGTAATAGGGGACTCAAATCCAGAGTCCGGGCTGCTGTTGAGCAATTCCAGTTGGAAAAACCCAATAACACTTTGCCCGACCCGAGAGTCGAACCCAGGACCTCAAGCTCAGCAGTAACGCTTGCGAATCTACACTCAATATCCATAATGAGGTTTATTTTCATTCTTAACTGCAAAGTATCCTCCTTCCTCATTTGTTGTGTTAAAATAAATTTATCTAAAAACGAAAGGTTAGCACTTTTGAAATAAAAGGAACAGAACATTTGCAACTTCTTTACATTGTGGCAAACGTTAACTCGAGGTAGGCTGGAGGCACACACGGATTCATTTAGTACGCACTGAACATAAAATTATGATATCCTGCGCTGTTCTGTTGCGGCCTGCCGCCGCCGGGTGGCGCCGCACGTCTTTGTGGCCAGCGAGTACGTCGCGCTGGCCGTGGAACAGAAGGAAGATATAATTCGTCTCTTGTCATGGCATGGCGATGGCATGGCTGACGCAGAAAAAAATAAACATTTATTTAAAAACAGACAATCAGATTTCTAATTATATTATCATCATCAATGATATTCTAATAAAACATCATTGATCATCATACATTAAAAGACCAGACCTCAAAGCAGTCTATTATTAATTGAAGGGAAATACACAGCGGCGACAGCCGGAACAGTTCTGCTGCACTCGAGACCGTAACAAGGGTGATAACTGATGTTATTATACCAGTAAAACAACGACCAGGTTTTTACATCTGTATAATGGCACTTTTACAAAAATTACAATAATTCGCAAGCCTCGTCAACTCTCGGAGTCTTGACAAATATTATATTTACTTAGGCACTTCCTTTTCGTGTTGTTATTTCTTTATTTATAAAGATTAGCCCTCATCGACTATACTATTATTAAGTTCGCATCAAAACGAAACCGTTGTTGGATTTCATTTAAGTACTTAATTATTTTTATATCGTGGCGATGATACATACCATAATATGTACAGGTCAGATGCCATAATTATGTATGTGCATATGCCAGCGTTCATCAGTTGCTCCCTAGTGCATTCGACATACTTATGCAGGACAAGTGGGATACTTATGAAATGGACTATAACTTGGAACCCAATCCATCCAAATCTCTATAATACACCAGCAAAAGTTTTTGTTGCTTTGTTTAGCTTGAGTTCGGAAGTGCAATGTTCATGAAGGAGAAACTCAGAACACGATAGCACCAAATACAATAACCGAAAGATACAAACACAAAATATCATCCGTGATGCACACTCCCCTGCTAATTTCTTACATCGCAGTTTACACTTTTTATTAGATTTTTTATGTTATCTTTTTATCTTGTTGTGTTTTTTATTCTGTTGTGTGCATTTTAGCTGTGTTAAATAAATGTATTTCCTTTCTTTTCCTTATTTCTTTCAACGCCCAGTACACCACCAACTTACAGCGCAAGCGCATATGCTAACACTTCTTAGAAACTAAAAGTAAAAGGTAATAATATGAGTGTGTCTTACCCTTGGAAGGCACAGAGAAGATTCAAATGAATTTATTTAAATACCTTTGTGAATAAGTGGTGTTAGTATTAAAGATGTAGATGTTGCAACATTCTTTGGAGATGTTGTCACAGATATAGTTTTATCCTGGTTTCTATAGTATGATACAAATAAAGACAAGCTTCGCCATTGAGTCAACTTATGGGCGTATTGCGTGTTGTACTTAACTATCGTATTAAGGCAACCTGTAAAGATAGATTTAAGGGTTGTATAAATAAATAAATAAATAAATAAATAAATAAATAAATAAATAAATAAATAAATAAATAAATAAATAAATAAATAAATAAATAAATAAATAAATAAATAAATAAATAAATAAATAAATAAATAAATAAATAAATAAATAAATAAATAAATCGTTTCTTTCCACGCTCGGAACATCATACTCTGTGGGTTTACATAGAAGGAAGAAGACTTTCCTATTCATTTTGATAAATTCCTCCAATAATACCGCGCGATCTATAGAATGGGTCCTCGTGAGTCCCTTAGAAACAAATTCAAAGAAGTTGATGTACTAACTCTGCCTTCTCTTTATATCTTAGAAAGTATTTTGTATGTTCGCAAAAACTTAGGACTTTTCAAAATTAGAAGTGATTTCCATAATATAAATACACGTAGTAAACATGAAATTGTGATACCTAAATTTAGATTAACTAAAACTAGCAAGTCATTCCTTATAAACAGTATTCGCTTTTATAACAAGTTGCCAAAGTCGGTTACAGAACTTAACGATGGAAAGTTCAAAACCCACATAAAACGTGTCCTTATCAAAAAAGCATATTACAAGATTAAAGACTACGTTGATGACAAGGAAGTTTGGCAATAATTCCTTCTGCACATGTGGCCTCCCTGGTACCTCATTAACGGCATAATTATGTAAATGTCTATTAACTGCTCCCAAATTACGATATGTATTTTATTTTACTTTTTTATTTAGGTACTACTTGACATGTAGTTTCATTATTTGACATTATATGCCTACAATTCAAATTTCATTTTAAAGTAGGGTTCTCATTCGGATTGGTTAAAGTTGTAGTGACAACCATTTGGGTTAAATTGGTTTTTATTATTTTATTCGACCTTTATATAGATTCCTTTATATTTTGTGAATGTGAGAACGTTGTAGGCACAACAGACTGTCGATTTGCAGACTATTTTCTATTTTTTTAAGTATCTTGTTGACAGGCCTACGCTGTCCTCGCATACCTATTCAAACTGTACATTTTTTAAAGCATTGTAAAACCCATTTATTTTTAAAAGAGTAACCGTGGAGTTTCTTGCCGGCTCTTCTCCATAGGAAACGACCAATTGGAACCGTGCACCTAGATTCTGACGTTTCATAAGTGCCCATGTAGGTTTATGTGAAATAAAATATTTTGATTTTGATTTGATTTTGCACCCTAGTTGCATGATACACGATTAATAACAATCTGAATCGTTTTGAAACAGACTGCTAATCCATTGCTACATAAGTTCGAAAAAAATCTACTTAATAACGTAAATAACGCAATGAATGCTGTTGAACTGTCAAAATGAAACAGATTAGTCTTAACCGTATACGAAAATGTATTCGAAAATTATCCTCGGGATATCGGGTTATGGGACCGCTCAAAAAGGGGCGTGCCACATTAGGCAAATTCGCGAAAATGGCCGCATCGCTTGAAGGTATACCTTCTATATTAGTCTTCATCTCGGTAGTCACTCTTATCATCTTTCACACAGTCCATTCATTCTGAAAGTACGAAATCTTTTTTTTTTTTAAGTCATCCTGAGTATTGCTCGTTGAGAGGTGAAACACGTGTCGATTTCATACAGGTTTTTTTATGACTCTTTAGGAATAGTTATTCGGAATAGGTTACTAAGTATATCTTCGTCTATTGTTTTTTATAATGGATTTTCGCCAGGTACGCCTGAATGAATTACCTATAATTGTTTTTTGTTTGAAAATTCCCCATTTAGTACTATTGATAGGTCTATGGTTCTCTGTACATTATCTAAAGGTGGCTGCTAATTAGTAACCGCGGCGCTGTTCCAAACGAAACGTTTATTTTGTGCGAGAACCTTTGTTTTTAGAAAGAAAAAGTGTTTGTAGCCTTTGTTGGTAAGATACTGTGAGTAAAAGTTTTGGAGTGTTGGTAATGGGGAGGTCTATTTATGTTTCTTCTGTACGTATTAGGGTCAACAGTGACTTTTTTTTTTCTGATGATTTTAGAGAAGATACTGTTACTGTTTTAGAGGTATGAGGAACAGGGTGTAAAGTTCATTCATCCTCTATAGAAAACAGAGGATCCTCCGACCAGACGGGTGTCGTGTCTGGCGCGCAGCTGCCCAACGATTGATGTCGGATAGTCTTAAATATGTATGTTGATCGCGCGGTAAAATCCAATTGCGCGATGCAGGATTTGTGTGTGATGTCTGTGATGTGTTGTTCGCATGTGGCGTTGTAGATGCCGCCACACTGTTAGCCTGTATCATCCCACTGCTGGGCAATGCCTCTACTCATGATTTCCAGTGCTTGCGATCCTAATGGGACGAGATGGACAACACAAACGACCAGTGGTCCTGTAGTGCTATTCTGTAAAAAATGTCTCCGTGAAAACTTAGGTGAAGTGAGCTTGAAGTGAGCCGTCATTCCACCCGATGCTAGGGATTGACACCATTGACGGCTCACTTCACCTAAGTTATCACGGTGAGATTTTTACAGAATAGCACTACTGTAAGTCGATTCTGTAAAAATCTCACCGTGAAAACTTGCGTGAAGTGAACTGTCAGTGTCATCTCACTGATGCTAGGGATTGACCAAGCATTTACACTCATAATTTACAATCATAATCGATCGATTTAATAACATTTTTTATATTAAATAATTCTCTTGATAATTTAAATTACATAAGTACCTACTTTAAAGCTAGTGCTTAAGAGTCTAAACATTACTATTCAGGGGATTTAAATAAAATAGCAAAACAGAAATTCAGTCAGAAACTCAATTTGATATTTTAATCATTTTTTTTCCTAGACTGTTCCTTATTATAGGCTAACGCGCGAGCGCGTTACGCACGTACTCGCGCGTAATAAAATAAAACACACACGTCTATGCTAGCTAATAAAGAAAATGCGCACCGACATAGTCTGATACTATGAACCCATTTTTTAAATTCTGATTTAAATAAACGATGTCCCGTGACCCAATCGCGATGTGTTTTGAAGAAGCGATTGTAGATCGACTCGAGTAAAAACTGTGCGACGTTGTTCAGCGTTGTTATTAACACAAATCTGTTCAATATGAATAGATATTCGAGTGTGTCAAGGAATGCTAAGTGTGAATTTAACCCCACGTATACAACGTGGGAACCTACCTAAACCTCTAAGTACCTACTTACCTAAAAAAAATTTTTATTGTAAGTAGGTAGATAACCTACCTACGCGTTGTTTACTAGTTCGGTACCTACTACCTACATAATGTAGAAAGATACCTTTTTAGGTACAATAATGTTTCATGTTTCATGTTTTTAAAACATTAAAACATGGCGCAGCGGACCCGACTTTAAACATGGCGCAGCGGACTCGCTTAAGAATCGCATGAAGTGATAAGATTACGCCACGCTTGCGCGCTAGGCACTGTCACATACCTACTCAAAGTTTTTTTTACTTAGGTACTAGTTAGGTACCTACCTACATAATGTAGAAAGATACCTTTTTAGGTACCTACAATAAAAGTATTCGAACATTGTCAGCTGATGACTCGAATGCAATCCGACACCTCGCGTGATGGGATGCGCTACCTACCTACTATGTTTGTGTACCTAATCAAATAATTTAAATACCTATTTAAAAGGACGTTCGGATTAAAATTGTAGTATGTACTTACTTAATATTTTATTGTACCTACTTAACTAATCGTTGCAAATAATATTCATCAACCTACTATCATGTTGAATTACTGACATTCGCAGCGCGCGCACAGGCTAGCTCGCTTCACCTCGAGTCCTCGATGACATTACCACCGCGTGGTGTTTCCTATGGTTACCTACGCGAAGCGCGTGACGTGAACTTTTTCACGCCGCGCCTGCGCTGTAAGCTCATTCCTATGTAACTTTTTCGTCAACGTGCTGTTTCCATGGTTACGTGAATCGCGTGAAGTGAACTTTATCACGCCGCGCCTGCGCTCTACGCGTTGCGCCGTCAATATAATCACATTTTTTTTTTAATTTTTCATCCTTTGGGGCCATGTCCAACTGTCCATATGCCTATTCGCATTCGAGTTCACAGAGGATTAGTAAGTACTTACCTATTTATTTCAACGCTTTTACTCGTGTATTTTTGTCTTAATCCAACCGTTTTTGTACATTTAAAAAGTCGGTATATTGCCATCATTATGTTTCAATAAAACAGTTTTTTGTTTTTACTAACTAGTATTATAGTAAGTAATACATAAATAATATTTAAGTAAGTAGGTACTACTTACTTAAATATTATTTATGTATTACTTACTTAGCTATTTGTTAGATTTTAAAAATAATCAATGTGTAGGAAATAAAGACTTGTGATTCTTATATAATATTTTGTTTGTATTTTATTTTTAAACCGATGCGATGTTATGGGTTGTCAATGGGGATTCGTGAAACTGGCGAAAGCTCGTGGCTAAGTAGGTAATAATAGCTGCACGGGGCAATCCAACAGGTTAAGCTACGATTGCCGGGGTTGGTCCGTGGATGGGTGACCACCTCGGAAAGCAAGGTAAGCCGTTGGTCCAGACTGTCATTCGTGGATCTTCGACAGTCGTTCCGGGTCGTTGCAGAAGCCCTAAAGTCTGACAACCAAGTCTTACGGCCTGGCCACGGGGATCGGCGGCGGCGGTGCGAACGGCGATGCGGCGAGCGAGCCGACCATTCGCGCGGCATCGTTTGCAGGCCACGGGCAGGCACGTTCGCCGCCGCGACCAGTAAGGAAGTCCGAGAGCGGAATGTTGATGCTGTGGGTGGCCAGACTTCCAATTAGGTGGCCTTGCTAGAACTTCACCAATAAGTCTCGGTGTCCATTATTCGCGGCGAAAACAACTAAATTCATTTGATTACTACCCTAGTCGCCACGACTGCCGCTCGACGCCGTACTGATTCATGTATTTGTTTCACTCGCCGACCGTGCCGCCAGTTGCCGGTACCTTTCGCCGTTCGCCGCTCCGCGTGGCTTGTTAGGTACATTTCTATGAGTTTGTTTTAGGCTAAGCGCGCACTGATGGCCAGTTCGCGCTTGGGCTTAGTTAGTCGTTAGACGCCTCGCCGGTCGCACCGCGCGAATATTCGCTATCGGTATTATTATCGGTACTTATCGTATTACCCAGTACTGGGTGGTGGAGGTCAGATAGGCAGTCGCTCCATCCATTTAAAATACTGGTATTCAACTGCATCCGGTCAGACTGGAAGCCGACCCCAACATAGTTGGGAAAAGGTAGATTGACTTACTACTTATTTATTTAACCTCTGTGTAATGAGTCACTTATGGCTTAGGCTAGCTCGCTTCACCTCGACGACACCACCGCGTCGTGTTACCATGGTTACCTGAATCGCGTGAGTGCTGTTTAGCGCTAAGCGATGTCATTATCATAACATTGAGACTTTTTCAATTTTCAGCTTTTGAAAAGACATGTCTTCAAGCATTGACATATTCGAGTTTTGCGACAAGTACCTCCAATGGTTTTAGATATGTATTTGTCTAAATCCAACCATTTTTAATATACTTTTATTTTAAAAGTCAGTTTATACCTACATCTTGTTTTCAACAAATGGATTTAAATTAGTAAGTAAAAAGCACATATTATGTAGTAATATCCCATCATCTAGATAATATGTAAGTAGACAAATCACAGTACAAGATACAAAACCTTTAAGTTTAACATAAATGTTTAGGCACAACAATAATCTAGTTATGGCTGCTGATAAGATCTATTACACACAAATAAATTGCTAATCTCTCTTGCTAACAAGAAACATTAAAATTACATAAAAAATCATGTACCTATTTATTTCTATATTATGTGTATGAATGTTTATTTGAAGTCTAATTTAAGTTTTCCTTTATTTATATTGTTTTACTCACTGTCTGCTGGAAAAAATTATGATGATAAATCTTTATTAAGTGTTTAGTGTCTGCCTACATAAATAAATAAATAGAATTTATTCATTTCTTGCATCCCATAAAAAATGTTTGCTAATGACATTTTCACTACGGAGCGTGCTGCCTTCTGAGGTTCAACTTCTTAACTTCTTCCCATGCCGGGAACAGAGGGCGGGCGTCGGATATGTGGACTGCACGCCACCACCACTAGAAACAAAATAATGGTAAGTGAGCATTTATTACTATTTGATTTATTTCATTCCTACACTCATCCCAGTATATTTTTTCAAATCAATAAAATTGAACCACTTAAAATAATATTGTCAGTATCATCAGTAATAAATAGTTATGTAGTACTTTCAATAAGTAGGTAGGTACCTATAGCGGTATGACTTAATTATTTTACTCATTTCAAATCAAAATTTTTGAGTACAATGAGTTGCAACATTTCCATGCTCTATATTTACTTATCAACAATAATATTGTGTGTGAAAAATGAATACTTACCTCAGACGGTCACAATTTATTAATGTGATTGAATCAAGTTGAGGCGGTGTTCTTTTTATTGTCCTATAATGCCTTAGGAACTGCTGGGTCGAATGCGCTCATCTGCTGAGAGGGAGGATATAAATATCAGATTAATAATATTCACTTGTCTACATGTGACTATTCATTTTTTTTTATAGTTAAAACGTATTTTGTCCTACTGCTGGGCAAAGGTGTCGCTCATATTTTTCCAGTTTTCCTATGTTATGTTGTGCCTTTCCCTCCAATCGTTACGCCAGCAGCGTCTCTTAGGCCTACCTCCGTACTTCGGTGACCCGAGGCCCGCCTTCGGGCACCCACTGCATGACGATCTTGGCCTATACTTTTACCTTAAAATTATTATCATCCCCAAGCACCGCCACGGAGCGGCGCGCGACGGCTGGTCGCAATCCATTTAAGATAAGTAGTTTTGAATAATTTTAGAAAAACATTTACCAGTACATGCCAACATTATGTCATACTACTATCACAATCACGATTACACACTAATAATATTATCGTCACTGATAAACTAATTCAAAGTAGGTAGGTACTGAATTCAAACTTTCATTTGTTTAAATAAAGCGTAGTGTACCTACTTAGCTAGCTAATTTTGAAACTTTAAAAAACAAACGTAGTTTTTTTTGTAGCGCGTCATCCCACCCACCATAGACACCACAGAACATATATACCCTAACGACACACAGCACCCACTAAGGCTGCGTTCCGAGTGGCGATGTAATCGATTTGAGCGTGTTATTATCACCGATTCCGAATAAGCGTTTGTTAGCGCGATAACGACGTCCCGTGCGTGAATCATCATTGAAGACGTCATGACTTGCGCCATCTTGCGATAACTCCGACCATGCCCTATATTGATATCACTTGGAGCGCTGTCAATAATGACAGTTGGCTGTGTTGTTTCGAGTTGCATCGTGTCTTTACAAACGTGCTCACAGCGCTCACATTCATAATTTGCGTTCCGATTTAGATACTTCGATTATGACAGATAAGGGCTGTCATGAATTCGGAACGCTTGTGAACGCGCTAACAGTGCTCACCCAAAGTCAAAACATATAACATTACAATAATTCTTTTGTTTATACACCACAAATTTCTTCTTCTTCTTTGGTTAGGTGGCGACTGTAGTCAGAAGCAAAATTTCGAAAATGCCACGTTAGTTTAAAGTTATGATGCGTATCAAAACAACACAGCCAACTGTCAGCCAAATTTTTGACAGCGCTCACGGTGCATGAATATTAGTAAAAGAGGTCGGCATTATCGAAAGATGGCGCATGTAAAGCCGGGTCTGTTTAAGTCGTCATCTAGGACGATTCACGGAACATCGTTATCGCGCTAATGTTTATTCGGAACGGGTGTTAGGTTAGCACGCTCAAATCGATTAAATTGTAACTCGGAATCGGAACGCAGCCGGAATGCGGCCTATGAATGTAACTGTCAAATTTACGCGGTTTTTCATTTTTCGTTCCGCCACCAGTTTTGTTTTGTGGTTTGTGGTATTTGTTGATCGACTAAAGTTATTAAGACTAGTATTAAAATAAAGACATAAAAGGATGAAAATGCATACGTTTCCTGTTAGTGAGATTGGACGCAAAAAGTGGGACCCTGAGCTTTATCAGTGGAACTCAAGATCTTCACAAACTTTATTTGTGCCAGAACCACTTTGAAAAAGGTACTTAAGTACATCAATGAGAAGTATTTGCTCGAAGTTGTTAAAATCCTTCATTGTTTTCGGCCGAAGAAGTTACCACAGGAATAGTCACTGAAGTTTACGAAGGTTAGTACGTTAACAATACTTGCTGATCTTATAAAATGAGTTTAATTCATTCCAACCCACTCAAGTTTTCCTTGCCTTCATTGCTTTTTATTTGAGCTCCTAACAGGCTGTCCAACTACCTACACTAGGTATGAGTTAATAACTCATACCTAGTGTAGGTAGTTGGACAGCCTAATTAAATTTGCAAATAACTTGAGTTATTTGCAAATTTAATTAGGCTGACTGCAACCCTTAAAATTAATGGCACACCTATTGATCACCACTCTATCACACCTTAAATAATAATATACCTATCACACCATACTAATGTACCTATACATTGCCTTTTTCAGATGTTTAACAGAATTATGATCATAACTATTCTTGTGAAATGAAACATGAAGACCATACTTATGCCTGTCTGCCTGGTAAGACTGATATTTTAATTATGTAACCATTTACACTTGATACTTTCCGTGACCCAAGGGCTGGCTTTTACCTTGTCCAGAGGCTAAGCATTGCCCTACAAGGCGGCAATGCCACCATCTCTTGAGTACATTACCAGTTGACAGCGATGTGGAGGGATTTTTTGAAACCATTATATTATTTTGTTAATAGTTTTGGGTAGGTTAGGATATTATATTTTTATTTATGTAAGTACTACTGAATATAAAACATGATTATTGTGATTATTTCCTGCTGATGATTATTATAAAATAAAAGTACTTAATCACTTTTTGTTGATTATGCCATTTAAGGACATTAAAAATAATACTTAAAAAAATGTTTTTCAAATATGTCACTTGCAGAGCCTTCGATATTACAATATTGTGTGCGACATTTCAGATAAAAAATTGCATCCACTCTCGACTTTGTATTATTTTGTTTTAAATTATTATTTAAATAGGTAATAGATTTTTTCTACATAATTCCTATTATCAGTTCCTAGTCATATTAGACAAGCAATTTTAGTTGTCATATTAATCTCATTGTTGTGATTTTTCTGATATATTTTCAGAAACTCATAACTTTAACTTTATAACAAAGTCATTTTTTTTTTTCAATTAACTTACTATAGTACAGCAAGTGTAATTTAAGTGTCATTTGTTCCAGCTCAACATGCTGATGGGAGAGGAGTTAGTGCCACCCTCAACAAAAATGCTGCTCAAACAGTTCATTTTTTGAATATCTGTTGGACTCAATTAATGATATGCATACAGTACATCAGGTTGACTGGCCACACAACTGGCACTTTAAAATTAATGCAAATATGCTCAATATCTATGGCAAAATTCAAATTAACTATGTAATAAAAAAAAAGAACAGTTTTAATTCAATTGAATCTTATTTGGTTACCTAACAAGTAAATTTTGGCAAACCCATAAAATGGCTTGTTCTGCTCTCTGCCTTGGTAGAGATGACTTAGGATAGTTTATATACTATTTATGGTAGGTAGAGTGACAATAGTGACAATTGCAATTGACAAAATGAAGAGTCCTTTATATAAGGACTTAAATCAGCCTCAAGTTGTCCTATCAGCTCTTCTGAAAGGCGATAGGACAAAATAAAACTGTCGGGTGCCACGTTGAAGACGTTTTCCCTTATAAATTGAGCCTGCCGACGGCTTATTTCGTTATCGGCATTATTTGCCTCTAACAAAGCAGATAGCAAGCCGTATGAACGAGCCATTTTTTTTTAAAAAGCTGGTTTTTTACAAAAACTGACTTGATAGATAAGTATAACTGAATAAGATTCAATTAAATTGTTGTGTTTGGGTTTCACGACGTAGAAAATTCGAATTTTGAAAAAAGAATCATTACCATAAATATTCAATTAATTTTAAATGGCCAGTTATCCTTTTTTTCTTGGTCTGAGTAATTATGTAAATACAACAAATTTTTACTAAGATTTTCATTTGTTTGTTTTATTTGATTATCGGAGGAGATTTCTGAATACAATGTGTGTTACCTCACAACTCCGTCATTTATGAACCGATTTGGAATGTTATTTTTTGTTTGAAAGGGTATACTTCCCAGATGGTCCCTTGTCATGATCTTGGAGAAATCGAGGGAACTCTTCAAATATTATAGGCACACCTATAGCAATTTGGGTATTTTTTATAGTACCTAACTCTCGGAAAGCACCATTTGGTGAAGTGGAACTGATGATGAAGACCACAGATGGGTCGGTGGGTCATCTTAGGGGTGGAGTTAGATGGCCACCGGAACTACTCAATAAGAAGTAGGTTCACTGGTTGCGATTCGATTACTAATTTTCGATTTCGATGAATATTCGATTAATATGGTTGCCAAGCAATTTATGCTAGTCACAATGCATATGATTATGGTGAAGTGGTGCTGATGGTGATGTACCAGGAGAACTCCTCAACAATTAACGTCCCTGCATAGACAAAAGATATATTTTGTAAAAGGTGATGAGCAGTTGCCATTAGGCTATTGTACATTGTACCTTAGATACATTACAAACCGACACACTAAAAAGCGATAAATAAAAATAAAACAACCGACTTCCAAAAATACACTAGGTACAAAGTGAAAAATAACTTTAATTTCGGAAGTCGGTGACTTTGGTTTTGTATTTTCGTTATTTGCCACCGACTTCCGAAATTAAAGTTATTTTTCACTTTTTATTAGGGATGGGCCAAAATTCGGTTCAACCGAAATTCGGCATTCGGTTCAGATGCCGAACATTCCGCGGAACATTCTTATCTTATCTGAAAAATAATACCTACTTTCACTATTTTGACTGAAATTATTAGAATTAGAATAGCATTACTGTGAAATTTAATTGTCTGTTTCACACTCATGGTCATTTATTTTAGTTAACCTGTAGAATCATTCGAAATAAGATTGTTGTTAGGATTACATTGTAAATGTAAACCTTAAATTAAATCAGTTCTTCTTATTAGTCTTGAAAATCTCTGCCTTATTAATTAGACATACTATTACAAAAATGAAGTAAGCTTAGTATTCTTCTAACAAACAAACATCTGGATAACATTTCTTAAATTGAATATTTTTATTCAATTTAGAATTGTATCACGTTTTAGGTTCACAAACTAAACATTCATTAACTATTTTTTATTACCTACAAATAAAGGGTAATTTTTTCAACAATCAAATTAAACAAACTTTTCTCATCTATCTACTCACTCATATTTAAAATCCAGGTTAGTTAGTTGTTAACAAAATTGAACCGAAGTTCGGCCGAACTTTTCATTTTAACCGAATGTTCGGCCGAAGTTCGGATTCGGTTCAAACCACATTCGGCCCATCCCTACTTTTTATCTAATTACCTATGTTGTTTTTTTTTGTAGTTTTTTTTTTCTGTGTTTTACGTTAAAGGAAGTCAAAATAAGTAAGTAGGCTTGAAGGGTAATCCACAGAGATACAAAACCCTCTTGAAGCTTGAAGGTTTCAAACTTAATGCCAAGAACCCTTCTGGAGGGTTCCCTATAGCGTAAACGTAATGCCAAATGCCAATGACTCTCCTGGAGGGTCAACTAGCAATGCGTATAGCGGCATGGCATAATATTATGAACTCTATGAAAAGTTGAATGGTTCCCGTGTCGTAGGTATCTGTGTGTAAACCGACCATTTAAAAAAAAAAAAAAAATCGGCTGGCCTATGGGGTCTATTAATTTACCCTACGACATCGAAGATACTTTTTTTCGGGTTTTTAGGGGATTTATTTATATAAGAAATCAATAGGCATAATAAGTTAGGTAATAAAATTTTATAAAATAACAAGTAAAGAAAATGTAAAAGAAAAAGAAAAAAATTGAGTAGGTAAATAAAAATATAAAAAAGTTAATTATTTAAAAAAAAATTGTCCGCTATATTATTTAATGTGCTGAACCCGTCCCGGATGGCATCCGCCATTGCGCGGTTGCCGTCCCCCAAACACGTAATTGCGGCCGCCATGTCTCTGTGCGCTTGAGCAGCGATGAGGTTCGTCTCGGCTTGTTTCTCTTCTAGCGCCAACCGCCTCTCCTCGATCCTCAAAAACCGCTCCGAGATGGAGGTCAATTGGGACCTTCTTTGAGATGGCGGCTGACGAATAAGTCCTTCGCGTAAATCTGAAAAATAAAAGTATATTAAAATACACTATACCTACTTAACTACTAACTTAATAAAATTACACTTACGTACACTTACATTATTTAATACAATTACACTACTTAGTAAAATTAAGACCTCATTGTAAGAACGATAGTAAATAATGTTGGTAATTACTGGCAGAGACATGGGGACGAGATTGTCGTGTGGGAGACACAGCCAATTCCGGTCCAGGTTGGTTGGGAGACTGTGAATTCTAAAGAACAAAAACGATATGTTATTTTATTAGATAGGTACCTACAACATTGCACTATGATTATAGGCCGTAGTTATCATACTTGTATTGTTGTATTAATTCTATTTGTCCCCTCCTGTTCAGTCACTGGGAGAGGGGACTGGGGACTAACAGGTTCCATAAAATTAAATAATTGAATTGAGTTTTCTCGAAATCAATTTGAAATAAAATTAAAGATTAAAAATAAAATGATTTTACGTATCTACCGTAAATTATTATTTTCTTTTTAATACTTAATAGAATAATAACGACATAATTAATTAAGAATAAGTGTACACACGGCTACACATCAAGCTATACATTTCCAGTACCTATACCTAAGCTGAGCTCGCATTGTACGGAAATCCTATACAATGCGAGATCAGCATTAACTGGAAATGTATAGCTTGATGTGTAGGGGTGTGTACACTGATTCTTAATTTATCATGCCGTGTGTACATACAAAACCGTAATATGCGGACGCGAATGGGATGTTGAATTCTTGCGCCGGGGTTTCTTGACGAATCTGCAATTAAATTATTAAAACATTTTAATTAAAGTTTCTGTGTTATATACCTAAGCAATAAGACTGAAAAAATAAAAAACTGAACCAACATTATCAGTATGTGGCAGGATCGAAGGACTGGCGGGCGACGTGACCGTAGCCGTGACTTCAGAAGAGTGCTGTAAAAATAAAAGCATTTCCAAACATGTTTTATTTAAAACCACGAACGTACTTAAGTGGTGGAAGGTCGGTAGGTGATTTCTATAGTAAATAGCTACCTACCTATTTATTACTACAAAAACTACATTAAAAACTTACTTGGAGCAGTTCGTACTGCAGGTGACGGTCACCTGTGGCAAACCCTTCGCCTCCCAAAAGCTGGAGGACGCGTTCTTCAGTCTCCGTCAGCTGGCGAACGTACTCTACGCCCCCACCAGTCCTTCGCCGGGCAGCGGCGCGTTCCGCAGCTTTTTTTTTTATTGCCATTTTCTTGTCAGCCCAATACTATTTGCATTACGAAGTAGAAATGGTCAGTGTTTGCCATGGTATTTAGTAGGTATTTTGTGAATGAAAAATAACAGCATAAATTATTATTGCAGCACCTATTTATTTAGGTACCTATTCCATTTATGCACACCCATAAAAACAGTCAAGAAGAAAGGAACAGAAAAATTAGTAGGTACAAATGCAATGCTACCGCCTACTTTCCATGAGAGTCAAAATGGCGGGTGTACCATAGCGAATCAAATTATACCAATTACCAAACAAATGTACCTAAAATGTACTATTTTGTACCTAGCTCCAAAAAATCTGTACCTCCTTCAGAATGAAATTATTTCGAAATTAAGGTACACCCGCCATATTGACATCAAGATGGCGGGTGTACTATAATATTTTAATATTTAACCATTACTCATAAAATGTAATTACACTAAAAAATTGTACCTAAAAAGTACCTCAAGTAAATAGAAACACATACTTGATCAGTGGGATAGTTCCTGAGAAATAAAACAACCGTGTCTTGTGGATAAGAAAACACGATAATTATCATGATATATTGATGTAGTACAGCACCCTAATTACGTAATGCACTATCAATATTAAATTGAAATAAATTGAAACAAATTGCTAATCCAATGCTTCATAAGTTCGAAAAAAAAATCTGCTCAATTTATTTTGTCGAACTTATGAAGCAATGGACTAGCAATCTTTTTCTATTGGTTTCAATTTAAAATTGATCGTGCATTACGTAATTAGGGGACAGGATGTGACAACAAGACCCTTAAAAAAGCCGTCAACCAAGCATTATGTACATCAAAAAAGTATTCAACATTTATTATAATCGATGAACAATGTGCTTTAGGCGCAGGCCCGGATTACCGCCTAGGCACACAAGGCACTGGCCTAGGGGCCCCACCCACCAAGTTAGTTAGTTAGCTTGCTTGCCTGAGGGCCACTGATCAAATGTGTGTTTCTATTTACTTGAGGTACATTTTAGGTACAATTTTTTTGTGTAATTATATTTTATGAGTAATGGTTAAATAATAAAATATTATAGTACACCCGCCATCTTGAAGTCAATATGGCGGGTGTACCTTAATTTCGAAATAATTTCATTCTGAAGGAGGTACAGATTTTTTAAAGCTAGGTACAAAATAGTACATTTTAGGTACATTTGTTTGGTAATTGGTATAATTTGATTCGCTATGGTACACCCGCCATTTTGACTCTCATCTACTTTCCATATAAAAATAACTACCTAGTTAATAAGGCCTCTGAGCTGTCACCGGTAAACAACGTTCCGTCCAGCAGCTCAGCGTCGCTGAGAGCCCGTCGACAGAGGCCTATGTTTTCTAGTTATGTTAATAGCTAGCAAGCAATATACTTTTTAAAACTTACTTTCATCCACTGTTTGTCGGTTTTGGTGGCTCCCCCTAAACTGTTAAGTCTGGGAACCACCCCTGCCCAGAATTGGTGATATTTTCTTTTAGCGCATGCCGTCTTTATGTGACCCCGTGCCATTTCAGGGTCCATCTCAAAGTTGTCCACCAACAGCGCGAGTTGAGCCTCGGTTGCTTGGCGAGAGCGGGATGAGCTACAAATAATAATAAATTATAGATTAACGCCACTGCAATTACTTCTACAATAATTTATGTACGTCTTAACTCGTATTTAACTGCTAATTAAAAATGTAGACATCATATTAAAATAACATTTTAAAATGTACTTACCTCATTTTTGCAAAAGGAGAGAGAAATCCAAGAACTTTTTACCGCGGTCTGGGAGAGTTCTAGTTTTATAATTTAAAAAAGAGCGCGAATTCGGGCGTCTTGTCTACGAGTCATGATTTTTTTTTTTAAAGAAAATTTGAATTTCGCGCGCTGCTTTAGTGCATTCCTGAAAAATACAATCCATGGTCGCAATGATATAATATCCTCTTGTCAATTCTAATATTTTAATAAATATATTTAGGTAACTATATTATAATCAATTATTTAATGTTTATAAATAATAAAGATTTTAGATTACTAAACTTCATCATCTGTGGCAGAAATGTGTGTGTCTATGGTGGGTGGGATGACGCGCTACAAAAAAAACTACGTTTGTTTTTTAAAGTTTCAAAATTAGCTAGCTAAGTAGGTACACTACGCTTTATTTAAACAAATGAAAGTTTGAATTCAGTACCTACCTACTTTGAATTAGTTTATCAGTGACGATAATATTATTAGTGTGTAATCGTGATTGTGATAGTAGTATGACATAATGTTGGCATGTACTGGTAAATGTTTTTCTAAAATTATTCAAAACTACTTATCTTAAATGGATTGCGACCAGCCGTCGCGCGCCGCTCCGTGGCGGTGCTTGGGGATGATAATAATTTTAAGGTAAAAGTATAGGCCAAGATCGTCATGCAGTGGGTGCCCGAAGGCGGGCCTCGGGTCACCGAAGTACGGAGGTAGGCCTAAGAGACGCTGCTGGCGTAACGATTGGAGGGAAAGGCACAACATAACATAGGAAAACTGGAAAAATATGAGCGACACCTTTGCCCAGCAGTAGGACAAAATACGTTTTAACTATAAAAAAAAATGAATAGTCACATGTAGACAAGTGAATATTATTAATCTGATATTTATATCCTCCCTCTCAGCAGATGAGCGCATTCGACCCAGCAGTTCCTAAGGCATTATAGGACAATAAAAAGAACACCGCCTCAACTTGATTCAATCACATTAATAAATTGTGACCGTCTGAGGTAAGTATTCATTTTTCACACACAATATTATTGTTGATAAGTAAATATAGAGCATGGAAATGTTGCAACTCATTGTACTCAAAAATTTTGATTTGAAATGAGTAAAATAATTAAGTCATACCGCTATAGGTACCTACCTACTTATTGAAAGTACTACATAACTATTTATTACTGATGATACTGACAATATTATTTTAAGTGGTTCAATTTTATTGATTTGAAAAAATATACTGGGATGAGTGTAGGAATGAAATAAATCAAATAGTAATAAATGCTCACTTACCATTATTTTGTTTCTAGTGGTGGTGGCGTGCAGTCCACATATCCGACGCCCGCCCTCTGTTCCCGGCATGGGAAGAAGTTAAGAAGTTGAACCTCAGAAGGCAGCACGCTCCGTAGTGAAAATGTCATTAGCAAACATTTTTTATGGGATGCAAGAAATGAATAAATTCTATTTATTTATTTATGTAGGCAGACACTAAACACTTAATAAAGATTTATCATCATAATTTTTTCCAGCAGACAGTGAGTAAAACAATATAAATAAAGGAAAACTTAAATTAGACTTCAAATAAACATTCATACACATAATATAGAAATAAATAGGTACATGATTTTTTATGTAATTTTAATGTTTCTTGTTAGCAAGAGAGATTAGCAATTTATTTGTGTGTAATAGATCTTATCAGCAGCCATAACTAGATTATTGTTGTGCCTAAACATTTATGTTAAACTTAAAGGTTTTGTATCTTGTACTGTGATTTGTCTACTTACATATTATCTAGATGATGGGATATTACTACATAATATGTGCTTTTTACTTACTAATTTAAATCCATTTGTTGAAAACAAGATGTAGGTATAAACTGACTTTTAAAATAAAAGTATATTAAAAATGGTTGGATTTAGACAAATACATATCTAAAACCATTGGAGGTACTTGTCGCAAAACTCGAATATGTCAATGCTTGAAGACATGTCTTTTCAAAAGCTGAAAATTGAAAAAGTCTCAATGTTATGATAATGACATCGCTTAGCGCTAAACAGCACTCACGCGATTCAGGTAACCATGGTAACACGACGCGGTGGTGTCGTCGAGGTGAAGCGAGCTAGCCTAAGCCATAAGTGACTCATTACACAGAGGTTAAATAAATAAGTAGTAAGTCAATCTACCTTTTCCCAACTATGTTGGGGTCGGCTTCCAGTCTGACCGGATGCAGTTGAATACCAGTATTTTAAATGGATGGAGCGACTGCCTATCTGACCTCCACCACCCAGTACTGGGTAATACGATAAGTACCGATAATAATACCGATAGCGAATATTCGCGCGGTGCGACCGGCGAGGCGTCTAACGACTAACTAAGCCCAAGCGCGAACTGGCCATCAGTGCGCGCTTAGCCTAAAACAAACTCATAGAAATGTACCTAACAAGCCACGCGGAGCGGCGAACGGCGAAAGGTACCGGCAACTGGCGGCACGGTCGGCGAGTGAAACAAATACATGAATCAGTACGGCGTCGAGCGGCAGTCGTGGCGACTAGGGTAGTAATCAAATGAATTTAGTTGTTTTCGCCGCGAATAATGGACACCGAGACTTATTGGTGAAGTTCTAGCAAGGCCACCTAATTGGAAGTCTGGCCACCCACAGCATCAACATTCCGCTCTCGGACTTCCTTACTGGTCGCGGCGGCGAACGTGCCTGCCCGTGGCCTGCAAACGATGCCGCGCGAATGGTCGGCTCGCTCGCCGCATCGCCGTTCGCACCGCCGCCGCCGATCCCCGTGGCCAGGCCGTAAGACTTGGTTGTCAGACTTTAGGGCTTCTGCAACGACCCGGAACGACTGTCGAAGATCCACGAATGACAGTCTGGACCAACGGCTTACCTTGCTTTCCGAGGTGGTCACCCATCCACGGACCAACCCCGGCAATCGTAGCTTAACCTGTTGGATTGCCCCGTGCAGCTATTATTACCTACTTAGCCACGAGCTTTCGCCAGTTTCACGAATCCCCATTGACAACCCATAACATCGCATCGGTTTAAAAATAAAATACAAACAAAATATTATATAAGAATCACAAGTCTTTATTTCCTACACATTGATTATTTTTAAAATCTAACAAATAGCTAAGTAAGTAATACATAAATAATATTTAAGTAAGTAGTACCTACTTACTTAAATATTATTTATGTATTACTTACTATAATACTAGTTAGTAAAAACAAAAAACTGTTTTATTGAAACATAATGATGGCAATATACCGACTTTTTAAATGTACAAAAACGGTTGGATTAAGACAAAAATACACGAGTAAAAGCGTTGAAATAAATAGGTAAGTACTTACTAATCCTCTGTGAACTCGAATGCGAATAGGCATATGGACAGTTGGACATGGCCCCAAAGGATGAAAAATTAAAAAAAAAATGTGATTATATTGACGGCGCAACGCGTAGAGCGCAGGCGCGGCGTGATAAAGTTCACTTCACGCGATTCACGTAACCATGGAAACAGCACGTTGACGAAAAAGTTACATAGGAATGAGCTTACAGCGCAGGCGCGGCGTGAAAAAGTTCACGTCACGCGCTTCGCGTAGGTAACCATAGGAAACACCACGCGGTGGTAATGTCATCGAGGACTCGAGGTGAAGCGAGCTAGCCTGTGCGCGCGCTGCGAATGTCAGTAATTCAACATGATAGTAGGTTGATGAATATTATTTGCAACGATTAGTTAAGTAGGTACAATAAAATATTAAGTACTGTCAATGTGGGCTAATCCGTCTGCGGGGCAATTCCATACACATGCAATAACTATCAATCCAGAATAGTTACGCTGTTACCGATTCAGTTGATAAAACTGGATCAGTTTTTAGTTGCAACTACAATACATAGATGGAGCTACGTTCTCTACAAGAGTAGAAAATGACGTTTGAAGTTTAGTTGTGTTCCGAACTCGATACTCAAGTGTAGAGTGCTGCCGTTTCTTAAAAGTTAAATTATCAATTTCACAAGTTACGACTTTCCGAGTATGCACATTATGTGGTTTAATATGTGTTTCAATGGATTTTTCTATTTGTTTTTAATAAAATCCAGTGGATACAGCTTTAATTGTTGTATCAAATATGTCAGCTCAAAATGAACGAGTGGGAAAATTCGTCTAATATCAAAGGGGCTAAATCGTCATAATTATACCGGAATAACCCCATTGCAGATATCGTAAACCTTTTTCATCTATCCTGTTTTTAGTTTTTGCTTAAGTCGACCAGAAAGATGTGTTATACTATTAGTAATTAATTGATTCAGGCGTGACTTGGCTTGGATTTCCGCCTCATCTATTGTATGTTATACTAATGTAATTTTCTTCTAAAACTTCTGACCAGATTTTGTGGCATACGTTTTTAAATCATTTTAAGGCCATAGACTTCTTATAGCTTTTCCTGGAAGCTATAGATAAAGACAAATTCAGTTTTTTTTCTTCAAAATTTTGAGTGTGTTGGGCCATTTTAATACTAATAATGAAGTTGTAATGCTTAACCGAATTTATTTAAAAAAAAACCCGTAGATTTAATTCAATACCAAGTATACCAACCTCATAATAAGATAGTCATTTTAACAAAAAAATCTTTAAATTATTTTTCAACCTTTTTAAAAAGGTTCATAATCCCTGTTTATAAAAATATGCCGCATTAGCCCCTAAAAAAGATTTTTCTCAATAAAATGTAAATTCAACCTTATATTTATGATGTGACAGAAAATTTTTCTTTAACATCTGTATTTTCTTGTTTACAAATAACATACTTTTGAAATAACGGCCTAATTCTAGGAAAATTTGCTACGCGACGGATTTGCCCCAATTTTCGGGAAAATCCGTCTAAGGACCTACTTTAAAAAAAACATTTTTAGTTAATTAATGAAGGCAGTTCTGTTGTTTCGAATGGATGTATATAAAAGACAATTAAATTCTTCATCACTTACAACCATCAAATTTATAAAAAAGTAGTTAAGAGTACCAGATATAGTCAACCAAATTCAACTTACAAAAAAGTATGACGGATTTGCCCACATTGACCTTAAGTACATACTACAATTTTAATCCGAACGTCCTTTTAAATAGGTATTTAAATTATTTGATTAGGTACACAAACATAGTAGGTAGGTAGCGCATCCCATCACGCGAGGTGTCGGATTGCATTCGAGTCATCAGCTGACAATGTTCGAATACTTTTATTGTAGGTACCTAAAAAGGTATCTTTCTACATTATGTAGGTAGGTACCTAACTAGTACCTAAGTAAAAAAAACTTTGAGTAGGTATGTGACAGTGCCTAGCGCGCAAGCGTGGCGTAATCTTATCACTTCATGCGATTCTTAAGCGAGTCCGCTGCGCCATGTTTAAAGTCGGGTCCGCTGCGCCATGTTTAAAGTCGGGTCCGCTGCGCCATGTTTTAATAACATGAAACATCAAACACGAACCGATTTGGGGGTGTGGTTTAAAGTCCGCGTCTTTTTTATTTTAATGAGCGATTTCGGGGCGTGGCTTAAATATTAATTTTATATTAATAAATATTAAACACATTTAATTTTATAACATAACATTTTGTCGCAGCGGACTGCCTGTTTGGTGCGTGTTTGATGTTTAACATTAAAACATGGCGCTGCGGACCCGACTTTAGACCGCTTCTGCTTGATGCGCGCGCTGCAAGAGTGTCAGTGGAATTGTGGAATTTTGTAATAGCTTATGATGATTATTTGATGAATAAGTAATATGTAGGTTATCTACCTACTTACAATAAAATATTATGTTGATACTTAAAGTCCGCGTCTTTTTTATTTAAAAAGGAAAGTACTTAGATTTTTAGGTAGGTTCCCGCGTAGTATAAGTGGGGTTAAATTCAAAATCACAATCGCTTGTTCAAAACACATCGCGATGGGATCAAAATGGATTCATAATAATAAAAAACTATGTCGATGCGCATTTTCATTATTAGCTAGCATAAATGTCTATGTTTTATTTTATTTATTGTTCCCATGTGCATAACGCTCTCGGGCGTTAGCCTATAATAAGGAACAGACGAACAGTCTAGGAAAAAATTGAATAAATCTAAATTGAGTGTCTGACTGAATTTCTGTTTTGCTATTTTATTTAAAACCTCCTAATTAGTAGTAGAATTACTTAGTATAAAAAATGTTATTAAAATCTCGATTATGATTGTAAATGTAATGCTTGGTCATCCCTAGCATCAGTTGGGATGACACTGACAGTCCACTCCACGCTCACTTCACCTACATTTTCACGGTGAGATGGTTACAGAATAGCACTGCGGTCGTTTGTTTTGTCCAGCTCTTACCATCATCTTCTACCCGGTCTGCTGTGACGCCTTCTAGCTATCTCACGGCTCCACATGGTGGTTATTTTGGCCCGCACCTGCTTGGGCATGTCCAGAGAGAAGATGCGTTTGATTATGGTGGTTGATTTTCTGGCTAATGATTGGAGAGTGTTTCAAGCCTTGAACTCTCCAGTCTTACTTCAAGGTTGCAGTTTACGGGATTTCTGATTTATTTTTCCAAATATGTAAACGTCGACGTTCTATTTCACATAATGCCTCAGAAAATCAGAATAACACAAGGGATTTCTGATACAGGTCGTCTTAAACTGTAGTAAAAATATTAGCAAGCCATCAAGTGATAACTTCCTCTCACAGAGAGGAAACCTGTGTTTCCTAAGTCCCAGCAATAGGAACACAATTTACACAACATATGCAGCTGAATACCAGTATCCTACATCGAGTGCCTACCTATCTGACCCCTTGGTAAGACGGGTTATCAGACTTCTGACTATCCGCAACGACCAATGGATTAACATGCTTTCCGTCACACGAAGGGGTTTCGGTATGTAATGGATGATCACCCATCCACAGATCGACCTCGGCAAGCGTTGCTTAACCTTGAAGATCGGCCCGGGAACATTATAAGCTGACTGTCGACTATGATAACGATTATGGAAAAGTCAAAAATGTATCGGATTCTTAGTATTGACATAATCTATCAAAAAGCTTAAATATGTCAATCATATTACATAAAAGTCGTCGTAGAAATACGAAGCGCTTTAAAAGCAACCTATCTGTATTTTTATTTATACAGGTGTGATACTACGTCACCAAACCATAAAACTATACGATTCTACCCGACTCCACCTTCTAACCGTGCCATGACCTGACCAATGTGTAGATAATTATGTCACCTTTTTATGGGGGGATGTAACGCCATTACAAAGGGTAGTAAAACAAGGTGTGGGGATGACGAATTTGTTGACCTTGGGCTAATATTTTGTGGGAGAAATTGGGTTGGGAAAGATTTAGTCATCTCTGAGAGTGCGTAGAAAAATAATATGTCAAGGAGATGATCCACACAGCCTTCTGCAGGCAATACAAGAAATCTACTTAGGACAAACAGTGCAAAGCCCAAGCCGCTGGGTCTAGATTTCTAGAAGCATACCATTTTCTTCAAGATTTCCTCAATTCGTCTTTAGGTTCGTGGAATACGTGACGAGAAGACTCGACGAAGCTTCCCAAACGCTGCGCAGCCCAGCTGCATTCTTCAGTTAAACTCCCATATATACGTATATACACATTATAAGACCCCAAAATCCAAAAGCATAACAAAGTTCATGTAACTAAACCACTCGTTTGGGTCCTTTGTAGGCTACCTCTAATAAAAAACTCATCGAACCACCTATAAATATAAACCGATACACTAATTCATACAAATGTGATATCAAGCCCCATGAAAACCAATTTATATAAGCATTGACTACAACCCTATGTCAGCAATAATAGGGTTCAAATTCGAGTATCCCTAACAGTCGCAACTTTGTGGAAGGTTTGCCCTTGATTCTGAAAAACATACAGTTGAAGTCGACACGAATATGTTAGAAATAGAATATGTTACTATTATTTATTGACTTCTAGTTTGGGGATAAAAATAAAAAAGCAAGCATAAAGCCTGTTTTTTTCTCCTTTGCCAAGTTTGTAAACAAAGTATTTTGTGGGACTTTTTCACTTTTTGTAGTCCCGTACCGGATATTTTCAGTTTCTTTTTGCAGCTAGGAAAGCGATTTAGTTCTAGCTTTATTTATTTACTCAATAAAGAAAAAATCATACGGACAGAAGGACACCAACAACGTACTGCTTATTTCAACAGAAATCTCTTTCAGCTAATACTTACTACGAAGCTATTTACACCTAATTTTTCTGTCTTGAAGAATAAAATATGTAATCGTATTTTTTTAAAAGCAGAGATAATAAATGAAAACAGTGCTATAATAAATGTTTGTTTACATTTTTGCCAATGGAAAATTGAATAGGTTATAATATTAACTTTGTTGACGTACTAACTGTTCCTATACTAAAATATTTCCGGTCGCATAACTTTCAAAATGAAAAGAATATAAGAAAGGTTAGAAATCTTTTCAGTCTATCTGCTGTTTGATACTTGTCAAGGACAATCATAGATTTTATTTCTGCAGGTAACAAATTGGCAACTTTGTACCTACCTTGTTTATTATTTTCTAGAGCATTGAAGCTAGGCGAAAGCGCCCGGGTAGCCCGCGAAATTATCAATTTGCAGGTCAGTATCAGGATGAGGAGCAGTGTGGTGGTCGGTGGCCCAGTGATAACGGCCGCGACTTGCAAGTTGTAGGTCGTAGGTTCGAATTCGAACCCAGACAGACGCTTTACTTTGTATAAATTATTTCATCACCACTGCGGTGAAGGAAAACATCGTGAGGACACCGGCATGTCCTAGAACCAAAAATTCGAAGTCATGTGATATAATATACCAACCTGCACTGGGCCCGCGTGGTGGATTACGGCCCACTCCTTCTCATCGAGAGGAAGCCTGTGTCATTAAAGGCTGATTATGCCATCAGGTTTTATGTTGACGTGGACGGACGAAAACGTGTCGCCTACAGCAAGTCGCGTCACAGGGCCCGACATAGCTTTTCACTACGACATGAGATATTCTCGTACGTCTCGTACCGACACGAGGGTACAATATATGTATTCGCGAACGAAACATTCTTCAGTTAAATCCAAATTTAGCGCAAAAAACTTTGCCAACTAAACGTAAAGCTAATCGCGGCAGAACACGATAACTTCTAATTAGAGTCAAATGTTAGAATAAATATAAACTTTGCCAGTCTGTGGTGCGATTATTAAAGTTTCCTGTACTAGTTTTAAACTGTAATGGCAGAGATTAGCTTAGTTTCTAAGTTAGACCTTTGTCGCGTAGGATATTCATAATTGTATAGAACTAACACATCAATCTGCCTAGCGTTTTGCCAACTATGTTGAGGTCGGTTTCCAGGCTAACCGAATGCAGCTGAATACCAGTATTGTACATGGAGCGACTGCCTATCTGACCTCCACAACCCAGTTACTGGGTATTACGACATACCTTGGTAAGACTTCATGTTAGACTATATGCTTTATGTATGTATGTATTTATTTTATATGTAAATGGCCACCACTTACTACCTGCAGTAATCTCTCTCCTTTTCTGTTGAATCCATCCAAAGGTTGTCGGTAAAAGATCGCTTTTAGCGATAAGACCGCCCATTGTGTCATCCTAGGTAAAAATTCTAAAATGTCTGTAATTTTTATGGTGTACATAATAAAGAGTATTTCTATTCTATTCTATTCTATGTCAAACAGTGGAGATCTTTCGGTTAAATTGATGACGATGAATGATGACTGACTGTGTCGTTGTCTTTGGGTCGCTAGAGCAGCTGGTGACCCTTTTTGGATTCTTTTTGGATGGATTCAAGGGAGAAGGAGAGACAATACTGCAGGTAGTCAGTGGTGTACCATTTACATATACAATAAATACATACATACATACATAAAGCATAAAAATTGTTATCTATAAAAATATATATACAGACACAGGCCAGACAGACGTAGGCCTCCACCAAGACAATCACTCAGACAATCACAAAAAAAAAAAAAATTAGTCTCATGACAGATTTCAGACGTCTAGATTTCATTTTTTTATCCTAGGTTTAACTTTTACTTACCCAGAAAGTTACAAAGCGTGAAGATTATGACAATATAATTAACGCTTTCCGTGCTAAAACATAATAAGCTATCGTCGACTTCTAATTTGCTAAGTTCAGATTTGTTTTCTAAATGTCATGGTGGTAGGTAATGGTTGAGGTGGTCACACAATGGTGGATTCATTGAGATATTTATATTTTATGAGCAAGTTGATAACATTTTACATTATATTTTTATGTGGTACATAAAAAAAATCAACTAAAAAATCTTAAATACTTAGGTACTTTTTTCAAGCAAATATTTACATTCATTAAAAAAATGATTTAATGTATCTAACCTACAATATCTACAGATTTTTTTTTCATAGTTTCTCAACGTTTAAACCTTCCCTGAAGTTCCACAAATATTTCAAAACCAATATTAGCCAAATCGGTCCAGGACCGGTTTTATTTTAAGTAGGTAACTACCACGAGGAGCTCGTGGCTAAGTACCTAATAACAGCCGCACGGGTCTATCCATCAGGTTAAGCTACGCTTGCCGAGGTTGGTACATGGATGGGTGACCATCTTTACATAACGAGACTCCTCCGTGTCTCAGAAAAAACGTTAAGCAGTTGGTCTCGGCTGTCATTCGTGGATCTTTGACAGTCGTTACAAGTCATCAGAAGCGTGAAAGTCAGTCCAGTCAATCAGACTTACCAAAGGGTATCTTATTACCCAATTACTGAGTTGTGGAGGTCAGACAGGCAGTCGCTCCATATAAAATACTGGTATTCAGCTGCATCCGGTTAGACTAGAAGCCGACCCCAACATAGTTGGGAAAAGACTAAGCAGATTGAATTAAGTAGGTACCCACATAACTACAGGACCGAGTTTGAAAATTATTTCGCTAGTAGAATGCTATATTCATTGAGTTACATAGGCTATAATTTATAAATATGTCATGCTAGCGAAGCCGCTGACAGAAGACGAAATTGTGTCCGTCTATCATTTCCACCAATAAGGCCAAGGTCGTTGACCGAAAACAAATGAAAACTAGGTATTTCACACTTCCAGAAACATCTAAAACGACCAACCTTGTCACCAATATTTCATGTCCATAGCGTGTTACTGTAGCCATGACATTGGTGTCCTACCCCTATATTTTGTCACGCGATATGCCTTCCTCGGTACCTATGTAATTATAGGTATTTATTTTATTGCTGTTCGTAATTAGATAAAGATGGAGTTGGATTATGTTTCTGGTGGGTAAAGTGTGGGGTGTTTGTAAGGAGTCATTTGAAAGTAAAGGTTTTAACAGTTGAATAACTTAGGTTGTAAAGCCGGGTCTGCTGCGCCATGTTTGGATGTTATATAAACATCAAACATCAAACACGAACCAATCAGGCATCCGCAAATCAAACACGAAGCGATTTGATTGGGTCGTGTTTGAGGTTAGATGTTTTTAAAACATCCAAACATGGCGCAGCAGACCCGGCTTTAGTGGGTTAGAAAATGAGCTTTATTTGATTTCTTGTTGAGGATAATGTGCAATGGATATATAATGTGGAGATATCAATACGGCAATATATGAAAATACTACCAATACCGTGCATAGAAGTATTTTGAAATTGTGAAATAAATCCTGACACAGAAGATAAAGAAATTATTTTTCAAACCAACTAAATAGTAGTGATGGGCCCACTATAATGTTTAGTTTTGCATGTTTACATTGGTGCCGATTCCCTTGTTCATAAACTAAACTAAATTATAGTTCAGTGCATCTTTTTCTTGAAAGAAAACGACATAAGATAAATTTTAGTTTAGTCCTGTCAAATTAAGCAGTGCCTGTTACTACGCCATACAAGTTTAGACGTAATTAAAAACTTGCCTACTAAAATTACGTCAATCTACGTCCGGCGCTGATTTAATTTGAAAGGACTAAACTAAAATTTATCTTCTGTCCTTTGGCCACCCTCTGAGCTTGCCGCGCTTATTGCAGCCGCTGTAACAGTTCAATCTAACAAATCTTCAATTGGCAAACTACCAATATCGTAGTAACCTAAATTGAAAATAAGTCGCCATTTTAACTGTAAACTCATGAATGAAGAGCCGATAATATACCGTTCAGATAATCTGGATCTACGTGAGTGTTTGCGGCACGCTATCTCTCTGAATTGTGGATTATTTGGTACGTGCATGATTGTTCACTATACTTGTCCCTTGCCGTCATGTTCGCACCATTTCTTGTCAAGACATTTTGAACTCCATTAGTATTGAAACTAAGCTTTACAAGCAATGATGCCAACAAGACGGCAAGGGACAAATTATAGTGAACGGTCTATTCTTACACTTTTGATTGATGAACGATTTATTTAATTAATTAATTATTATTTTTACTGTCGTTCTTTAAATAACATTACATCACGCCTGTATTCCCCGAAGGATTAGACAGAGGTGTACCTAGTACTCCCACATTTCGCCAGTTATTTTAAAGTCCCATGTAACAGGGGGCGAGCCTATTGCCATCAATCGAACACAAATCCAGACTCCGGGCTGCTACTGAGAAACTCGTGATGGAAAAACACAATAACACTTTGTCCGACCCGGGAATCGAATCCAGCACCTCGTGCCCAGCAGTATTGCTTGCGACCACTAGACCAACGAGACAGTATACATAAGAACAATAACTTAAAAAATCTAGCAACTCTACCGCTTTTTTGCCGATTTGATAAAACGCAGACAGAACCGCATTTGAATTATTATCTTTTTAATTAGAGTTTTTACAGCTTTTATTAGTACCTATTTTATTATTGAACATCATTGCAGGTAACTTTAAGCTTATCATGACACGATACCTACACGATAATGGCCCTGATAATAAAGGCTCGTTCACACTGGCGCGACTTGTCGCGCGACGCGACTTTAACAATACAATTTCTAATAAAACTTCACGATTGAACAATTGCCGGTGTCGCGTCGCGCGACAAGTCGCGCCGGTGTGAACGAGCCTTAATAAAGGGGACAGACCTTAAAACATCAAAAAATTGTTTTGAAGATTTTTTTTTTGGGTTAACGTCTGTAGGTAGTATATTTACTACTTTTTTGTTCAATCGTGTTTAGATATCGCTACTTTTGATTTTGTATAGGAGCATGTTTCTTAGAAACATTTTTTTCGCGGAACTCCAAACAAGAATCTAGGTTAAGGAATGTTCTTTAGAAGCTTCTAACACAATGGAATAACTATGTTAATTTATAACAAATCTTCGAAAAAATACCTTCCATATCTTAGGGTCAATTTCGTAGATTTATCGAATTTAGGGCGACTTTTTGTGGAAACACAGTTGCGCAGCAGTACACACGGCTACATATCAAGCTGTACATTTCCAGTATAAGCTGATTTCGCATTGTATAGGATTTCCGTAGAACGAGAGGTCAGCTTATACTGGAAATGTATAGCTTGATAAGTTTACACTGAACGATTTTTGGGGGCTATTGTTTTTACGGTGTTTGAAATCCTGATGCATAATTATTATTAATTTATTAACAGCTAATAACAGAAGGATAACGGTTAAGTAAAACGCGGTTGTATATGAAACATAATTTATGATGTTACCACAGATGTTAGTCAAGACTTACGAAAGGAAACGTCGATATGAAATCAGGAACTTCAACATCCGAAATCTTTGAAATGAAGAAAGCATTCCCAGTGGCCAATACTCGTTTTTTTCTCTGTAAAGAAAAGGAATCATTCTGCCATTCTGCCTAGCCTTTTCCCAATCATGTTGGGGTCAGCTTCCAGTCTAACCGGATGCAGCTTTACATGGAGCGACTGCCTATCTGACCTGTCCACCTGGAATTCTAATCTGTATCTGTTCCATTTGCACGTGTAGGATAGAATATGACACAAGAGTGATTGTTTCTTGCTCGTTCTTCTCCATAGGAACCTACTACGCTTTGGAATGGGCAACTAGCTTCATCTTTCTGACTGACCGACCGCTTGACAATTCAAAAGTGCCTGTAATTGGTTTATTTGAAATAAATGCTTTGAGTTTTGAGTTTGAGTGATTCTTCCAATCTAAATATTTCGGTCTTGAATATAACCTTTACATTTGTCTTCGGAGGTATAGCATAATAATAGCCTTTATCGTTCCCACTGTTGGGATACAGGCCCTCTCTGACTGCGGTGAGAGGAAGTGGGTCGTAATTCACCACGTGGGTTGGTATACTTTAACTTTAAAACCTAACCAGGTCTGAAGATACAGTCACCCAAAAAAGTTCAAACCCATAATTCTTAACGAACAAAACAGATTACCTTTTGAGTCTTATACCAAGGTGTTCGCCATCCGGGACCGTCGGGAAAATAAAAGAATATAAACATGGACTTATATGGAATTTGGGTCGGACAGTTGAAGATCGACGTAAGTTCTTTGTGTGTGTTGCCTGTTTTGATTTAAGACTTGTTTTTTGGATATGTGAAGATTAATCTGATAGCTTTGTGCCTTGATTATTAGTTTTAAAATTAGAATGAGGATATAAATAGATGAATTAGCTCCTTAACAGCGCTAATTCATTGTATATTCGCTTTTTTTGAAGCGACTACCACTAACGTTGCTGTGAAGATTTAATGTTTTTAGTGTAATGACTAATGACAGACATTCAAACTTACTTTTGTCTTATGGATGGCAACGCAGTTTCAATGCTTCTGGTAAGTGGTATTGGAGATGTTCGTGGACTTTGTTAGCAACTAAGAATCAAGCGAGAAGCCTGAATTTTTGTCGACCTTTAATATAGAAATCGAAGGTTGTCGAAGAGCGATAGAAATATTAGTAACTAGCTTCTGATTCCGACTTCGTCGTGTTTTGACATCAAATAAAATATATCCTATGACACTCGGCAATAATGTAGCTTCCCATTAATGAAAGAATTTTCGGAATCAGATCAGCAGTTCCGAAGATTACCTCCTCCTACGGACAAACATACATAATTATCCTACATACAAACTCAACTCTGCAATATTATTATAAAGATAACAATTAAAAAAATCTGTGTAATTATTGAGCTTATTATAACATACAAATTGTTATTGGGATGTTTGAGGTGCCTTGTGGAATATAATAATATTAACATTATATAATATACAATAGTATTTGTTGATATGGAGCCTGAAAGTACATAAAACAGGGGACCAAATAAAATAATGCTTTTCCTCAAACTTTCTCTTCTTCAAGCTACATGTAAACGTGCCTTTTTAAATAATCTGCACGACCCATTTGTACTTTTATGGGACTATTTTGTGAGTTCTCTGGAAACGTAAAAACCCAAAACTTTCGTGAGTATTGACAGACTGCAAACTGGACTTTTAAGTTAAGACGCTGACAAGAGCAAAATAGAGAATTTAGAGTTTTATGTAAGTGGATGTGGTTATTAATTATTGTAATGGAATGAATTGGTACTAATATTGTTATTATAGTGCATTTAAAATTACAGTCATATTAATAAATGAAATATCAATTAATTGCTGAAAAACCAATATTAATGATTATCGATTTCATATCGATTAAAATCAGTCTTCTATTTTTAGTCTATATAATATGTCACTGGCATGACAGCTGACTGACATTGACACTAGACAGCGACTGCTCATGTTTGCTCACTCGCACATAAAATAGTCTTTGCCTCGTTTCGTGTTTTCCGATGCGACTTGAAGTCATTCAAATTCAAAATCATTTATTTTTATTTATTTCATTGACGTTCATTCATTAATTCATTGAAAAATCTTTCAATAATTTTCTACTAAATTAATAACTATTAGTGCAAAAGAACATATTTTGCACTTCAGGAATCAGCTGTTAGTTAAAAATTGTAATATAACCTCACTTTTACTTAAATAATCGCTTATATCTCTGTTCTCAGATTGACAAAATCCGTATAATTTTCAGTGAAAGGTTGATAATATATAAGCTATTAATTGAGACCACTTTCATCTTTTTACACCCAGGCCCAAGATTGTATGAAATCGTTTCAGTCTCCTTTAATGTGCAAACGAATACTAACAACTTGAATTTGGTATTGTCAGCTCAGTCAAAACTAATCAAATTGTTTTCTAATATTTGTATGTGATCGTAATATAATGCGATCCAAATTCACTTCATTCTAATATTACATTACACATCATTACGTACCTATTTAATAATGACTATGTCGGGTAAATTTTAATATAAATTAAGAGTTGATTTTGTACCTTTTCTTCAGTATTGGTTCTTTACCAATTGGGACGTCAATCAAACACGGAGTTGGATAGCTGACTGGTTTATTCGTAATGTGCGCATACCCACATTACTACATACAAAAGTAGACACAATACCTTACACTTTTCCCCCTTAAGATTAAGAACTAATAACTAACAGAAAATACCATAACAAGGTATATTAAAAACAAACATCAAATTGAAACTCTTAAAAACTAGTATAACTATTTAGACACAATTATTGTCTTTGTTAACGGCGCGCACGTGCGCACGTACTGCTCGGGCTGAAGCCCCCGGCGGCGGCGGCGGCGGGGAGCGCGGCGCCGCTGGTACGGCCGGGCTCGACGGGCCCGCGCTACCCGCCTCCGTCTCCAGCTCACTGGATGCTTCTGATGCATCCTCAAAATCATCGTCATCATGATCCTTATTCTTCCCCTTTTGAGTACCGATGCTCGCTCGCGATAGTGATAACCGCGACTTGTCCCCGACTGAAATGATTTGGTCGCGATGTCTGCGCCACTGGACACCGTTTCCCATGTCAATGCGGTACGAAACCGGCCCCGTACTTTGAGACACTGTTCCTTTGGACCATTTATTTGGATTTGAGGTGTAATCGCGTGCGAGTACCGGTACTCCTACACGGATAGGGGGTTGCGGCGTGCCTCCTGCATGGGCTACCTGTCGTTGTTGTGCCGAGCGCGCCACTTGCGCGATGTCTGGCCGTAAAGCATCCAGTCGTGTCCGCAGCCGACGCCCGGTTAGCAATACTGCAGGTGCCACGCCCGTAGTTGCATGCTCACAATTGCGATAATTGAATAAAAATGTATTTAATGCCTGTAACACATTTTCGCCACTAAGAACTGCTCTTTTTATTGCTTTTTTTACAGTCTTTACCGCATTTTCAGCGGCGCCATTACCCTGTGGCCTATAAGGCGCCGTTGTCACATGTGTAATACAATTGTGGTTGCAATAATTTTTAAATTCCATTGATTGGAACGGTGGTCCGTTATCCGTAACCAGTTGCGAAGGTAAACCGAACCTACTAAAAACTGTAATAAAAGCTGATATTGTTGACTGTGCATCCGTACGACCCATAGGAAGTGCCTCAATCCACTTCGAATGCGAATCGACTATAATGAGGTATTTTTTTCCCGAATACTCCGCAAAATCAGCATGTAAGCGTTGCCATGGAAACAAAGGAAATTCCCACGGATGCAAGTCAGCACGCGGCGCTGCATCCCGCACCATACGACACGGCTCACACGAGCGACACATTACTTCAAGGTCATTATCTAACGTAGGCCAGTAAACATAATTGCGTGATAAGCTTTTCATTTTTCTAACTCCTAAATGTCCTTGATGAAGTTCTTCTAGAATTTTTGTTTGTAGTGGTTTTGGTATTATAATTCGATATTTATAAATTAAACAACCAAAATCCATTGTAATATCGCTTTTTCGTGAAAAATACGGTTTTTCTTCTTCGCAACTAGGTACGGATGGCCATCCAAATTTTACAAATCCCAATATTCGCGATAATAAGACATCTTTATTAGTTTCCTTACCTACGTCACGGAAATTAATTGGCATACATGGCTGTACTAAGTTAACATAACTCATTGTTTGGGTGGGACGGCGCTCCTGTGCTAGCGGCAAGCGTGACAACGCGTCCGCTGGTCCATTTTGCTTTGAGGTTATATATTTTATATTAAAATCATATGCGGCTAATCGTGCAGCCCAGCGTTGTAAGCGACTGGCGGCAGTTTGGGGTATACCCACTTTAGCTCCGAAAATGTAGCTTAAAGGCTGATGATCTGTACGTAGTTCAAATTTTCTACCAAACAGATACTGATGGTGTCGAGTGACGCCATAAAAGATTGCCAAAGCCTCCTTATCAATCTGGCTGTAATTGCGCTCCGCATCATTGAGTGTGCGCGAGACACAACTGACCGGTCGCTCACTGCCGTCTGGGAAACGATGCGCCAATACTGCGCCCAACCCGTACACGCTGCTATCAACCGATAGCACTAAGGGCCGCCCCTCCTCATAATGTGCGAGTACCCTCTCACTTGATAGGACTCGCTTTGCTTCTTTAAAAGCCTCATCGCACGCCTTACTCCAATTCCAACTGACACCCTTTTTTAAAAGTTCATGCAACGGATGTAATAACATACTTAATTTCGGAATAAATTTGCCATAATAATTTAGTAAACCTAAGAAGCTTCTTAACTGTGTGACATCGATAGGTGTTGGTGCCTTCACAATAGCCTCCACCTTCTGGGGATCCGGACGCAGACCAGTTTGGTCAATAATAAACCCGAGATATTTAACGCTCGCTTGTAGAAAACAACATTTACTTAGTTTAACTGTCAAACCCATATCTTTTAATCTAACCAGTACTTGTCTTAAGTTAACCAAATGTTCTGCTCTCGAAGGCCCTGTCACACAAATATCGTCAAGGAACACCACCGTGCCACGCACGCCGCGCAATGTCTCCTCCATTAATTTTTGAAATTTTTCCGGAATGCACGATAATCCAAATGGCGTACGGCGATAAACAAATGTACCGATGTGTGTAGTAATAGCTGTACACAGTTGTGAATCATCCGTCAACATCGTTTGCTGATATGCATGAGTTAAATCAATTTTAGTAAATTCCCTTCCCCCACTTAGAGTGGCAAACAACTCTTCGATGCGTGGGAGTGGGTAAAATTCACGTTTAAGTTTAGGATTGATGGTAACTTTATAATCGCCACATATTCGTATATCGCCGTTCGTCTTGATAACTGGCACGATAGGTGTGCCGTAGTCCGAGTGCTCGACCCGGTAGATGGTGCCCTCGGCCTCCAGCCGCTCGAGCTCGCGCTCCACACGTGCGCGGAGTGCTAGCGGCACGGGGCGAGCCCGCACGTACACAGGTTCCTTATTTGTCAGTTGCAATTGGAGCAATTTTTTACATTTTCCTAGCTGATCAGTAAAAACCTCGGGAAATTCTGTAGCTAACTTACTAATACATGGATCAGCAATAATATCATTGAAATTTATTTGTTTGATATTTAGGGACTTCAACCAATCCCTGCCCATTAATGGGCGTCCACCATTTTTAATAACATAACAAGACAAATTGTTTGCCGTAACATTTCCCAGTTTAACATTGACCAATATATATCCTAATGACTCAATCCGCGTACCTGCATAACACCGTAACATTAAATTATCAGATCGAATTGTTTTATTTTGAAACATCTGCTTATAAAAGTCTTCACTAATCGCCGAAATGCGACTTCCAGTGTCCACTTCACATTTAATTTCGTAACTGTCAATGTTCACGTTAATAAAGTAAGGTTTGTTACCTTTAGACGCCAGCTCGATGCTAAACAAATCCTCGTTCCACGAGTCGTCTTCACTTACGTAGTTTTGCCTACCTGACCGACCACTATCACGCACCTCTTTGCACATCACTTTCAAATGTCCACGTTGGTTACACTCATCACAGTTGTAATTGACGTAACGACATCTTTCCGGCCGATGTGGCTTTCCACACCGCCAGCACTGTTGAGTAGACGCGGCATGCGCCGGCGCCGCAGGGGTGCCCCCTCTCGACGCCGCGCCGTCAGCCCTAGGGCCTGGGTTGCGCCCCGGCCGGCGCGCGCCTCCGCCACGTGCTCGACCCGCGTCGGTCCTGTGTAGGCTTTCGCCCGCGTCGCCGCCTGCACCTGAGGTCGTGGCTGCAGCGGTGGTCGCCGCGCTCACCTCCGCGTGCCTCTCTGCGGCCTCTAACGCCAGAGCCAGCTCCACCGCCTCCTTGTATTTAATATTTTTCTCTGCAAAAATACGCGATCGCATCGCGCTGTTGGATAGTCCCGAAACAAATTGGTCGCGAAGGTTTTCTTCTAGCATTGCACCAAAATTACATGTGGTCGCGAGATGTTTTAAATCTTGAAGGTAGTCCGTCATGGATTCCCCAACACGCTGTCTTCGTAAGCGATACATGTGACGCTCGGCAATTTCCGATCTCTGTGGTTCTAGATGATCAGTCACCAAACGTACTAATTCGTCAAATTTCTTCGTCTCTGGATCCGCCGGAGCACATAGATCGCACATTAACGAGTATGTAGTTTCACCCACAACCGTAATTAACAACGGCACACACAGGTTATCTTTTATCTCATTAAGTAATATGTACTGTTTGACACGGCGAATATATGACGGCCACTGCTTCGAATTAATATCAAATGGTTCTAGTCGACCGATCGGCATTGTTAATAACAATTTTACACGCAAATGGATTTCGAATTCCTCGTCGCCAAATGGGACGTCAATCAAACACGGAGTTGGATAGCTGACTGGTTTATTCGTAATGTGCGCATACCCACATTACTACATACAAAAGTAGACACAATACCTTACACCAATATAAGCCTTTAATTTAACAAATAACGCTCCGTTAATTATAGGAATCGGCCATAATACAAGTTTTTTATCTTACTTGTTTTATGGTAGTAGAGTTTTACGGTAGGAGCAGTTTTCGTCACTACATAATATAAAACAAAGCCCCCCCGCCGCGTCTGTCCGTCTGAACGCGATAAACTCAAAAACTTCCGAACGAATTTTCATACAGTTTTCACCAATGGACGAGGTGATTCATGAGCAAGATTCATTAAAGGTTTTGTATAAATTGACTGAAATTCTGACGATGATTGTTGAAGATGTCGGAAAAAATCATGCCGACTGGAAGCTTTTCAGCCGTGCGCCTCGTAAACCAATAGCGTTATATGAAAATAATGTAAGTATTACGGAATTATTCCTCTTAAAAATATCTATTAAACGCAACGCTATACAACGTGTTTTTTTATATCCCATAACTCTAGGGTTATATTCTATAATATGTAAAAGTAATACAAATATGTGGTCCAAAAACGCATAGTTTCGAAGATAACATAACACTATACTCTCGATGTGTGTATCTAAGTTTCATTGATAAGTACGAGTAAATCATTTTTCATTCAATGCAATCATTCATATTTAAAGGTAAGAAAATGCGACGTTGTCATATTTCATGTAGGTAAGGGTGTTGTTATACATTAATAATCGTGACTTTTTGAATAAAAAATGAAGAAAAAAAAATCATAGTTGAAAAATAATTCTTATGGCAGTTGATTCTTTTTTATGGTCTCATTCATACATTCCAAGAGTTATGGGATATAAAAAAAAACACCTTGTAGGTACATCTATCCGTATTTTTCATTTCTCTCTTAACCCAATTCTGAAGTCCACGCAGACGAAATCGCGGGCAGAAACTAGTAAACTACACAAGTTGTAGTCATTATCAAGTTTTATCTACTAATATTTTTGTTCAGCACTTCGCGTGGACTGTGTTCGTGATTAACTAGCTCGAGCGAGCACTGAGACTGTGGGCTTAGGTATTTTAAATTTTGCAGCCCCTAAAATGTGCCGCCTTATGCTCAAGCCTAATCAGCCTGCTGGTAAATCCGCCACTGGCGACGTTGATAGCGGCATCAGTGGCATTCTACAGGGTATCTCAAACGTAGTGGTCTATCATTAAAAAATTAAAAAACTTGGCTATTCTGAACAGTTAAGAAAATTTCGCTATTATTATTTTCAATAAATTTACACTTCCACTTGGATTTTTCGACCCTGTGACCATAATTTTCGACGTAACGAGTTCAAATCTGACTGCAAAATGCTTGGCAAGGCATCTTCCAGTCAGATTTGAACTAAAAGTGTAAAATTTATTAAACGAGCTCTCGATTAAACGAGCGCTCGAGAGTATTAATGAGGATGAAAAAAACTCTGATAACACCATAGTCTACCCACCCATCCAACTGCGCGCAGGAACTTAAAACACTTCCCAAGTAGTTCGCGAGTCTATCGTGCTCACTGCGAGAATGCAACGCAGAACTTTGTAGAAACAAACGGAAAAACAACCCTTATTTGAATATTAATGTGGACATTAAAAGTTGTAAAGCTTGAAGTATTTTATCTTGTCGCAGTTGTGGTTGTTTTTAGAAATGATGATTATGCATAGCATACATAGTACTTAGTAGAACTTCTTGTAAAAGGAATGAACAACTGACATAGGTAGGTACCCATTTCTGTCGTCTAACAATATTGCTATTTTCCAGTTTGAATGATACGAGGTCGACTAGTGTTAAAATAGTAGTATTTTAACAATAGTAAGTAAGTAGTCTTTTTTTAAAGAATTCAATTATCTCATCAACACGTCCACAATATTTAAATGACATAACTAAGTGCATCTAATAGTTCCTAAAGGAGTGAACTCCCTGATATAAGGGGTCATCAACCTCTCCTTATATCAACTACCACATACAACGATAGAATAGGGTACTTGTCCACGTTCATTGGCTATCAAAATGTCTGGTAAAATTAAGATTACTTGTAAGGCTGGTATCTGGATAAGGACATAGGATAATAGGTACTTTTAAATATGGGAAAGTAGCCCTATTGCGCGCTGAGCGACCTTTTTGTGGACTAGGCCGAATTTCAGGGCAAAAAAAAAATATCATTAATAATTTTTGATGTTCGAAAAGTGCTGATTCTCAGCCCTCAGCTTACTTTGAATGACTTTTGATTTTGAATTTGACTTTGAACATAATATATTAAAAACGTAACTTATCCTTAACTTTATTCAAGTTTCCCGAAACAATTTACCATTACATCCTCCTCTCTATCCTATCTTTTATTCTCACAATACCTACATCCACATAAGGGCTCCGGCTGCTCATTATGGCATCCATATTGGTAGCTCGTTATCTGCCAGACCGTATGCACGACTTTTCTGTGAGATACTGGAAATAAAGAGGTATTGTGGGCTCGTGTTGTTGTGTGCAATGTGATGACGGTAACGGGAACTGTTCAGGTTCTAGTGGTTAGTGGGTGCTGTTTTATTTGGAATTGAGATAAGAATGTAAATTCGATGATTTTAGTTGGATAAGCTCCTGTTAAAAAAGTCTGAGTCACATTACAGGGTGCAATGCATTATTCAAGGCATTACATACACACTTTCAAAGAAAATACTGGCAATTACCAATGTGGGCTCAGCCTAACTGATGCTAAACACATTGGGAAAAGCAATAGATACTTTTAAAATTGAAGACATCTCTATCTTCATAGTTTTGTTGAACGTTTTATTACTGTTGCCGTGCAATTCTTTTAGTATCATTATACGAAACTTGAATTTCAAAATCTACGCTTAGCGCCATCTAGTAACATGCAATGGTACTAAAAGCATGCTTGGTTCTTTGTAGATGTACCTAAGTTAACAGTACAGAGGAAACTCGACAGATGGCACTGTTTCAGTTATATAAATCTACTTTATCATTTTTGCTTGATGAAGATCGTTTAGGGCTTTTTATCATACGTTCGGCATTTACTTATCTATAACTTAAAGTTTGGGCTAATCTTTAACTCAGTAATAGGTACTATTTTATTAATAAATTCCTCTTTCAAAAGTCTAGGGCCATTCATTGCTCCTTTCTAACTAATTTATTACATAGGTAACTAAATTGCTCGCATTCCATTTGCAAAATTATTGCCACATTTTCTCCTCTAGCGGGTTTTGTGAATGCGATTTGGGAACCATCATATCTGGGGGGTTTCGCTAGGTTATTTGATTTGATCCTGTATACTGTGATCACCCGCTAATTAGTTTGCCAAGAATTGTAATTATGGCCTATTATTATTTTTGTTTTAGGGCTAAGTTTTTTTCCCTGTATTACTTAAAATACTTCTAGTACTTTGTTTAGATTTCGATTTCTCCTGTCCATGTTAGAATATAATTTTATTTATTTTCTTATTATTTACCCACCTGCAGCAGCTATAAAACATTATTCTATTCTATAATATTCTAAGAAAATATAGTAGAGGAAGCCTGTTCAATATTCGGACGATAAGATTAATGAAAAATTGACAGCTTGATGATACCTTATAGAAGAATTCGTTATGGAGGCTCGTCCGGGGACAAATCCATTACCATGCCATACTTTTTTTTTTATACACCGGGGAATCTCTAGGCTTTCATCTCACCTGATGGTAAGTGATGATCAGGCCGAAGGAAAAAACGAACTTCATCCGGAATACTCAACCACAGAGGGACCGTGGAACTGGCTATCTTACCTCTAACTGCCGAAACACAAGAATGCTGTTAACATTGTTGTTATGGCGAAAGACTTAGATAAGGTTGCTAGCTAGCCAGGCGGACTTAGAACAAGCCCTAACACCAACCAAACAGAGCAAAAAAATTTGTCCCAGCTGGGAATCGAACTCGGGAACTCTGGGTCCGAGACAGGTGGTCATACCACTAGACCACAGAGGCAGCCTTAGGGCTTGCCTTTTCCCAATCATGTTGGGGTCGGCTTCCAGTCTTCAGACTTTCGCGCTTCTGACGACTTGTAACGACTGTCAAAGATCCACGAATGACAGCCGGGACCAACGGCTTAACGTGCTTTCCGAAGCACGGAGGAGTCTCGGTATGTAAAGATGGTCACCCATCCACGAACCAACCCCGGCAAGCGCGGTTTAACCTGATGGATCGACCCGTGCGGCTGTTATTACTTAGCCACGAGCTCCTCCTAATTGCTTAGAGTAAACCTCGTAATGCGTATTTCATACCACAGATCTATATTGTAGGATTGGACTGATGTTATCCACTTAATAATATAAAAAGACACGCCGATTACACAACCTCCTCCTTTTTAAAAATCGGTTAAGAAATCTTCTCTTAATGAGGCTTTCAAAAACAGGGTAGGTAGTAGTAATGAATTAAAACCTTTATTAATTTCCTTAAAATCGCTATTTATTCTCAGACTTGAAACAGTTAGCTATAGGAACAATTAGAAATGATTGTAAAATACTCGTAAACTCACTTGATAGGCAATCGTACAAGTTGCCGTGTTTAACTGCTCAAATATAGCCTAAATACATTTATATTTTATTGCTTGTTATTTTCTTATATAGAATTTATTTGTCTGTCTGTTATGTGCCAACCAGTCGAAAATATTTTCTTCTGAGGAAATACCTCAGCCGCAGGACGTCTACAGCTGACCATGGGCCTCCCTCTCGCAGCCAGCTTATTCCTGCGGCAAGGTCAGCCTGCTGTCCACTTTGTGGAAAGTACCTATTACCATCAATCTATTTTTGTCACCAAGTAGTGTTGCTTTATTCCGTTTTGAAGAGTATGGGTGCCTGTGTAATTACATGAACATTTTAGGAGCCATTTCAGGTTTGTTCCTCGGTTGACTTCGCATCTGTTATGCTGGATTACTTACCTTGTTTGCCTACCGTTGCCAGCCTAGACTTTTCCCAACTAAGTCGGGGTTGGCTTCCAGTCTAACCGGATGTAGCTGAATACCAGTGTTTTACATGGAGGGACTGTCTTCGTAATCTCCACAACCCAGCTACTGGGTAATACAATACCCGTTGATAAGATTGGTTATCAGACTTTTGGGAATCTGACTACCCCTAACGACTGTCAAAGATCTACAAATGAGAGCCTTGACTAACTTTCCGAGGCACGGATGGGTCCTCAATATGTGATGGATGGTCACATCCACGGACCGACCTCGCCAAGTTCGATCGATCCATGCGGCTGTTATTATTTAGCCACAAGCCCTTCAAAGGACATGTCAAGTGGGGCAAGGGACTATTGCCTAGGTAGTCAAAACCAATGTTCAGTAATGATTGTTATAGTATTGTGATCGTCGTATTTTATAGTATATTAATTAATAAGTTTCAGGACCCAGGAACTTGCGAGAACTGGTCAAAATTAGGTTTATACGCCGGGGATTTTATACATTTATACGCCTACTTTCTACCAGCAACTTTTAACCGAAGCAAAGTCACCACAAACAACAGGTATACCAATAAAACTTACTCCAATTGAAACGATCCCACTTTATGTTGATAATAAACAACTGAATTTATGCCAAAACGCAATTTAGTGACGGACAGACGAACATTTTATGTGTTATACCGTAAAATTGGACTGTTAAAAATATTTAATAACTGTTACTGTGCCTAATATTGGAGCGGCTGTTTAGAATTGATCTGGGAAACGAAACGGGAAAGTAACCTTAGTGGGAATAAAACGGTATGCCTATCCGCATGGCAAAATTACCTGCATAAACAGGGTGTATGAAAAAGGTGTGGTCAGATTTAATGGCCATCCACGTTGATACTCTAAACTTTCCTCACAACATGTTCCTCGTTCCACTATCCATTCATTACTTACCCACCTAACTAACAGCATTGGTTCTGTAGTGTGCTACAAACTTGATAGCGAAGCAGAAAGTCAAGTCAGCGAAATAGAGAACGATGCGATGTGACTCGGGGATGGTCAAGGAACAGATGAACTGGTAAAGACCGGTCCGAAACTGTTCCGGATTCCTCACAATGTTGTAATGCAAGCGAGTCAAATCATTTGATAGTTCAGCTTCTGATCAAACCATGCTCGATTTGCTAGTGTCCTATGTGCCGTTTTTTTTTTTTTTTTTTAATGTTCTACGTTTAAAAAACGTTTTTTTAAACCACACTAGTAATTTCTTCTGTATCGTGGGTGCGTTTACAAACATTTAAACTGACATACATAAACAGCCAGACCCGGAACAACTACATGTAGGTCATACAAATATTAATTGTTCCGTGCGGGAATCGAACCCGCGACACGTAACGCAGCAGTCAACGAGCCGTCAACTTGCACATTCGATGACCTAAATAATGCCACTGATGTCGCAATCAACGTGGCCACACACTGGGCTCTAACAATATAAAAGTAAAGTTCCATCTGCACGAAAAGAAGATTTAATAATTCTTTGTACTATGTAACTAAACTATTAATTAATATAACACTTGCATATTATCAAATGAAAGTTTTCAACTAATAAGTAGCTAAAGCTTATCACTTTAGGCACGTAAAAAAAAAATATTCTCACTTTATTACCACTTCTAAAGTTCTAAAATATGGCCAAACTTGATTAAATACACTTCTAACCTAGTTTATATGCCCTTGATATGACATCTGATTTTATATTCAAATGTTATAAAAAAACGCCTGGAAGCGATTTCAGTCGTTTTCCCAACAAATAGATGAAGAAGAAAAACTGTGTGCCACCAAGTTCTGGCGTAAAACCCTTTTTATTGGCCTGACTAGCGAAGGTCAATTGCGCGTCCTAGAAATGTGGGTGGTCCAATTATAAAGAAATAGGAGTTACGTAGGTATTCTTTCGAAGTTTTTTCTGATCGGTCTCTCATTGTTATTGCTCAAAAAACAGGAATTCTGCAAGCTTATCAATCGCAATGACATTTACTTAAATATTGTTGTAACGTCAACACGCTTCATTCTTACGTATAGAAACGATAGACTACTCTATAACCTCCCCTTATGTTCATTATTTAAATACTTAACAACACTTGCTGTGCCAAGTTTTGGAACCCTATTTATAGAAGATTTGTCATGTACAGTAGGCTGCATGTCAGTTGAGTTGAGTTTGAGTTTGAGTTGAGTTTGAGTTGAAACTACGTAGCCTACGTAGGTACTGCGCTAGAACAGCTCTAGGACCAAAGTGGTATCACTGAAGTGCTGGTGACTGTAGATACTTATGCTAGATGCGGACACAAATCTGACAAACCCCTTTAAAAACTATCTGTATACATGTGCAGCCATTAAAACAGTAACCCCAAAACCAAAAGTGCGAGCTCTAAACCAAAAATCAATATGAAGTTCCATAATAGTTATATAAGCAACTGTTGTATAATACCTAATTATATACAGTTGCATATAAGACTTTATCTACACCCATGATATGAATCCTCTATAAAAGTTTCTGAAACAGTTACCTATTGCCAACATTAAACCGACCATAGCCCATACCATAGCCCATTGGATGATAAAATGGTTACTATGACACTGGTCGTTTTAAGGTTGGGAATAAGCTAACTGATTCAGAAACTTTTATAGAGGATTTATAGCATGGGTGTAGATAAAAACATTCGTCATACGCTTCACCTCGTAAGTCACACCGCACCCCAAGTCTTCCAGCCTGACAATAAAACACAACTGCCACACTATGATAATAAACCGCAGATTCCTAAGGAACCACATATTGTTCTGTTTGTCCTTTATTTGCTTACAAGAGACACTTGTACCCACTCCACGTTGCCGGACAGATGAAGTGTGCTTAAGATAGAGTGGACTGACTGTAGAGTGGAGAGCGCTTGATATGAGAGGATCAAATGTATAGGAATATTATTGTAGGGATCAGGATTGGTCAGTGTTTGTCTTGGGAGGATATCTATTTCTGTGTGCGGAAATATATTAAAAAATAATGGGATGCTTTTTGCGCATGAATCCATATTCCCATCAAAATTTTAATTAGTTAGTGGCTTGCATATGTAGGTCATCGCTAAATAATAACTGCAACGTCGATTCGTGGATGGGTAACCAACCATTACGTATCGATACTCCTCCGTGCCTCGGAAATCACGTTAACGGCCTCAGTACACTTAGAACACCCGAAGCCACACCACGTCATTGTAACGTGCTTATTGGCCATATTTGATCATTTGGCCAACGAACACGCGTGGTGTAGCGTCGGGTGTTCTAAGTGTGTTGAGGCCTTAAGCCGTTGGTCCCGTTATGGGTAGTGAGAAGCCCAAAAGTCTGACAACCAGTCTTACCAAGGGGTATCGTGTTACCCAGTATTGGGTTGTGGAGGTCAGAAAGACAGTTGCTTCTTTGCTTCCGTCGCTCGTAAAACACTGGTATTCAGCTGCATCCGGTTAGACTGGAAGCCGACCCCAACATAGTTGGGAAAAGGCTAGGTGTTGATATGATCGCATGAGCAGAAGCATAATTAACGTGTAAAGTTCCCACTGCTGTGACCCAGGCCTCCTCTCTGTAAGAGGGAGTGGGCCATAATTCACCACGCGGGCCCAGTGTAGGTTGGTGGCAGTCACATGTCTTAGATTATTTGGACATGTGATTTTTCGTCACCATCGTCGTTTTTAACCGTTTTGGAGTGGATTGGCATGTAGGTACATAATTATCATCCAAAATATTTTTGCAGTTAGACATACTTAGGTCTCCCCTAACCATCAACACAGCGAATTTTGCGAACTTCATTAGGCCATCGGTCTACCATCATGTAGAAGACTGAGGACTGGATTTTGATACAGAAGCTGTTTTTTTTTAAGTTATTGGTCACAATATCAAAACTCTTGTATTTATGAAAACTAGTGATAACTGGAATGCCTTAATATAATTAGGAGTACCTATAAAAGTTGGTGACAATTCATCGAGCCATCATTGAACGCGCCTCGAACACAGATCGCGGGGCCTGAGGGACGCACGGGGGAGGGGCGCACGCGGCTCGCCTCCCGCGCCCGCCGCGACACACCGCTACGCTCTCCATCGAGAGAACACGTTACTTAAAAATAATTACACGTTCCTATGCAGCATCGAATTAAAGGAATTTAAATTAAAGTAAGGAAGTTTTTAATGTGAAGACAAAACCCGACCAAAATAACTGTTCCAACAATCATATTTCTAACCTTGGATCACAAGACAAATTCTGCTTACATTCTCTAAATAAAGAACACAATTTGTAATTTATCATTTTCATTTCTTGTCACATAATATTTTTGTCGTGACGTCAGAGCGTCTGAGCTCACCTTATTAAATATTATGATTGATAGAGCTGCGCTCCAGGGGGTATGAGGATACGGAAATGTGATCTTGATATAATGTCGGATTCACATCTTATAGGATACTACGTCATAGACTAATATATAGGGCGCTTGCATGTAATTAAATATTGGATCTATTTTATTGCCGGTAGGTTTTTTACCATTAAGGGAAGGGCTCATGGCTACATATTATCAGCCGCACGGGTCGATCAGAAATGAGAAATCAGAAATCATTCATTTTGCAATGAATGTAGCTTAATTTGCAGTTCCAACACACTCTACGGCATGCAAAAGTAAATATATATATATAAATCCACTCAAATAGACAACCAAGCTATGATCTACAGCCTTCCTCCATGAACTAAACATCCATAACGACTATTTTAATTCTATATTTTAGAAATTATTGATTATTTTACACAAAAAAAAGAAAAGACAATAAAAAGGTTAAGCTACGCGTGCCACGATCGGTTTGTGGATGGGTGACAGTGCATTACATATCGAGACTCCTCCGTGCCTCAGAAAGCTCGCTAAGCCGTTGGTCCAGGCTGTCATTCGTAAATGTTTGACAGTCGTTATGGGTAGTCAGAAGCCAAAAAGTCTGACAACCAGTCTTACCAAGGGGTATCGTGTTAGCCAGTAACTGGATCGCTCCATTCTTTATTTTTATTTTTATTTTTATAAGAGTAACCGTGGAGTTTCTTGCCGGCTTTTCTCTATAGGAAACGACCAATTGGAACCGTGCACCTAGCTTCCTGACGTTTCATAAGTGCCCATGTAGGTTTATGTGAAATAAAATATTGTGATTTGATTTAATTTGCTCCATTTAAAATACTGGTATTCAGCTGCATCCAAGCTAGACTGGAAAGCAAGCAAGACGCAAGCAAGCAAGCTAAGCAATTTAGACTGGAAGTCGACCCCAACATAGTTGGGAAAAGGCTAGGCAGTTTTTATTTTAAGAATTTTATAAGCATTGAAAAAGAAGTAATGCTACCCTAAATACATTTTTTTTTTTTTTTTCTTTTTTTTTCTTTTAAAAAAAAACGTTGCCCCACACTAGGAATTTCTCCTGTATCGTGGGTGCGTTTACAGACATTTAAACTGACACACAAACAGCCAGACCCGGAACAACTACATGTAGGTCATACAAATATTTGTTCCGTGCGGGAATCGAACCCGCGACACGCAGCGCAGCAGTCAATCGCTTAACCACTACGCCAACCGTACCGTCGAAAACATTGGGTTATGGACAAGAGAATGATAATGATTTATTAAGCTTACTTTTGCATCTGACCAATTGATTGATTAGGCTAGATAGCCTAGGTGTTCCACAAATGTAATGCTGACCTGGGGCCTAAGTCTACTAATTTATAAACATCACAATGGTGTCATAATGGTTAGTTTTTGACAGTTTTTGTATGGCAAATCTGTCAAAAACTAACCATTATGACACCATTGTGACGTTTATAATACCGCTTCAACGTCACATGAGTTTCAATACAATAATGTCTATGCGATGTTGCGCCTATGCGGCGTCAATTCGACGTCCACCAACGCCTGATGCGAATGTACCCTTTGACGTCTGTCGAACGTGTACGCACCGTTATGGCTACGCAAACGCTGCGTCAACGCAATTCAATTTTGCGTGAAAAAACATTTTGTGAAGGGAACCGACGGCACAGCTGTTAAAGTCAATGACCCTCCTTTCAAACGCCGCTGTGGTATAATGGTTAGACAACCTGTCTCTGACCCAGAGGTCCCGGGTTCGATTCCTAGTGGGGGCAAAATTTTCTGCTCGGTTTGGTTTGTGGTAGGGCTTGTTTTAAGTCCGCGTGGCTACCGACCAGCATCTTATCTAATTCTGTCGCCATAACAATAATGTTACCAGCATTGTTGTGTTCCGGCAGTAAGAGGTAAGATAGCCAGTTCCTCTATGGTAGAGGATTCCGGGTGAAGCTCGCTTCCACCTTCGGCCTGATCATTACTTACCATCAGGTGAGATTCAGGCCAAGAGCTTCCCTGTGGTGGTTATATAAATGACCCTCCTAAACCTTTCAAAACTCAGTAAACCGAAACACTTCTGTTTAAACTTGTCAATAATAAAATCCTGATTTCAAAGGAAAAACAGGCAACAAAGTGATTAATGAGAAGAAGGTATTATTTCTAGGAACCCGGCTGTGTTTATGGCTAACTTTTGTGTTTGCTTGCAAATTAGCTTGTGACGCGTGAAAACAAGTTAACTTTTTTAAGGTTCCGTATTAAGAGCGTGCATTCTGAAAGTGGGCAAGGTCGCAAATAGATGTCAAGTATCTCGCTGTTTTGATTAATTTGGCAAAATTACTTGGGAGAATATAGGCTGATTATTATACACAATGCATGTTTGTTGCCTGTGGCATACAATAAAATTAAAGCTAAATATTACTTGCAACGTCTAAACACTGTTAGGAGAAGCTCGTGGCTAATTAATAACAGCCGCACGGGTCGATCCTTCAGGTTAAGCTACTCTTGCCGGGGTGGTCTGTGGATGGTTGACTATCTTTACATATCGAGACTCCTCCGTGCCTCGGAAAGCACTTTAAGCCGTTGGTCTCGGCTGTCCATCGTAAATATTTGACAGTCCTTACGAGTCGTCAGAAGCCCGAAAGTCTGACAACTGGTCTTACCAAGGGGTATCGTATTACCCAGTTACTGGGTTGTGGAGGTCAGATAGGCAGTCGCTCCATGTAAAATACTGGTATTCAGCTGCAACCGGTAAGACTGGCAGCCGAACCCAACTTAGTTGGGAAAAGGCTAGGCAGATTGATTGACCGTCTAAACACTGTTTAGACCCAACTTTTGTTGTAACAATTTATTTGATTTAAAAGAGTGTCCGTGGAGTTTCTTGCCCGTTCTTCTCCATAGGTACCTACTACGCTTTGGAATGGGCATCTAGCTTCATATTTTCTGACTGACTGACTCCTTGACAATTCAAAAGTGCCTGTAATTGGTTTAATTGAAATAAATGCTTTGAGTTTTGAGTTTTTGAGTTTTGTTGTGGCACACCATAGGCAATTAACTCGCACCATGTCACTCTGGCTTGACAGTCGTAAAACTCCAAGATGCACAGAGTCAAAACATGTCTAAACTTTCTACCTACAGAACCACAATACTAAAACAAAGTTCCAACCTACAATTTATTTTTTATTTAATTTCCTACCGGCGTTGACAAGTTTGTAATCAAATTCACAAATTTATATTCAATTTCGACGGTTGAATGCTAAACAGGGGGTAGTTCGTGTTTGCGGAACCCGTGTTTACCTTTGAATGAAATTATTTTATGAGGGAGGACGGTAGTTATGAATTTTGGGGTGAAAGCTCTTGATTTTAAGGAAGTGTTGGATTAGAATTTTAATTTTTAAAGGGAGATTGAACCTTTTTCGGATAACGTTCTTTTTTTAAATGACAATTTACTTTTATGCCCAAAAATGTAGACATAGACTGCAGGTCAATTTTACATAGTTATTACATTTTTAGTATAAGCTGGCTCATAATTGCTTTATCATTTTTGACAACAATTTTCACTAAATTGAAAATCAAAATCAAAAGTCATTTATTCGAACTAGGCTGAGAATTAACACTTTTCGAACGTCAAAATGACATAAGACAGTCCCCCAAAACGCCCACCCTCCACCACTTCCTAGTTCTTTAGCTGGGAAGAAGAAGTGGCGCAACAAACTCCCCAGCAGCACAGCTGTCTGATCAGTTAGAAAAATTGATTCTATACAATAGTACGCAGCAAAGTAAACATCACTGCAGTTCATTAACATCGTCATTTTAGTCGAGGGAAGTCCACTGCTGGACATAGGTCTTCTCCAAGCACCGCCACTTCAACCAGCTCTATGCTTCCCGCATCCAGCGGATACCTGCAGCCTTCACAAGGTCCAACTTGTGGGAGTCCTTCCAACGCTACGTCTTCCGGTACGCGTACATTCAACATTACAGGGATAAAGTAATAACGAGCTTAATAAACAGACGGTACATAGAGGACTCTTGGAACTCCTGGAGGCTTTGAAGAGAGGCTTTATAAAAATGTATGCCCAGCGGGCACTGGTAGGTACTACTACCACGGCAAGAACCATTCTCGAGAACCATTCAACTTGTATCATTTGACTTAGATAAAAAGTTAAAATTAGATAAATCCATTAGAATAAGACCTCTCACTAAAAATAAATTGAAATTGTTTAATAATAATGTTCTGAGCAATCTTTCAACTGCTAGTTTTGATTCACAAGACCCCAATATAAACTACAGTACATTATTTACTACAGTATGCCAAGAATTCAATAAAGCATGTCCTGTAAAAAAAGTAACAATCTATAGTAAACCAAAATTTAATGAATGGGCCACTGCTGGCATTAGAAAAAGCAGAGATATTTTATATAATTTGTACCACGAGAAATCATTAACTTCTGATCAAGCCCTTCATAATTATGTCAGAAAGTATTCTAAGATATTCAAAATAGTCTGCGCTCAAGCTAAATCTAAATTAATAAGTAACAAAATTAGTAATTAAAATAATAAAATAAAAGCTGTGTGGCAGGTAATTAACAAAGAAACTGGAAACACAAAACAGCGAGACCAGAATGAATTGTCTCTAAAAATCAATAATGAAACCATTTCAGATAAGCTAAAAGTTGCTGAGACACTAGAAAATTTCTTTACGAACATCCCAATAGAGGTCACGAAATCGCTCCCCTCATCATCTATATTAGCTGAATCTCTTCTGAAAAAAAACTTCAATAAGGACATTCCAAGTTTTGAATTCAAGCCCATCTCTGTTGTTACAATTAAAAAAGTATTCAAAAGTCTTAATATAAAAAACACTGAAGACTTATGGGGAATTTCCGTTAAGGTCCTTGGAGATATTATTGACACAATTGCTCCTGTCCTAACAGGCATATTTAATCAATGTTTAGATAGTGGTACGTTTCCTGACTTAATGAAACATAGTAAAGTAGTACCAATTTTCAAATCGGGTAGTAAGAGTGATCCCTCTAATTATAGACCAATATCTGTGCTACCAGCACTGAGTAAAATATATGAAAAAATCATGCTGGACCAGATGTTGTCACATTTTAATTCAAATGAGATTTTACATAGTCGACAGTTTGGTTTCACGAAAGGAAGGTCGACGACTGACGCTGGAGTAAAACTCATCAGTCACATTTTGGAATCCTGGGAGAAGTCCCAGGATGCAATTGGCATATTCTGTGACCTCTCAAAAGCGTTTGACTGCGTTGACCACAACACACTGATCTGTAAATTACACCACTACGGAATTCGTGGACAGGCTGCTGATCTTGTTCTTTCTTATTTATCAAACAGGCAGCAAAAAGTAAGCGTAAACGGGGTGACTTCCTCGGGGTCTCTAGTAAAGATGGGCGTGCCCCAAGGTTCGATTCTTGGCCCTTTCCTATTTCTAGTTTATATAAATGACCTTCCCTACATGATGGCTAACTTATCGGATATAATTCTATTCGCTGATGACACGTCTCTTATTTTTAAAATAGATAGAAAAGATACGGATGTCTTACATGTCAACGATAGTTTGGCAGTTCTTTCTAAATGGTTCGCAGCTAATAATCTTTTACTTAATGCGAACAAAACTAAATGTCTTAAGTTCTCTTTACCAAATGTACCCCAAGTAGGTCTAAACTTACAACTTGATGGCAAGAAACTAGATGCAATTACAGAAACTGTGTTTCTAGGAATTACTCTAGATTCTAAATTGCAATGGGGTGCCCACATTAGAGCTCTTTCAGGTAGATTAAGTTCAGCTGCATTCGCAGTAAGAAAAATAAGGCAGTTGACTGATGTAGCCACAGCTAGGTTAGTATACTTTGCTTATTTCCACAGTATTATGTCTTATGGCGTTCTGCTGTGGGGATCGGCAGCTGATGTAGACTCAATTTTCATATTACAAAAGAGAGCAATCCGCGCGATCTATAGAATGGGTCCTCGTGAGTCCCTTAGAAACAAATTCAAAGAAGTTGATGTACTAACTCTGCCTTCTCTTTATATCTTAGAAAGTATTTTGTATGTTCGCAAAAACTTAGGACTTTTCAAAATTAGAAGTGATTTCCATAATATAAATACACGTAGTAAACATGAAATTGTGATACCTAAATTTAGATTAACTAAAACTAGCAAGTCATTCCTTATAAACAGTATTCGATTTTATAACAAGTTGCCAAAGTCGGTTACAGAACTTAACGATGGAAAGTTCAAAACCCACATAAAACGTGTCCTTATCAAAAAAGCATATTACAAGATTAAAGACTACGTTGACGACAAGGAAGTTTGGCAATAATTCCTTCTGCACATGTGGCCTCCCTGGTACCTCATTAACGGCATAATTATGTAAATGTCTATTAACTGCTCCCAAATTACGATATGTAGGTATTTTATTTTACTTTTTTATTTAGGTACTACTTGACATGTAGTTTCTTTATTTGACATGTATGCCTACAATTCAAATTTCAACTTACAGTAGAGACTTGTGGAATACGGGGTTCTCACTCGGATTGGTTAAAGTTGTAGTGACAACCATTTGGGTTAAATAGGTTCTTAATATTTTTTTTCGACCTTTATATAGATTCCTTTATATTTTGTGAATGTGAGAACGTTGTAGGCACAACAGACTGTCGATTTGCAGACTATTTTCTATTTTTTTTATTTTTTTTAAGTATCTTGTTGACAGGCCTACGCTGTCCTCTCATACCTATTCAAACTGTACATTTAAAGCATTGTAAAACCCATTTATTTTTAAAAGAGTAACCGTGGAGTTTCTTGCCGGCTCTTCTCCATAGGAAACGACCAATTGGAACCGTGCACCTAGATTCTGACGTTTCATAAGTGCCCTTGTAGGTTTATATGAAATAAAATATTTTGATTTTGATTTTGATTTTGAGTGAATTAAACAGATCATTTGCCAATGAATATTCGTAACGTAAGACGTAGAATTTAGTAACCTATTCCGCTTGACTATTTCTAAAGAGTCATAAAAAACATTGTAAGAAATCGACACGTGTTTCACCTCTGAACGAGGCATCTTCAGGATGACGATTAACTTGTCGTGAACCCGAACACGATGTGTTGCCACACTACGCCGCGAGAGGGTTTTTTGGCGGAACAGGTTACTAAATAATTTTAATGGATTTCCGCGAAGTCACACCCGAATCAATTATCTATCGAATAGAACTTCTGTAGGAGAAACGAAAACTGTAATCAAGCGCATATTGCATCAGAATTCGCCGAACCAACTCGCACAGAATCCTATAAATAACTTAACTACTAGCCACCAACGTTCAAGTACCTATAAACTAGGCTAACCACACCCTCGGTACATCCACACTGAATTAAATTCCTAGCGAGCCATCGGTTCCATTGAATGTTCGCCTATTGCGGGTATTAGAAAGGAAGAAATAGCTTTTTGAGAAATATTTATTTTGGTAGGAAGAAATAATGGTTTTTATTACAGGCGATTTGGTTTTAGGCTGACAAAACTTGATGCATAATTATAATACGGGTATAAAAAAACTTTTTTACAAAAAAAAAAACTGACTTCCAAGAAAACGATACAAAATGAAAAATTCATTTCATTTCAGATGTCGGTGTCTTTGGATCTGTATTTAAGGTTTTTGCTACCGACTTCCAAAATTAAAGAAAAAAAAACATACAGACCTCCTCCTTTTTTGAAGTCTGATAGCCGCTGATGCGTCGACAGCAGCCGCTGGTGCATCTATGATAGCCGTTGGCGTTTCTACGGCAGCCGCCGACACGTGACGATGGCTTCAGTAACTTCTGTCGTCAACAAGATGACGTTCGTCTGTATTAAGAGCTATAAATACTGCGCATATTTTTAGTACATCGATAAACATTGCAATATTCTTAATTAAATCGGCTGCAATCCCAATTAGTGCCGAATTGTGCGGAACTATGCTATAAATCAGGTTATTATTAGTGCCAACTCATTAGAAACGAATTAATTAATCGCCCATGAAAACTAACACCAAACTAAATTAATATCTCTGTGCAATTGCATCAATTATTTGTTTATCCATCCGTAAATATTATTAGTTGGAAAATGTAAATTAGAAAATCTATACAGCGTGTATCCGAAATATGTACATTTAATTAAGCAAAACCATGCTAATTGCTATACCTTGTAATTTTTTGAATAAAATATTATTATTATTTCGTTTATTAAATCTATAAACATATTAAATACATTTTTAAATATTTCTTAAAAAACTATAAAAAAAACATTTAAAAATATAAAAAATAGTGTTCCGCCGGTGTCGAGAGCAGGGTCTACGGCTACCGGTGGTTAAGGCTGCAGAGACAGGAACCTCCTCACAATGCGAGCCGTATCGAGGAGAACTGCCTTCTGAATCAGGCCCTTGATCCTACCGCCTAACGAGAGCCTCAAAAGATGTTCGTCGAGGCTTTCGGCCATCAGGCCATTGGCCGTTACGACAATCGGCACAATGGCAGCCGAGTTCACTTTCCACATGTCAACAACCTCGTGTGCCAAGTCTAGATAGGTACTTAATAATGTTTCTCTTTCTCAGCTTTCACAAGCTTCTCGTCATGTACTTTATTATTATTTCAGAGTGTGGTACAGACCATCAAATTGAACAACTTTCTCCATGGGACCAACATCGTAATCGCGAAAAAAAAATAGCTACCGCTATATTTGGGTGGAGTATTGAAGTTTTGTATGGAACAGTCGGGTGGGTCAGTGGTAACGGCCGAGACTTCGGTCGTGAGGAAACCGGTATGTCCTAAAACTAAAATTTCGTAGACATTTGACATCTGTGTTCATTGTTTGCTCCGGACCGGCTGCGGTGGTCGTGAGCCTGTGCCTCGTGGTGCTCGATATGCACCCACAACCCAGGCGTACGGAACCCTAAAACAAACAATAATAATAAATTAGTTTTGAAGTTTACATAATAATCAAAGTGTCGATAATGATGATCTAATTAGAACAGTGTGGTAAAACAATGTGATCCAACAATTACTTTAATATTAATTAATTTGGATACATAATATTATTTAGTTGTGAGTTTAACAGACCGTTATTAATTAAATATTAGATTAATTATTATTAAGTTTTGGAGTTGGTTTCTAATCAGTACTAATGAGGTTTGATATCTGATTCTAAATAATAATTAATGCGCTATGGTTATGCTAAGCAGGGACCAAAAACCTTTATAAATTACGGTACAGGTATCAAAGAATTTCGGTTACTTCTACGACTAAGGTTACCGCTATCTGGGTAACCCAAGAAGAAGAAACATGTTACCACCTCTTTTATGTTACCGTTTTAATAACGGTTACACACACACAGGCGATGCGCGCCCTTTGACTAATGCCGACAGCACGTGTAAGATAGAGGAAGAGGAGGAGGGGGTATTTTTTATTTCGGTAATCGGTATTAATACTGGTTGTATTCAATAAAAACATGAATGAAAAAACAAAAAAAACCCCGGCACAAACAAAGACAGTTCCAGGTGATGCTGCAGTATCGGTTCAAGGTTACTATGTTCTTCTAATATCATAGAAGTAACAGAATACTCAATTACGAATCGATCAGACCTGTGGAACATGCGCACATCCAATCATCAACTAGAAAAGAGCTGATAATCTTCAAACGGCTGAACCGATTTTCTTGAATTGTAGCTAAGATCAAGACACAAAAAAAAAACATAATCGGTTCAGCCGTTTAGGAGCTACGAGGGAACAGACAGATACACAGATATCTATGGCTTCTCTAGCCGTGTAAATCAAATAAATAAATTTTAAACAAATAACCCAGACCGCTTGTCCCATAAACATTGATAATTATTATCAAATGCAAGGAATATAATAATCAGTATAGCCGATCTGGATAGATAATTTATAATATAGCTAACACTGTGGTTTACTATCGGATTGGGATTCACAGGGATTTAGGACGCTTGCAGAATGTAACGGTGAATCTAAATTGGCAATTATTTCCTACGAGCAATCAGTACTGTTATTTGATTAATTTCAACATTGATTGATCAACATCAAAATACTACATAGGTACCTAATTACCGCTTAACTATTTCCTAAAGAGTCATAAAAAACCCTGTAAGAAATTGTCACGTGTTTCACCTCTCAGCGAGCCATCTTCAGGATGACCATTGACTTGTCACGCCGAGTGCCGGACTGAGAGTCTGAGTCAGAGTCTCTCAGTCGAAATAGTTAAGCGGAATAGGTTACTAAATATATCTACGTCTATCGTCTTTTTAAAAGGTTTTATTTAACTTCACTTGTATGTATGTCCTGGAAGTAGGTATGTCCTGGAATATTGTAATCAATATTTCACCCACTTCCACTGAAGCTATAGGGCTGAAATTTGGCATACGTGTTGGCTCTCGTGACAATGCATGATTACATTACAAAAGTTAAAAATAAAAAAATAAAAAATTACTTCACTTTTATGTATGTCCTGGAATATTGCAATCAATATTTCACCCACTTCCACTGAAGCTATCGGGCTGAAATTTGGCATACGTGTTTGGTTCTCGTGACAATGCATGATAAAAGCTTTAAAAAAAAAAAATTAAAGCTTAAATTATTATTCTAAATTCATCTGCAGTGTCCCGCCCTTACCCAAAACGCGTACAATAACATGAAATGTTATCTAAATCTAGATTGTTTCAGCTCATTGAAGCTGTGTCGGTTCCATCCGGTCTTGCTGAATATAGTTAAACTGAAATTAAAGAGTTAGCTGAAGATATGGGGTTTGTAGGCTTTAAAGTTGAAAATTCGGTTTTTTTGTAGATGTTCTTACTTGGTGATTTGATTTATGAGATGTTTTATGTTAAGCCTTTGTTTCTTTTATTTAATTGAGTAGATTCGAAAGAATAAAAAATAATAAATAAAGAAAGCTTTATTGTAGACCACATGATCAATAAACAGCAAAAAAAAACACATTAAAATTAATAGTACATTATGATACACGTGTGCGGTGTTGGTCATTACACTCGAGACGCCGATCCGCACGATGAATCGTAATTATAACACTGTATTTGATGTTGTAGCCGGTTTTTTGACATCTAAAACTAAATACTCAGTGTTACGATATTAATTTTAGTTCACTATAGAGTGATATTTCAATTTCCATCCAGTAATATTGCTAAGAACAGCGAAATATTTGACAGCTATTTGCGACGTTGCCCACTTTCAGAATGCACGCTCGTAATCGATCACTTTAGATATCGGGCTGTTTTCTATGAAAATTCTAATGGACAATACTGAATTACACATTTCCCGAGTCCCTCACGGTCACCTGTTACGTATTATACTATAAACTAATACTGTGTGAGTGTGTTACCTGCTAGTGAAAACTTGTAAAAGGCCTTCAATTTATATTGTTTAAGAACACTACAGTATAAGTTAGCTGTAAGTTTCCCAAGTAGAATAGGTAATACCAAGCACTATCATCGTCATTAGCCTTTTTTTTTTTTTTTTTTTTTTTTTTTTTTTTTTTTTTTTTTTTTTTTTTTTTTTTTTTTTTTTTTTTTTTTTGACGCTGAGGAATGCGTTACGCATGCCCACTCGTGGGAGACGAGTCCTAACGACAGTATACCCACTAAACCTCAGCGGTGTTCCCACATCGCCGTGATGGGAGGGCCATGGGAAACCGGCTCAGCCTTTACATCCACGACCCTCCCGGCGCATGCCCGACTAGCTGGCGGGCCCCGCATGCCCCCCAGGATGGGGGGCTACGGGAATGGCCGGGAACACCTGGCCATTCCCGTCCGACATTGGTGGAGACCTGTGCAATACAGGCAAGGGTGCCCCCGCACCCGTTGCCTGCTGGCCTCCACCTGGGAGGAGTCGGAGATGACTATCGTACTGACGTCTTCTTCGACCCCTCCTCCGCCTTCGGAGCGGCGCCGCGTCGGGATCGTCCTCCCGCGCGCGCTCCGCCGCCTCCTTCTGGGACATGACGTGTTCGCAAAAGGAGGCGACTGCCGCCCAGGACCCCTCATCCCTCAGCATGGCGTTAACCAAGCTGGGGAGCGAGAGGTCCAATCCGATCACCGCGATGAGACTGCGGCGCGGCTCGGACCACGACGGGCATACCTCGAGGGTGTGCTGCGCCGCGTCCTCCGCCGCACCACAGTCGAGGCACGACGGCGTCCTCTCCCGTCCGATTCGGTGCAGGTACGATCCGAAACAACCGTGTCCGGACAGCACCTGCACCAGACGGAAGGAGAGGAACCCATGCGACCGCTCGAGCCAGTCTCGCAGGACCGGCCCAATCGCGTCGAGGGCTCGGCGGCCGAAGACTGCGGTAGCGAGGTCCCTCGTCCAATGGACGACGATGGCGTCCCTCGCCTCCCGCCGGACGGCCTCCCGCTCTTCCGGGGCCGAGCGTTGTCCTCTCGCCCTCCGCCCCGCCGTCCATTCATATACTCTGGCGAGCACCCACGCCTCGAGTTCCCAAGGAGGGGTGCCGGCCAGAGCACATGCTGCCCCAAAACTCACCGTGCGGTAAGCCCGTGCCACTCGCTGGGCTATGGCCCTCTGGGGTGCCCGCAAGGCGGCGGCGTTCTCCCTCCTTTGGAGGGAGTCCTCCCAGATAGGAGCCCCGTAGAGGGCCATACTCCTCAAGATGCCGGCGTAAAGTTGCCGGCATCGCGCGCTAGGCCCCCCCAAGTTGGGAAGCAGCCACGAGAGCGCACCCGCGGTCTTCAGCAGGCGCGACGACAGCCCACTAAAATGCGGACCGAAGCGCCACCTGCTGTCGAGTACAAGGCCCAGGTATTTCATCTGGGCCTTCACCTCAATTCTGACGCCCTCCACGAAGATGTGGGCGTCAGGTGGTGGGGGGCGCTGCCGAGGGCCGTAGAAGAACACGGCCTCGGTCTTGTGCAGCGCCACCGTTAAACCTAGGCGGCGGATCCTCCCCGCGACCAAGGATCCGCCTGCCGAGGCCAAGTTGGCCGCCTCCCTGAAACTCCCCCCCCGGGCGGTGAGGAGAGTGTCATCCGCATAGCAGACGACACTCGTGCCTCGGAGGAGAGTTCCCCGCAGGAGCCAATCATAGCCGACGTTCCAGAGGAGAGGTCCTAAGACTGACCCCTGTGGAACGCCGGCTTCAACGGCGTAACGCCGGACTTGGCCAGTCCTATTTACCAGGAGGATCGCCCGGTCCTCCAGGTAGCTGGCCAGCAGCCTGCGCAAGTATCGAGGCACTCCGTGAAATCGGAGCGCCTCTAGGATGGTGGAGTGGGGAACGGAGTTGAAGGCGTTGGCTATGTCGAATGACACCGCCAACAGCCCGTCCCTTGCCTCCATCGCCTCCTTTACCTGGCCCTTAAGGCAGGCCAGCGCATCCACCGTCGAACGCTCAGCCCGAAAACCGAACTGAGCGTCCGACAAGTCCGGCCCGATAGTGCGCAGATGGCACTTTAGGCGGGCAGCGATTATCCCCTCGAACATTTTGCCGACCTCATCGAGCAGAACGATGGGCCGGTATGCCGAGGGGGAGTCTACTGGGCGGCCCTCCTTGCGAAGGAGGCACAGTTGCCCCTCCTTCCACGGTTTCGGGAACTTTCCAGACGCAAGGCATGCGCTGAAAAGGTCCCGAAACCTCTCCTCCATTTGAGTGGCAGCGATCGCCACCACTCTTGCCGGAACGCCGTCAGGGCCCGGAGCTGTCTTCTTGGCGCGGATATGGAGAATCGCCGCGCCAAGTTCCGACTCCGTGACAGGAGTGGGGGGCTCCTCTTCTTCCTCAGCTGGCGGAGCTGTCCGCGGTGGGTCCATCACTGGTGGGGTGAAGTTGTCCCTGCACGGAAACAGGGACTGAACCACCCCATCGAGAAATGAGGGCTCCAGGGTCTCGGCCACCGGGGGACCAAACGGGCGCAATTTGTTGCGCGCCGCCCTGTATGGTCTCCCGTAGGGGTCGTTGTCGAGACCCTCCAGCATCTCAGCTCTCGCCGAGTCTCTGGCGGCGGCGATGGCTCGATCGAAGACCATTTTTGCCTCCACGTATACCTCATAGAGGTGGTCCCCGACGGCCTGGTCCCTTCGACGCCGCCGCCGATTCCGCGCGTATGCCCTCCTTGCCTCTACACACGCTGCTCGGAGCCCCGCCAGCTCCGCCGACCACCAGTACACGGCGCGTCTGGGTAGCGGTCGGCGAGACCGAGGCATACTGGAGTTGCATACCTCGGTCAGAGACTCTCTCAGGTACCCCGCCACGGTGTCCACATCCAGGCCGGCGGAAGGCGGCGAAAGCCAGTCCTGGACGAACGCCGCCTCCCGCGCCGCTTCCCTGTCCAGGCGGGCGAGAGCCCACCGTGGGAACGGCGAACGCACCGAGAGGGGCCGTGTGTCTCCGGGGCCGCTGGTGGAGATATCGAACCGCACGTAGCGGTGGTCCGACATAGTCTCCACCAGGTCCACCCGCCAGTTCAACACGCGCGCGGCTAGCGCAGGGGTGGCGAAAGTGACGTCCACTATTGAGCCACCATTCCGCCGCACGCATGTCTGAACGCTTCCTCTGTTCAAGAGGGAGAGTCCAGACGAGGCTGCCCACATCTCTACTGCCCGACCGCGTGCGTCGGTGGCTGGGTTGCCCCAGGTCACCGACTTGGCATTCAGGTCTCCCAGTATGGAGACCTGACGCGGCGCCGCCCTGCCGACCACAGCGGCCAGGACTGCGAGATAGTTCTCGAAGTCCTGAAGAGGGCGGTTTGGGGAGAAATAGACGCCCACAAGGGCTAAGTCTCCCCACGCGGCGGCCACGTATCCCGGTCCCCGTGGCGGCGGTGCAAGCGGCCCACCCGTGTCCCTCCCGCCCGCATTGGAAGCACGCATCTCCCCAGTCGGACTTGGAGGGACACGTGGCCCGGGTGTGGCCGAAAGCGAAGCACTTGAAGCACCGGACAGGCTGGTCCTCAAGTGGCCGGACCACAGCCGAGCCAAACCCCACTTGCATCCGTCCCTTGGTCGCAGCAAGGACGGCCCCAGCCGCGGCGACTGGGCACTCGACGCGGATGATGCCCATGCCGCGGCGGCCGGGCCTGATGGCTCCACCCTTCACCGCGCCAGCGTCGCAGCCTCCAGCCGCCGCGACGGCTGCCACCACATCCTCTTTGGTGACCGAATCGTCCAGATCGGCCACCTCCAAGGCTGCGGTCTTAACAGGCCTGGTTACCTTTGCCGCGTCCGCGATGACCTCTTGCAACTTTGTTGCGAAGAGGTCCGCATTTGTGCCTCGCTGCTCCCCCGAGAACTCGAAAATTCGAGCCCCGGTTAATGTTCGGCGGCACGTTATATTGCTGATCCCCAGCTGGGAGGGATCAGCATTGGTACGAGCCCGTCTTAGGACGGACTCGTACGTCTCGCCCCGCTCCACGGCCTCCGGGGTGATGGTCACCACGACAGCCGCAGTTTTGGGAGGAACCAGCTTCCTCCCCGCCTTCTTGCCGATTGCAGGACCGGTAACAGCTGCAGCAGGCTTGGGGGCCGACTTTTTGCCCTTCTTCCCTTTATTCCCCCTGACCACTTCCGTCCACGACTGGTTGGATGGGGTGGTGGAGGGAAGAAGGGCGTCTTCCTCCTGCGAGTTTTGGGGGGCTGCTGGAGTGACAGACGACCCAGACGCTACTTCCGCGGTGGGCGTCTGAGGACCCGCCTTGGTACTCTTGCCCTTGCCTTTGCCCTTGGCCTTGGAGGGCTGCGACACCGGGCCTGCCAGAGGCGCAGGTTCCGGCTCCCTCGGCGGTGGACTCTTGTCCGCTGCTAGCGGTGGGCGGACCCGCTTTTCCGGCAAGAGCCGGTCCTCGATGCCTGCGAAGCAGGCTCGGATGAAGGCCCTCTCCTCCAAGATCACCCCGCGGATTGTTGCCTCAAGGCTGGCAGGGGTGGAGGAGGAGCCTCCTACCACCGGACAGACTGGGGCAGATTGGGCTGGCCTGGCCGTAGCCTCAGCCAGCTTCTGGTGAAGTTGGCTGACCTCCGCCTGCAGGCGATCCACCTTCGCCTGCAGCTGCCGCGTCTCGTCCGTGGCAGTCCGCTTCACCAGCTCCGTCACAATGCCGTGCATGCTGGCGGCCCGGCACTTGAGGGCCTTCTGGAAGGTTCAAGTTGGACGACTTAGAGGCGACCTCCAGAACCTCCTCTCTATCCTCCTGCGCCATGCGCTCCAGTTCTGCCAGGGAGTGGTCGGCATATAGCACATTGGATGCACCATAGCCAGCCCTCGACCTGGCAACTTGCGCCTGCTGCTCCTTGGCGGCGACCTTCTCCTCCAGGTCCAATTGGAGTTGCGCCCTGTTCGCCAGGTTTAGCTGGCGCTCGGCGTCCACCAAGCCCACAATGTGGGAAGAAGGCGCAGCAGAAGTCGAAGCCTTTTTAGTCTTCGACCTCTTCTTCGTCTTACCTCCGGTCGACTCCGAGGAGCCCTCGGACCTCTTCCGCTTGAAGCGGTCGCTTTCGCCAGCCGACGTTTCCATATTGGAGTCGTCGGAGTCCGACAACTCGTATGGCCTTCTGAATAAGCTGGCCGCAGATGATGCGCGGTCAGCTTCCGACGCCGAAGCGCCACCGGCGTGGCCCTGAGAAGGGCCGTTGGATTGGCCCTGAGAAGGACCGTTGGATTGGCCCTGAGAAGGGCCGTTTGAATCGCCCTGGGAGGAGCGATTTGAAATAAAACGCCCCGAAGGGTCACGCAATGTTCGGCTCGGATTGTTCGGCATATTCGCGGACGACTGCATAAAATATCTACGAATCACAGCGCACTTTAGCCGCCGGTCTGCCACTCCGTTACGGTGGTCAGACACGGCGTTGCCCGGGGGAAACTACGTGGAAGTATGCGCTGTGGGGGATCCCCCATCATCATCATTAGCCTAGCTTATCTCAACTATGTTAGGGTTAGCTTCCAGTCTAACCGGTTGCAGCTGAATATCAGAATTATACTTAGAGCCACTGCCTATCTGACTTCCTCAACCAAGTCACTGGGTAATACGATACCACTTGGTAAGACCATCTCTTACCATTTGACCAACCATTGATTTCAATACTTTGTTGTTTACCGTGTGCACTTAGATTTACTCATCAGTTTCATCTATATTGTTAGGGCTTTTGTGCACTACAAGGAAACGTTCCGGCAGTCAGGTTTTCAAGTAAATATCACGTGATCCGGGAAATATAGGTATGAGATTTTACATCCGGAAGGTAAAATTCCGTGTAGTGCACAAACGCCCTTAGGGTTAGAGGGGAATATCGGAACAGAATCCTGTAGTATGCCTGGTACACCCCTCTCACTAGTAACCGGGAGATTAGCTTTCTTCGTTGCTTATTTGCCTTACGTGTCCTTTTTTCCCAGAAATGTTTATTGGCTTTTCCAGCTCAGTGAAGTAGGTAAGTATAGGTACCTGAATATCTTATACCAGCTTTGCAAATTCTGTCTCCCTATTCAAATGACCTAAGTATCTAGCCACAGGCTCGTGCGAAGCGTTTCTGCGATATTGTATATCCGTATAACAATTTATATGAAAACGCGCGTGACAGACAGGAGCGACATGGCGCCGCGGCGAAGAAAATACTCTCTTGTGTCCCGTCGGTGATGTGACGCGTTATGGCGGCGATATCGTCGCGATGCCATACAAAAGGTAGGCTCACGCGGACAGGCGCGACGCGACGGCGCGGGAACAATTTCTATGAAAACTTCACGGAAATTGTTCTATTGGTTTCGCGTCGCGCCGTCGCGTTGCGCCTTTCTGGGGGAGCCTTAATGTTGAGCTGTAAGCTGCAAAGGCTTAGTGGATAGTTAGGCTAATTTTAAATCTTAATAACTTTTTTAATACTTAACTAAAATAAATAAATTGTATTTGATATTTAAATTACACCTATTCACGACGAGAAATCTTTAAGTACTATAAAATCAATCCAAAAAGCTCTAAATTGAAAACTTAATCCTATTTGTCAAACTAGAAGCAAACTTAATTAATAACAAAATGGTGGAAATAATATAATTTAATAAATTTCGCCGACGCCTGTTGGTCGACCAGAGATCTCGATCAAAGGGCTTTCAGTGGTCCTTTGAGCACACAATGCGAGATTAAGCGTCGCGAGAAAATATCTTAAGGATTTCGCAGAATTTGGACAAACAAAGCAATGACACAAAATAGATAGTAACAGAAGGTCGTCTACAAACCACGACCAAAAACACACATAGACACGCTTCACGTACAGCGAGTGCAAGCGTACTCGCGACTGGCATTCAAACTCAAACTCAAAGCTTTAATATTAAAAAATTACTTCAAATAAATCATTTACAGGCACTTTTGTATTGTCACGGGATCGGTCAATCAGAAAGATAAAGATAGTTGCCCATTCCAAATCGTAGTAGGTTCCAATCGAGAGAAACGGGCAAAATACCCCACGGCCACTCTTCACTCATGTGTTTCAGTAGCGCCGTACATACGCGTCAATGTGTGCGTGCGGCTTTCGCCAGTTGTTTGGAGCCGACCTTCTGTTTACGTGTATTTCGTGGCACTGATCCCTTGGCAGGCCTGGCCTCGAAAATGGCGATAGAAACAATTATAAGGAGACAATATTTGATTCTATATTTTCTAGTATTTGTAGGAAGATTCTTATTGAAATTGAGACGGAATAGGATCAGGCCATTTAAAAAAAAAAGGTGCCGACGTAGTAGATACGAAATGTTTCACTCCTTGTAAGCTTCACAGAACACCCTATTTCTCGTATTGTGACACGTGTTATAGGTGGTTACCTACTTATGTCTGACATTTATTTTCACCTTTGATTTCCAGTCAGTTTTCTTCGATTACTTTGAAAGATTGGCTTTCACACTACGTACGTTTTTATGATAAAAAATATTATATATATTTTGTATGTTCTCTAGAGTTATTTTAGGTCAATTTATTAGTGTGTAGAGGAACTCGTGGTTTAGTAATAACAGCCGCACAAGTCGATGCATCAGGTTAAGCTACGCTTTCCGGGGTTGGTCTGTGGATGGGTGACCATCTCTTTACATATCGAGATTCCGCCGTGCCTCGGAAAGCACGTTAAGCCGTTGGTCCCGGCCGTTATTCGTAGATCTTTGACAGTCGTTACGGGTCGTCAAGCCCAAAAGTCTGTTAACCAGTCTTACCAAGGCGTATTGTATTACCCAGTTACAGGGTTGTGGAGGTCAGATAGGCAGTCGCTCCATGTAAAATACTGGTATTCAGCTGCATCCGGTTAGACTGGAAGCCGATCAAAGTTGGAAAAAAAAAAAGCGTTTATTTGTTTATTTATGTGTTTTGTTTATTTGTTTGTTTAAGGCTAGGTAGATTGATTTTGTATTAAAAGTGTGTACATATTGGTTATAGTCCGACCGAATTTCATTTTCCTCGTCATCATCATCATCAGCGTACAGCAGTCCACTAAGCGTCTTCAATTGTAAGCCATTCAACTCAGTTCTCGGTTTCAGTTTTCGAAAAAATTCAGTCGAAATAACCATTTCCGGCAATTTTCATTTTCCATTTTTAGATCGAACGTTAGTGTTTCAGAAATTTGGCGTTAAATAAAGTTATTTAACAGCATCCGGTAAGACTGGAAGTAATTCTCAACCATTTTAGTCTAGACTCAAGAACAAAGGCGTCCGAACAGCCTCAGCTTTCATGGACAGACACAATCTAACACCAAGTTACACAGTTCAATTTATCGCTTCATCGAACCAAAGGACAGTGTTGTTCTAATATTGTTTTGTTCCACGCCTTCCAATAAATTGATTGGATACAATTCTGGCAGTTGAAACACCTCTCTCGGAAACGATGGCGAGATGGTGAGAAATTCATTAGCTTTGAAATGAAAGACTCTAATCTGTTATGGTAGTTGATTCTTAGCAAAAAAGCTGTTCTTTTTTCTGTCAGGGACTGTAATAATTATAACCTAGTTATAATAATATCTTATTAATATTAATGCTTAATAAATTGGCAGTTAAAAAATAACCCCTTTTTTTTCAAATGTACCTAAGAAGGCATTTTATTTAAGTTAGTAAACTTAGCAGGAGGAACTCGTGGCTAAATAATAACAGCCACACGGGTCGCTCCATTATACTTCATAAAATATAGCTTGATTTCTGCGACAGCTGTCAGTAAAATCATGCCTATGAAGTCCTTTATGGGCATGCCGACATGCCCATAAAGTATGTCATTGACAGGTACTGTCTGTAGTAATAGGAAATTCAGGACTTCGTATGCGCGTGATTTAACTGACAGCTGTCGGAGGGATCAAGATATCTTTTATGAAGTTTAGGTAAAGCTACGCTTGCCGGGGTTGGTCCGTGGATGGGTGGCCATCTTTATATACCGAGTCCCGTGCATCGAAAAGCACGTTAAGCCGTTGGTCCCGGCTGTTATTCGTGGATCTTTGACAATCGTTACGAGTCGTCAGAAGCCCGAAAGTCTGTCTCACCAAGGGGTATCGTATTATCCAGTTACTGAGTTGTGGAGGTCAGATAGGCAGTCGCTCCATGTAAAATACTGGTATTCAGCTGCATCCGGTTAGACTGGAAGCTGACCCCAACATAGTTGGGAAAAGGCTAGGCAGATTGAATAAAGGTTAGTAAACCGATTTTCACAGATAGTTATTTCCAAGTCCCAAAACATTGATTTGACTACGTAAACTATTTCAAACAAAAACATTATAACAAACTTGTTTTTGAAGACAATTTTAAAAAGTTTGAGATTATTTTTCAGCGAATGCTGTATCGGAAATAAATTACGAATCTTCCCAAAGATTTCCAAAACCCAAAAAATCTACTCACACTCCAAGTTTTACAGCCTTAAAGATAACAATAGAAGGACAATATAAAATCCTCGCACAATGTATCTCAGTTTAACCGACGCAAGGAGATCACATTTTTTACTGTAGGATATAAATTCCGCGTACAGGGACTTATCTTAGTCTAGTTTATATACAATGATTTAACGCCAGCTGTGGGCATTTAATGGTGGGCTTTTGAGGAAGAATTTACGCGTCCGTGGTTGGATACTTCCGTTGTTTAAGCAATGTACAAAAAATAAACTCGCGCGTTTTTCCCTTGGGGGTTGGCAGGAACTACAGAACGCCAGGAGTTTCTCGTTTGACTAAATATGTCATAATATAATTTGGGTGGAGGATCTGATCAAGCTATCGCGGAACCTAGCAATCAATCTATCTCTCTATCTATACATAATTATAATAAAGCTGAAGAGGGTCGAAAGTCTGTACATGGAAGATATTCGAAAAAAAGTTGGCTTGGGATACTTAGAATCGATAACAGAACACGTTCCAACAGTTTTTAGAATTTTTGTCTGTTTGTCTGTTTATTTGTTCTTGCATCATTTGAAAACGGCTGAACGGATTTTGTTGCAAACATTACTAATCTGTCAAGAAAATCCCCAGCCAGGTTATAGGCTATGGTAACATCACGCTACGACCCGTAGGAGCCGAGCAAAATGAAAAAAAGGCAGAAAAAATCCAAAGCGAAAACGACGCAATAGAGCGGGCGGGCGATGAGTTGCGATTGCGACGTGGTTGGCTGGGGTCCGAAATTTTACGCGGACGAAGTCGCGGGCAGAAGCTAGTTGGCAATAAGGACCAACATTTTAGGTCAAGCTTTTAGCGTGTGCTAAATGGTAAAAACCATGATAAAAGTATTAGCAATGGTAGTTTGAACCTAAGGCACTTCTGACTTTTCTGATTAATGTGCGTATTGTATAATTAGCACTTGCTTCAAAAACGGTGAAGGAAAACATCGTGAGGAAACGCATGCCTGAGAGATATTTCTCGACAGCATGTGAAGCCAAGTCACAGACCCATGGGGCGCCATAAAAACTCTGACAACAGCACCCTAATTGCATAATTATCACACCATCAACCACAATCTACTCCATTTTGACAGTTCAACAATATTCATTGCGTTATTTACGTTGTTTAGCGGACAAATGAAGCAATGGAGTAGATGTATCCTTGAAAATGATACCCATTGAAATTGATCGTGACCAGTAACAAACTACTGGAAAAATAAACTTGAAAAATCTTTAACAGTCCTGAAGCAATTGCATTTCTGACACTTCTATTAAAAATAAAATGACGGCTGGACTTTTATATGAAAAATACGGGTCCGTTTACACATCAAATCATCCATGAAACGTTAAAAGACTAACCTACCCGTTTCTAAAGCCAATATAAAAGTATCCAAGCCTGCTATAGGACCACGTTAAATAATGGAGTCTATTTAGTTTTCAGAGAAATTTATTGGAGCAATGAAACTCCGTCGCAGTGGTTTATTTTGTTGCGTACGACCGGGCCTAAGATCTCTTGATGTTTCTGCGCGCCTAGTACTTTTTGTAGGCTTAGATTCTGGAGTCAGCTGTTTTGTTATTTCTAGGACTTTATTTTGGCAACAAAATAAATAAATATACGACGACTAAAGCCATTCGTCTGAAATGTATGATAATCCGACACACGATTTCATGAGAAAAAGTTTCTTTTAAATCCGCAAATGATCTAGTAAACCTTACAACATACGTGACATGCACGTGACAACATTTTTCTTTAGTACCTACGTTTTCTTTGATACAAAGCTCTCTATTTATTCTTGCTGTCCTAGTACACTTTGTGAATTTCTGAAGATTCTTCAGTACACTGATTGTCACTAAACTTGATGTATTAGAGTTTCATTCGCCATGACTGTCTTTTCCCGCATATAAAACTGCTTGACCTGAGACTGCCACGTCGGTGTAGTGGTCGCAAGCACTACTGCTGAGCATGAGGTCCTAGGTTCGATTTCCAGATCGGGTAAAGTGTTATTGGGATTTTCTATCTGGAATTTCTCAGTAACAGCCCGGAGTCTGTATTTGTGCCCGGTTGATGGCAATAGGCTCGCCCCCTATGGGACATGGGACTCAAACATAACTGGCGAAATGTGGGTGTACTATAGGTAAACTTCAGCCCAACCCTCCGGGGAAACAAGGCGTGATATTAAGTTATGTTATGTAAGACTGTATGTTTGGCTCATTCTCATGTCTAAATTCTCAATTATTGTTTGTTCATTTTTAACCGGCTTCCCTAAAAGGAGGAGGTTATATGTTCGTAGCATATTTTTTTTTTTTATGTATGTTCACCGATTTCTCCGTCAATTGTGGATCGATTTTGAAAATTACTTTTTTGTTTGAAAGTTATCATTCCATTTGTGGGACCATTTCGGAAGTCGGTGGCAAAAAACAAAAATTCAAAACCAAAGACACCGACTTCCGAAATGAAAGTTATTTTTCACTTTGTAGTGATTTTTTTTGGAAGTCGGTTGGTTTTTTTTTGTGAAAAGTTTTTATAGCCTATAAATACATTGGTACCTTCCAAACAAAACACACATTACACCCTAGAAAAAGGACATGACCAATAAGGGCGCCTGCCTGTGTCAAAATCAATGTACAGCAAATATTGTTTTATTTCTGGAATTGTTGTATTCTTACAGATAAAAAGTTTCAACCGAGAGCTATTCCCGTCATGGCTGTAAAAACCCTCGACGGAAAAAGAGGGGTGTTATAAGTTTAACGTGTGTATCTATCTGTTTCCTCGTAGCTCCCAAACGGCTGAACCGATTTTGATTATTATTTTTTTGTTTAAAAGGCGTCTTGATCGAGAGTGTTCTTAGAAGACGAGAAGATTATCAGCACTTTCTACTTGATGATTGGATGTGCGCATCTTCCACAGGTCTGATCGATTCGAAAGGAGATCATTCATTTCCGGCCCAAAAACCAACGAAAAAAAACGTGCTACCACTGTTGGGGAAGTCAGTCCGAGTATTTTTTACTACGGCAGTAAGTCTCTACAGTCATTCCTTCAGCTGATTTTTTGGGTTGAAAAATCAGGTTATGGGCACGTTTTATTTGACAAAAATCTTTTCATCAGCTGGACAAAAACTGATATGAGCTTGCTGGGATGAAAAACAAAGGCTTCGAAAAATATTTCGTATTATATTTGCATCATACAATAAAGGTCCATGCAGACGAATACAATATAATACAAGATGTCTTCTAAGAATAATGCCGGAGGGAATACGTGCGGCTCATGCCTTGCATAAGTTTGTACCAAACAATGCACATTACGTGTGAACAACACCCTACCGTCCTTTTGCCGATATTACAAATGCACTAATAATGACTGACAGCATGCCGACCGTTCAACGTCCTGTCAAAACCAACACCAACGTATACGTAGTAAGTTTTCACATGACGGAATTGGATTCGCCCTCGTATTATGCACAAATCTCCTCCTCACAAAGCCCTGACATCTGATGCTGGCAAAAAGTCACCCAATTCAATTTAAAATGCTCGATTCTCATTCACGTGTTCCCCGTAGTAGCTGATAGCCTGTTTCAATTGGTAAATACCGAGGCTTAACAATATCAAGTCTTCTTCCGTGACTCGGGGCAGATCATCGAATTCGGGGAGATTTCCAAACATTGTACGGAATACAGTCCTCCTGCGGTTATAATTATGTCTCATGACAAGATTATTTCTAGAAATCGCTTCAAAATGACAGATAAACAATCACAATCTGTCACTTTGACTATTCCCCTGTCGACAAAACGACAAAAATTCTCCCGTCGTTTCTAGCTAGGTATTAGCTAGTTAGCCGTGTTATTAGCTAGGTAATTATAAATATTCTTTTATGTTTCAGCTTTTATGTAACCAAAGTCGCATGGAACTGGTCTAGCTCTGCACGCGTAGCAGGACCACGGTAGAAACGACTTCCCCAACAGTGCTGACACCTTTTTTTTCGATGACCGGCACTTTGACTTTTGGTCCGGACATTGTATGAACCGTGAATGGTCTCCTTTAGTATTCTGTTACTTCATAAATTGTTTGTTTCTAAGCCAATTATCATTAACTCAATTATAAACTATTGAACCACTTTTGTTATATACGGTCAAATTAAATTAGCTAGCGGAACTCCGGAGAAGTGGTGGGTATGGATATCTTAACATGATGAAACAAAAAAAAGAGTAATAAATGAATTATTTTTGGGTAGCATTGTAAAAACAAAAAAAAGTCGTCTGCGGAGTTTCGCTAGCTTATTTCATTTAACCTTATATTTCAGCTCAAAGATAGCTTCTGAACAAATTAACATTTCTTCTCAACAAAAATTAAATAATAAATACTCAGTTATTCGCACATAAATCACCCATTTTACCCTTGTTCCTCCCATAAACCGTGTACAAAGTAAAGTGTGCAGGTAATACGTAAGATTCATGACGTCATAAACGTTCAGGTTCTTCATTGCTCACTAAACCTTTCTAGTATTAGTTAGTTTAGTGTTCCTGGAATGAGGGCACTAAATGGAGCTTCGGATGGATTTTAATTAATTGGTATAAGTTTATGTACTTGTATGTTTCTATATTTGTCAAGATATGGACCTGGGGCCTAAGTCTACTAATTTATAAACGTCACAATGATGTCATAATGGTTAGTTTTTGACAGTTTTTGTATGGCAAATCTGTCAAAAACTAAGCATTATGACACCATTGTGACGTTTATAAATTAGTAGACTTAGGCCCCTGGTAGTATTTTTCTTAGGCCACTTTGCACATTCTTATAAAAAAAATTACCCGACTACGGCTAAGCAAAAAGGAAGGTTATGATTTTGACCGGTATGTATCATAATTTCTAAACTGCTCATCATAATTATTTAACAAATTGGGTATCGTTAATAGCATCTTGGTCGTCCGCTGGTTTTAGGAATGTGGCGCCCTCTAGAGGAAATAAAGCAATAAACTAAGAAGAAAAAAATGATGCCATGTTGGGTATCAAATTAGGGTTTAATTAGCTAAGTAAGTCAGAAAGTTGAAGATAGTTGCCCATTCCAAAGCGTAGTAGGTTCCAATGGAGAAAAACGGGCAAAATATCCCACGGCCACTCTTCATTCATTCGTTTCAGGAGAGATATAACAAGATATTACCATAATCCTATAAGGTTCAAGCTGACTGACGCGACGTGACGGCGCGATGCGACACTGGTAGTACAATTTCCGTGAAGTTTTCATAGAAATTGTTCCACTAGAGTCGTGTCGCGCGGTCGCGCTATCGCGTCGCGCCTGTCTGCGGGATCCTTTAATAAATAGCCTTCATGATAGGTACCTAGTGATAATTACACCTTACCTGTGGTGCACTCTCTCGCTACCAACAGCAAGTAGGTAAGTAAGTATAAGCTTTCTGTCTGTTCACGAAAAATAACTGTGATCACCAATCCGTCTTGCAAGTGACAAAAAACCTGCGGGCACACACAGTAGCAATGGTTTCAAATTGACAGTTCAACAACATTCATTGCTTTATTTACGTTGTTGAATAGACTAACTTTTTGAACATATGAAGCAATGCATTAGCACTATCCTTCAAAATCATTCAGATTGATTGATAGTGTTTTACGAAATTATGGTGCTGTTATCAGCATTTTTCTTCACTACCTTTAAGCATCAAAATATTGTGAAAACAAATAATAAAGGACCTTGGGAAGAAACGTCCCCACCCACCAACAAGTTTGAGACATAATATGTCATTCACTATATCACATATCACATATGTCAAGCGTCTGGTCGGTTAGAAACTTTTTTACTATGGCGTCATTCTTCATATGTGTGGGGGTTTTCCTGGAATATTACTTTTTATAGTCAATATTAGCAATATTTTACGTTTAAATATTTTCTTAGTGTGCAATTAAAAAGAATAGAATAATTATAGCAACCTTACTAGGTTGTCATTCATGATGGCCTTTTTTTACCAGGGGCCATTTCTTTTGCTCTGATACCTTTGTTAGGTTAGGTTAGCCTAACTTAATCAGCTGTTTTCTTTGATATTTTGTATGATTACCATTCATCGACTTTATTGTTCGTCAGAAAGTAAACTATTCCTTTGAAATACTCGTATAAATTGTCACAAAAGCTATGTTTTCTTTACCTCTAGATTGGAAAATCAGTATCTTTTCTTGTTTTTCTTTTTCTTTTCTTATCAATAGCGGAACGGGATCGTTCGATCTTGAGCTGTGAAATATTTAAATTGGACGGGTTACAGAGCCGGACTGGGGCCAAATTAGGAGTGCGGGAATTTAATAAAAATATAATATTATGCTATGTCCACAATCGCTAAGCATAGAGCAAAATGATAAGAATTTGGAAGAAGTTGAATAAATATTTATGGAAAATAATTTGTACATGGGGTTTTATGGATTATGTCTTATCACTGGTTTTTCCTGTTTTGACATTAGCCCCAATAAGCAACACAGTTTTAAAAAGTACCTACTTATCGTCCTTATGTTCTAAGAGCGGACTGACGATTCTACTCATTCCATCGTATACCATAGTATGAGTAGTATCACAGTAATTGTTTACAGATGGTTCACTCCGCAAAATTATTTAAACATAAACCGACTCTTGCTACGACACAATAAAGTACAATTCAGGTCGCTCAGCCCTGTTTACCTACAGTTATACATAACTTTAACACTTATTATATAGTTATATTAACTAACTACTATATATAACCTAACCTATATATAACTACTAACTAGTTATATATAACCTAAAAGTTGCCTCTCGTTCTAACGCGTTACTCTTGGTATCTTCTGACTACGTTACGCTCACTGAATTGGCCCGACAAGTCGAGCCCACCGTGTACAGCTTCATACCTAAATTGCGCAGTGCCTGTATAAAATCTATTTAAAACGAACATATTCTGCATCCGTGACCGCCTCGTTACCGTTGGTCTAGTGGTCACAAGGGTTCTTTCGATTCCCAGGTTGAGAAAAGTGTTATTGGGTTTTTGCATTTGGAATTTAGGAGTAGCAACCCGAAGTCTCGATTTGTGGCCAGCGATGGCGAAATGTGGGTGGAAATAGGTACACCGTGAAAGAAAAAAAAATATTTGGGACACGCACAGGAAATAAAACAATAAAAACAAACATTAAAACTAAAAAATTATATTATAAAACAAGTAATAAAAAATAAATGAAAGGGCAAAGAAACCCCTCCGGGGAATACAGGCTGTTGTGTTATGTTGTTTTGCGCCTACCCTAAATTCGTCCCTGTGTTCAAAAAAGGATCGCTTCGCAGGCGACAGTTTAAAAAGCAATGCAGTTTTATGTTTTCTTGGCTGCCATATTGGTTTCCTTACCGTGAACGTGTTCTAAGTTAGGAATAAGTATTTAGTAATGAAACTTTGGAGCAGGGGCTTTTGTTGGTGAAAGTGGTACTTCTATCAATATATAAGGAGCAATACAGGACGTATAGCTACATCTCTTTCCCACAATGAAGTCATCATCATTATCATTTCAGCCAAAAGACCCAATAAATTTTTGCCCGACCCGGCAATCGAACCCAGGATCTCTTGCTCAGCTGTACGAAGTAGTAAAATGACCAGCAGTAATAGTTATCTAGTAAAAGGACTGTAAAATCACTGAATAGTTCTGTTTTTGTATTTTTTCTTTTATATCTTAGCCGGTGTTAGATGGCGTTAAAGTAAGTATTGTCCACAAAAACCATCGCCAAACATAAACAAAACCTAGTGGTAGCTACATTTTTTAAAGTTTCATCCCTCAAAGAAAAATCGGTAGCTTAAAAAAAAATCGGTTAACTTTCTGGTCCATCTGTCACAGAGGTTTTGCTCTATATCTATGCAATGTAGGAATTTCAATTCTGGCCTATTGTTAGGTCTCGATGAGGCGTGCACAGATCGCCAGTCAAAGACATTTTTATGTTTTTTTTATTCTAGGAAAAAGCTTAGATTTAATAAATAAGTATCGTGTTAGGTATTATTAAAATGTTCTTAAAAAAAAACTAAAAATCCCTTTTTACAAGGTTTGGTCTAGAGGTCATAAAGATATAGGTCTAAAATTGACGGGTTTTAATGTTTATCGTATCAATCACAAAAAAATGAACGGATTATAACTCGACAAAAGACAACCTAGGTACTTCACCAAAACTTATGGATTCTAACAAGTGACTAACACCAGGGTTGCTCGATTAAATACAATCCATACTGTACTTTTGAAACCGGATATAAAAGTTTTGGCGGGAAAGGACAAAATGGCGTCGTATTGTAACGTCATTGCTGAACGAATAACTTTCGCCACTGGAATTAGGAGGCTGGCAGTACAAAGATAACGCGGCTCAATTGATGGCTGAGAGCTGGAAGTTTTGGAGGTGGTGGTTTTAATAATTAACCATGGGAGCCAAGGAGGCCAATGTTTTTGCTGGGCCACCCATAGGAGAGTAACGGGGGAGTAGTAACAGCAACCTAAAAATGATAGCAGATACGTTGGACGCGGCTATGGTCAATCGATTCATCAATCTGCATTTGAGAGGTTTGATGAATCGACATTGTTTTCTACTTTCATTTCTGTACCTACTAACATACTTTTTAAGTTTTTATTGTAACTAACACTATGGGCCTTGGTTGTCTGAAAATAAAATATTTTAATTGTGATTTTAATTTTTTAATTTAAGTTTTTAATTTTATTTTTAATTAATTAATTTTTAATTTTATTTTTTTAATTTAAATTTTTAAATTTTATTTTTTAAATTTTAATTGTTTAATTTAAATTTTTTTAATTTTTATAAAACATACGACGTAGGATCAAATAAAAGACCATCAAATGCAATGTACCTAGTTTGAGTGGCGATTGATTAAAAGATAATCTTTAGGAAAACCTTGACTTTTCAGGTCCTATCCAAAAGGAGTTTCTCGTCCATATTCAGTTATATCTCATCATCAATCAGAAAGTAAGCATGGTGACAGATACGACGAGTGCTGACTTTTTGTACAACAAACCGTTGACTTCTTTGGAACAATAACATACTGATTAAAAACGTATGAAGAGCTGCAGCAGGTCTGATAATAACGATTGACGTATCTTGGATGCTAGTGGTTCAAGGTAGTTAAATGCAGTTGCTTTTGAGGAGGAGCTCGTGGTTAAATAATAATGGCCGCACGGTTGGTCCGTGCGTGAATCTTTACATATCGAGACTCCTCCGTGCCTCGGAAAGCACGTTAAACTGTTGGTCCCGGCTGTCATTCGTGGATTATTGTCAGTCGTTACGGGTCGTCAGAAGCCCGAAAGTCTGACAACCAATCTTACCAAGGGGTATCGTATTACCCAGTTACTGGGTTGTGGAGGTCAGATAGGTAGTCGCATGTAAAATACTGGTATTCAATTGCATCCGGTTAGACTGGAGGCCGACCCCAACATGTTGGGAAAAGGCTAGGCAGATGAGTTGTTTTTGGTAAGACTGAAAGCCGACCTCAGAATATAGGGGACAATAATTGAGAAAAAGATAAGCACATCCATGTTTCATACATTCTAGTAACTGGATTCCGTCCAACAAAAAGTTGGAAGTTGGGTATTTCATCGTTCACAAATGGTCCAATGAAAATATGAACTTAACTCCGTTTTAATAAACAGAGTTTAGGAGTTTCATCGTCGATACAATAATGCTGAACCGCTCATTGCTAAACTAAAAGGCAACAGGTAAAATCTCATTTTGTGGAAGCTGAACACGAACAACGCCCGCGGTGAACACAATAATGCGAAGCTATATTGAAGATAGTACGATTTATTTGTTTAAGAGCCCACATAACCTCAGGTTTTTATCTCACTCGCACCATACTACTCGCGGAGTGAGTGTGAGCGAGACAGAGGCGGCACCAAAGTGGCAATAGTTTAGGTAATTGCTTTTTACGGCGAAAATAATGGTGATTTAAAAAAAAATACAAACATTGTCGCTGCTTTATAGTTAGTTCAGTTAGTATGCAAAGTTTCATGATCTGATTTGAAGTATTTTTTGAATAGCAGCGGTTTATTGTTCGGTTTATTGTCGGAGGTAACTTTGGTTTTTTTTTCTATCGAGAAAATGTTATGAAATCGTGTTTTCGGCTAACATTAGTCCTCAACTTTAACATATATTTATTTTAAAATTAATGCTGCAGTAGTTTCGATATAACGGCGGATCTTGCAAAGGAATTTGGGGTCTTATAGGCCCTTAATACTTCAAGCTTAGAAATTGACAGAAGAAGATTTTGAAGGGCATTTTCTACCAGTCAACCTTTGGGTAATGCGGAGAGCAACAGTGGTAGGTGCAGTAGAAAATAATATTTATTTAAATATAAAGATAGGCATTCACCTATACGAACTAATAATATAAAGGTATATAATATATATAAATAAAAGTACAAATAAATAGGCATGAACATAATAAATAAAAAATAGACGAATAATGGTAAAACATTACCGTTGTGAAGATACTACCAGCTTCATATGAATATGGTCAACTCGAACATAATCTGTGGGCCTAGCACGTACGCTTGAAGTAGATAAAAACCTGCCTAGCCTTTTCCCAACTATGTTAGGGACGTCTTCCAGTCTCACCGCATTTAACTGAAAACCAGTATTAAGAAATACATTTTGTGCAAAAAAAGTATTTTTAATTTTAAAACCGTTCGAATTATCGTACGATTACTTCGCATGTTCGTGCTAGGCCCTTTTAATATATTAAACGAACGGTAGGTATTTTTATTAATTACTTAATAATACCTCCAAAAACGGCAAAATATATAAAAGTAAATAACTTTTAACGTTATTGCTTCGAGTTATTGAGATTAAATTGCAGGCAATTAAGTAGCGCCCATGTAAATATGTTTTACATCCTGAAAGTATTCCTATAAAATATTTAAGAGGTAAATAAAATTAAATCCGAACCAAGCACCCAGTTTATTATGTTAATAAATGGAATACTATAATGGAAAGTCTACCAACCCGCACGGGGCTCGCGTGGGAGATTACAGCCCACTCCCTCTCACAGAGAGGAGGCCTGTTTCCGAGCAGTGGGAACATTATAAATAAAATATAAAATAAATTTAATATATATATAATATACCTATTTATACTTTTTTTTTTTTTTTTTTTTTTTATTTAATAAATGGTATTATTATTATTATTGTTTAGTTTCTATTATTATCCATTCGTATTCCGTAATTACAGACACAAAATCCATTGTGTCTCGTGTAAATCCACGTTATAAAGGTTAAAGGCTGATTATGCTATGCTAAATGGGATAGTCATAGTATAACGGCTCGTGCACACTGGCGCGATATCGCGGCCGCGACAGGCAGCGGTACCCTTGTCGTGCCCGCGATATCGCGCCAGTATGTACGAGCCTTTACGTAAGTATATAGGTACGTTTCCATACTGAAAACCTCCATTGTTTACTTGGAAATCGGTTAAAACATGAAATGTACATTTCGGAGATTTCTAGCTCAGTCATAAGAGATACATTCTATTTAGATAAATGTTAGAGTACAACTACTGTATGGAGAAGATAGTATACATAAAGGTACAGTTACGAGCACTAATATGTATACTTACATCTAAAAACTTGAGGAGCTCGTGGCTAAGTAATAACAGCCGCACGCACGGGTCGATCCATCAGGTTAAGCTACCCTTGCTGGGCTTGGTGCGTGACCATCTTTACATACCGAGACTCCTCCGTGCCTCGCAACGCACGTTAAGCCGTTGGTCCCGGCTGTCATTCGTGGATCGTTGACGGTCGTCACCCCTCGTCAGGAGCCTGAAAGTCTGATAACCAGTCTTACCAAGGGGTATCGTATTATCCAGTAGGGTTGTGGAGGTCAGATAGTTAGTCGCTCCATGTAAAAATACTGGTATTCAGCTGCATCAGGTTAGACTGGAAGCCGACGCCACAACATAACAACTTAACTTAATTTAACTTTTTTTTTTTGGGAAGTCTGAAACAATGTCTAGGTATGTATATTTTTTGAGTTGGCCGTTGACAGCTGCGCCACAGTACTTTACTTTTGTGGCTATCTTCGTTTTCCTTTGTAAATTGTAAACTTATAAATTATTTGATTTTATTATTTTATTTTAACAACACCTTACCACTAACCAACTTAACATAGTTGGTAAAAGGCTAGGCAGATTGACATCTAACAACTTAAAAAGTTATTTTTTCCTACAGTACCCGTTGATTGTAACTTTATGTTGTTATTAACATTTAGAACCCTTACTATGAAATAGAAAGAAAGAAAGAAAATTTGTTTATTCTGCACAAACTAAACGCACATTACAATTTTTGACATAGTACAGTGGCCAGCACATCAAGCTACTAAAATCTGTCAAATTTCTTTAGTAGATTTTAAACTTTATCGCTAAAGCATTAGGTTCAAGTTTGATTGGGAAAGTTTGACAGTTTTGGGTAGCTTGATGTGCTGGCCACTGTACACACAAAATACAGATTAGCCAAAAGGCTCGTACTCATTACAGAAAGGTATGAAAAAAATTGGCAATTTTTGTCCATTGCTTCATGTCAGGGCCAGAGACCAATCACAAACATGTTGTTTAAGCATTGCGTAATGTGTTGCGACACTAATAAATTTAAACAAACAAATAATCAAAACATAAATAAAAGATTTCAGAGTGATATATTAACTTTTGTAAATGGGTCTTATCGTTGTAAATATGCAGTCGTTATTCCAAGAAAAATCGCTAACCTATACACATGACGTGTTTGCTCGTGACTGTACCCTTTATGTATTACAATACACAGAGACTCTCTAGTCATGCAACTTCTCATCCTAGTAGAGTATTATCTTATTGCAGAGGAATGTAAATTCAAACCTGAATGGCATACTTTACGAGATTACGTAGAACAATAAGTAGATTGCATTTTGTAACATTTCTATATTTATGTTGGAAGATATGAAACGTATTGCAGTTAAGATGGGAACAGTATTCACTCTCATTTATTTATTTGGTACACCAACAGCAGTACCTACAAAGAATTAAAACAGAACATTACTAAAATAAAAGTGCTGGTATGTGCCTATTATACAGGGTGGCCGGAACATTGACGTCCAAAAATAAAATTTAGTTCCGTGTGTGTGTATAGTGTAGTACTTAGTAGTGTATCCGAATCACCCCCATGTATGTTCCGCGACTTTTCGTAGTTTTCGAGTTTTTTTTATTTTTCTGAGTATTTGAGAATTTTCGACCTCGCTGTCTATAAAGGCCGATTTTAGCCAAAATAGCCCCATTATGTACTATTTTTTTTATGATTATAAAAGCTGAGAGTCTGGTGCATTATTGAAGCTTGCTTAGGAACCATGAACCTGTTTAGATTTTTAATTTAAAGTTGATTTCATTCATAATTAACCGAACGTAAAATTTTCACTTTAGGCCAACATTTTCATAACTTTCATCACAGTAGCGAAGCTGATTATTTTATGCATAAAAGTAATACTCATGAAGACTCAGTTGCAAAAAAAAAACTCGTTAAAGTCTTGTACTTTTTGGTCAGGTCGAAAATTCTCAAAAATACCCACGATACGAGGGACCTAAATTTTATTTTTATACATAGCTTTAACCACAAAAACACATCGTAATTTACTATTAATACTGGACTATTAATTAATAACAAATTAGAATATACAGAATGCGTAACATTTCTGCAAGAATCTACTAAAGTAAATACCAAAAAGAATAATGCTTTGATGGCTAAATAATATTTATTGAAACTTTTTGCGCTGTCTTTGGACACAACAAATAAATACACTACGCTAACAGGCTACAAAACATCTAATTTGTTCGTTTATTTTGGCTTCCAGCCAAATTGAAAAAAGTACAACAAATACTTTTTTTTCAGCCGAAAAGATGAAAATGCCTAGAATCTGCTTATTCCTCGCTACGCCAGTGAGGTATCGTCAGGAAAATTAATGGTAAAGCAAATTGACACCCTACATCAATTCACCGTGTTACAGCCATCTCATATAAATGTCAGGAAATCTCAGTTATGATTTAACTGTAGGTACGGACAATTTAACTTGGTAGACAATTTGCTTAACAACCCCATGGCAGAAGGATGATTAGCCTATTTAAGTATCAATAACTCTAAGCAAATGACACCGTGGAATGGAAAATTCCCTCAAACTAATTGTTCAAGTCACACAAGAGATGAACGACACGAACAATTACAATTAAATAAATAAGTTGCCTATCAAATTCATGACAAAATACATAGTACAGACAAAGACTTAAAGTACGATTATATTATTGCAAACACTGGATACAGCAAGGCGAGGAGACAGTTTAACAAAGCTTAGACCAGGATTTCAGGAAATCCCTAGCGCCTACGGACTACGGACCCGACTATCTTACTGCGACATACTGCACAAACATGACAGCAGTATGTATAATGTCTGTTCCAAATACATGTGAATAATAGTATATTATGCAACTAGTGAATAAAGGACGGATTTAATGCAAGGGCCATAGATGAATCACGAGCATAGCGAGTGATTCAAGTGTTAGAATCCTGAGCGACGCGAGTGATTCATTTCCCTCAATATAAATCCGTCCTTTATTCACTAGTGAACTGACATACACAAACAGCCAGACCCGGAACAACTACATGTAGGTCATACAAATATTTTGTGTATGTCAGTTTAAATGTTTGTAAACGCACCCACGATACAGGAGAAAATCCTAGTGTGGGGCAAAGTAAAAAAAAAACTTTTTTTTCTTCATTAAATGGCTATTTTCGCTTAAGTCTTCCTTTTTCTCGTAGTCATGGTATAAAGTATAGTATGCAACTCTTGAATAAAACGGATTTATATCGAGGGCCATGAATCACTCGCTATGCTCGTGATTCATCTATGGCCCTCGCTTTAAATCCGTCCTTTATTCACTAGTTGCATAATATACTATTTATTAGCAAACTGCTTGAATTCTCACTAAGGTAAGTTTATTAGTGCGATTTCTGCTTGAATAAAGACACAACAAAAATTTAATTTATATGATTTGGGGCTAAAAAATCTTAAAAAAAACAGATGTAAATAAGCCAGTAACGTGCTAATGACGTCACATCCTGACCGTGAGAGAAACGGACGTTTGAACTGTAGTAGAAAACTGTTGGACTATCATATTTTTTTTGAGCAACAAACAGTAGTTGAATTTAACTTTTCTTAGGTTTATACAACGTGTTTTTTTAAATATCCCATAGCTCTAGGATTATATTCTATAGGTAAGTAAAAATAATACAAAAAGTCCTAGAATATGTGGTCCAAAAACGGATAGTTTCGAAGATAACATAACACTATACTCTCGATGTGTGTATCTAAGTTTCATTGATAAGTACGAGTAAATCATTTTAAATCAAACCAATCATTCATATTTAAAGGTAAGAAAATGCGACGTTGTCATATTTCACTTATGTAAGGGTGTTTTACATTAATAATCGTGACTTTGTCGTATTATTTTGTATAAAAAATGAAAAAAAAAAGATAGTTGAAAAATAATTATTAAGCCAGTTGATTCTTTGATATGGTCTCATTTATACCCAAGAGTTATGGGATATAAAAAAAAACACCTTGTATATATATTCCCTATTTTACCATCAAATGGAAAAATCCCTCCTTAATAGGTACAAATGAACCCCAATCCATCTGCTATCTAACCTGGTATACCTCGGAATCTGTATGTATTGCATAATGTATGTGTACATGTGAAATGTAGAGCGTGTTCAGTGCAGACGTATTCTAGAACGGAATGAATAATAAACATCCATTTTATTTCGCTGAGGTTTCTTAAGAGGGATAGGGGTTCAAGTGTTTTCTTCGTATGGACTTTTTAGTGTCTGCCTCGTTGGTCTAGTGGTCGTAAGGTTCGATTTCCGGGCTGTGCAAAGTGTTATTGGGTATTTCCATCTGGAATTTCTCAGTAGTAGCCCGGAGTCTAGATTTGTACCCGGTTGATGGCAATAAACTCGCCCCTATTGCATGGGACTTAACCGTAACTGAGAACTCAGGGCATCATGCTCAGCACCGGTCAGTATCGGTTGCGGAGCATAAGGTCTTGGGTTCGATCGCGTTAAAAGGAAAGGTTATCAGCAGTGATAGCCTAGTGGTGTAACTGTCGGACTGCCAACTCATGGGTCTCGACTTTGAACCCAAGGCACGCACCTCTGACTTGTCAGATTCATGTGCGTATTGTATAATTATCACTTGCTTCGAAAACGGTGAAGGAAAACATCGTGAGGAAACCGGCTTGCCTTGGAGATATTTTTCGACGACATGTGAAGCCAAGTCAGATGCCCATGGGTGGCATAAAAGCTCTGATACCAGGTTAGTCACTAACCTCACGAAAACGAAAGAAGAAAGGATAAGTTCACTTAGAAATTACCCTAATACTATAGCGACAGAATAAGCCCATGATATTTCTTCAGGAGCAGCGGCTTGTGTTAATATTTAAATTTTTGAGCACCGAAATGAATACCGAATGATTTTTATATATTATATTTTATATTACTATAAATAAGGTTTTGAGAATAAGACATTTCATATTTTTCTTTTGGCTCCGGTGTGGGATTAAAGGAATAGAAATATCAAGCTTATTTTTGAAAGGTTGGTAAAAATGTAAATAATGTAAAACATGAAAAAAAAATGAATATAAGATATTTAAATGCTGTTTTTTGGAGATAAGTAGAAGAATAACGTCTTTCGTGCTGGCCGGACGGAAAATTAGTTTGAAATAGGGACAATAATTTATTTACTTACTACTAGCTTTTAGCCGCGGTATGGCTTCCGTATAACTACTTTTCCTGGAAAAAGAAAGGTATATGTCACTTTCGGGTCCCTAAACTATCTCTATGCAAAAATTCACGGCGATCCGTTAATTCTTTGTTACGGAAATGGAGGACAAACCAACAGACACACTTTAGCATTTAAAATATTAGCATAGCTTAGCATTGCACAGCATAATCAGCCTATAATGTTCCCACTGCCGGCACATAGGCCTCCTATCTGTGAGAGGGAGTAGGCTGGAACCCACCACGGGGGCCCACCCGTGGTGGGTTCCAGCCTACTCCCTCGGAACATTGCGGATTGGTGGATGTCACGTGCCTTCAAATATTGGTTTTAGCACATGCCGGTTTCCTCACGATGTTTTCCTTCACCGTTTTGAGAACAGGATGAAATAATTTACAGAAAGTAAAATGCCCGTCTACGTTCGAACCTACGACCTACAAATCGCAGCCGTTTACGTGGGGTAACAACTGCTTTGCCTACATTTAAAATATAAGGTAATGAATTCTGAAGGTTCGACCTTCAGAATTCATTTTTTAAGGGAGTTTCTCTGAAGAGGGCAGAGCCTGCATGTTATGCAAGTTTAAACGTGCATTTGTGAGATCGATATTTTATGTCGGATTCAATGGACCGTCTTTAGAGATAACAGAGACGTAGATGATGCTGGAAGAGGCTGTGAAGATAAAATTGGTTTGGTTTCGTTTGACTGAAAGACGTAGTAAACTCTGATAGGCCACATGAGATAGCTTGGAAATTCACGATTCAGTTTGCGAGTTCTAGGTATGGTGAAATCATTTTGACATACCAACGTCAAAATGTTTGTAACGTAACCAATTCAAGTAATTTTCAAATTAGGTCAGGCGTTATTTTGATGTCCCAACCAAACTATAGGCATGTAGGTTTAATCGAATCCCAAAAAAATCCCATTTTGATATCCTATAAATATTAATATAGACACTTTGATAAAATAAATTTGTCTCTTTTTGTGAGCCTCAAATAATTCCCCTTTTGTTTTCCAAACATATGAAATAGTCAATTAACTGTGACCCACTTGGATGTAGCGCTCACCAGCCGCTACCGCGGCACCGCTCGCTTCGCTCGCTCAGCTGACGCGATTTTGGTCACAGTTCTCACCTAACCTTACCCATTTGTTTTGGGTTCCCTAGCTTTGTTACTGCGACCAACTTTAAGAAAGTTAAAAAGAGGTACATTTATTTAAAAAAAGCGTACACTAATAACGACGAAGGTTAATAAGTTTTAAGATGATCAATTAAATATTTCCCATAATTTATTATAGGAATAACGGGTCGCTTCCAGTCATCTTTGGGACTGATTTTTCGTATAGTTTCGTATCTACATTGGTGCACTGTGTAGTGCTCATATAAAGTTGATAACACAAAGGAGATCGTGCATTAAATAAATAAAAAATTGCCTGTTTATTTTTTTAAATTTATTTACCGAAAAATAAAATCATTTAATTTTTTTGTTTTAATAGTATGATTGTGGTGTGTGTTTGAATATTTGGTTAGTAACATAATACTTAGGTAAGTAGGTAGGATACTAACAAAAAAAAATCACTGTGACTCAATCAAATAAATTAAATTAAATTATAATAACAAGTTCGGTCACGACAAGCGATATTCAATACGATAATAACTCAAACAAACAATAATTTCAGTTATAATCCAAGCACATTCCACTCTAATCCAGATGCGGCTAAATATCAATATATTACGTCAATATCCGCCCCAAATCACTGTGATATCCGCAGCCGCGTATAAATCCGAACTCGGTGTGGTCCCTGCACTAATCCTAGAATGAATCTGAATTCAGCACAGGTTTTAAGCTGAAACCACAGCGTATGATATGTAGAGAGGGTTTACATGGTTCTGGGTTTTTGTAGTGATATTTTGAATTTGATTTGAAGATTGTCTCCTGCTGAAAAATAACACTTCAAAAAACTAATGTTTTGTAACGACTGTCAAAGATCCACGAATGACAGCAGAGACCAACGAGTTAACGTGCTTTCCGAGGCAGGACGAGTCTCGGAAAGATGGTGACCCATCCGCGGACCAACCTCGGCAAGCGTAGCATAACGAGCAGTATAAGAGAAAAAAAACCATTATAAAAAAAAATAACACATAAATAGCATAGACATCTTCAAAGAGAAAGGGAGATTAAAATCAGACAACGAACAAAAAACCTTACTTGAACTTTTCAAAACATTTATTTTTTCACTCTTAAACATCCCTTTTGCCTTGTAAACAGTTGGGTCCAAACAACACCAGCAAGATAGATTTTACGGCCAGGTAAACTCATAAAATGGGGAAAGGGGTATAAAAACTGCTCGATAGTACAGGTCTGGGGTAAGTAATGGGGTATCGATGCTACCGGAACGACTGATAGGCTATTAATTGTGTTAATGGTGTTTTTCATGGGTTTATAGTTTTTATGGAGTCTGTGAAGGTGTTGGTTGGAAGTTTGATTAATATGGTTGGAGTCGATTATAACGCCTCCATTTTTATGTCAAGTTTTATCAAAAACTAACTTTTTAAATGGGCCTGCTAAAAATAAGATATATTTTTCATGCATACTTTAATACAATTGGGTACTGTAATTCTTTTATAATAATAATGTAATGAATTTATCTTTGTAATTTAATAGTACTCATTTAATCTGTTTTAATAATATTGATCATTTTTATGTCACTATTGGCAAAACAGCGTACTACCTAATTTTTAAGATCTTTGTAGGTATATTCTTTTATTCTTTGTAGTTATTGACTTCGATATCGCCTGGTGGAAAGCAATGGATAAAGTCTGAGAGAACGAGCCTGCCTAGAAGCCTGTTCAAGAACTAATTTTAAATCAATTGCCAATCTTTCTAGATATCTATACCCAACAGGTCTGTGGAGTTTCGCTAGCTAATTTAATTTGATCCGGTTAAACTGCCTCTGTAGACCATGAGGGCTTGGTTTCGATTCCCAGTGGCGGCTGTGTTAGGGCTTGTTCTAAGTCCGCCATGCTAGCTACCACAATCTTATCTAAGTCTAAGCATTGTTTTGGCAGTTAGAGTTTAGATAGCCAGTTCTTCTGTGGTTGACGACTCCGGATGAAGCTCGCTTTCACCTTCGGCATGATCATCACTGACCATCAGGCGAGATTCGGGCCAAGAGCTTCCCCGTTGCGTTTAAAAAAAACATCTTTATACATTACATAACTAGTGAACTATCATGCTATTACAGATAAAGTCTAGGGCATATAACTCACTCACACATACTGAACAGACATTAGTACGATAATAGTCTAGACATTACAGTCACACACACACACACACAGAATCACATTACACTATGTAATAGGCATTAAACTAGTGGGACAATATCATCTGATATTTGTACTAAATTACATTATCATAGCGCATAGCGACCGTCTACCTAAATTGAGGCTAGTTCACATTGCGATTGAATTAAAGAATGATAATTGATAAAATTCATCTAGCTTTCGTTAGATAGATACAATACTTTTATTAAAATACAATAGACGTAGATATATTTAGTAACCTATTCCGCTTAACTATTCTTAAAGACTCTTAAGAAACTCAGCGTCCAGCGCTCGGCGTGTTAACACGTTGTGTTTGGGTTCGCGCCAAGTCAATCGTCATCCTGAGGATGCCTCGTTGAGAGGTGAAACACGTATCGATTTCTTACAGGGTTTTTTAAGACTTTAAACATAGTTAAGCGGAATAGTTTACATTATATCTACGTCTATTGTATTTTATAATGGATTTCCGCCAAGTCACGCCCGAATCAATTAACTACTCTTTATTATGTACCTACACCATAAAAAATTACAGACATAAATATCATAACAGCGCACTTCTTATAGGTCATCGCCGAGACGAATATACACGAATCTTTGTCAATTTAGCCTGATTAGATGCAATCAATCTGCCTAGCCTTTTCCCAACTATGTTGGGGTCAACTTCCAGTTCAACCGGATGTCGATGGATACCGGTATTTTACAAGGAGCGACTGCCTATCTGACCTCCAGAATAAAGTTATTGAGTAACACGATTCCTTTTTTTCAGACTTTTGGACTTCTGACTATCAAAATCAAAAGTCATTTATTCAAACTAGGGTGTGAATCAGCACTTTTCGAACGTCAAACTTACATAAGACAGTCCCCCAAAACGCCCACGCTTGACCACTTCCTAGTGCTTTAGCTGGGAAGAAGAAGTGACGCAACAAACTCCCCAGCAGCACAGCTGTCTGTTACCAATAACGACTGTCAAAGATCCACGTATGACAGCCGGGATCAACGGCTTGGGGTCTTGGTATGCAAAGCCGTGAGGCACACTCCCCTGTCAATTTTCTTACATGGTACCTTACACCTTTTTATTTGTTTTATTTTTATCTTTTTTGTCTACTGTATGTTAAATTGTGTGCCTTTTAGTCGGTGTCAAATAAATGTATTTTCTTTCTTTCTTAATTAAAGATGTTCACTGATCCACGGACCAACTGATCGATCGACCCGTGCGACTGTCATTACTTAGCCACAAGAGGCCGAAATGAATATACGAATCTTTGTTAGTTTAGCCTGATCAGATGCATGCACGAAAATCTGGTATCTTGCATATCGATTTACTTTCAGTAGTGTTTGCTCCAGCAACAAACTCTACTGAAAGTAACGCCACATTATACACACCCAGCCACTGCAACTCCTTTGAATAAGATTCTAAAGGTCTCATTCGGAAACGCATGGTAACAGAAATATAAATGAACAAATAGGAAATACGAATTTCCTCTGTGCCTAAATCTTATTACAACCAGTCTAAACCAAGCCTAACTTAGTTAGTGTGCACGTCCCCCTTAATGACGTCACGTCCGACCCGGACATCTAGCGACCAAAACTTATGAAAGATGATCTGTACCCTTGATGGGGACTGTCAAAATTTAGTAGGAGAATTTATTTGAAAAATTCCAACCTTTAGCGAAGGTCGGAATGTTAATATGAGGGTACGTAGAAATTAATTTTTATATGTCGAGGGTAGTTGGGTAATGTTGGGAAAAAATGTGAGTAGAATAAAGGATTTTATCGCTTGTGGATTTAACAATGGGTAGGCAGGAGTCTTTGGTCAATTTTGTCTTTATTAAATTTATTTTACCTGTAGTGCCTAATTTAAAAAGATTTTAGATTTTGATGTTTTTGATATTTTATCGTGCAACAAATGTAAGTGTTGTTTATACGGTGCCAGTAAATTTTTGCTTTAATTTAATTTAATTTTTATATTTTAATTGGTATGGCGCAGCCAATAAACTTGCACCGTGTTCAGTTAGAAAAAAATTGATTTTATACTGTTTGTGTTTATTACGCTATCTATTAACGTGGGATGATTTCACTGGTATTTTTTGGACAATCATAGAATCTTTATAATATTTTAGAATTAAAATTGCTTTTTTTATTTTGTAAAACGTTGTTTTTTATTTGATTTACGGAGATTTTCTCATAACTTATCAAATAATCATGAGTATTTGTGATACTGTACGTGCATTTTGAACTTTGAAGCCGAAGTTCGTTAAAACTTATCAGTTTTAATTTTTTTTATTTATAAGTCATAAATAAACATGAAAAAATCAAAGGTCGCAAGAAAATTCTCAAGAGCTCGAAAGTATCGATTTTATAATTTAATTCTCATGCATCAATGGCTCTCAAAATCGTAGACAGCCTCTAATTCTAATATCTATACATACATATAAAAAATTAAATCGCTTTTTTTGTCTTTCTGTGTGCACAGATGTGATTTTCACCATCATTGAGAAAATTTAGTCCAGAACATTTATACAATACTAGCGCTATGGTATTTGTTTATTTTTTCTCAAATATCGTAGCATTACGCTGAGATAGGAGCCTTTTTGGCCTCGCACAGGTTTTCTTTTTGTTTTGGTTTATTTTTATTTTTTATTACTTGTTTTATATAATTTGTTAGTTTTAACGTTTGTTTCCTGTGCGTGTCCCAAATAAAATGTTTTACTTTCTTTCTTTCTTACTTTATAAAGTAGGTACCTTCATTTAATATTAACTTACATACCTATATTAAAGCTATCTCTATGGTTTATTAACAAACCGTGCTAATAATTTAAATGTGTATGTTTGTTTATCTGTCTGTACGTTACTTTGTCACGCCTTAACGGCTGAACTGATTTGGACAAAATTGCACACAGATAGACCATGCCCTAGGTTAGGACATAGGCTACTTTTAATCTCGGTCGCACCTTCCCATGGGATAATTTTCTCCCTCCACGCGGGCGAAGCCTTGGGCAAAAGCTAGTTCTACAATAAAATTTATAGGTACCTAATGCCCTCAATTTCAAAGTCTAGTCCTAATATTATAAAGTACTTGGCCCCGAACGTGAGTGCAGGCCACTATTTAGCCACAAAAGGTCTTGACAATAATGGCATGCCTCGGCGAACACTTTTGAATTGGAGCACAATATGGCCTTAGAAAATCGGACCTCAGTTGAAAATATATAGAGGGAGGAATGCCTGCGTGTAGTTATTTTAACCTTTGGGATATTACAGGGTGTCTCAAACGTAGTGGTCCAAAGCCAAATGAGGTAAAGCGGAGGGATCCACCTATCATTAAATAAATAAAAAAACTGGGATATTCTGAACCGTTCAGAAACTTTCGGTATTATTACTTTCAAGAAATTTACACTTCCACTTGGATTTTTCGACCCAGTGAACATAATTTTCGACGTAAGGAGTTCAAATCTGCTGGAAGATGCCTTACCAGGCATCTTCCAGCCAGATTTGAACGAAAAGTGTAAAATTTCCTGAAAATAAAAATAGCGTTTTCTGAACTGATCAGAATATCCCAGTTTTAAAAAATTTCAATGATAGGTGGACTCCTTCGTTTTACCTCATTTAAGTTTGGACTAATACGTTTGAGACACTATTAATTATGTCGCCTTTCAGCCTGACTGACATTATAAATGCGAAAGTTTGTTTGAGTGAGTGTTTGCTTGTTACGCTTTCACGTTAAAACGGCTAAACGGATTTGGATGAAATTTTACAGATAGGTAGCCTGGGACTTTTCATCCTGGATTGCAGACGAAGTCGCGGGCAACAGCTAGTTTTATCATAAAGAAGATACTACTAAGTAGACCGTGCCCTTAAAATACTTTTGTTAGTTAAATTATTTCAGGGTACGTACAAGTATTAATTGAAATGTTATGGTGTTACGAGCATAGTTTTTCTAAACTATACTATCTATCTATTATACAGTAACAGAGAATAAATTTTCACGACTCCCCCTTAAGAGCTATGCCAAATATTTTTTGATATTCGGATAGCTGACAGACGTTAGATAATAAATTTATTTTCTCTATGAAACCTCTTTGCTCATTATGACTGCTTGGTTGGTCACAAGCATGACGGTTGCACGTAGGTTTTGTAATTACAATCTTATTTTAAAATCTTACGTATGCCTATTATTTCATACCTAAATCAGCACACCACCTTCACAGAATCATTATATTTTATGAATACAATTTCGACTGGTACATCTGCATTGTTTGGAATCACCTTAGATTGACTCATGAGTTTCAACGATAATAAATTACAGCAATGTTTTTTAATGTAATAACAAGTGCGTGTCGGACCACGCACAATGAAGGGTTCCGTAGCTGCGATGAATTTATCCCAAGAACAAACTATACATTGTAGTTGAAAAACATGTTCTCCCATACAAAATGTATGGTAGAACATGTTTTTGCAACTGCAAGTTTAAGTTGGTGGATAATTACTCGTTAACTAGAAGAGCCTACTTAGCTGTGATAGTTTTCCTTTTAATTTCGTTATATATACTACTGCTGTGAATTTTTCCACATATCCAGAACTTACCGTTTAGCTGGCAGGGGGGGGGGGGACACTTGACTCTGACAAAAATTAGCACTTTAAAGCTTAATATTTTGCAGACGGATCCTTCAATCCAAAAATGGTTTGAATACGCTCACAATATTTTTGATTGAGCTTTCTAACGATACCCCACAACATGGGATAAACGAGGAAAAAAAAAGATATCCCACTTTACATGTACCTAGGGGAGGTACCCTAAAAAAATATTTTTCATGATTTTATTTTACCACTTTGTCGGCGTCATTATTAGGTATACTCATGCCAAATAACAGCTTTCCAGTACTAACAGTCACTGCGCTAAGCCGGGGACAGGCAGACAGACAGATAGACAGACAGACAGACAGACGGACATGGCGAAACTATAAGGGTTCCTTGTTTACTACGGAACCCTAAAAATGATTACAAAAATCTTATCTAATTAAATATGACTAAATTTAATTGAATAAGATCTGCACTGCACGTGCAGTGCACGCACACGCGCAGGAACCGTGCTCTTTAAGCGCCTCACACGGGAATCGACGCGTCACACTACATTTGTAAGAACGGTTAGTGTTTCATTGACTAATTTGATAAGGACGCGTTCGAGAACACTTAGCGAAACCACGATCGCATGTGTGCACGTCGTGAATAATGTAAAGCAAGTCACTCTCTATCTAACAAATGACTGCTAATTTTGAGCGGGTGCTAAGTCGACTGATGCACTGTTAAGAGCCCACACAACCTCAGGTGTTTATCTCGCTCGCACCATACTACTCGCGGACTGAGTGCGAGCGAGACGGAGGGGCTCCAAATCGGCAAACGTTTCGGTAATTGCTTTTTACGGCGAAAATAATGGTAATAAAAAAATTAAAAAACATAGTCTCTGTTTTATAGTTAGTTCAGTTAGTGTGCTAAGTTTCATGATCTAATTTGAAGTTTTTTTTTAATAGCAGCGGTTTATTGTTCGGTTTGGATTTTTTTTGTATCGAAAAAATTTAATGAAATCGTGTTTTCGGCTAATATAGTCGCTAACATTAATCCTCAACTTTAACATAATTATATTTATTTCAAAATGAATGCTGCAGTAGTTTCGATATAACGGCGGATCTTGCTAAGCAATTTGACGACATATAGGCCCTTATATGTAGGATGTGCACCGAGTGGATTACCGAGTTAGTTGCACGGTGCCTTTGTTTGCCAGCCACGTTTGTAGCGTGACCGTTGTTGGTGGCAGTGGAATCTCCAGCCTACATATGCATACAAAGCGAAAGTTTGGGCCGCCGCGGCCGTGGAGCGGCTTCTTAACGTAGATACATTTGACAATTAACACATGTATACGATAAGACTTTGAGTATTTTACACACACAGAAAAAATGCTATAAATAACTACCCAGTAGTAAACAAGTCTTCTGTCTGTCCTTCCTCTATCTCAAATAATACGTGTAACAATGAATGACAGCTATCCCGGCAACTAATTAAAATAGTACTGTAGATTTTATAGTTTTTGAGGTACGGGTACTTTAGTGTACGAGTAAAAACGATACTATACTTATCTTTTGCTAGCTCATCCACCTAATAGCACAGTATAATAAATATAGTAGCAGTATTATGTCTCCGCAGTGACCTTGAGATAATTACCTACAGCCGCTCGGTAGATAAACCTTTTGCGTCTGTCGAGATTGGCTTACTGAAACTGAGATTTCGAAGCGAGACTTTTCGGCCGTTTTCTATGAAGACATAATACTGTTACTTATTTATACTGTGCTAATAGGCTGCAAAAAAACCAGTGGGTACAAGACAATGAATGTATAAAAAAATAAGCATTACGTTTCACAGCGATACAGTCTAGACAGTAACTGCAGACGCAAAAATTCTTATATCATTATCAGTTATTGATTAGTCTCGTCGATAACGTTGATAGTATGTAATAACAAGATAAATGATTTGCACTATGTTTTGAAAATCATGCCGATTACTTGGACATATGTGTATTTTAGTCAAGAATGATGATTCTCAATAAACTAAACATTTAAATAGCAGTCATTGCAATAAACTGATCATTTCCATAAGCAAATTCGAAGTGTGTACGTGTGTGAAAATGTCGGTATTCCATTATTTTGTTGCTTGTTTTAGTTTTATTATAGTTTTAAATCAAAGTGAAACGGCTAGAATATTAGCAATGTTCCCAGTTGCTTCTATAAGTCATCAAGTAGTGTTTCGGCCTTTAATTCAAGAACTAGCAAAACGTGGCCACGAGGTGACAATCATTACACCAGATCCTGCCTTCCCAAAAGGAGGAACCCCTGCCAATCTGACAGAAATCGATGTCCACGATATATCATACGCTATATGGCAAGAAAAATTTATGTCACTTCCAAAAGGGCATAAGTCTGATCTATATCTACATAATTACTTTTATCTAGAATCAATGCGGTTGATGTTTGAAGCGCAGATAAAAGATGAGGCAGTTAAAAATCTGCTTAATGATAAGACTAAGCAATTTGATTTAATATTGATGGAATCTGCTGTCAGACCTTGCCTGGTGCTATCTCATATTTACAAAGCGCCAGTGATCTTGGTGAGTTCTTACGGAGCTACTCACGATAATTACGAAGTAATTGGTGCTCCAGTCCATCCACTGCTGTATCCAATGGGACTTCGGCAAGAACTGAACGACCTCTCTTTATGGGATAAAATTAAAGAAATGTATCTGCATTTCAATTTAGAAATGATACATCAACATAGCTATACATTAGAAAACGCTTTGATAAAAAAATATTTTGGACCTGACGTCCCATCGATTCAAGAACTGAACAATAATGTGGACATGTTGTTCTTAAATATACATCCAGTGTTTGACGGCATCCGACCTGTACCTCCTAATGTGTTGTTCATGGGTGGTCTACACCAGAATCCTGCAAAAGAACTACCAAAAGTGAGTATTCATTACTTTTATTCATTTTTTGATTCAAAAGTGCCATTTCATGCTCATATTTATATAAACGTATGTTATTTGCTTAAGGTAATAAAATAACAATATTTTTTGTCTTACAGGAACTCAAATCGTATTTAGATAATTCTAAGAATGGCGTTATTTACTTAAGCTTCGGTACAAATGTGGATCCGTCGTTACTACCCCCGCAAACATTACAAACACTAGTGACCGCGCTCTCTAAAGTTCCGTACGATGTGCTGTGGAAGTGGAACAAAGATGAACTGCCAGGACGAACTGAGAACATCAGGATATCCAAGTGGCTTCCACAAGCAGACTTACTGAGTAAGTAATTTTCTTTTACTGATTTAACCAATCTATTAACCCAGGCTACCGCAGTCCACCTCTTGACATATTAAATGAAATGATGTTTACACGTAACTTTTTTGGTCATTATTTGAAAACTAGACGTTACTATACTTATCCATTACGCCATAAAATTGGTGACAGCACAGTCTATCTCAGCCATTTTTTATAGGCCTCTTTAGTTTTTGTATCTGGGGGCGTCCAACCCTTTGTATTCAGATACGCGGTCTTCATTAGGGTTACCTGTATTTCATATTTAACCACTAACTCAGTAATCGTAACTCAAACCCTCCAGTTTCCAATGCTGACGATTCCGTCTTTGTATGTCAAAGGCCAATTAATTTCTAATGAGTGAATTTTAATTTACAGAACATCCTAAAATAAAGCTGTTCATAACACAAGGAGGTCTACAATCAACGGACGAGGCTATCTCAGCAGGAGTACCTCTGATTGGTATTCCTATGTTGGGAGATCAGTGGTATAATGTGGAGAGATATGAGTACCACAAAATTGGACTTAGACTGGATATGGAAGCACTGACCGAGGAGGACTTAACTAGTGCAATTGACAAAATTGTGAGGGACAACGCGTAAGTATTTTCTATACCTAATTGTATTTTCTATAATTGTATTTTCTATAATTGTATTTTCTATAATTGTATTTTCTATAATTGTATTTTCATTTCATAATTGATAAATCTATATTGTTTATGATTCCAAGTTCACTAAAACCTCTTTTTTCAATAATTGTTAAGATGCTGATGCTTCACTTTTTATTCATTTTTGCCTTTCATTCAGCATCTTTCAATCGAAGCGAAATGTCTGAATACAAAAGATTGTTGATTTCAGGAGCCACTTTTGGCACTCGCCTACCGAATGATCGAAAAATTTAATGAAAGGATCAGATTAATGGGGTGTTTTCTCGTGGACCTACTTTTTTGTCGACCTATTTTGGTTTCATGTTAACGTGGAATGAAATAAAAGTAAAAAAATATCCACCCGAGTGAAGCGTCTGATGTCAGCTTTATATGATGAACTTTTAGTTTTCGAAGTTCAATAAAACCTTGATTAAAATTTATTATTGAATCGCGCAAGTTAATTTCGGACAACTCTCCCATGATCGATTAAGTTAAAACTTTATCTTTATTTCAGATATTATCGTCAGAATTTAGTCAAACTTCGTAGCGTGATGCGTGATCAACCCCAGCCTCCTCTGGAGCGCGCTGTGTGGTGGACGGAGCACGTGCTGCGTCACGGCGGCGCGAGACATCTGCGCGCGCCCGCAGCCAACATGTCGTGGGCGCAGTATCTAGAACTAGAACTAGTACTTACCTTACTGTTAGGACTTCTGATAGCTGCAACAGTACTTGCTTTTATTGTTCGTTTTATTTATAAGATTACTTTAAGAAATATTGGTATCAAAATAAAACGTAGCTGATTCTCAAATATAAAAATATATATAACAAAATAGTAGCACCACCATGTGTACTAATGTCTGTCAATAAATCATTGTGAAAGCCATTGCGTTTTAATAAAATATGATAATTTAATTAATATTTTATAGATTACCAACGAATTATTGTTTTATACGTTTAAAATATACCAAAATATTTTTTTTTTCAAGACTTATGTAAAACTTGAAACCTAGATAATCCTTCATTACATTATAACTTAAAGGCTCGTACACACTGGTGCGATATCGCGGGTGCGACAAGGGTAGCACTGCCTGTCGCGCCCGCGATATCGCGCCTGTGTGTACGAGCCGTAAACAGAATGCGCGCAATTGGTGGCGCTGCCTGGCGTTTCTATAATCAAGCATAGAACAGAAAGTACTTAGTCTATGGCCTAGGTAACAGCCAGGTTTAGGGCGTTTGTGCACTACAAGGAATTTTTCGGTCCGGCAGTCCGATTTTCAAGTAAATATCACGTGATCCGGCAAAAATAGGTATGATTTTACATCCGGAAGGTAAAATTCCGGTCACGACAGTCAATCAGCCGTTTGGAGATTTCATTGAACAGACTATGTGATGAGCACTCGGACCCCGAGTTTTTTAGGATTTTATTACAGACAATCTTTAAAAAATTCTGCTTGCTTTTATACTTGAACCAAAACTGAAGCCGAGGGGACAGTCGAGAGGCCTTACAAAATCTATTCGATTGTTTGTACAGTTTGGCTCACTGTGATGCGAAGGTTTTCGATTCAAACGCGGCCTGGGCTTTGCACTTTGATTCCATTCTTCTTTCGTCGTAAAAAAACCAACGCGGCCTAAAATTCTGTACCCAGTGTTATGACACGGTGCGCACTATGCGACATGCGACTGCAACGGCTCGGCGACTAGACGTAACGATACACTGAGGCCGTTTCCATATTGTGTTCAAAACTACTCACACTTGGCGTTGAGTTGTTCAGGCGCAACGATAGGATAGGGGGCTAGTCCACCCTCTCGCTACTTATCGCAGCGACTAGATACACGGTAAACGCGTACACCCGAGGACAGCTGGGCGTCAGTCTTGCTGTGATTGCTGAGGAAGGTGCAGGTGTGTTTGTATTGCGCCTGGCCTTCGCAAGATAAGCACCAAGGCAAATGGAACTAGAGGCTCCATAATTCACTCACAAGATGAACAAGACGACCATCTCTCTCGAATACTCAAAGCAAATAATCGCTTCCTGCACGACGTCTGTTGTAACATCTCGTGGCAGACGCAAGGCGCAGATACAAACGACAACTCTGTGTTTGTTGCATCGACTAGACGCAGCAACGACATGCACAGTTTGCGCTGGCACTTAGAGGAAATGCTACAAAATTGCTTAAGGAGAGTTTTACGCGCTATCTTATTTTTGACAGCTTTCTAAATGGTTTTTCTTTGTTTTGCAGACTAATTTCATACTCATTAGAAGCAGGAAAATCGAGTTGCTACCGTTATTACTAGGTAAGCAACAAAAAAAACATCCACAATTTTGATTGTACAGTGGCCAGCACATCAAGCTACCCAAAACTGTCAAACTTGAACCTAATGCTTTAGCGATAAAGTTTAAAATCTACTAAAGAAATTTGACAGATTTTAGTAGCTTGATGTGCTGGCCACTGTACTGCAAAAAATCAACGGCTTCTAAAATATCCTCTGTAATAATTGAACGTGACCTGGCCACACATTTCTTTATGATAAAAATGATTCCCAAATTCAAAGCCAAAAAATGTAGGCCTACAAATTGATTCCACTAACGCAATCTAAATATCCTACGATTTGAATCCACCGTGGCTTGGCCTCACAAAATGGCGGCTTTAGCCTACCCCACGTGGTCGACAGCCAACAATACGTACTAACGAGATATTTGAGGCACGTCTGACTGGCGAATTCAAATTTACTACGAAACGTTATTCAAATTCGGAATTATAGTCGTATTTATAGAGGAGTTGGTTGCCAAGTGCTTTGATGTGTGAAATAGAAAGGTTTATTTATTTGTACTGGCAACTTTGGGACTTGGACCTAATTAGTCGACCGCCTTTTTGGCTATTGACCCCTAGTACGACTGCTTCTAGTCCTTGGGTATGATACCCGTTTTAATCGGTTTTATTTCTTTTTTTAATAAGGTGGGTTTAGAAAACCTGATTCCACCCCCACTCTACCAAATTCTGCTTGGGTAAACAGGGGCAGAGAGTTATTTTAGTCTATCCATACTAAAATGACAAGAATACCAAGAAAATAATGCTCTTGCTCTTGTTAAGGTTCTATGTCTGTTCTAAATAATTAACAAGATGATTTAACAATTTACAGTAACACCGTGGAGTCAGCATTTGTGCATAGCTGGCGACACTAGCCTTGTTTTCTATTACATGGGACTTATAAAATTGACAAAATAATTCACTTCCGTTAGAAAATGTTTCTAAAATCATATGAAATGTTGTTTTCTATCAACAAGATACTCATGGGACCCACAAAATCCAAAGTTAAAGTGACCGAACACAAGGTCGATAACAAGTCGGCAAAGTTATATTGTCTGTGTTCTAGTGTAACAATTATTTTTTAATCAAACTTATGTTGGAAATAACAGAGTTTTGTCATGAAATAATATGCCTGATGTTTTGATTTACAAAATGGACCTTTAAATTGGTTTTAAACCGTTCTGCCACTAGATCATCCCATAGATATTGCATGTCTCATTATGAAAATGAATGAGTTATGACTACGAAATAATGATACGATAAAAAGAAAATTATGATTTGGCTATCACCTAGGTAATTTAACTAGGCTTTTTCCAAATACGCTTTTGTTGATTTCCAGTTTAAACGTATGCAGCTGAATACCAGTATTTTACATGGAGCGACTTCAAAATCGAAAGTCATTTATTCAAACTAGGCTGAGAATCAGCACTTTTCGAACGTCAAAATTACATAAGACAGTCCTCCATAACGCCCACCCTTCACCACTTCCTAGTGCTTTAGCTGGGAAGAAGACGTGGCACAACAAACTCTCCAGCAAACTACCTATCTGACGTTCACAACCCAGTATGGTAACACGATACCCCTTGGTACGACTGGTTGTCAGATTTTTGCACTCCTGACTACCCGTATCGACTGTCAAAGAACGGCTTTGAGACATGGATGGGTCTCCATATATAATGTATAGTCACGCATCCACGAATTGACCGCGGTAAGCGTAGCTTGACCCGTGCGGCTGTTATCATTTAGGCAGGAACTTTGGCTTCAGAAAAATGTCATAACAAAAATGTTTGAAGTAAATCCATTTCTGGTTTAAATTCTTACACATGTCGCGCCAAAACCATGAGCTATCCCCAATATTTCTTTCATATTTACCTACAACATAAAAATCTAATTCACAAGAGCCAGGGTTGTAAAGCTGTAAATATAAAAAGTACACTGAAATTCACCAGGCCGATTCTTATTTATTATAGCAATGAAACTAGAGTTGGGCTGCACGTAATCCCGCCGCGGGATTTGAATGTTCCGGTTGGTACGGGATGATAAAGTTCCCGGGTTTTTATTCCGTTTTAAAGTGGCTGTAATAGTTTCTTTCTTGGAGGACTGGCTGTGTATTTGCTAACGAGGAAGCGAGTTCCCTTCCTTGGTGTATTATGTTATCGGAAAAGTGGAATAACGTTTATTTTTAATAAGAGAGATGTTGTAATTTTTATTAAAAATAAGTACAGCATTTTGTGAAATAACCTTTATAGCTAGGTTTCTCTTCCATCAAGCAGAATTATTGTGTTCTTTTTTGAAAAATATTGGTCCCATTCTTAACTTTGTTTTCAATGTCGAAAAACCTTTATTATGTTGCAGGTCTCCGCGATACGTCGGTATCACTTTTCTTCAGACGAACCATCGATTTAACTTCGACATTAATGCTTACTTTTATTATTGTCCATGGATTATGTATGTTGCCACTCCATGGCTAAGTTATGCTTGTTATGAACATAGAAGAGAAAGAAGAAAGAAAAAAAAGAAAATTTGTTTTTTCTGCACAAACTAAACGCACATTACAATTTTTAACATAGTGCACACAAATTACAGATTAGCCAAAAGGTAAAAGGTATTAAAAAAATTGGACATAAAATAATAATAAAAAATAAAAATAAATAATATTGGAAAAAAATGTACACGGGATCGCGACCCATAGCCACGCGACGCAAAAATGCGTGGCTGCGACTGAACCGCGCAGCTAACGCGGGCTCCAAGTACATCTTCTACTACTGTTATCTAAAAGAACGGTGGCCTCCATAATGGTTTCCGCAATTTATCGGTGAATGACGTCACTATAACGTTATAATATAAAAAAGTAAGTTAGCTAGAGTGTTTTTTGACACCCTAAAGTCTGCCTTCATTGTCATGACAATCGTCACTTGGCCCGCTATTGTGGCAGCCACCGTTCTTCTAGAAAACCGTAACTTTACGTAGTAGTGGACGGTCGACTTAAGAAAATGTGATCCCAAAATAATATTTACGATTTCCCATCCTTAGTGCCCGTTTATTATGAGTAGTATGTATCGTAAAATTTTATTGTGCCAATTTATTTACAGATATTTCTATCTACGTTGATTTAGTAATAAAAGAAAAAGTAACATTATATTACATCAGATGCTTTATACAGTATCGTTTCGTGTAGGATTTGGAGAAATATAATATTTTTATTGTTAGTATAGTGATCGCAAGCGCTACTGCTCAGAATGTGGTCCTGGGTTCGATTCCCAGGTCGAGGAAAGTGCTATTGGGGTTTTTCTATCTGGAATGTCTCAGTAGCAGCCCGGGTTCTGGACTTGGCTGCTAAGCATGGGTTCTGGGTTTGATTCCCCGGTCCCGATGTGGCCGATGGGATTTGCCATCGGCAAAAATGACGAACTTCCATACAAGATTTTATTTTCATATTTGCCAGTTTAGGGGATGCATTTCCAGAAATCCTTTATTAGTGCTCATCTTCGTTGTATAAGGAACTTGCAATACAAGACCCTGCGGCCGAGGCTGAATGAATGAGGAGTATTGTCTGTAAAAAAAAATACAATAGACGTAGATATACTAAGTAACCTATTCCGCTAAGCTAGTCCTAAAGAGTCATAAAATCCCTGTAAGAAATCGATACGTGTTTCACCTCTCAACGAGGCATCCTCGGATGACCATTGACTTGTCGCAAACCCGAACACGACGTGTTGCCATGCCGAGCGCTGGACGCAGAGACAGAGCGCTCGGTGTGGCAACACGTCGTGTTCGGGTTCGCGGGTAACATTAAGCGGAATAGTTTACTAAATATATCTACGTCTATTGTATTTTATAATGGATTTCCACCAAGTCACGCCTGAATCATTTAACTAATTTGTCTGTCAGTAAAAAAGATTCCATTAGAAATTTATAGAGTCTGGATTTGTACCCGGTTGATGGCAATAGGGTCGCCCCCTTTTACACACAGTCTGAACTTATCTGGCTAAATGTGGGTGTACTGGTCACCTCTGCCTAGTCCTTCGGGGAATGCGGCCGTGATATTATATAATGTACCTACGGTACTTAATACTACATATATATATTTATTCTACATAAATTTAGGCACGTGGAGGATATAATTTTGGGATAATGAGCTCCTTCGGGACTCCGACGTACCTATGTCAACTAACTAGCGTATAACAAAAATTAACGTAAGGAATTTAGAGACTAAAATGTTTATTTACTGTATAGTGAAGCCTGTTTTATTTTTGAAAGTCTGGCTGAATTTTTGTAGGTCATACTGAATGAGAAGATTTAGATTTCATATGCGTAGCATAATCGTGGAGCTCGTGGTTAAGTAATAATAGCCGCACGGGTCGATCTCTACGCTTGCAGGAGTTGGTCCGTGGATGGGTAACCATCTTTACATACCGCGACTCCTCCGTGCCTCGGAAAGCACGTTAAGCCGTTGGTCCCGGCTGTCAGTCGTGGATCTGTGACAGTCGTTACGGCTTGTCAGAAGCCCGAAATTCTGGCAACCAGTCTTACCAAGGGGTATCGTATTACTCAGTTACTAGGTTGTGAAGGTCAGATAGGCACTCGCTCCATGTCAAATACTGGTATTCTGCTGCATCCAGGTAAAATTGAAAAAAAAAAACACTTTTTTATTATGTTGTTTGTATTTTGCGTGTCTAAAACTGTGTTCAAATACAAGTTATTCTTACTAACTTTTAAACTAAAGTGGCTATGTATTAGTCATAGAACCAATGAGTTTTGGCCGTTAGAGTAGATAACTAGATGTGTTCTTGATTGGAGATCACAAATCAGCAAACTTATGGTGCAGCTGGATGAGCGCAGCCGATAATAGAGCTTAAGAGCGGGTCGTAAGCAAAATTGTCATTTGTATTTGTAAATGAGATTTTTCATGATTGATAAAATAAAAATAATATGAATTTCTACATGATATTTCCAAAAATTTTGAAAAACAACATCACAAAAAAAAAACACGATGTGGAAACATTACGAAGTTACCTATAATTTCCACGCATTTTCGGTTTGTACTCGGTTTACGGATACTGAGAGACTGAGACACAAAGGCGGTTAAATTGTTAATACGCCTATGGGCGTTTAGGGTCCCTCAAAGTGTTAATATGTTAATGACTTTTAAGATACAAAGGACCAATGGGTAACCTTGTATGCGGCCCCGTACCCAAAAAAATATTTATCTGTATAGCTATGTAAATATTTATTTATGTATTATCAAAAGCGCCAAATACGCAAAGAGAGACCCAAACCGTCGCACAGATATACAACACTCTAGGTCATCTTTATTGTTGTACTTGGGACCGCGTGTTCAAAACTAAATCCGGTCTAGCGAACCAACACACAAGGAATTGAATTCTAAGGGCCGACGTTATCGAGACCGATAAGGAGGACTAATAATATACATACCTTTTAGTACTTACGCTAGTCCCAATTCTTCCCATAATCCTTTACAAAACTTTTAAAGTAACGACATGGTCCCTCCATTCAAATCACAGCTAAACTTAATGCAAACTATTGTACAGTCATCCGAAAGATTCTTGCGCTTCAACAGCTCGGAAATCTTTAAAGAAAATTTCACAGTTCGCTCGACCATTCCACTCACTTGCTCAGTTAGATTTTGAACAGATTCTCTTACAAGTTCAGGTGTAACCAACCGTTTGATTTTCGCTTCACAGATCTATGAAAGGTCTAACCAAGTTTTCTTGGCCGTTTGTCGCTGTGGATTTTCTTTAGAAATGTGAACGGATAACTATATTAATAGTAAAGGATTTAAAATATAATATTATAAAAAATAAATAAAAAATAACAACCTCTATTACTGATTCAGTTTTGCCGAAAAAATTACAATCGCAATTTGAAATTGAACTTTATTTAAAAAGTTTATTTACTAAAATCCATCCGGATCTTGCGCATAATTATACTTATGGACAGAAAAGCCCCACTTACAAGGTGTAAGTTTCTAGAACGTTTAAGAGCAATAATCGTATAAAGCACGTTCAATGATTACCATTCAAGAATTGCATGCAAGTGTTTACACGCGGGCAAGAATTAAATGCAAGTTATGCCATTCAATAATTGCATACGCCTTCTGTTACTACCAAGGAAATTATTGTAAGGTGATTATTGCATGCAAGTTTTGCCCCATCTGAAAACAGAGTTGAGCGTCCTTGTACAATTGTATCAAGTATTGAATGCCATTTTATTTAACGTGCTGTTTACACCTATACCAGTTTTTAAAAGCAACTAACTTGGCCGAATCGTGCAACAATTGTACGTGTTGTTTAGACAGTGCCAAATCGCTACTTCAGTTTTATGTGATCAGGCAATAAAACTTGCACCGTGTAAATGGGGCTTAAAAAAGTGCTAGTCAAAATGTTTAAGAGAGGTCCAAGTAACAATTTCTACAAAACTCTCTACTGGATTGACATTTATGCTTTTCAGTAGCTGCATAATAATAATGTCAATCGAATACAATTTTGACATTTACATCATCGTTATCGCTGATAGAATATCACTTTGTTTAAATCGTCAGGATATTTAGTAACATTCAGCAGTCAACAGTCGTCAAATTAATCTGCGCCTGACGTAAATTGACGTAATTTTAATAGGCAAGTTTTTAATCACGTCTAAACCTGTATGGAGTAGTGACAAGCGCTGATTAATTTGACAGGACTAAACTAAAATTTAACTTCTGTCCTTTTCATAATGAAATAGAAAGAAAAGATGCACTGAACTTAATATTTAGATTAGTTTGTGAACAAGGAAATCGGCACCAATGTATAGCAAAAACCTGCCTCTAAAAAACGCTTACAGTTAACGCCATCCCGAAAAAAACCTAACCTAACCTAACCAATCGATCGATCTGCCTAGCCTTTTCCCAAATATATTGAGGTCGGCTTCCAGTCTAAACATATGCAGCTGAATAACCGTATTTCACATGGAGTAACTGCATATCTGGCCAGCCCAGTTACTGGGTAAAACGAAACCCCTTGGTAAGACTGGTTGTCAGCCTTCCGGGCTTCTGACGACCCGTAACGACTGCCAAAGAATTATGAATGACAGCCGGGATCAACGGCTTAACGTGCGTTCCGAAGCACAAAGGGGTCTGGATAAGTAATGGCTGGTCACCTATTCACGAATGGACCTCGGCAAGCGTAGCTTAACCTTCGAAACTCCTCAGCAACCATATTAAAATCTTCTAACCCGGAAGGATCGACCCGTCCAAGCCTGTCGATAACTCAATACACAATTGGTTCATACAATAGGACAACCAGTGTATAGCGCCAAGCTTCCAAGGATCCCATTGACAATAATAGTTTGGGAAAAGGGTTCCTTATCTGAACGGAATTCCGGTATTCCGTGAGATTTAAATCAAATAGTTTGGTGAATCGGGTAAGGTGATAGTTCCGGATTGATGAACTGAGAGATTTTTGTTTGCGAATGTTTTTTCTCGCAATTGTGTTGAAAAACGTCGTATGAAACGCGTGTGCATTGATCATTACACTCTCAGCAACCTTTTCGCGCTCGCCTGTGGCTCGCGCGAGCAGTACCGTCTCGAGTGTAATGACCAACACCGCACACTAGTATCATAATGTACTATTTCTCTTCTTTGCAGTTTAGCCTTTTTTTTTTGGGTGGGAAATCATCAAATAACTTCTCCCACTCTGGGTGGAGCGGTAGAAGTTATTGACGTTTCAGACCACGGTAACGCCGCCTGGTTTTATTATAACTGAAATGCGGCCTGCATTTAAATTATAACAAAACCCTCTTATCCTATAAAAACTCCGTTCCACGCTAGGCAAGCTCTAGGTCAAAATGTTTCCACAGAAAAAATCACCCTATAAGACCAACATACCGAAAACAAAACAGAACAGTTATTCCCAAGACAATCCAGAAATCTTCAACTAATAAAGGATTAAGATCTAGTATAAAACTCTTTAACAGTAGCAAGGAGTACTAAGAAATAGGAATTAAGAGATTCGTAAGTACCCCGTCTTGTAGCAGTCTGATTATAGACTGTAGTACCTAATGAGAGAGATAGCGACGAGACTTTTTCGTAGAAGTTGATGTTCTGGATAAGGTTGGTTGGTTGACACTTGATATTACAACTGCTAAGATAATCTTATTAAACTCTGTTCCAATACAATTTGATGAAATGTAAACAAATTGAATAAAAAAATGTACCTATTCGTGAATGTCAAATTGTAGTGCCAGTTACAAATGGAATGTTTTGATTTGAATATTTGAATACGAAATTCTAATTTATATCATGTTTTCATTGGCCAATGAGGTTTTTTTCCACAATTTTTGTTGACGATTATCTAATTACAATTTAATAATATAACAATAATTGCTGGGAAAAGTGGTCAATTAATTTAATAAAGTTGAAAGCTTCTAAATACAGCTATGAATGGTTTACTATTTAGTGAGTGATTGCGGTTATCTGAACAGGTTTGTTAACATTTCCAAGAAAAAGTTTTGGAACAGGGTTTATAGTTATCTGTCTGTATTTGTAAATAGTATAAACTAAAGTCACTCGTTGTCTGTTCACTCTTAGTTCCACAAAAGTGCAACACAATTTTTTGGAACGTTATTATAGTAAATAACCGATTGTCAACTATTGCTAAAATCTAAAAAACATTCAGTTACTGTATTCATTTAACAAAAGACTAATGTGGAGGAAAAACTTCAGACAAGTCGTTAAATGTTTCCAAATCGAAAAAAAAACTTATAAAAAATTCGGGTGATTGTTACCAAAATTTTCCGAGAGGCTTTCGGAAGAAATCAGCATCCTTCCGGAATTGTCCAACGAAATAATAAATTGGGAAGATTGATATAATTTCCGTGAAAATTTCAAAGTATTTTGTTGAAAGAGATTAATTTTGTCAACGATTTCATTTGTAAATTGAGCCGTCAGATTTTCTAATTTTCAAGGTATCGAAAGGTGAAATGCTTATGGGAAGTCACTGGGGCTGAAAAATTCTGTTATCAAAGATCTTGGTGACAGTAAATTGTTTGAAATTCGAAGTATTTTCGAATTTGGAAATAATATTTTGTGAGTTTATTGCTGATGTATTTCACAATGGAATTAAGAAGGCAATGAGCCAGGCAGGCAAAGGCACGAGTCAAAGGTAATTCTCTCGTTACAACTCATAAAACTGTGTGATTTCCATTGGAAATGACAACTTTAATCCCTGATGATATTTTATTATAATGTACAACGACAACATAGGACATAGGACGGCGCAAAATGGGACAGACAACAGCAAAGCTACTCAATGTCCGATATCTTTAAGGGTAAGTCGTCAAATTGCTTAGCAAGATCCGCCGTTATGTCGAAACTACTGCAGCATTAATTTTGAAATAAATATATGTTAAAGTTGAGAATTAATGTTAGCGACTATATTAGCCGAAAACACGATTTCATTCAATTTTTTCGATACAAAAAAAAACCAAAGTTACCTCCAAACCGAACAATAAACCGCTGCTATTCAAAAAATACTTCAAATGAGATCATAAAACTTGGCACACTAACTGAACTAACTATAAAGCAGCGACTATGTTTTTTATTTTTTTGAAATTACCATTATTTTCGCCGTAAAAATCAATTACCTAAACTTTTGCCGATTTGTTGCCGCCTCCGTCTCACTCGCACTCAGTCCGCGAGTAGTATGGTGCGAGCGAGATAAAAACCTGAGGTTGGGTGGGCTCTTAAGCGGCAGCTCGACTCAAAATGATGGCAGATCCAGTATCTAACATCCATGTAACAGGTAAAGAGTAAATGGCTCGAACAGGGGCATTAGAGATAAGTGGCTGTACTTCACGTGGTGGACTCTCACGTTTTTACCAGAGTTTATATATTATGTATAGGAAACATGTATTTGTTTCTTATTTATGTGGTTCATGAGGAAATTCGAATAGAATAAAACCGATGGTCCTGCGTCTGAGTAATAACAGCCGCACGGGTCGATCCATCAGGTTAAGCTGCGCTTGCCGGGGTTGCTCCGTGGATGGGTGACCATCTTTACATAACAAAACTCCTCCGTGCTTCGGAAGGCACGTTAAGCCGTTGGTCCCGGCTGTCATTCGTGGATCTTTGACAGTCGTTACGATTCGTCAGAAGCCCGAAAGTCTGACAACCAGTCTTACCAAGGGGTATCGTATTACCCAGTTACTGGGTTGTGGAGGTCAGATAGGCAGTCGCTCCATGTAAAATACTGGTATTCAGCTGCATCTGATTAGACTGGAAGCCGACCCCAACAGGATTGGGAAAAGGCTAGGCAGAGTGATGATGATGGTCCTGCGTCTGAGCTCTCCCCGGTCGTGGCGGATTGGGTCCCATCGGACTACGAGAGTAAGTACTCATATATACGAGCGGCACGCGCCGACGGCAGAGACAACTGCAGCTGTCGAGGAATCTACGGCAGCCGCTGACGAGCGTCGGCGGCTGCAATTGCCGCATACACGGCGACGTGTCGATGACGCTGCAGTTGCTAGTAACAACAAATAAATAAAAATAAAATAAAGTTCCAAATTACATTAAATTAAAATGGCGGAGGCTAGAGGACGTAGCGTCATTTTCCTAACTATGTTGGGGTCCGCTTTCATATTGAAAGAACGGTAAAGTCCGATATAAAAATAGTTAAGCCCCCCTCAACGTTAACAGATATAAAGAGTAATAAATACTTGCTGTGAGAGTTGCCAGTGGCTGGGGCGTCTCAGGGACTACTCACACTTATTCAGCTCTATTCAGCGTTTGCCCATAGAAAACAACGATTTTACATGCGCGTCCTTTCAGCTGCGGATAGCTGAAAGGACGCGCATGTAAAATCGTTGTTTTCTATGGACAAACGCTGAATAGAGCTGAATAAGTGTGAGTAGTCCCTAAGAATATTTCCTTTTTGGCAACTCCCTGTCGTTGTGATAGGTAAACAGTATTGACAGCTTTACGATTTTTTTATGATTTAAATGCTCGCACTGTAGGATATCTAAATAAATTAAAAGTATTGATTAATTGTAACTGTAATTGTAATTTCGGTCATAATTTGGCATAAACCAAAAAAAAAAGAAAACGAAATTCGGTCAGACTTTACCTACAACCTTAGTTATTCCGATTCTCATATTTTTTTTCCTGTTTCTATTTTAGGTAGGTACCTAGTTCTGTAAGTAGGTAAAATAAAAAATAAAAAATAAAAAATCTCATTAAAAACCCTTTTAGTTAATTCCTAAAAGGGTAGGTTATTTACATGTTATTTATAGCTGCGTGTATGCTAAAAATACAAACATCGCCTACGCAAGAAACTTTTAATAAATTCTGTTTTCCATTATTAAAACGTTTAATTAAAAATAAACGAAACTTTGACGCGTAATATACCTACTGTTTTTCAGTGCAGTCATTTTGTTTATTTTTCATTAAACACCGAAAAATAGCAAGAGAGATTTTCCCTTTACGTTGTCTGTTTATTTTTATTCATTACCATTTTAATGGGTTTTGAATTATAAGAAAACATGAAACATGAGAATTTTGTTAGCTTATAATGTGTGTATAGGAATTATTGTTATCACTATATTTTCCTGTGGTTTTTAGGGTTCTAAAAAGTTTTACAAACTATGTCACACCGAATGTCACATAAAAAATGAAAGGGCTTACTATGAGGCTCTCAAATACATAATTATATATGTATATAGTATATAATTATATATTATAAATATTAAATAAATAGTTTTAAAGCTATTTAAGAAAAATAGATGAAAATGGTCACATTCGCCCCACCTTATTTCCGAAACTAAAAGCATAACATTTTGAAGAAAATACAGAAAATAATATAACTAAAGATTTATGTAAATGTAAATAAATGATTTGACTAAAGATTACCGGAACACTAAGATATAAGAATTCTATGGTTTTAAAATAACATGTTAAATCTCTCAATATTGTGCGTACAAACTTACGTTACCAGATTAGTCACTAACCACATGAAAAAAAGGAGACTAATAGAATAGAGTATCAGAGTAGAGAGTAGTAGAGTATCTATTCTATTCTATTCTATTCTACTAATGTTAAGGTTTTTCTTGGGATAAATTCATCCCACCTACGGAACCTTTCATTGTTCGTGGTCTGACACGCATTTGGCCGGTTGTTCTCACGTCGCGTCGCAGAATAAAAGTGAACACTTTTTCAAAAAGTATACCGTGAAGAAAAGCTCCATTATTTTTACTGACTAGGTAATGAGAATGAGTCTATCTTACATAAATCTATGTAAATAATATAGACATTTCTGTGGACACAGTATTTTTAGCAAGCGATCCCCTAGCAACGGGCTGAAAAAATGCTAATATTCAGAAAGAAGACGCCTTCATAAATACATTATTCAATAAATTCATTACGGTCGTTTACAACAGTTTGATATAACAATTTGAGTAGGCGTTTATCAATATTGTGTTTACGTACATAAACAACGCTGTATGGCTCACTCCCTATTCATGTAATAACTAAACCAAATATTGTTTTGTATGTTTTTTTTATCAGATCATCTTTTATTTAGTTAGTGACGTTGGTTTCAAAACACAAATGAACTTTTTCTGTTGTATTTAAAACCTTATATAGTGAATCTAGGACAGTTCGACTTGTTGTCCACCGTTGACAGTCGGTACGGTAGTCAGAAGACCGATAGTCTGACAGTCACTCTTACATAATATATATAAAATAATTCTAACACCCCTTTTCACCCCCATAAAAGAAAAACATCACATCATTGAATCACAAAAAAAAAAAAAACAGACCGAGCAAATTAATTCCCCAACAAATAACTCACTTGGTGACATTTCAACGTCAAAAATTACTCACTTCTAATAAAGAGAGGCCGTAATTTTTCTCACGACAACCCGGGTGGGGTGAAAAAAAATATAAATTGCCCCCTTGCTCTTGACAGTACAGTCGTTATGCCCCAGTTTTATGTCCCGCACTTTATCAAGAGATGAGCGGGGTGTACTAGGGGTTTTTGAAAAGTTAGGTTCGAGGAAATTTGGGGTGAGTACGGAAGAGTATTAATGGGAAGAGAAGGAATGTATGCGTTGTTTATTTAAATGGATACAGGGCATTAAGCGTGCGTCATCATCCACCCAATAATAAGTAAACGTAAGTCACCTTCATACATTACCTATTTAATAAATTCATTACGATCGTTTATAACAGTTTGCTATAATAATTTGATTAGGCGTTTATTGATATGTAATGTTTACGTGTATAAACAACGTTATATAACTCATTCTCTATTCATGTAATAACTAAACCATATATTATTTTCTAACGCTCTTCAGATAATCCTCTTGTTCTATTAAAATGATTAAATTGTTTTTTTATAAAAGGAGTCATTCCCGGAGGTCATTCGTAGATCTTCGAATGTCGTCATTAGTTGTCGAAGTCTGCAAACCCCACCAAGGGTTCCGTGCTACCCAGTAAATGGGTTGTCAGGTCGGAAAGGCAGTCGCTCCATGTAAAATATTGGTATTTAACACCATCCGAATAGAGTTGAAGCCGATAATGTTAATTTCTGTAAAGTAATGAAAATGCAATAAATGAAATACTTTTTACAATTAGGCAATTATTTTATTGAACCTGCAACAGATTTAGTTCAAATACTGTATCACCCAATCCCGATACTTCTCTACATCTATGAAGATTGTGTACTGATTAGGATCACAGATATTATCTGCATCAGATCTTTTGCGAGCATAAGAAACTATGCCGCGGATGTACCACGTGCCTGACCCCCTGCCAGTGTCGCCTGCCGTGTCTGGTACAAAGATCATGAGACCACCACCACTGTCACCATTGCAGACTGAGGTGCCTGAAAGCAGAAGATCATATTTTTAACCGACTTTCAAAAAGGAGGAGGTTCGATGTTCGTAGCGTATGTAGGTATGTTTATGTTTTTTTATTTTTTATGCATGTCCCTCAATATCTTCGTCAATTGTGGACGGATTTTGAAAATTCTTGCGCGGTGCTCCCTTATAAATTTCTGGGCTCGGATAACGGTATATTTTTCGAAACGGTTTCGTCTTAAATACCTAAGGAACGATTTGTTTCGGTTACGTTCGAACAGAACGTTATTAAAACGATTTTTGAAGACGAACAAAAATTGTTTTCGGTTAATAAAACGTTTTTATTTATTTTGGGTTGATCGATATAAAAGAAACAATGATAGGATACTTAATTTAACTCAACAAGTACATGCTTGTCGACGCACGGGGGTGTGCGGCTGCGTCCTGCGGAATAAACGGTTTTTGAATACGGAATAAACGTTCTCATTTCGTTTTCGTCCCGAACAAAATATTGTACAAATAACTGTTCGAAACGTTTTAAAAACGTTATTATAAATAACGGTTCCGAGCCCTGATAAATTTTATTAACTTTAATTGGGTAATTTTTGAGTTAGCTTAATACGTATTTTTTTACATAGTAGGTCGTGGTATTCGAATTTGTCTTGGGTAAGTACCACAAGTTTTCATTTACTTGTCCTGTGAGACCTTGCTTCTTGCCAAATTCCATGATTCTAGGTCAACGAGTAGTCTAGACTTTAAGTTATTTGTGAGTACCTATCGAAATATGTCGCATAAATGGCCCCATTTTTTTATTGCGTAGACTTGTTGCGAACCCGAACACGACGTGTTGCCGCGCCGAGCGGACGCAGAGCTCTGATGTATCGGATCGGATGAGGACGCCTCGTTGAGAGGTGAAACACGTGTCGATTTTTTACAGGGGTTTTAATGTCTCTTTGAGAATAGTGAAGCGGAATAGGTTACTAAATATATCTACGTCTATTGTATTTTTTTAAGTTTGTCACTGTAGTGATTTACTAAGAATGAATATGTTTAAGCAATATGTATCTAATTGTTTTTTTTTTTATAGGTAGCCGTTCAAAATATGGAAAAGCACACAAAATAATTTTATTACAATTTACCCTTAAAATCTCAGTAACACACTGTCATTGATATTTTCTATTTGCCCTGGGAAATAAATTACTTACAAATACTTATATGCGTAATGCAATGTTAAGTAAACTGTCTTTGGTCTCTGGCCCTGACATCAAGCAATGGACATTTTTTTTCAATTTTTTTATTACTTTGGGCTGGATATGAGGTTTTTGGCTGATTTTGTAAATATGTGTTTTTCTTTTTTTTAATGTAATGTGCGTTTAGTTTGTGCAGAATAAACAATTTTTTTTCTTTCTTTTAATGCAAATATGCATGCTTACCGTTAGCAAATCCAGCACAGAACTTGTTCGTGTTCAGTCTTCTTTGAAAGAATACTGGGTCACTCTTCAAACAGGTCAACTCTGATACTATAGGAATGGTTATTTTTTGGAGAGTGAGAGACAGTGTATCTTGATGGTTGAATCCCCAGCCTACCACCTATAAAATATATAAATATAACTAAATAACTATACCACAGTGCAGCATGTAACCTGTGTTCGAGCTTTAGTTTCCAAATATGTATACAAATAAATGTGATCTTGGAAAAACAATTTTCCAAAATCACATTTATTTATTTGGTCCTGGGTTCGATTCCCAGGTCAAGCAAACTGTTATTCGGATTTTCTATCTGGAATTTCTCAGTAGCAGCCCGAAGTCTGGATTTGTGCCCGGCTGATGGCAATAGGCTCGCCCCTTTTACATGGGACGTAAACATAACTGGCGAAATGTGGGTGTTCTATACGTACACCTCTGCCTAACCCTTTGGGGAAACAAGGCGTGATGTTATGTTTATGTAATTTTAAAACCCACAGATAAATTTCAATTGTCGCTACAACTTTAACAATTTTTATAACTTTTACATTCAGAAACCACCTTATTAACACTTGTATAGAGTTGATACTTGTTAAAGTGGAAATAACATTGATTGGACACGGATTTGATTACTCCCACACGGATCTATAAATTATTAAAAAGGATAATGCACTTATCGCGGTGTCGCTGGAAGAGTGCATATACTTTAAATCATATAACTAATCGTATAAACACCTACGTGAATCTCCTGTACCGGTAAACATACATCATCTAGTTATTCCGAAATTTTAAGTGTTCCGTTTTGCCATTTGGCTACGGAACTCAAAAAAGATAAAGAAGGTATCAACGCTACAATCATCATTCTCCTGCCCTTATCCCAAATTTATTTGGGGTCATGTCTTTTTCTTCCATTCTTCTCTATTAGTCGTCATCTCGGTAGTCACCCCCTTTCTAGCCATATCATCTTTCACACAGTCCATTCATCGTTTCTTTGGTCTTCCCCTAGTCTTATAGCCAGGTATCAAGGCTACAGTAAAGAGGGAATATAAATGTGAGGAAACGAACTACATACCGTCCCAAAATCCTGTTCAGTAGGCAGTGCTGTCTGCCACAAGCAGGCTGGTTGTACATAATCATTAAAAGCAGCTTCAGACTTCAATCTTAGTAAAGCAATGTCATTATTCAATGTGTTTACGTCAAATGCCGAATGGACAATTACCTCGAACACCTAGAAATCAATAGTAAATCTTAATTGCAGTTAAGATAAAGCTTATCTTAACTGCAATTAAGATTTACAAACGTCAAAAAAATATTGTTACACTGACGTACAGCACTGGAGGAGCTCTTGGCGTGAAGAATTAAAAGCCGCACGGTCGATCCATCAGGTTAAGCAACGCTTGCCGGGGTTGGTCTGTGATCGGTGACCATCTTTACATATCGACACTCACCCGTACCTCGGAAAGCACGTTAAGCTGTTAGTCATAATGATGAGTTCAATTACCCTTAAAGGATGCCCGTGAATTAAATTTCACTTTGTATTATGTAAACGTTGGTCACCTATCCATGAACAGACCACGGCAAGCGTAGCTTAACCATGGATCGACCTGAGCAGCTGTTATTATTAATCCACGAGCCTCTCCACTCAGTTATGCGGAAGGCCTTTTTTTTTGGGTGGGAAATCTTCTATACTTATAATAAATCTGTAGAAGTGAAAATTCTGTACACTGAAGATATCAAAAAAATAAATGGCAGGGGGTGTTACTAGACCGAATTTTTTGTCTCTCTGTCTGTCTGTCTGTCTGTCTGTTTGTTCAGGCATCACGCAAAAACTACCGGTTCGATTACGATGAAACTTGGTATAATTATTCTTTAATATCCTGGGCACCACACTGGGTACTTTTTATCCCGGAAAAGTACCGTATCCCACGGTTGGGGGGTGTCAAAGTTTGTATGGAAGAATTTTAACGCGCTGTCCGATTAACTCGAAACTCAATATTTATACTTAAACCCAAAAATTAAGAATAACGTGTATCAGGATTTTTCGAAATTCAACCCCTAAGGGGGTAAAATAAGGGATGAAAGTTTGTATGAAAAATCTTATTCCTTGAGGTAATAAACATGAAACTTCACACGAATAGTTATCTAAATAAATTATAAAGTTTGTAGTTTTTTGTTTTTCAAAATTACCCCCTTAAAGGTTGGGCGGTGTCAATGTTTGTATGGAAGAATTTTAACGCGCTGTCCGATTAACTCGAAACTCAATATTTATACTCAAAACCCATGGGGATGTATGGGGTAATTTCCAACACTCACGCGGGCGAAGCCGCGGGCAGCAGCTAGTCGTAAATAACTTCTCCCGCTCTGGGCGGAGCGGGAGGGTGTGTCAGACTCTTACTGACTAAAACCCACCCGTGTACCTTCAGTTGCCTGTGTAGCCAGTGACCACGGTATCCCTTTCGGACTTTCCCGCAACCCCGGCAGGCATCGGCCCTAGCGGGCCCCGCCATTGGTATGCGGTAGGCCTGTAATAAACAAACCTTGGAATACTAACCCCCCTTTCCTGTGCTGCTAAGTCTCCACCGTAAAGATTGTACTTGCCTAGAACAACGCTTAAAGAGTTTGCTACAACAGGTGTACCACTTATAGTAGCACAATGGCCAGCTGAAAGGTGAAAACGAAATAAGTTCAGATACTATACTTCATAAAAGATAGCTTGATCCCTGCGACAGCTGTCAGTAAAATCATGCGCCTATGGGCATTTATTTATTTGTTTATCATTCACAAAATCCACAGCTCTTTGAAATGTTATCCTGAAATACATAGACTAGTCTTACAGCCAATTACGGATTTACAATTTAATAACAATACATACATGCAGCAGAAACAAATATACAGAGTAAATAGTGAACTGCTAGCACCATCTAAGCATTGCTAAGTGTACTATGTGGAGTGTGCATGAGGAGTTGGAAACGGGTGTGTGAATATGTCATAGTGGTATGTGGCGATTCCATTCAATTTACTTTAATTTTATTTAGATTTATTTGCCAGTTCGTCACATACGGATGTTCTTAATTGTTTCTTGAATACAATGCCGACATGACCATAAAGTATGACATTGACAGGTACTGTCTGTACTAATATGAAATTCAGGACTTCATAGGCGTGATTTTACTGACAGCTCTCAGAGATCATGCTATGGTGGTCATCAAAAATCATCGTTATAGCTAAACAGGTTTTTCCGCTAGACTAAGGGTGGATTCGACCAAACAGGATTTTTTAAGCCTTCTCTTCCGAATATATTTTGAATTTTTGACAGTTTCTCGATAAGAAAACTGTCAGAAGTAAACCTTATTCCGCGGCTAAAATTTATTCCTGTTCGGAGAATTTCGACACATTGTGAAAAACAGAGGGTCGCGCGCATGCGCCTGAACCCATGATGCAACGTCATGGGCAAATTATGTCTGGCCAAAAATGTTACAAATACGATCTATGTTTTGAATGCTCTACTTTACTCTAGCATTGAAAGATTCATAATTATTAGCAGTTGAAATCTTAAATATTTTTGTCAGAGATATTGAACTCGTACACCGAGCGAAAAGGCGAATTCACGTCAAAACTCAATCACGTCTAATTCAATTATGGCCTTCCCTTTCCTTTTAATCAAAGTTAGTCAATTTATTAGGTTTAACTACATTATGTATATTATTTTTCCATCACGTCCTATATTGATAGCAGGCAGGTTAACACTAGGAATCATTCTCACTAGTTCGATTCATTGAAGAACCATTCTCACTAGTTCGATTCATTGAAGAATCATTCTCACTAGTTCGATTCATTGAATAATCATTCTCACTAACTAGTTCGATTTATTGAAGAATCATTCTCACTCGTTCGATTCATTGAAGAATCATTCTCACTAGTTCGATTCATTGAAGAATCATTCACACTAGTTCGATTCATTGAAGAATTATTCACACTAGTTAGATTCATTGAAGAATCATTCTCACTAGTTCGATTCATTGAAGAATCATTCACACTAGTTAGATTCATTGAAGAATCATTCTCACTAGTTCGATTCATTAAAGAATCATTCTCACTGGTTCGATTCATTAGTTCGATCGTCGAACTAGTGAGATTTTTTTTGTCAATAGTACGACCGTCGTAATTGTTTTTTTCTCATTTGTTTGAATTAAGAAATGATCACTTGTTTTACCTGTTAAAACCATAGTCTTGGACAGCAAGGTTCCTCCACAGTTAAACTTGAGGGTCAACCCATTAAACTTTAATATGGCGGCATGCCAGGGCCAGTCTCCCGGCTGGGTCGGTTGTCCAAGGACTATCAGCGCAGTATGTTCCACTTGGCGTCTACCGCAAGATGTTCCTACACTAGGACTGGTTTTTCTTGTAACTTGTTCTGCTATAACTGTAGACTTGTCTAAACTAGGAACGATTTTTTGTCTATCTGTTTCTACTTCAACTGCATCGTCGTCAATAACTTCGGGTCTTTCAATTGCATAGTCGAGATATCCCTGAAATGAAAGAAAAAAAAAACCGTTATACACACACTGGACTGGAAAAATATGGGGGAGACCTTTGCCCAGCAGTGGGACAATATAGGTAAAATCAAAAAAAAAATAAGAGACTTGCTGACGATTCGGACACTGTGTCCGAATTGACACATTTTAATTTTAACACTTTTTTCACTGACAATTCGGACACCATCAAATTACTGAAGCTGTTTAGTACAGTCAGATAAAAAGTTTTAAAATATAATATATATCATGAAAAAAAAGCGTTACGAAGACTCTTTTGGTAATAAAATTGCTTTGTGGACGTGTATAACTGTAAGTCACCAACTCACCACATATGACAATAATAATGAAAAAAAAAAAGTTTGACTTGTCTTGTCAAAAATATTGGTAAATTCATTGTATTTTTGACAGATTGCGAATGAGATGCAATTGCGATCGTTCTTAAAAATACGGCAATTGCCTCTCTGATGGAAACAATGTTGTTTTAACGATTCGAAATTATACTTACAGCTTTTGGTTCTTTACAAAGCTCCACATCGTTCAGGATAACGCTTTGGACGTAAGGTATAGTGTATCCAGACGGAGGACCAAGGACTTGAATGCGAAGATAAGAAGTTTTGTCAGTAAACATAACAATGAACCGATTACTGCCGGCTAACTTCGAGATTCGAGCGGTTCTTGGTTCTATCTGAAATAAAAATAATAATCTCATTAATTATTGAACTATTAGGGAAAACATTGCTGAGAAGCTCGAGGTAAATTAATAATAACAGCTGCAGGGGTCTTCACGGTTTCAATGTTAACAATGCTTGCCGAAGATTGGTGACAATCATTACATGCCAACTTGCCAAGTGTGCGGAGTAAGACTGACTCATGAACCGAGTTCAATCATAACGTGTTACCTCACATTGCGAAAATTGTTGTAGCATGAATGGCTGCAGCATTTACTTTGTAATTAACATAATAAATTATAGTAAAGATGAGGACTACTAGGATGAAGAGTAAGTACTCTCTGTGGCGAATTCAATTTTATCAAAACCGTACAATAAATGGAGGATAGGAAATTAATAAAAAAAAAAAATTGTCATTAAATACAGTCATAAACACTTCAAATTAAATGATACAACTTTGTCGGATAATCGCACTAGGATAGAGCAAGACTTGCTTGTGTTTTTTTTCTTTGTAATTACTTTATAAAGATGATGGGATTCAAAATCAAAATAAACATATTTTATTTCAAATAAACCTACATGGGCACTTTTCAACATAACGGTTTTTTTTTTTTTTTTTTTGTTCCGGGGTGGAAAATCCTCATGGATGTCCCCCGCCCTGGGGCGGGCGGAGGGGTCTGTCAGACTCTTACTGACTAAAAACCACCCCGGTGTTCCATCTCACACCTACGCCGGGGGTCGCGGGAACGTATAAATCTTCCGCAACCCCCGATTGGTGCCGGCCTCTTCCTCGGTTCAGGGGGGAATGAGGTGTTAAACCCCCCCCGCGCCATCTAAGAGGGGCGCGCGTGGAACACTACGCGCCGCCACCTCGGGTCCTGATGTGTGGGGGGCGATAGACGTCCCCGAGTCCGTCGTCCCTGGACCCATTTAGGGGGGCTGGAAGATGGCGTTGTTCGCCCTCCTCCGACGCCCGGTGCGCCTGCTGCGGGCCGGGTGAGTGGATGAGATCTCCCTCTCCCTTTCCGCAGCCTCCTTCTGCGAGACGACCGTCTCGCAGTAGGAAACCACCGCGTCCCAGGACTCCTCGCTGCCGACCATCGCATTCACTACGGCCGGCAGCGACAAGTCACTGCCCACTTCTGAGATTAACCTAACCGAATCAGATGGCAGGGTGAGCGGGATAGAATGATACAAGGCGCGGGGAAGTCGAGCTTGAGATTTAGTTTTGAACTGAGATATTACAAGTTCTTATTTTAAAGTAACTTACCAACTTGAGTGAAGCTTCCGAATCGAATCTCAACATCATCCGGGAATTAGGCAGAATTTCTCTATCCCCGAGAAATGTTAATGTGTACTGGTTTTGAGGGCGTAATGTTTTATCAAACAAAGCTGATAAATCTAAATCATCAGCACAAACAGTGAGCATTCCTAGAATAGTCTGCGCGTGTCCATCAGTTGGTGTTAAAAGGATTAGAAGCAGCCAAATCATTGTTTATGTGGTGGCGTTACACTGGAAATAAATGAAGACCGGTTAGTACAGCATTACATTCAATGGAACTTGAAAATGACGCGTCCGGTGTTGAGCAGTAACGTTGGTTAATGAAGTTTAAAAACGTGCCGCTTCAATGGGGTAGGTGAGGGGGGAGGGAGGGGTAAGTTAAACCCCCCGCTGGAGATACATAGTCGGCTTCGGCAACCAGCCTCGGGGTTTACTCCAGGTCGCATAGTGCCTGTGGTTTGCTACAGCGCGGGCGACGGTTCCCTCTCAATAAAAGGCGCCTCCGGCTCCAAAAAAATTGTAGGTATTGTCGTTGGGCACAGTTTAATAATCTTTTTTTTTTTTTACTTTTGAGTTAATGTAGCGTATTTGACTATAATTAGGGCCATTTATAGTACCAAAAATTTAAATTTTTGGATTTTGACGTAAATATTTACCTACGTTAGTTGTTCTAAAAAAACACTTTTCATATTTTTTATCAAACATAAAATACGTAAAAAGCAAAAAAAAAAAAGTTTATATTTTCTAAAACCCAAGAGGGTTTCAGAAAATCCTCTAGAGCCCCTTAACAGCCTCACATTCTTTCTAGCGAGTCGGCACGTTTCGAAATCCAACCCATAACTTCTGCCTAGATTTCCCATCGGCTAAAATGACAAACTTCCATACAAGAGCGTGAATTTTCATAAATGCATCTTGCTTTTGTGCTCACTTTCGTATATCCATGTCCAGCGGCTTAGGCTGTGGGTTGCCTGTCAGTGAATGAATTTAAGATTTTTATTAAGTAGATATTATAGCATATAAATGGACCATGGATATCTGAAAGAACTGATGATAGTTCACTGAGCGGTGCGGTGCGGTACGATACGGTAGCTTATTTTTAGCTTTTACCTTACCACCTTACGGAAGCACACAACACAAATCACACACACAGAACAAAATATATTAAATAAATCCTAAACAACTACTTGAATAACTGACATGGCTAAGCTATAAATAAAGAAATGTAGGATATTTATTTAATCTTACAACTCAATAATATTATGAGTATCTTTCTGTACATGTACCTTAATAATTATTTCAAGTTTTAATAGAAATGCAAAATGCACTTATTATTCTATGAGAGTTGTTTTGATAATTTTAATGATTATAATTCTCTAAATACATATTTGTTACGTTCGTGCATCATATTTTGATCAACATACAAACTGACACTGACCTGCAAATTGCAAAAAACGTGATAAAATTTAAATTTCTACCCTACGGGCTACCCTAGCACTTGTAATAAAACTCACTAAATGTAGATACTGATACTTTATTTTTTCTGTTCAATAATACAGTCTTCCTTAGCCTTCAGAGATACAGTCACCATCAATAGTTCACAGCAGATTGAGCTCTCTCGGCCAAGTGCTCGCGTTTATAAACTGCCCCTTCCCCTACTCAATTGACGGTTGGACCGTTGGACAGTGTTGCCATTTCTCAAAAATAAGAACGAATTATTAAAATCTTTAAAAACCCTACACTCGACCGTCCTGACGACGTGTATGCCCTCATACACGCCCCAGGTGGTAACTAAAATACCCTACACTCTTGGCCGAGAGAACACATGATACAAAAGAGCAAGAAAAAAAAAATGTACACATCCAAGTGATTTTAAAATTAAACATTTTGTTACAGCAATTGTTTCCATCCTTATAACACTATGATTATAAATTCACAACAGAAAAAAGAAAAATAATCATAACTAACTAAGTAGGTAAATATTTTGTTACAACAGTTATCATTAAACCACAAACAGTATTGATACAACTAATACATTAATGAAATCCGTAGTAAAACCATCATATAATAAAAGTTCTAATACTATCAATTTTCAAAAAATTTAGCGAACCAATCAATTCTCGCTAAAAATAAATCTAAAGTACTAGTTTTAATGAACTATTCATCAATCATTCAGAACTTTGAAACTTATGCAGTTAGTGCGAACCAATCAATTCTCGCTTACTAAACTTGCGTACTCTATCAGGTTGTGAACCAATCAATTCTCACACCTGATCAGAGACTCCAAAACCTAGGCAAACCAATCAATTCTTGCCTCCAATTGAATAATAACCGATGACGTGAACCAATCAATTCTCACGCTCGGTATCCAATTATGTTCCAACTGATGACGTGAACCAATCAATTCTCACGTCAGGTCTCCCGACGCGAACCAATCAATTCTCACGTCAGGTCTCCTGACGTGAACCAATCAATTCTCACGTCAGGTCTCCTGACGTGAACCAATCAATTCTCACGTCAGGTTTCCTGACGTGAACCAATCAATTCTCACGTCAGGTCTCCAGTTGTGTAATAACCGATGACGTGAACCAATCAATTCTCACGTTCGGTCTGAAACAATGATATTAAACATTCTGTAATAATTGTCCTGTCGAGTTTTACATTGATGAACACTATACATCATTATATTTGCTCTCATCACTAGATTCACCAAAATCAGTTTTAGTTGTAACGCAGCTACATGTACCCACGGCAGCATTCGATCAGCTGCTACCGTGGTAGTGCGTTTATTTGTACTATTACATTACTAACACCGGAAATAGACGCTATCTTATATCTATCTTGGCCTTAAACTTTAATGACCCGGTATGGCCCCATGTAAGATGGGAGAAGTGTCATACTCTTCCCATCATTATTGAAAGTAACTTTGGTAATTTTAACTAAATCGCCCTCATTCCTTAGCAGGGCGTCTGTTCTGATCGTAACATAGCTTCTGCTTTACTTTTAAACCTTTCCAACGTTTTTTTTTTTTTTTTTTTTTCTAATCGCAGATTACCAATATCGTCATGATTCATCTTACATATTTGCCACCTACGCTCCCTTTGGGACTGCCTAGCGAACATTATCCATAATGCAGTTAAAATATATATACCTTCGAACAACATAATTATCTTTCATATACTTATTGGAGATTCTTGGGATCTAAATCCTTTTATTTAAACTTGTTTAATTCGCTCCAGTTTTACCAATTATATATTATCGGATTTAGGATCTTGCGAGCAATTATCGACCTTGTGCCCTATTTTGTGGCATTTATTGCATTTGATTAATGGCTTCGGACAATGTAAGTAAGGGTGACCTCGCTCCTTACAATTGTAGCAGAACACAGAACCCAGAGACTGATTAGATTCATTTTGATTTGTTTTAGAATTGGATTGGTCAGAATTATTTTTACTAAAAGTACGATCTGAAGTCTGGCTTTCTTTGTTGCTCATTAAAAACTGGAGAAGCTGATCAGGCTGAGAACAACAAAGAGCCAATGCACTCGATTTCATAGTCCTATCAGAGATACCGTGGATAATACAATCTACTGCGCGTTTACCTGTAATGTCACACTGAGTTAACAACGCAAGTTTTTCATAATAATATACTTCAATTGGTTCGCCAAACTTACTTTTTCTCTTAAGCATATCTTCAACGTTTTGGCCATAGTTTTGCTCGCAAGGAAAGGCACTCATTAACTTTACTTGCCATTCTTTCCATGTATGCAAAATTGTGTTCAGTCCCTCATACCAAACTTTGGCTAAACCCTGAAGCTTTTGCATTGCAAAATGTATCGTTGTTTTATCATCCCAGCCGTATACGGTTGCGCATTCATTAACTTTACGCAGCCAAATGTCAATACGCTGGTTTTTCGCTGAAGGGTCAAAATTAGGGAGAATGTTTTTATGATCAACATTCTTCGAAATTGGTGCACTTGTAGACGGCTGAGATGCGAAACCATGTTTAATAGAATGCACCAAGTCCATAACATTTTTAACTGTAAAGGAAGGAGTACGTGACCTTTTATCTTGTGATCCGCCGTCGCCACGTAGACTATCGTTGCTCTGGTCACGTGAAACTCGCCTCCGCTTGGCTCTTGTAGCTTGATGCTCACGTTGACGCGACCGGCTCGGGCTGCAGTTGTGCTGCCGACTCTTGGAATGATGACGGCTCGTACTCTTGTAGCTTCTACTGGATCGATTCCCAGCATGCACCTCCATTATCTTCTCACGTTCCCGGCGTAGTTCCTGTTCGAGTCGATGTAGCCGCTCTCGTTCTTGCTCCAACTCAAGCTCTTTCTCACGAAAACTTTGCCTCCGTGTCTTGCTGCGACTTCGAGTGCCACGGCAGCGTGCGCTGGAAACATCACGTCGATGATGCGACGAGCACCTTACTGGAGTTAGCAGGCGCCGTCGGCTGTCCTTGCGACCACGAGGAGAAACATCCAACGACCGGGCGTCGCTGTTGTTTTTATCCATTGCGAAACTAGAATTGATCACATTTAAGGACATAAATGTTCGATAAAACAAATAGCATAACGTAAAACAGAGCCACAGCGACACTTTGTAAGACCCAGCTGCATATCAACACTATCAGGGAGTACCCTGATCAAGCATTAATACACAACCAGGCTTCTGAGCTATTTACCATCATTGTCAGGGAGTACCCTGACCAAATGTTAGAAAATTATGCCCTTTTAACAGTTGTTCCTAAATAAAATATTAAAAGTAACCTTCAATAAACAGTTTTATTATTAGGGAGTACCCTAACCAAATAAAACTGCAACTAACGGTTTACGGCAAAAGCATGTTATCACTGCCGGGGAGTGCCCCGACCAAGTGGTAATCAGGGTGATTCTTTGAAACACGGTTTTGACATGTTTTTGACTGAAGAACACATCAATATTATCTCCAAATTGAACATCAATTTCAGGTTTCATAATAAATGAAATTGTCTATCGAGGCCTATATTATTCAATTGGGATTACTTAAAACGAGCAATAATTAAATCAACAGAAAACAGTACAAACTAATTAACCTGGTGTGTCCCCATGCCGCTTTTTGTTGAATTATTCGGTTTTCTGCGATCTTATGAAGCAATATATTATAATAAGAACGTTGCACCGATATTTAAATATATGTTTCTTGATATGTTATAATTTATATTCAAAATAATTGTATTTATTCGTAATTATGTTACTTTAAAAAATGTCCCCGACTAAAATAATAATTCAACTGGCGCAATTTGTTCAAGCAAAATGTCAACGTAAACACAAAATATTTGATACAATAATATCAACTCGTGATTGGCCGCGTCAGCCAGTGCCGACCTGTCATACGGATTGCTCGTGCGCGGTGGAAATTTTGCAAAAAAGTACCTTCGAAAGTTGTGATCTGGGCGTTTGTCAGGTAAGTCGCATAATTAATCTGTCTTCTTTTATGGATTGTGTGTCTTTAGTTACGTTTTGAAACTAAACCAAGGTCTCTCATAAGGTTGTTTATTCATGTTAATTACACCTTTGATTCCATCCGTTCATAAATAAAGGAGCAGGGTACGATTATCTTCAAATTCCTAATTTGTCTGGCTCGCATTAGTCTGGTTTTATCTGGCTCTTATGACCAGATGAATTTGAACGGGGCAGATAAATTAGGTTTAATTCAAAATAACAACAACAGCTCCAACTAATTTCCCAATCACCAATTAAACCTACCTGTTAAGGGGTCCATTAAAGTATTACATAAATAGTTTTTTTTGTAATTATTAACCCCCCCTCGTCAGCGAAAGTAAGCAAAGCTCTTCCCCCCCTCCGAACCTTATGTAAACATTAGTACTTATTTCACTCTGTTTATTTTTTTATTTATTTACTTTATTATTAGTTAATGAGCAGATGGTATCAGATTTTGGAAACACTCCCCCCCATGTCATCAAAAATAAGCAAAGTAATTGTGCCCAATTTGGCACCTACTCAGTGATATCGACACTAGCTGTCGCTTGAATCCCATTTTCTCTTTTCAGATCTATTTTTTCGAAATGGCAGAACCAAAGAAGCAAACAAGAGAAGAAAGGCTTAGAAAAAAAAGACTCGCGGAGAAAAGGAGGTACGAAAGAATAAAAAACAATGAAGAGTTATGGAAAGACAAACAAGAAAAAAATCGACAAACCTACATAGTACGTAAAAAAAAGAAAAAAAACAACTATCAATAAATGAGATGACACCTAGAATACAAAGATTACAGAGAAAGAGATGGAGAAAAAATTATAAGGCATATTACCTTAGAAAGAAACTTTATTGTTTTTGTGTTTTTTGTTTTTAAGATTTTGTAGTGTTTTGGTTTAAAACTAAGATCTTTTTATTTTTGTGTTTACGTGTTACCTATTTCATTTAAAATCATAATAAAGCTTTAAAGAAATCCTGATTTACCTTTTAAGTTTAACGAACGTTTAATTCGACCAAAAATTTAACGATTAGTTTTAAAATTGTCAACGTGTGCCAACGTTTAAATTAGAATTTATTATTAAGATAATCTTGTTTTAGCCAAAAAGTAGATGTGACTGTAGGTAATTACTTCGATATTTGTCAGATATTTCATAATAAAGTTGATTGAAGATAATATGTTATTCTCATTTATCTGCATAATTCTAATTAATATGGTGCAAAGGCTCATTCAGCTGCCTTGGTCATCATTAATCTGGTTGACCAATTCATCAGCACAGTCTATATCCTAAACTGCTGGGTACAAATCAGTGCCTTTGATATATGATATAACAAGTAATGACCTGGACACGATATAATGTTAATTAAGATTTAAAAGTAATAAAAAAATTGAGCCATATCAATGAGGCAAATACACTCGGTTTCAAATAATCACCCAACAAACCTTGCTTAATTATAACCTATTTTGAAACATTCACAATAAATCACAACCTCATCTCGCAGCCGTATTATCGGAGACTGCCCCGATCGAATAAGACTGCGACCTAAGGTTGCCTTAAATTCATGCTACCACTATCAAGGAGTACCTTGACCAAGTTGTAACAATATAAACGTTAATTTCTACACAAAGTATGAAAGTTTCACAATAATTATAACCTTATTTTGCTATCGTATTATCAAGGGATACCCCAGACAAATAAAATCACACTACAAGGTTATAGAACATGTTAGAAACCCAGTCTTCATTGTCTTATTATCGGGGAGTACCCCGACCAAATAGGACAGCGAGCTTAAGGCTACCACATGTTAATTTTAGTGTAAAGACATTCAAATTACTTTACCTTTCGTATCCCTCTTCTGAAGTGTAATAAAACTCACTAAATGTAGATACTGATACTTTATTTTTTCTGTTCAATAATACAGTCTTCCTTAGCCTTCAGAGATACAGTCACCATCAATAGTTCACAGCAGATTGAGCTCTCTCGGCCAAGTGCTCGCGTTTATAAACTGCCCCTTCCCCTACTCAATTGACGGTTGGACCGTTGGACAGTGTTGCCATTTCTCAAAAATAAGAACGAATTATTAAAATCTTTAAAAACCCTACACACTATTATGGCTTTTAAAACGAAATAATTGTAGTAGCGCGCACGTCATACGCGCGCGCCGCATGACATCACACTGGCGCTCAGCTGTGTGTGGCTCATAACCTTGGCCTTTAACTAACCAAAAAAACATAAAATAAAAGTGTTATTTAATAGAACCAGAATACCAAGTTACAAGAGGAAAACCAAAAAGAATCTTCATCAAAATTCTTGAGACAAAAACATGTAAATAATACTAACAAAATACATAGGTAATCGAGATCACTTCACTTACCTGTATTAGTTTTATTCAAGTACTAGCTTTTGCCCGCGGCTTCGCCCGCCTGGAGGACGGAAATTATCCCACGGGAATGTACTACCGGGATCAAAATATATCCCAGATCCCATAACCCATGTCATGGTATATCTAGGCGTTACAGAAAGGTTACAGACATGAGACAGCCAGTAACTTTCGTACGCATAATATTAGTGTGGATAGTATGGACGGAAGTATGAAACTGAAAGTCTTAATATGACACATTTGCCTGTGGAAGGTGAACAACGTCTATCCCAATCTGTAAAGTCATATGAATAAAACTGGAATATCTTATGTTAAAACATTTCTGTAAACAACATTTTTGGTTTTCCCATTTTTTGCTAAAACATGTAGATTTTGGGGGCTGGATACTCGTGAGCACGCCACATACAATGGCTGCACTCTTTTTAAATTGGAATGGTAAATCTTTAGGGGTATGAGGAACAGGGTGTAAAGTTCACTCATACTCTTTGGAAAAGGGAGGATCCTCCGACCAGACGGGTGTTGTGTCTGGCGGGCAATTGCCCAAGGATTGATGTCGGATAGTCTTATATACGTTAATCGCTCGGTAAACTCTTATACCACGGCGGCTCCCCTCCGGAGACCGGAGGTCGATAGTTGGCTGAGTCTTGTATCTTGCGTTGCTTGCCAGTGCCAGTTGAGGTTCCAGTGAGTTCGAACCGGGTACCGCATAGTTCACAGTGGGTCGGAACTGTCTGCGGTGATTCCCCAGTGAGTCGGGGTGACGCTGCGTTGTGATCCAATGCGTCGGATGTGGTACAGCGCCGGGTTGCTGATGAGGCTGAGGGTGGTCACCAAGAATGCGCGTTCGCTGCATGCTGGTGGTCAGGATACCCGTTGAAGCCGTGGGTGCTGGCTGGCTGTGTGACTCGCCGCACGAAAGCTTGCGGGAATGATGTTGATGACGTCACGCTGAAGTAGTTGCACGAAGGCTGCGTTGACGTTCATATTCGGGGTCACCAATTTAGGGGTATGAGGAACAGGGTGTAAAGTTCACTCATCCTCTATAGAAAATGGAGGATCCTCCGACCAGACGGGTGTTGTGTCTGGCGGGCAATTGCCCAAGAATTGATGTCGGATAGTCTTATATATGTTAATCGCTGGGTAAACTCATATACCGCGATGTAGGACTTGTGACGTTAGGTCTTTGATGCGTAGTTCGTATGTGGCGGTGTAGCTGCCGCCACAAATCTGTCGGAATTATTGGAATACGGGGAATCTGAACATTTTTTTTTTTTACTATTCTTGACATGATTATTGCTTTTACAATATTCCGCCTCAGGTGAGTAATTTGTAACCGTGTGTCATTACATTATCTTGGCGCATCAAGATTACGCATTAATAGAACTGGAACACCCACTTTCAGCCTTAGCTTATGCGAAGGCACTCCTGATAACCCTAAAGAGTTGAGAAATTCAACAGGGTGATGTTACTTGTTCGGTGACTATGACATCGAGTAGGTGTACCGACAGATACTCCACAACGTCACCTTCCCCATGTGACATAATGTTTTCATTAATCTTTGCCACAGTTTCATTCGCCGGTGCCAAAATTGTCCTTTCACACAACCATTCTCTATTCTCCATTAGTTTGCAGATCGCTCAGATTATCTGAAAAACAACGTCTATCCACGTTGTTGATATGAACAATATTACAGAATTTTTGGATTAATGTAATCATGCCGTTACCAACTGTTACTATACGGTTTTCGCCAATTTTCAGAAGTGCTGCCGCAATTTGCCCCGATTTTATGTCATTGTGCAGGTGTACTCGCATAATTATAATCAAACAATTTTTTTTTATATGTCCCCATAATGTCGACGTCTTTAGACGTGCAATTATTTCATCTGCCGGTGATGCCCCAGTTATTACCTAAAAGAGTTTAAAAGAGTCTGTCTAAAATCTCCGGCTATCAATACCACCATCCCTCCGATGCGTAATAACTTTTGACCGGGTGGACCGATTTTACTGAAATAAACACTAAATGTAACCTCAAGATACGGACTATGACTATATTCAATATCTTGAAAACTAAAAACCCTTAAATATCTTGAAAAGAGTCACTGAAAAATGTCAATATTACATGTGAATTTTAAAATCATCCCCCATTCTACCCTCTTGAGGCATTTTTTTTTTAAAACGGTGAAATACGTAATTCTTTATTTGTTACCAAAAGTATAAATTTAAATTTTCATAGCCCTAACTTAAGAAATGATATGTTTCCCATACAAAATTTCATCCCCTATATCCGCCCCCTTAGGGTTATTTTTGAGACAAAAAGTAGCCTATGTTCTTCCCCGGGATGCCATCTATCTCCTTGCCAAATTTTATCGAAATCCGTCCAGTGGTTTAGGCGTGAAAAGGTAACATACAGACAGACAGACAGACAGACAGAGTTACTTTCGAATTTATAATATTAGTATGGAAGTATGGATGTAACATACTTTTGACTTACATTATGTTTTTTAATCTATTCCGCATTACATTAAGGTTCAAAATAATAAGTTATTAAACGATATTCTAAACAACATCACACTTCCAAGACATTTCAAGACTGGTCATAAGGACACAATCAAACTAGTTTCTAATTTACCTGTATCATTTTTTTTTATGACTTTCATTCGACTATGTTGGGGTCGGCTTGCAGTTTAACCGGATGCAGCTGAATACCAGTATTTTACATGGAGTAACTGCATATCTGACGTCCACAATCCAGTAACTACATGGATGATACGATACCCCTTGGTAAGACTGGTTGTCAGAGTTTCGGACTTCTGACGTCTCGCATCGACTGTCAAAGATCCACGAATGACAGCTGGGACCAACATCTTTACACGTGCTTTCGGAGGCACGGAGGAATCTCGTTATATAAAGATGGTCACCCATCCATGGACCAACCGATCGATGGATCGACCCGAGCGGCTGTTATTATACAGACAGCTGTGCTGCTGGGGAGTTTGTTGCGCCACTTCTTCTTCCCAGCTAAAGCACTAGGAAGTGGTGACGGGTGGGCGTTTTGGGGGACTGTCTTATGTAATTTTGACGTTCAAAAAGTGCTGATTCTCAGCCTAATTTGAATAAATGACTTTTGATTTGATTTGATTTATTACTTAGCCATTCCCTTGTTCACAAACTAAACTAAATTTAAGTTCAGTGCATCTTTTTCTTTCTATTCCATTATGAAAAGGACAGAAGATAAATTTTAGTTTAGTCCTGTCAAATTAATCAGCGCCCGACGTATGTTAACGTAAGAAGCGGAAGAAAGAAGCACAGAGCCGGTCGGACGTCTTTCGGCTGAAATGGTGATGATGATAGCAAATAGCATGATAAAGAAGACTTACAGGTTAATATCATTGTCACTTCGAAAAAGGAGCATTTTCGGAAGATTTTCCACAAACAAAATTAACATGTTGTTACTATCATTGGAGTAGAGCAATATGGAAAAGGGCCAAAAATTTAAAAATTAATGGTAAAAATTAGAATTGTTAAACAAAGAAATTTCTGTAGGACTCGCATGAAAAGTTATATGTTGAGTGTCTCAATGATAAATCATTATAATTAAAGTTTTTTTCCGTATTAATTTGTTTTTTCGATTTTCATTTGTTCTTTAGGCATTCATTTTTCAATTGTAGTAAAATGACAGGGTCAGGATCAGGAAGAGGATTTTATTTCCGTGGAATTAATTTTAGGTGAACCATGACCAATAGATATTTTTTAATTGCATATTCCTAATCATTTAGATGTTCCATGGGCAAGAATAAGTGCCCGTGGTCCACCCAGGTGAACTAAGCAGGTGGACCACGACCGAATCCCGAAAAATTCTAAGAACTATATTTTTTTTACATTAAAATCGTTCCTAATCAAGCAGTACTTTTGTCAAAAATTCAATGTGCAGTTTTGATCTCGCCACGATTTTTTTACCATTTAAAAAAAAAACAATTATTAATGCAATAAATTAAACACTTTTTATAGTACTTAACTATTTTATTAAAGCAGTTTCAGTTCAAATACTCCATCACCCAATTCCGATACTTGTCTACATCCGTGAAGATTGTGTACAGAAAAGGATCACAGATGGGTGCATCAGATCTACGGGCAGCAAGGGAAACTATGCCGCGGACGTACCACGCGCCTGACCCCCTGCCAGGGCCGCCTGCCATGTCTGGTACAAAGATCATGAGCCCACCACCGCTGTCACCGTTGCAGACTGAGGAGCCTGAAAGAAGAAGATGATAGTTCATATAAATAAAAGGTGTTTTTTTTATATCCCATAACTCTTGGGTATGAATGAGACCATATCAAAGAATCAACTGACTTAAGAATTATTTTTCAACTATCATTTTTTTTTTTCATTTTTCATACATAATAATACGACAAAGTCACGATTATTAATGTAAAACACCCTTAGCTACGTGAAATATGACAACGTCGCATTTTCTTACTTTTAAATAAGAATAATTTGTTTGAATGTCGAACCTGTCTTCGGGAGCCTTAAGGTGTTAATCTATAATTTTATAACCATGGTTATACGAAATAGACAAATACTTCGTGGTAATAACAGCTCTATTACATCTCATCAACGCCATTCGTATTTCCGAAGATAGACGATGATTCCCGAAGCGAATAGTTTTAGGAAATCTTGCCGTTAAATAACTGAAAACTTCGGGGGTTATATTGTACTCCATGACTATAAACAACTGAACCTGAGAGAAAAAAATCTGCTGTTTCCTACATTTTGTCGAGTTATGCAAACATAAATGTATGTGTTTACAATATTTTTTCCTCCAAGCGTAGCATGACAAGCATAGAACAGGGTTTTCTATGGAAGAATAGACAAAATTACAGATTCGTCATTTTGTTTATTCATCCGTCGCCAAAACCCGTTTCTATTGTGGTCATGATAAGCAAGGGTTAATTGGGTTCAAGGGGGTAATGGACCCTAGAACCTTCAACAACATGAAACGGTTCAACATCATTTACAGCTTATAATTCATGCTTACCGTTAGCAAATCCAGCACAAAACTTGTTAGTGTTCAGTTTTCTATGAAAGAATAATGGGTCACTCTTCAAACAAGTCAACTCTGATACTATAGGAATGGTGATTTGTTGCAGAGTCAGCGACAGTTGGTCGAGATGGTTGAATCCCCAACCTACCACCTGTAAAATTTATAAACATAACATATACCACAGTGGAGCATGTAACCTGCGTTCGCGATTTAGCTTCCAAATACGTAAACAAGTGTAAGTTTTTGGAAAAACAACTTAAAAACCGACAGATAAACTTCAGTTGGCGCTACAACTTCAACCATTTATATGACGTTTCCACTTTACTACACTTGCATAAGGTTGGTACTTGTTTAAGTAGAAATAAAATAAAATAGACGTAGATATATCTAGTAAACTATTCCGCTTTACTATTCTTAAAGAGTCTTAAAAAACCCTGTAAGAAATCGACACGTGTTTCACCTCTCAACGAGGCATCCTCAGTATGACGAATGACTTGTCGCGAACCCGTACACGACGTGTTAACACGCCGAGCCTGCCTCTCAGCGTCCAGCGCTCGGCTACGTATATTGTATTTTATAATGGCTTTCCGCCAAGTCACGCCTGAATCAATTAACAAAGTAGAAATAACATTGATTGGACAGTCCTGGGGGATAACTCCGCTACGGTTCTATAAATTCTATACAAAAAAGGATTATCAGCGCTTTTCGGGGTCTCTCAATGGAAGAGTCAACATCGATACACCTCCGTGAATCTTCTGTTCCGAAATAAAAAAGGGCTACGTTTTGCCGTTTCGCTATGGAACCCTGCAAAGAGGTCATCAATGCTGCAGTACAGAAGGAATATATTTACGTAAGAAAACAAACTACGTACCGTCCCAAAAACTTGTTCAGGCAGTGGCAGTGCTGTCTGCCACAAGCAGGCTGGTTGAACATAATCATCAAAAACAGCTTCAGACTTCAATCTTAGTAAAGCAATGTCATTATTCAATGTTTTTACGTCGAATTCCTTATGGACAATTACCTCGAACACCTAGAAATCAATTGTAATAATTACATAAAATTGCTTAAAGTTAAGACAAGCTTCATTCATTCTGCCTAGCCTTGTCCCAACCATGTTGGGGTCGGCTTCCAGTCTAACCGGATGCAGCTGAATACCAGTATTTTACATGGAGCGACTGCCTATCTGACCTCCACAACCCAGTAACTGGGTAGTACGATACCCCTTGGTAAAGTTAAGAATAGCTTAAAAGTAAAAAAAAAATTGTTGCTCTGACGTACAGCACTGACGTTAATCGGTTAAGGGGTAATACCCAGTTTCACTAACATCAAGCTAAACAACGCTTAGTCATGCAATCCTAACGTAAGCAAACCTTGACGTATGCACAATATTGGTTTCATCGGCAGCAAAAATAAAAATGTATTTAATAGTATTTCTGCGGTTGTAATTACGCTAGCGTGAAACGAGTTTCTAGGGATAGCTATGGCAAAGATGTAGCACCAAGTTTTCCATACGTGCCTTCCTGGGAAGACGTGCTGTCGTCGGATTGGCCGCACTTGGTGGTGGGGCCCGCTAGGCATGACGGCCAGTCGGGGGTGCGGCGAACGTACAAGTATCTCCCACGCCCCCGACTCATGGTAATAGTTGTTCGACGGTATCCATGAGGATCAAAAGTAATTTCTATGAAATGCATTTCTTCAAATGAAAACCTTAAAGCCCGCTTGCACCACAATTCACGAAATACGTTTAGCGCTAAAACAATTAAAAAAACCGTTTTATTTTAGTACATCATTCAATTGATGTAACCAATTTTTGTAACAATTTATTTCATTTAAAAGAGTGTCCGTGGAGTTTCTTGCCCGTTCTTCTCCATAGGTACCTACTACGCTTTGGAATGGGCAACTAGCTTCATATTTTCTGACTGACTGAATCCTTGACAATTCAAAAGTGCCTGTAATTGGTTTAATTGAAATAAATGCTGAGTTTGAGTTTGAGATTGAAAATGACAGAGAACATATGAAGTTTAGCGCTAAATGAATTTACTGACCTAAGAAACGTTGAGAGGTGAGTGATTTTATGCCCATGACCTACGCCGTTCAGAAAGCATCAAAATGTTATTTTGCATAAATAGGTAGGCCTGGCGAACCTACATCCAGCGCTATTTAGAACTTTAAGTGGAAAGCAGTTGTGTCTACAGGCCTACCGCATAACTGAGACGGTGTCTAAAGTAGCTGCACGGTGTGGGCGGAGGGCTGTTGGCGCCCGTCAACAAGTGAATGACTGACCTCTCGCGACCATCTCAGACATTAAGAAGCGGTCAATCAGACCACTTTACTGAGTGTCTATCTGCCTAGTCTATTTCCAACTATCTTGGAGTCGGCTTCTAGTCTAACCGGATGCAGCTGAATACCAGTATTTTACATGGAGCGACGATATAACTGACCCCCACAACCCAGTTACAATTAAACACGATACCCCTTGGTAAGACTGGTTGTCAGACTTTTGGGCTTCTACTCGTAACGACTGTCAAAGATCTACGAATGACTGCCGGGATCAACAGCTTAACGTGCTTTCCGAGGTACGGAGGGGTCTCGTTATATGTAATGGATGGTCACCCATTCATGAATCGACCGCGGCAAGCGTAGTTTAACTTTCGATCGACCCGTACAGCTGTTATTATAGGCCTGTAATAAACAAACATTGGAATACTAACCCCTCGTTCCTGTGCTGCTATGTCTCCACCAATAAGATTGTACTTGCCTAGAACAATGCTTAAAGAGTATGGTACAACTGGATTACTTCCTATAGTAGCACAATGGGCAGCTGAAAGGTGAAAACGACAATAGTTCAGAAACCAGGCCCACTTAACACAAATTGATGAATACGTTTACCGCTAAACGTATTTAAAACAACACTCTGTTTCTGTCAATCGTTTGAAGATGACAAAGACAGAATGATCTTTGAAATACGTTTAGCGCTAAACGCATTTAGTGATTTGATGCCGCAAACGGGCCTGAGTGGTTTGGGGAACAAAATTCAACATAAAAATAAAAGCAATAAAATTGCATTAAATGCAAAAGCAATTAAAGCGCATATAAAAAGTCAATGAATTCAATGATGGCTAAATCTTTCCTTTTAATTAAGGTTAATCACTTTGGTTTAACTATAATTAGGTATATTGCCATCACGACCTACAGATAAAAGGCTGGATTGCATAAAAATATATATTACGTCTTTACCTGTTAAAACCACAGTCTTGGACAGCAAGGTTCCTCCACAGCTAAACTTGAGGGCCAATCCATCAAACTTTAATATGGCTGCATGCCAGGGCCATTCTCCAGGCTGGGTCGGTTGTCCATGGACAATCAGTTCAGTATGTATGACTTTGCGTCTACCGCAAGATTGGTCTGAACTAGGATTGATTACTGCAGCTGTATCCTCTTCTAATTCACCTGGATCTTCGTCAATAGGGATGGTTTCTGTAGTAACGGGCCTTGAACGAGCCTTGGGTTTTTCAGTTGCATAGACGAGATACCCCTGAAATGAAAGAAAGAGAAACTGTTATACAGCCCTCTCCATTGCTCTTTGGTTGACTGTGACAAGCATTATTCTAAAACATTTTTATTATAGAAAGAAAGAGGCTAAGTAATAACAGCCGCACGGGTCAATCCATCAGGTTAAGCTGCGCTTGCCGGGGTTGGTCCGCGGATGGGTGACTATCGTTACATACCGAGACTCCTCCATGCTTCGGAAAGCACGTTAAGCCGTTGGTCCCGGCTGTCATTCGTGGATCTTTGACAGTCGTTACGAGTCGTCAAAAGCCCGATAGTCTGACAACCAGTCTTACCAAGGGGTATCGTATTACCCAGTTACTGGGTTGTGGAGGCCAGATAGGCAGTCGCTCCAAGTAAAATACTGGTATTCAGCTGCATCCGGTTAGACTGGAAGCCGACCTCAACATGATTGGGAAAAGGCTAGGCAGAATGATGTCGATGGCTTTAAGAGTAGGGGAAGACCAAAGAAACGACTGATGGACTGTGTGAAAGATGATATGGCTAGAAAGAGGGTGACTACCGAGATGACGACTCGTAGAGAAGTATGGAAGAAAGGGATATAAGGGGTAATGTTGGGGTCAACATGATTGGGAAAAGGCTAGGCAGAATGAATGAGAAAGAAAGAGAATATATGGTGATAAAAGAGAGACCTGATGGAAACAATATGTTGTTTTGACGATTCGAAATAATACTTACAGTTTTTGGTTCTTTACAAAGCTCCTCATCGTTCAGGAGAACGCTTTGGATGTAAGGTATACCGTATCCAGAAGCAGGACCAAGGACTTGAATGCGAAGAAAAGATGTTCTGTCAGTAAACGTTACAACGAACTGATTACTGCGGAAGCTATTATTGGGTAACTTCGAGATTCGAGCGGTTCTTGGTGCTATCTGAAACAAAAATAATAATCTCATTAATTTATTGAACTATTCAGAAAAACATTGCCGAGAAGCTTGTGGCTTAATAATAACAGTCACGGGAAGATCTTCAAGGTTTCAAGGTTAAGTAACGGTTACCGAGGTCGGTCCTCGGATCGGCGGCTATCCTATCATGCCGAGCAAGCTGACTCATGAACAATCATACCGTGCTATCTCACATTGCGAAAATTGTCGTAGCATGAATGGCTGTTCTATCAACATGCAGCATTCACTTTTTAATTAACATACGTATACATTATAGATGAGACCTAGTAGGTACACACGGCTACATATCAAGCTATACATTTCCAGTATAAGCTGACCTCTCATTGTACGGAAATCCTATGCAGTGCGAGATCAGCTAGGTCAAATTGTCTCTTTATAATGAAATCTCACAGTTAACTAAGTTGTCCAGTAAATGGATAATTTAATGTACTTATAATATAATCGTAGCGAAGTCAAAACTGTTCATTTAATATTTTTTTAAGTGATTTTTGCGCACTATTTTTGGGAACGATTCTAACGCCAAAGATTTTTTTTTTTAATTTTTGCTGTTTGTCTGAACTAGGGTTGCCACCTTTTTTTAGGCCGAATAAAGTATTTTTTCATTATTTTAGGTCGAAAATAAAGTTCACAGCATAAAAAAGAGTATTTATTTATTTGTTCTTAAAAACATATTTTTGGTTGCTCTTTGCAACTTTTAGCAAATATTTATCTTTTTCAAAGACATTTAACACATCTTTGCACTCATACTTTAAATTAAAATATATAATTAACTCTTTTTTAATTAAGTTTAGGGAAGCTCTATTTCTTTCATCTCTCCACTTTACATTCATAAGAGAGAAGACCCTCTCAGTGAAGGTTGATGTGGCCGGCACAGACAAGATATACGAGATGAATTTGTAAATATTTGGAAAATCTTCACTTTTATTGAATATGTATTGCCACTTCTGAGCCGTTGATAAGTCAGAAAAATCTTTAAATCTGCATTACTTTTTCATATGTTTCATTCAGAAGTATAGTTTCTGAATATAAATTGTCCATTACTAATGGATACCGTCTCACAAGGACTCGTAACAACTAACAGGACAGTAATAATCAGTTTTACGTAAATAGAGTATTTTAGCGTACTTTACTGGTAGCGTAGATTATAAAGTACGCCTACATGAAAAAGAGAACAATACTCTATTTTAGAGTACGGGTGGCAACCCTAGTCTGAACCTAACATACATTCCAGCATCAGAATTTGTTCAAATTTTGCATAGATATACGCTATAAGTTCTGTAGTCTATAAATTATCACGCTATTTGCTATGGGGGATGACCAATATTATAATTGTTTATATTCTTCTTAGATAGTTTACCGCAAATTGCAAAAAGACGAGCCAAAAGATTAGAATATTGCAGATAGTTACAGATTAGATAAATAGATAGAATACTCTATATAATGTACCTACACCATAAAAAATACAGACATTAACACACACACATTGACATGATTGACATTTTTATCATCCCACTATACCCATATGGAGCTAAGTAGTCAATCATGATAATATAATAATATAAAAACGGCTTCTTTAGTCAACTTTCAACAAAGCTTACATAAATATATTTTTTTTTCAAAAAAAACAACCGACTTCAAAACAGTTTTTATTTTTCACTTTTTAGTTATGGTACCTACCCAACACAAATTGTTATACCACTACTTGCTATGTAAATAGCAGGTGGCAGGAATTTAGCATCATCAACAAGTACATTAGTATTAATGAACCTGACTTAAAAACTACCCAAGCAACGCATATAAAGTTAATAAAATTTATATGAGACCGACGCGCAAGTGAAAAATGGATACCAAATGAAAAAAAAACGAAATCGGTCTACAAATAGACAAAAATAGAGAATTGAGACATATTTGGCTATAGTTAAAATACCAACCTATGGTTGCATGGTTACCTAACTGGTGACTGTTAATGTGACATCCCGTGTGTTTACAATCTACTGTTAAATTGTTTTAGTGGGCTGCAAACCTCGCCGATACCTGTAACCATTCCCACCTAGGAAAACCCTTCTGCCCGGCCCCCGATTGAGTCAGTCATTTGTCAGTACCTCTTCGGCTATCATATGGGGAACCCGTGCCACTTCCCTTGCACTCAAAAGGCCCAAAAGATTGTTCTGAAGAAATTACAGGGATCACATCAATGGCCACCTGGATGTGTGGTCACTGGTCAGCCAGAGATTAGGTAAAGAGGGCACGATGTCTTCGATTATCAAGCACTAGAGTGCTTGATAATTGGTCCAGTGATCATGTAGGAAACTTATCCGACTATTGTACTACTGTACAATACTGATGGTTACCCACTTCCTACAGAAATTATGAATCTAACGAAGTAATAAATACCTAAATACAGTTAAACCAGAAAAGGTATGCGCTTCGTCTATCTTAGTGTTTCCGTCATCTTTTTAGGGTTCCGTAGTAAACAAGGAACCCTTATAGTTTCGCCATGTCCGTCTGTCTGTCTGTCTGTCCCCGGCTTAGCGCAGAGACTGTTAGTACTAGAAAGCTGTAATTTGGCATGAGTATACATACTAATGATCCCGACAAAGTGGTAAAATAAAATCATGAAAAATATATTTTTTTAGTGTACCTCCCCTACATGTAAAGTGGGGATATCTTTTTTTTTCGTCTATCCCATGGTGTGGGGTATCGTGAGCTTGTTAAAACCGTTTTTGGATTGAAGAATCCGTCTGCGAAATATTAAGCTTTAAAGTGCTAATTTTTGTCAGAGTCAAGTCCCCCCCCCCCAGTCAGCTAAACGGTAAGTTCTGGATATGTAGAAAAATTCACAGCAGTAGTATATATAACGAAATTAAAAGGAAAACTATCACAGCTCAGTAGGCTCTACTAGTTAACGAGTAATAATCGACCAATTTAAATTTGCAGTTGCAAAAACATGTTCTACCATACATTTTGTATGGGAGAACATGTTTTTCAACTACAATGTTAAGTTTGTTCTTGGGATAAGTTCATCCCAGCTACAGAACCCTTCATTGTGCGTGGTCCGACACGCACTTGGCCGGTTTTTATTTTCTTTTATCTTTCCAGAAGATGTCGCCTACAATTACAATATTTCGTAAGTAATATAATAAAATATTAGGTAATTATTTATTGCCAAGCATACGTCCATGAATAGTGTAGTTTTAATCGATTATTCCCAGTACACTTTAGAAAGTTGTGACGCTGTCCCCCAGTGGTGGACAACGAGAATAATATAAAAAGAAGTTAAAAGTTGTTTCGTCGTCCCCCAGTGGTGGGCAGCGAGAAAAAAAAATAAAAGTTGTTTCGCTGTCCCCCTGTGGTGGCTAAACAGGTGATGGACACCGGGAATAATCGGTTTTAATGGTATTTCCTCCCGGGAGAGGGCACTGGCTCTTGCAACACAAGTTAACCACCTAGCACAAGAGTCAGGGACTTCATACAATTGGTAACTGTTCTTATGTAATAAAGATTTTTATGTTTTATGTTTTAAGTTTACCGAATCAGTTTGACAGTGCGAGCGGGACAGAATGATACAAGGCGCGGGAAAATCGGACCGAAATTTGAATTTGAGCTGAGATATTACGTAAGCTCTTATTTAAAATTAACTTACCAGCTTAAGTGAAACTTCCGAATCGAAACTCAAAATCATCTGGGAATCAGCCTGAATTTCTGCATCCCCGAGATATGTTAATGTGTACTGGTTTGGAGGTTGTAATGTTCTATCAAACAAAGCTGATAAATCTAAAGTATCAGCACAAACGCTGAGCGTTCCAAGAATAGTCTGCGCATGTCCATCAGTTGGTGTTAAAAGGATTAGAAGCAGCCAAATCATTGTTTATGTGGTGGTGTTACACTGGAAATAAATTGAAGACCGGTTAGTAGAGGATTTTATTCAACGGAACTTGAAAATGACGCATCCGATGTTGAGAAGTAACCACTTACTAGATATCCCATCGTGAAAATAACTAACTTCCATACAAACTTTCATCCCCTATTTAACCGCTTTAGGGGGTGAATTTAAAAAAATGCTTCCGTTGTGCTCACTTTTGCTATATGTATATCCATGCTCCTAGATCCAGGGTTTACGCTGTGCGTTGTCTCTGTCAATGAATGAATTTTAGATTTATGTTAAGTAGATTCTTCATTATAAATGACATGGCTCGGCTACAAAGTTATGTAGAATATTTATGATTTATCTAATCTTACAACTCAATAATATTATTGAGTGTACTTTCTGTAAACTAATTAATTATTTAAAATTTTAATAGAAATGGAAAATGGACTAACTGTTTCATGCGAGTTGTTTTGATAATTTACATTAGTACTTATATAAAATTCGCCGCGAATCATTGTTCTGATTAACATACCTACAAACTAACACTGACCTGCTATCTAATTGCGTAATACATTTTCGTAAACGATTAAGACTAATCTGTTTTATTTTGACAGTTCAACAACATTCACTGCGTTATTTACGTTGTTGAGCAGATTTTTTGTTTTCGAACTTACGTAGCTATGGATTAGCAATCTGTTTCAAAACGATTCAGATTGTGATTGTTCGTGTATTACGCAATTAGGGAGCTGCAAATTTCAATTATACACTAGCACTTTAGCGTTTAAAACGAATGAAAGATAATCATAAAATCATATCGTTATTCAATAGAACAAGAATAACAAGTTATAAGAGGAAAAACAATAAAATTGGTCATTATAATTCTTGAGATAAAAATATGTAAGCGAAACTAACAAAATCCATAGTAGGTAATCACATCACTCACCTTTTTATTAAAATCTAAAGATATTAGGAACCAAGATTTGTTCATATAATTGTAACATACTGTTTGACTTACACTATGTTTTTTAATTTATTTCGCATTGCATTAAAGTCCAAAATAAATGTTCTTAACAACATTACACCTCCATCACATCACATTTCAAGTCTGGTCATAAGGTCTAACAAAAATAAAACCGGTTGCTAATATAATTGTATTATTTGTTATTTTGATATTGAGATCTCACACACTGACTTATTACTTGTTAAAGTTTTAGGAAAATCAAAATTTAATACTGATTACTTGTCGAAATCGTGATTACAGGCCTACTGTTCCCGTGCAGGTATTATTATTTAACCACGAGCCACCCCGAGAAAGAACAAAGCAGTATATGTAAAGAGGAAATTACATTTAAACGTGGGACAAAATTGTAATGATGATCAATCACATAATAAATTCATAAATTCTAAAGATATTAAACACCAGTCACAAAACGTTACTCAATCACAACACTGTTTTATTGAATTAATCTTCTTATGATATGTCATTATTAAACCATAATATTCTAAACAACAGCACACTTCTAAGTCAATTCAAGACTGGTCAAAGTGGTCAAGTAACATCATTGCGGGGTGCTAGATAATACGGCCGCGTCATAGTGACGTATTCAACATGAAACATGTTTACATCAGGGTCACGATAGTATGTAAACACGATACTCTTATCATTGGCAATCGAAGATTAGGCTACTGCATCCTGTATCTCGTTCTATAGACTTTCTGCGTCTAGTCTCGATAGCAACATCGCGCAACTGAAGGACTGTTACGATGTTGCATCGCATTTTGGTGACTCATCGTATTCGGTCAGTGCGAGCTCGACAAGGTGTTACCTACAGTCGTGAAATGTTAATCTGATACCGTACCATTTATTTATTTTTCTATGACTTCAAAACGGCAATCTGCCAATTATATTAGGTAAATATAAAATTAACTATGGTATACGCCTTACCAAAATTTACCATACCTGCTGTATCTTACCATACTATACCATAACTGACCTCACCATACTTATCATGTCTTACCATACTTTACCATACCTTACAATACCTTACCACACCGTATTGTGCCTTACCATACCACGCCATTTCTGACTGCCAGTTTCTTTTCTGAGAAAGCGCACAGATGCGCTTTCTCAATCGTAAAATAATAAGAAAACACATTTTCTGCAACCATAATTAAATAATAATAATACCTATAAAATATCGATAGAAAATCGGAATGTACCCAGCTGTGGCGATATTGATTTTTATTCCAGATATGAAGATTAGTAATGTGACATCGCTCTATTGCGTGGCTGACGTGATTTATTTTGCTCGGAGAAGTTTTGTAGGCGTTCATCACAAAAACTCATCGTTGAATCAAATATACGTAATAATTTATGTTTACATACAAGCATAACAGTAAACCTTGAAAAGAAACAAAGTTAAGTTACTTAAGTAAAATAACATGAAGAAAAAAAACACAACATAGAACAACAACAACAACTTACAACAAGCAGGTCTCGCGCTATAATTGTTCTGTCTAACAGCTGAATTGCCTCGATGTTCACATGTCGGTGGAATCGGTGTTCACGAACCTCAGCAAATTTTTGGATTATGTTGCTGACTGGTTCCATTTTTAGATCACGATGGAGGTCGTCATTTTTATAATATAAAAATAAATTGTTAATTCACCCTAGTATATATTATATACCAGGGTGAATTAACAATACTCCTGACTACCTTATTCTGGAATGTTAGTATAATAAAGTAAAATAACATCATTATTAAAATGACCTTGGTCCCAAACTGGTCAAAGAGGACCTACCACTACACATAACCATATAATAGGTACCTATATCTGTGTTATACAGGTTCGATTTGACTCCCCTTTTATTTATAGGTACCTAGCGATCCGTCCCTGTTTCGCATAATTTTCGACTTGATAACATTGAGATTTCTTCATTATACGTAGGTTTATTATTACTGTATTATACACCTTCAAAACCTTCTAGATAATTTGATGGTGAAAATCGCATAAAAATCCGTTGCGTAGTTTAGAAGAACAGCGCGGTCACACGCAAAGCGATTTTTTTTTAGAAGCTTTAATCTATACATACCTACAATACATCTACTACCAATGATATTCTAATAAACAGATATGTTATACACGTACAAAACAACAGAAAAAAGTGTTCCCCGCCGAGCGGCACACTCGTAAGCGTGTGTGGCTCAGACTAAAAGCAATATTTCCCAATTGGGTACTTTTCCAGTCTTCACTTTTTGCGCGCTCATAACATATCTGTTTACTAAAACATCATTGTCTACTACTCTATGTTGTTTAAATCACGTCAATAATTTGAATAAGGGCGAAAAAAAACTATTGATTTTGGAGTGTAGTTTTATTTAGTGGATTACCACTACACACATGACTATACAAAGAGGAGTTTACACAGAGGACTGTAATAATTATGTAAAATATTTTAACTGAACCACAGTCCTCTAGCGTGTCCATCTGTCAACTTTACATCAAGTTCCACCTCCAGGGGAGAGGGAGAGAAATTAGGGGTGAATTAGCCGCTTACTGACACAGACCGAATTCCACGCGGGCGGAGTCAACGGCACAGCTAGTAATAAATTAGCCTTTAAATAATATCTGTTAAAAACGAATGAATAATAAAAACTATAATGATGTCATGTTCAAATAATAGATATTGTTGATATCAGAAATACAGGTCGTAAGAGGAAATATATTTCAAACGTTCTGACAAAAAATATGTTAGGATTAAAAAACAAAACATGATCACATTACTGACTGTAGTAACATCCAAAGTTATTAGAAAAAATCCACAAACTCGGTTGGTAATTTATTCAATTTATCGACTCTTTTGAATTTCGGATGCATATTTACCGAAAATTGAGGTGTTTTGTGTATTATAAAATGCACTTTTGTATCGAAAGAATCCCGAGAAACTAGGATCGATTAATTTAGAGTTCTGAATATAGAATCGAAAATAAATATATTTTTCACTCTTTCAGCTCGGAAAGATTCTGTTTGTCATTCGAAATCTGAGTGCAAAAGTGCATTTTATCCGCTAGCGTGGAAAGAGTTTTTAAAATTCAAACCTTTCTATTCAATAATTTTCTATACCACCGGGTCCACTGAAAATGCATAATTACTTATTTCATGTCAATGCGCCAACATCATTTTTAGAATAATCGCACTGGCCAGTAAGATGACACACACGCTTCTTGCACGTAGCATTTTCCTCGCTGTAGTGAGGTGAAAAGTTATGTGTTTCGCTCGGCAGCAAAGTTATTCTGCGTCTCGTACCTTTGAAACCTTCGCATCGCTCAGGTTTCAATACAAGTACTCGCGCCAAAAAACAACTTTGCAGCCTTGCATAACAAATAACTATTCTTACGTTCAGGTGTTGGCTAATACGAAATGCACTTTTTATCGCTCGTAAAAAACTCAGTTCCTTTTTTGAGAAAGTGCATCAGCCAATCATAAAATTAACGAAAACACATTTTATGTCAACCTTATTTTTATTTAAAAATAACAATAAAACTAAACTACTAAATATTTCAAATATCGAACACCCAAATTAAAATCTATAGTCTTTTTGGATCTCTCAATAATGTGCGTACAAACTTACATTTGCAAATGGGAGAAATGTTTTTCAACTAAAATGTTAAGTTTGTTCTGTGTATAAATTCATCCCAACTACGGAACCCTTCACTGCGTGTGGTCATACGCGCACTCGGCCGGTTTTTTTCAGTCGAATGCAAAACTGACGACAGACTGCCAATCTTTTGCTAAACAGATGCAGTACCTTAACTGTAGCATGTATTTAAAGAATCCCATATAATTCCCACTTTGATTTAATATTTATTTAAAATCTATTATAATAAATGTGCCCCTTTTTGTGAGCCACAAATAGTTTCTATTTTGGTGCCCTAAAATAGCCAAGTAATTGCGACCTACTGGTTGTAGGATTACAGTTCTTACATAAACTAATCCATCTAGTCGTATTGTTACTGCGATCAACTTTTAGAAAAGGCTCGAAATTTAAAAAAAGGCTAATTTATTAATTTTAATTTTTAAAGAGCAAAAAAATTGTTTGTGTGTTTTAATTTCATATCTTTTTTTAAATTTTGTCGTTTCTATGTCTCTGACCCTTTTGTTGGTAGAAATAAACGTTTTTATTAAAGCTACATCATTAGAAGACCAAAAAGTTTTTCACAGGTTCATTTATTAAACGAAGCTTACACCATGAAGGTCAATAAGTATGGATCATTATAATATTCCCTTCGCAATTTTCTGCGAACAGGCAGGATCATAATATTTTCGACTGGCAATGGTGCATACCATACCACGGACATACCACAAGCCAGAAGGCTGGCCAGTGGCACCTCTTAGCCGGCAGCACTTTTGTGGTAGTCACGACGCCCCAGCCAGATACTTTCATCACACTGCCACTGTCACCGCTGCAGACTGAATTTTCTGTGGAAAGAAAAATAGATGGCAACTATAATAACATGGTGTAATATATTATAGCACACTGAAAACCTGACAAAGGGTCATTGCTCAATCAGTCTCCAAAAGATTGTGCGAACCTAGGCATACAGTAAACAAGTATCACAACTTGTTAAACTGTACAAGGATCTTTTGGCGCGTGGCAAAAATCGGAACTAACGGCGCCATATTGTTTTTTCAATACAATTACACGAAAAAAAATCGCAAATGTTTAACAATAACGCCGTGTCAATGTCGTGCAAGCGCCAATTATGTGTCTACACTACAGTCAATATTATAAAATAGTTATAAAACATACTAACCAGTGTCTCTACAAAAATTGTCAGTGCTCAGTTCCGTATGGAAGAACAACGGTTTACTGTTCATACAGGTCAACTCTGATATCTTAGGAATGGTTAATTGTTGTTGTGTTGATGATAAAACGTCTGGGTAGTCGATACCCCATCCTACCGCCTGTAAAAAAAAAAAACTTTATTACATAACTTAATTTATATTTGCATAATATTTATGTTACATCACTAGTATGTCACTATTTATTTTGTAGTTTTCATTTGTTTTTATAGTAGAATAATAACATATTTATTTATTTTATTACATAGAATACTTTCGAAGCATCTGTTACAGTTGCTATTTCATACAAATTCTGTTTTGACCTAATGCACTGTAAAAAAGTATTAATCTATCTATAAGTAGTGGTCCGTAGTTCTGAAGACTTATTTCTTAAGGTCAACGCAGACTGAGTAGAAAAATACTTTAAAATTCTTTGCTGTCAGTTTTGAGTGAAAATATCCTAACCAGCGGACGATCTAGACGCTTCCAACCATACCTAATTTGTCAGATTATTATGAGAAATTTAGAAGTTAGAAGGGAACAGATGAACATACATACATACATACCGGGCAAAATCATAACCCTCCTTTTTGCTTCGCCGTAGTTAGTTAAAAAATCCACCACATACCTTTCGAAAAACATCGCTATGAGGCAGTTTCTTATAATTATTATTCTTCTGCCCCAACCAGTCTAGTTGTACATAATGATCAAAAACAGACTTCAATGTCATTAAAACTGTGTCATTATTCAATGTATTCACGTCGAAAGCAGAACAGATAATTGTTTCGAACACCTAGAAAATCAATAATTTTAACATTAATTAAATGTCAAATTCATAATTGAGTGCCGATAACAACACCTAATCGGTTGGTTCAATAATATTTTGAACTAAATATGAATAATTGCGTGTCAGACTGAGTTTTTTGGTGATAAATTATCTTGTAATGCCCGATTTCACCATCTGCTTTGCCTTTTTTCCAACTATGTTGGTGTCAGCTTCCAGTCTAACCGGATGCAGCTGAATACCAGTATTTTACATGGAGCGACTGGCCAATTTAGTTGAAATTTGGTACGGTAACGTAAATAAATATAATTGTTTTGAATATGGGGGACACTTTTCGGGGGCAAGTTTTGCAAATTGTAAACGGCAAATTGACGTCTTATGAGGATCTAAATGTTTTTTCTATAATTTCAATATAAATATCTTTGGAGATAAGTATATCCGAAAATAATGAAACTAAAATAATAATAAAAAACATAGAGAGTGGTTCTTTACTCATAGATTACAGGAAAGCCTATGATATAACATGGTAAATATCTCAGTATTGTGTGCACAAACTTACATTTCGTCGGGGACAGTGCAAAACCACGAATCTACCATAGGTAAAGGCCGCGTATCTGCATTTGATCTAATTTTACAGGGGCAGGTTAAAACTGTTTAATATCGTTATTTTACGAGCAAATGGCCTCATTTTTTACTTAGATAGTAATAATTGATGTTTTCTTTGTATTTTTACCATATAATATCCGTTACAATGATTAATTTAACTTGAAAATCTTACGAATGCCCGCGAAATTCAAAATTGGCTACATTCAGATACGCGGAATTATTCAATGCTAGGATACGCGGATTTCCACTATCCCTGACGATATGTAGTTGGAATGTTTGTTTTGTATTTCACCAGAAAACCTGAGAAACGCGGCTGTATAACTTTTTGATTAGTCGAGATTTTTCTCATGTTTACAACTACAATGTTAAGTTTGTTCTTGGGATAAATTCGTCCCATGTTTTGGGTTTTACACCTTATACTTACACATTCACCATCCATATACCTATTTTTTTGTTACTTGACTAAGGGTTGGTTTGTCAATTGCCAGTTAACTTTTATCCAACGAATAAGTTTGTCATTTTGACAGATTTTGTATGGACAAACTGACAAAACGTCACATTTATTCTTCAGGTAAAAGTTATCTAATGATTGATAAATCGGCCCTTACTAATATATTTATTAGGTACATTATGCTTTAAAAGTAACTTACCAAATTATCTGTAGTATTATAATTAAATCTTAAATTATTGATTTGTAAATGTGTCTGGTTTTGTTCTTCTATATTCAAATTATACGGAATATCTTTATCTTCCCCTATTGGCAAGCCAGACACAAAAACAACAGAAATATTGGTGTTGCCACCACAAGAATGGTACTGAGGTAGTGGGTATTTTATTATTCCGAGTTGATTGATTGATTGATCAGGTGTTATCAGGGTTAGCAGTAGCCAAATCATTGTTTTTATTTGACAATTTTCTTCAACAATTGTGGTATTCTGGAAAGGGAATAGAAGGTTCTTTAGGCTAGTAAAAATAAATGAACAAAAATGAACAAAAAAAAAAAATTGCTAACCTCCTCATTTTTAACTCGGTAATAATAACTTAACTTCTTACCGATCCAATAATATCCAATCATATAACCGCCTCAGTATTCAATGAATAATGTACGGTCAGCAGCAGAAGAACTTATTACTGTCACATTTGCATAATTATCATCAAAATCAATACAAAATCTACGTTATATAATTCTTAAATTCATTCAACGCAGAGCCTTAAGCAGTAGGTCTAAAAGCATGAAATTTTGCTCTAGAATTCCTTTTATAATGAAGGCGAGCATTAAGGAGGGATTTGGAAAATTGATCCCCTACAGGGGTTAAATAGGGGATGAAAGTTTGTATGGAAGTTCGTCATTTCCGTCGATGAGAAATGTCATATTAGGCTTAGTCCTAAGGGGAAACCGTGGCCCCTGGCATGGCAAGGGAAGGAACACGGGTGGGTTTTAGTCAGTAAAAGTCTGACACGCCCTCCCGCTCCGCCCAGAGCGGGAGAAGTCATTGGATGATTTCCCACCCAAAAAAAAAAAAAAAAAAAAAGGCTTACGATTCGATAAATTGCTTATTAGGTTTTCATTATTGTAAAAGTTATTAGTTACTATTCTTTCATTTTACTTCTATTCCGATTTTAATTAAATACTAGCTTTTGCGCGCAGCTGCGTCCGCGTGGATATCGGATATAATCCCACGGAAAGGTATTACCAGGATTAAAAGGACCCTATGTGTAGGTTAACTATCAGTGTGCCAAATCTCATACAAATTCGTTTAGCCGTTCTTGCGCCAATCCGGAAAATACATCCAGACAAATGGACAAAAATTCTTTGTTACTATTTTATTATATTTGTATATTATATTAGTATTTTAATGCATGATTTTGCTCAGATATTAAGATGTGAAAAATCGTTCAAAAATTTCATCAAGTTCTGTTGCTGGTTGTATGTTTATCTGTACAGAATTCAATAAGCTACGCAAAGAATTAACTTAAATGACGAAAAACAAAGAAATATCGTCATTAAAAACTTAAGACAGATATTGAAATAGTTAATTGATTTAAAATCCATTAAGTATAAAATACAATAGATGCCACGCCATGTCGTGATCGAGTTCGCGACAAGTCAATCGCGCCAAACTTCGTTGAGAGGTGAAACACGTGTCGATTTCTTACAGGGTTGTTTTATGACTCTTTAGGAATAGTTAAGCGGAATATGATACTAAAATATCTACGTCTATTGCAGATATTGAAAGGAAAAAGATACAAAATATATAACTTTACTCACCCCAGTAAATGTACGTATTTTTCTGTTCCTTTCTTCTTGTCTGTTTGTATGTGTGTGCATAAATGGTTAAATAAATAAATAAATAAATTCGAAGTTATTAGAAACCAGTTACCAAACGTTATTATTCTAATAATACACTGAATTATTATAAAAACTTAGTTGCACTAGTAGTAACACTGAATTATACGTAGCATATGTTTTCAATATTTATAAAATATAATAAAAATAATTCAATATAATAAATTAATAAATATGATTTGCTATTTTGATTCAATTTCAACTAAAAGACACAAATAAAATTATTAAATTATTCATTAGAAAACAGTAACACGGTTCTATATCAAATTATAACTGGTTAAGTAACATAATTGTGTTTTCCTCAATGACGCATTTTTTAAATAATTGGTTCGTCTCTTTTTGTCCTTCTTTTCCAGAAAGAGATGGAGACAAAGTGACTCTTGAATGTCTGACCACATTTCTTGTAGCAAGATTTTCATGCTGGGGGTTTCCCATGACGTCACAACAGCTGTAGTCTTCTGTTAGCATTAATTACTGCAAAGTATGATATTAATGAGTAGAGATGCGCCGAATATTCGTTTTCTATTCGGTATTCGGCGTATTCGGAAAATTTTGAGGTATTCGTATTCGGCCGAATCATTCGGTTGAAATGCCGGATGTATTCGGCTTAATTGATCATTGTAAATCAGCGTTTAGGGCAAAATAAATTAAACCGAATATTATTCGGTATTCGGTTATTCGGTGATACCAATATTCGGCGCATCTCTATTAATGAGTTATGTAAAAAAAAAATTGTACATCAAAGCTTATTTATATCTATCTCTCATCATCATTTCAGCCAACAGGCGTGCACTTAAGTTATGGAAAATGTTAGTAATAGGTTTTATGGATCTTGAAAGTATTTTTTTAAATTTGATTTCTCGAAGCCTTGAAAATAGATAAGCCACAGATACCACTGAGCCACGACTGCTCTTTGGTTTTAGTTCAGGTTGCGTGCGGTCACTTATATGAGGTTAAGTAGTTCCATCATGAAACTGTTAATGAAACTAGTGGCAACGAAGCTAAAAATGAACTTTGGAGAACAACACTATAGCACTGAATTTCGATTCCCTGTCAATCTAAGCCCATATCCAGCTGAGAATTGATAACTCAATTAACATGCCTGAAATCTAACCCTCTAAGCCATCCATGCGACAGGATCTTCTGATAATATAGTAGCAACAGCTGTGATCGCTTGATTGAGCAATGTAGTGGGGATACAGAGGCTGACTGTCACACCAGAGTGTAAAAATATAGCTAGGAATATCTTAGGGCTGCTCCACACGTCCACGGAAGAGGGAGGGGGGGGGGGGGCATTTTTTACTCTTATTTTTTGTACTACAACTCTTTGCCCACTGTGACGTAGTAGTAATGGACTTTATCTAAGTATGTACGGTTCGCCCACCCGTACGGCGAAATTCTTGCGGTGCGGTGCCGCATTGTGTGGATCGGGTCTAAATTTTTTTGGTAACTTAGTTGGCTTGGAGCTGCTGCACGATCATCATGCAGCAGCTCCAAAGCCACCTCAGTAAGTATAGTCTCTGCTGGGACGCAGACCTCTCTGTGAATGGGAGCCGGCCGTAATCCACCACGCGAGCCCAGTGTGTTTTTGTGGATGTCACAGTCCCCGAATTTTTGGTTCTACCTAGGACATAATGTCTCACTCACCATAATGGACTTTACCATTTTGAGAGCAGTGCACAGAGTAAAGTGCATACGTTCCTGGATTCGGACCCTACGGCTCGTGAGTAAGTGACTACTGCTTGTGTTGCAGTACCTCAGTGTTATTTATAATAAATACTGGAAGTAGTTTGGTTATGGTTTACTTTGTGGCGGCATCTACATCGCCACATGCGAACTACGCATCAAAGACTTGAAGTCACAAACCCTGCATCGCGCTATTTAAATTTACCGCGCGATTTAGATATATAAGACTATCCGACATCAATCCTTGGGCAATTGCCCGCCAGACACAAGACCCGTCTGGTCGGAGGATCCTCCCTTTTCGTTAGAGGATGAGTGAACTTTACACCCTGTTCCTCATACCCCTAAAACTTTAACAGTTCTGATACAATAGATCTTCGGTTTCCTTCAATTCGGTGGCTATTCGAAGTTTTCCAATATTTTCAAAAAACATACAACCATTATACTTCGGTGTAAAAGCAGCCCATATCACAGGCTACATCACAGGCTGACGCGACAACACATGCACTATGAATTAGGCAAATCCTATGCAAGTGACATCCTTAATCGGTGTGTCGATAATCGATATGTAGTGTTCGGCTTAGCCCTTGATAGCTTGCTTTTGGAATTTCTCGGGCTATTTAGACGGCCAAATAGATAGATCAATATCGAAGCTGATATTTAATAACTAGCATGTATTCGATATTTCCCTACTCATATAACCAAGACCGATATCTAATAACTTCCCAGAATTTTTACATACTTAATAATTAATTATTGATATATCAGACACAGTTCGGGACACGTCATCGATAGTCGATATCGACTACACTTCGCTCGTTCCAACCTGTTCACTTCTATTGTGTGATTAATTAATCTGCCCTTGTTCGACGCAGATATAGGATTCGGTCTACCGGAAAATTGCGTTAAAGAATGGGATGATGGGGATTGATGTTTAACACTTTCCGGGACACTAAACGCCCATAGACATCATAACAATAAAAGTTCTATTATGTTATCAATCTAATCTTTGGCAAAGATTTAAATCGTTAGATTTAACCTAACACTAATTTTGTCGCGTGAAAAAGTGTCCATTGGAAGAGTGAACTCACAAACCACGCATGGAACGATACAATTTTTAGTTTGATTATCCTTTCGTATACCGTAATTTTTACAGAAACAATTAAAAAGCCATTGTGTCTTTTGGTAGATCTGCGTTACGTTCAAAATAATGTCATTGGCAAACGTGCTCATTTTTTGACACGATCGGGCGAATCGATCTTTGATATTTGGTTATTCAACACACAATTTATTTAAAACATTTATTTAAAAAATATATCATAGGTACTAACTTTAACACTATGTACAAAGTCTTGAATAAAATTTTAACAATGTTTTCTTAACAGCTAAGGTAGGATATACCAATGTTCGTATGTAGGTACTGGTGACAAACATCTGTCGCCATAATTATAGGGCTCGAACAAACTAAGCGTATCTCGTGCCGCGTACTGGTCGCTGCCGAGGACTGCTAGGCACGGCGTAAAGCCGAGATCAGACGCTTAACTTTTTGTTAGGACACGTTCAGTGTCTTTGGGCCTTATAGGCATGTACGCACGAACGAACAAAACATAATGAACACGAACATGGTGTTCATGTTCGCTTTGCTAATTTACGTCCACACGTAAGAACCAAATGTATCGTGTTCTATGTTCGTGTTCACCATGTTTTGTTCGTTCTTGCGTACACGCCAATATGCAAACTATTACATTAAGCGTGATGTATGGGATACAAGCTGTAGCTTTTTATGATCAGACATTGAAAATTTAAAGGACTTCCCGTCTCTAAATTGGCACTTAAAATTATTCGGTGTAACAATGTTCGCATACCAACAGGGAATCGCAGCAAGAAACTGTCGGGGTAACGTGTTCGGGGTAACGAAAGTCGTACAAACGAGTTTCGCACTAGAATAGGACCAGGTTTTTCTACCAGATAAATTCTAAATATAAATGAAATTATCTGACAGATAAGTAAACTGAAACTGAACACAGTATCTGAGTTAAGGCTGATACACACTGGCGCGACATGTCGCGATTGTTCAACCGTGAAGTTTTCTTAGAAATTGTATTGTTAAAGTCGCGTTGCGCTGTCGCGTCGCGCCTGTTTTTGGGAGCCTTTAAGGCTCGTTCACACCGGCGCGACTTGTCGCGCGACGCGACTTTAACAATACAATTTCTAATAAAACTTCACGATTGAACAATTGCCGGTGTCGCGTCGCGCGACAAGTCGCGCCGGTATGAACGAGCCTTTATTTGTAATCTTTTAGTTAATATTACCAGTCCAAAATCATAATATCTATAGGTACTTTCCTGTCTTACTCGCTACAATCTCAATGTTTTAGTATATTTCCCATTCTTCCTTAAAAAAATAGTACTATAAAACAGTGGAAAGACTTAAAGACTCTTGGCCCTCAAACATACAGTAAAGACCTCCTATGAAAACTTTGCCAATAAGAACCTACCTAGTCATATTAGCTTATGGATAATCTGCCTGTAATGTTCGCACTGTTATAACACAGGCCTCCTCTTTGTGAGAGGGAGTGGGCTGTAATGCCACGCGGGCCCAGTGCGGGTTAGTAGATGTCACTATTAACCTCGAATTTTTGGTTCTAGGACATGCCGGTTTCCTCACGATATTTTTCCTTCACCGCTTTGAGAGCAGTGGTGATGGAATCATTTACACAAAGTAAGTGCCTACTTTGGTTCGAACCCACGACCTACAAAGCGTAAGCCGCGGCCATTACCACTGGGCCACAACTGCCATATTATACTGTACATAATAGTCACATCAAAAGTAATGATAAGACTGATGAAGTAATACAGTTACATCAATATGATAAGTAACGAGTTTAATGCGACTAGAGGCCCTAGCACGAACGCGCGACGTAACTAAACGTAACGTAAAAAAAAGCCTCCTTTTAAGCATGATGACGCCTGTGTTAGGAGACTCCGCACTTCCATTTCCAAGCTTTGGCATTCCGAACGATTTTTGAATAAAAACAGACTATCCTGTAGCTATTGGTTTAAGGGCGGATTCGACCAAACAGGAATAAATTTTATCCGCGGAATAAGCCTTCTCTTCCGAATAAATTTTGAATTTTTGACAGTTTCTCTATACGAAAATGTCAGAAGTAAATCTTATTCCGCGGATAAAATTTTATTCCTGTTTGGTCGAATCCGCCATAATTTTTTGCGACCAGCAGAATAAGTATCACACTATGTCATCATCTGCCTAGCCTTGTCCCAACTATGTTGGGGTTGGCTTCCAGTCTAACCGGATGCAATTGAATACCAGTATTTTACATGGAGCGACTGCCTATCTGACCTCCACAACCCAGTTTATAGTTACAGTTATAGTTAAGACTAGTTATCACACCATGTGCAGAATGATTTTTTTCAATTTTATAATTGTTTGAATTTATGTTACTTTCGTTTACTCCGCGTGTTCGTGGTAGGTCTAAAGGTTCAAAGTGATCAACATTTTCATAAGGAGCTTATACAATATCCTCGTCTAAATATGAGTAGAAACCGTATTCACAGATACATTAGAAATCCCAGGCTTGACATGATTGGCGTTAGCATCTTCTTTCTCTTTCCTTTCTTCGGGCCTCCTCTTCGGGCCTAGGAGAAGCTTCTGTAGTTGACAGGCCGGGGCTTCCACGAAGAGGTACAGTGGAAGCGCGAAGAGATACGTGGTGCTTACGATACCAGCGTATAGCATTATCTGGAAGATGGATGAATTATAGTAACTTTTATTGGAATTATAGAAACGACCAATTGGCACCGTGCACCTAGCTTCTGACGTTTCATAAGTGCCCATGTAGGTTTATGTGAAATAAAATATTTTTATTTTGATGATTTTGATTTTATTAGCAAGCCGCGTGCAAAGCTAGCACGCGGCTTCGCCCGCGTGGATAGTTATCCCACGGGAACATAAAATACAGGGATAAAAATATCCTATTTCATCAAAATTCGTGTAGCCATTAAGGCGTGATAACGTAACAGAGAGACAGACAGTTATTTTTACGTTTATAATATTGGTTTGGATAGAGCAAGAAGATTGAGAAGATTCACAAGTCAGAATAAATCGTAATTGTTTCACTTAAACAAATATAAACTTTACGTTAGGGTAAATTAAGTTAATTTCAGAATAACAAGTACTATAGAAAAAGTCATAAATTTTTTTTTAAGTTTTAGTGCAAACTGATTTTTTTGCTAAAAACACAAACATTATTTGTTTACATTGTTGAAATAGTACCTACATTTCAGTCGCGGCCCGCAACTCGGACATTGATGGACGATCGTGAAAAATCCTGGTTGCGGCCAAGGCTTGAATAGTGCTTTTCTCAAATAATGCGCGGAAATTCCAACAAAGTAAACTAATTATAAATTCAAGAATCAATGACGGACAACGATAATTTTTCACGCGCCAATGCAATGTGTTCATTTGTTTCTTCTTGGTTGTCATGTGTTGAAGTAAAAAGTTCGTTCCATTTTTAAATAACACGACAGATATGACTTTTCATAGTAATTTATTTGGCCGCTACACAGGACAGATATGGATTTTCATAGTAACTTTGCTGGCCGCATAGTCACTTGTTTTTGACCAGTACAGCAATTTCGATTTATCTCGAAGAAGGTTGTCAAAATAATGGTCGAATTTCCAAGCATGTTTGAGAAAAGTAAATTGCAGATACAGCATAGGTTCATTATCATTCTAAATAAAGACAACAATGTGATCAGATAAACATAGGTTTCGTATCATACTCACAGCAGTATAATCGGTAGCGTAGAAAGATCTCCTCATTTGACCTCCGTAGGTCCTCAAGATTGTAGCATGCAGCAACATGGCGCAGTAAGACATCCTTCCTAGAGGCTGCAGAGGACCCCACTCCACTGAACCCACGTAGATTCCTGTGGGCAAATAGAGATTTTTATAATTTTATATGAAAACTCATAGTTTCTGCCAAATGTGGCTGTTAGTTAAAGTATTATTCTGGCTATCACTATACAAACTTTGCTCGCATTTCTGGCTTTCACCAAGATTACAATACGCCAAATTCTGATTTTCACATTGGTATTTTGGTGGCAAAATCTGATTTCCTTCAAGATTACAAATTGCATATTTCTGAATTTTGTAAAGACCAGGAGCAAAAAAACAATGAGCCAATCTCTGTCCCATCCAGGTTACATTGAGATCGATTCGACGGTGGAGCTATGTTCCATGGAGCAGTTCTGAGAAAGTACCAGCTGATCTCTTATGCGCCAGCTAAAAAAGAAAGAGATGATCACACAGGCCTCGAATGATGACTGCCTCGTTGGTCTAGCTTTTTGTGTTGCTGAGCATGAGGTCCCGGGTTCGATTCCCGGGTCGGGCAAAGTGTTATTGGGTTTTCCATCTGGAATTTCTCAGTAGCAGCCCGTTTCCATGCCAATTTCTATTCATCACCAAGATTACAAAAAAACAATTTCCGGCTTATTAGAGATCATTTTCATTTTGTCTATCTTTTTCCCAATCATTTTGGGATCGACTTTCAGTCTAACCGGATGCAGCTGAATACCAGTATTTTACATGGACTGCCTATCTGACCTCCACAACCCAGTAACTGGGTAATACGATACCCCTTGGTAAGACTGGTTGTCAGACTGTCGGGCTTCTGACGACTCGTAACGACTGTCTAAGATCCACGAATGACAGCCGGGACCAACGGCTTAACGTGCTTTCCGAAGCATGGAGGAGTCTCGGTATGTAATGATGGTCACCCATCCAATGACCAACCCCGGCAAGCGCAGCTTAACCTGATGGATCGACCCGTGTGGCTGTTATTACTTAGCCATGAGCTTATTAGAGAGATATAACTTACTATTACACTTGTAGAAGTATCCAATAATAAAAACACAGATGGCCAGAGCAAAGAAATTCTGGTTCAAAGCATTGAAGACTGCTGACTCAAAGGCCGAAGCCTCACGGTGGTGAAGATCCCAGCCCATGAGTACTGCCCCAGCTGCGATAGGAATTGAGGACAGGAAGAGGAGTTTCATCACCTGGAAAATGTAATATGACACTGTTATAAAAGCCATACAAAACAAAGACACTCAGAAGAATTTACATTATATTAACGCTAGCTAGTTATAGCTACGCGCGTCGCCTGGCACGCTACTTAGTGCGAATTTCACCAATGAAACTTATCGCGATCAACACATCTAAAACGAGTTCAAGAGCTGTCATTGTCAATATTCCAAAGGAAATAATGACACTGACAGTTCTTAAACTTGGTTTATGTGCTGATTGCGTTAAGTTTGTATTGGTGAAATTCGCCATCAGTGTTAAAACCTTGTTATGCTCGGGTGAAAATAGAGAAAACGAATTTTCCCAGAAATGAGACTTAGCTTGATCGATTTTTCGCCCCCGTAAATCCCTCTAAGCCCTTCACCAAATATTTTTGATATTCGGATAGCTCCTACAGAGGTGCCATAGAAAATTTAAATTAAAAATCTAAAAAAAACGTGGGTTAAAGCTAGTAAACCAACAAAGTAATATGCATACGAAGGAGATCCGTTCACCCAATAAATTGACGCCTGCAAATTTTTCTTTACATACGTTTAATCTATTTCTGTGCTAAACATGGGTTCAATTCAATAGTACAATAAATTACTTAGGTAAAGATTGATGTCACGACTCACAACTCCAAAGTGAGTAACTTAGCTTCCAAATAAAAATCTAAATAATATTTAAGGTTAGGTGTCCGAATTGTGGCATTGCAGGACCGCCTAGCCTTTAGGACTAGGTAGACGATATCATTCATTGGAATAAGTTAAAATTCCCGTGTATTCCCGTTCGTCCCACCGCTGTCGTCCCTCTGGTGCGACGAACGGGAATTTAATCAATAATATTACATTTATTCCCGTTCATCACACTGATTTTGTCCCATTGGTCCCACTAACAAAATCAGTGGGACGAACGGGAATAAATTTTACAATATTTATTAAATTCCCTTTCGTCCCACCAATGGGACGACAGCAGTGGAAGAACGGCAGTGGGACGAACGGGAATACACAAAAATTCCAGAGGGTTCAAAAACTGATCAAACTTACGATAGATTCTCTCAGGTCCCATTTCTTCTGTTGTGCCTTGTGATAGAAGTAGGCAGTCAGCACTCCCAGATGATATCCAGCCCAGTTGCCCTGAGCGGATACATACGCATGGTAGAACGTGTCATTGTACCCGAATATATCTCTTATGGACCTGGAAATACAGTAAAAAATTGCATGAGGGATAAAATGGTAGATGAGATGTTTTGGTTTGGGTCTCAAGTGAAGTTATGAGATTTTTTTTGGATATCGTTCAAAGTCACGTACAGGAGTAATGTGTGTCACGATTTCTATTATGGGATAAGCAGAGATTCAAGTACTGTAAGTATATTGGCGCGAACTCCGAAGTATTTGAAGTGCGAGGGTTATTCACTTTATTTACTGTGCGTGCCGGTGATAAAGACTTGGTTGATGTTTTGATATTTGTGTTTATTTTGTACTGTCATGTCATTTTTTTTCTCTCCCAAATGCTAGTTAATTGAAAATTTACTACATACAACTGGCTTCTGTTAATTATAATAATAAAAAATAATAATTAATCTTTATTTTCAGACCAGAGATCCTTATCATGCGAGTAAACAAGTTAGCACCTACTAACTAAAACATGTTTAATAAACTTATCTCACATATCTGAATGACGGTGTGGATGCCGCTATCCGGTGACATATTATTTTGCCATCCAGCCTGCCGGCTACAGAAGCCCGACGCGCTACACATGCGCGGCAACTCCAGAATTACCCGAAATACCACTGCATACTCGTTGACGTCCAGTTGACGGTGGCGGTGGGCAAACGGCCTTACACTGTTTGCCCACCGCACCGTGAACGGGACGTCAGCGTGAAATGAGGTGATGGCGCCAAAGTAGCGACAGTACATTTACTATGACCGCGTAATCTCGTTTCTCGTTGACGTCCCGTTCACGGTGCGGTGCGGTGCGGTGTTTAAGTGTGTAAAGTAATCTCGAGATTGACAATACAATTAATGTAGGTATAAGCTGTAGAAATATAATAATATAATTAAAAATACTTACTCAGGGAATATGCTAACTCTAATTGGCAGGAGATTCATGAAGTAACTCTGAAGGAATGGTATAAGAAGACTGATGATCATGACGGCTGTTAGCACTGGGACCCCACTCTTGGGCCATCTCCAGATGATGAGCAGGACTACCAGGGTTATCAGGAAGAGCTGGGTGTCTGTGCCGAGGTACCTGGAAGCAGAATGAGGATAATACATTTAAGCAGTTTCAGTAGAAAGAACAGAATTAAAAGCTACGTGATTTTGGTGATCATTCAAAGATTTCCAAAAATGTCTGAAAATAGAAAAGTTAAAAATAGAAGTTTTGTTTTTAAATAATTAAAGTAATTCTATAATAATGCACGCTTTACTTGTGGTAACCAAGTGTAAAAACACGCTGTGAATGTGTGAGTGAAGACGAGTAGTCTCAGCACATACACACACACACTTCCGACTTCACCATTGTCTCGGAAGTGTGTAGTGTGTCTGTGTGTAGAAGTGTGTGTGTAGAGAGTGTCATAAGTAAAGCGCGCGTCAGTTCGTGAGATATATAAATACTATACTAAATTGAACAAAGTCGTTCTTGTAGTCATTTGACATTTTGAGAGCCTAAAATATACTCAACATTTAAACAAGCTAATTAATGAATGATGAAAATTCAAAAATAATGTTTTATTGATATCTTTGGATTCCCCAAAGTTATCAATCAAAGATGAATTATCGCAATGAATCCTACGGAGATGGGTAGGCGTGCTAAATGTCAAGCAATTTATCAAAAATACAAATATGTCTAAATAGACAGGCAAAGTTGTGAACTCATCGATAAAATTGCGTCCAACAGTTAGCCGTTAAATGCCCGCACACTAGAAAGTCACTACAATGAAGTGGCCCGAGTGTAAAGGATTATTTTCACCAAACGGTTTGCATCTGATCGGAAGGATGCGGCGATAGCCGATCGCGTCTGGCAGGATGTCGGCGCATACGATGGGCTCCGTATCGTCGCTTGCGAACGTATCTGCGAAGGATCGGATACGCCGACATCGAAGGAACCGATCGTGCGTCGCAGCACACTTTCGGCAACGATCGCGTGTCGCGGAAGACGCCCGCGGTCGAACTACTGTGCGCGGCTTGATAATATAGACTTTAAATTAGACTTTTTTTAGGCTTGGTTGTTTAAGATCTTTTGCAGTTTTCATTTTTTACACTCTTTGTAAACATAAAAATTATCAAAGCAATTTACATTTTAGCATTTCAATCTTCTTATATGAAAACCAGGTTATAGCTCTGTACTACCTATGTTGCCCTGTGAAAGTATTAACAGACTGTTCAGTGAATTAATTTTCATCAAGTGAAGACGACAGTGGTATATTCTAGAGTGCCCACTGAACTTATTTTCCCTCATCTAAGGTGATAAAACTGTTTAACATCAACTATGTCAAGGAAACGCCATTATTTTTATTACCTACCCGACAACTCGGCACGATTAAGATGTAGATAGCCTCTTTCTTAAAATTTCTCAACTGTAATTACGAATGCAACTCAAACCAAGGCTAGTACCACGACAATATTTACCCTGAATTACGCAATGGTAAAATAAACCTTGCTGCTTGCGTAATATGAGTGATTTTTACTATTTACTTTAGATGTGCGATTTTAAATACTTAATTGTTTATTTTGTATTAATGCTTGCAATGTTTGGAGGTTAAGTAAGATTGGTGGAAAGCGGATTAGCCTTCGAAGTGTTGGTCTTCGAAAAAAGTTAAGAAAATAAAACATAACGTAGGTAGTAATTTTAGGTCATTATTTGTCTTGTTTTGCGTAAGGATTTTACGCAGAAGTCTGTGCAGACCATAGATGTATTATTTAAAACTAGCGTTATTAATGCAGACCAACGGTTATGTTTTGTTAATATTTTTGGTAGGAAGGAAAATTAAATAGTTATCTACAACCTAAGGCAGTGTTAGCAACCTAAGTCAAATAGGCAAAACTTTTGTCATAAGAATTACAAAGGGATATTAGCTTTTTCTTCATTCCTTCAAACCATACGTGTCGTGACGAAAGTTTTGATTATGATTGTCGATGGCTTTAAGAGTAGGGGACGACCGAAAAACCATGGATCGACTGTGTGAAAGGTGATATGGCTAGAAAGAGGGTGACTACCGAGATGACGACTCATAGAGAAGTATGGAAGAAAGGGACATGTTGCGCCGACCACTAATGTATTGGGATAAAGACAGGACAATGACGATGAGTCTATACTTTGGAACTTTGGAGACCTTGCCTGTTTGTAGGTGAATACAGTTCCTCTATGGTAGAGGATTTCCGGATGAAGCTCGCTTCCACCCTCGGCTTGACCATCACTTACCATCAGGTGAGATTCAGGCCAAGAGCATCCCCGTAGTAGTTAAAAAACAAAAAAAGGCAGCAAAACAGACGCTGAGACAGAATAGTTTTGAAGAAAAAATGGTTCGTAAATATTGAGTTCCAAAAAACCGCTTCAAGTCTCTTTACTTTAATTGTACTCGTGTAAGAGTGAGTTTCAGATAAGTTCCGACTATTTATTCTGGTAGATAATGTAATAAGTTCCGCATACATTTTATCCGGTAGGTAAATAGTGCTTATCCGCAAAATGTAAAATAGGTCTTTTGCTGTCCTCAAACAACCATTCTAAATCTATTATACGAGTACATTGTAACAGCGAATCAATTAACAGCGAATCAATTTTCACGCCTCCCCCTTAAGACCTAGGCCAAATATTTTTTATATACGGGTAGCTCGTGGCCAGAGAGGTGACAAAAAAAATATGAAATAAGAATCTCAAATAAAAACGGGTTTGTAAGCTTTAACAATGGTGACAATTTTCTTGTTAATAACAATGAAATAATAATCCTCTAGTTTTCCCCGAGATTTTCATTTAACGAGAATTACAATTATAGAAATATCGTAGGAAAAGAAAAAGAAGTAACACTACGTTGGATAAGCGACGTCTAGGAGACTAATAAGATTTCTCAAAACGTTTTTAGGGTCAAATTGTCTAGACGGAGAGGAATTAGACAGTAAGTTTATAGAGTGAACGTCGAAAGTCTGTATATGGAAGATATTCGAAAAAAAGGTTGGCTATATACTCAGAATCGATAACAGAACACGTTCCAACAGTTTTTAGAATTTTTGTCTCTTTGTCTGTTTGTCTGTTTATTTGTAAGCGCATCACGTGAAAACGGCTTAATGGATGTTGATGCAAACTTTACTAATCTGTCGAGAAAATCCCCGGCCAGGTTATAGGATAAGTAACATGACGCTACGACCCTTAGGATCCGAGCAAAATGAAAAAAAATCAGTTATATTTTATCAGATACAGGTTCAAAATTATGGGTACCTATCGATAACTAATAATGAGAGTGTTTTTGAGGTCATCAATCGCATGTTGTGTCACTGATTTCACATAGTTTTTTTTTTTAATTTACATGATAAACAAACAAAAAACAGATTTTCTCAACTCATACTTCAAGTAACATTACGACAAGCGGTCGATGAACCCAAAAAAAATATCATCAAGCATTTTTTTTGTTTATTTAATCGTGTTTAGAATATCTATATCCATCACGTCTGCGATGTTTCTCTAGTTAATTTAATTTGAACCTGTATAACTAAGCAAATTGAAATTTTCCTACTAATACAAGTACATAGTAATGTGTGCTCGTACGTAGCTAACCGCATTATTCACGTTGAAACGTCGGCTACGCAGGAAGGAACACATCCATCAATGCAAAGACTAGCAAGTTGCACAAAATGTAAGGTAATTTACTATCAATGTGACCTGGCATATAATTGAACTGCCGCCACAGCTTCGCACGGGTAGCACTACCCTACCTACCCTACCTGCCCTACCTACCCTACCTGCCCTACCTGCCCTACCTACCCTACCTACCCTACCTACCCTACCTACCCTACCTACCCTAACTACCCTAACTACCCTACCTACCCTACCTACCCTACCTACCCTACCTACCCTACCTACCCTACCTACCCTACCTGCCCTACCTGCCCTACCTACCCATAAACCATCTACTAAATAGTCCCAACAAAGCCTAAACATTTGGTTTGGATAGGTGAGACCGTTCTTGAGTTATAAAATTACAACGAAAAGTGGCATTGATTTTTATATAATATAGATATAGATTAGCATAATCAGCCAATAATGTTCCCACTACTGGGGCTGTGAGTATGTCATGCTCACTCAGATGCCGATGGTGAAGTGTGTGTTGGATCATTTAGCTCCCTTCAAAATGGTTGAGTTGAATGGTGCTAATCCATGCGTCATGTTCGTGAACGGGCGCCGTCAGTTGGGGCTGGTCATCTCTTAGCTGCCATGGCTTATTTTTAATTGTTTTTTAATTTTTATCTACGGACGCTTTTATCATGCATGACTTTCTACATTGTTCTCACATGTATAATTTCAACATGAATGATGTCACCAATTTTTGTAACAATTTTTTATTTATTTAAAAGAGTGTCCGTGGAGTTTCTTGCCCGTTCTTCTCCATACGTACCTACTACGCTCTGGAACAACTAGCTCATATTTTCTGACTGACCGACTCCTTGACAATTAAAAAGTGCCTGTAAATGGTTTAATTGAAATAAATGCTTTGAGTTTGAGTTTGGGTCCGGCCCACTCGGGCCGCAATCCACCACGCGAGGGTTACAATACAGTGGATTTAAGATATGCCGGTTTCCTCACGAAGATTTCCTTCACGATTTTGAGAGCAGCGGTGATGAAATAATTCACACAAAGTAAAGTGCCTGCCTGGGTTTGAACCTAATTAGCAACTGGTAAGTCATATTTAAAGAATCTATTATACGGCCGTGACGCTGTGTCATAGCCGTTTAATAGATTCTTAAAATCTAACTCAAAGGAGAGTATCCTGATGTGTGATGGAATTTGATGAAAGACATAATGCCATAGAGCATAGAATCGCCGCACCGTCAGTGTCTAAAGATGGCAGTACTAATAGAATTAGCTATCCATAAAATGCATACGAAATTACCTATTTCGGTGCTTACCTTAACAAAACTGTGTAAGCCAGTATTTTATTGGCATAACTCAACATTTAAACAACTAAATTACATTTTATAATAAACTGATAATATATATAAATGCTATGGAGAAACAAAACTGATTAAATCACATTATAAATTAAATTCTGCTAGTTACTACAACTAATTGGGCTAAAAAGAACAGTCCCTCCGTTCCACGTCATTGCGATTGCGCATCAAGACCAACCATTTCATGGACACTACGAACAAATTGCCACATTTGAAGTTTACGCGTCTCTGATTATTATAACAGTTTCCCTTTCCTTTGGCAATAATTGTTTGTTTGAAGTTTAACATTGTTTTATTATGCTTGAGATCAATGACCGTTGTACATACTGATGATCATCTTGTGATGATTATCTTAGCAGTGAGCTGTTTTTTATGTAACTGCGATACTTTGTAACACCTATTGCGTATTACCCGTCAAGAAAGACAGTTGCTCCGTGTTAAAGGCAGTCGGTTAGACTGGAAGCTGACACCACCATAGTTGTAAAAAGGCTCGGCAGATTACGATAATGACCCTTCCAACCCGATCGTGTATATTACATCCCCAGATAAAATCATTCACAAATAGTGGTCAGATACTACTCAGAATTTTAGTAACACAGACGTCGACTACAGAAGTTCTGACATTTCCCAATCGTGACACGCCTCGTCGATCAAACTGTAGTTAGGTTTCAAAAAATTGAAACTGTGACTCGAAAATGTGACGCAAAAGTGACAAAGTTGACCTTAGAGGAAGGCGGAACCATAGAGGTTCAAAAAGTTGCTACTAAAACAGCAAAATATTCTTGCAATATGATTCCGTTCTTTCTAAGATTACTTTGAACACATAATTTATGTCTTTCTTATCTATAGAGTGAAAGAAAACATCGAACTGACATGACTGTCTGTAGTCCCCAACACTTACATCAAAGATTTATTATCTACGCTTAAAAGAGCATTCATCATCATGAGCAGTCATTTCTTCTCAAGAGTATAGAGTAAACTGTGATTATTCTTTCATTAAAATAAGAATAGTATTAGACACTCACCAAGCCTGAGGCAAACACAAGTTCTCAAACGGGAACAGATTAGGGCTCAGGATGACCAGCTGCCACCAGTTCATACGACACATGTCTCGTTCTCTCCTCACTACTGCATCCCACATGGGTCCAGACCCCAGGTGAGGCACCCAGGTCATGGCCAGACCCATTACCACTAGAACTGCTGGCATTAATCTGCGAAAGAAAGATAGCGATATTTACAGAGGAAAAAGTGCCACCTGTAAGGCCTGCAATTTAAAGAATTGTTTATTTATTGTTTCAGAGATATGGATATGAAGGATCACCAATTTAATGTAAATGCTGTAATGAATGAAGCTACAAAATCTGGCCAGGGTTAAAACAATTTTGGCCAATCAATAACGGCCAGATTATCGAAACTGCACTGTAATTTAATACGTTAAAAGATTAGCTATAAATCGGTTACATTCGTCACCTGAGCAACTGAAACCAAGTCTGAAGGAACAGATGAACACCAATATTTTGACTATCTTTTTTATAAAGACACTAACGATGGTCATAATTCTGTGTTATCTCTTAATGGATAAAAAGCAATAATAATGGACTGTGTGAGGAATGATATGAAAGTGAAGGGAGTTAATGATAGCATGACGGTTGACCCCAAGCAGCATGGAACTAGTAGGAAGACGATGATGATATAAAGCTATAATTCGTTCAAAACTCTTACCTGAGCCACCTATTCACCAGCGCCATGGGAACAGTCTTCAACGTAAACTGATGAGTCTCGGCGTAGACCAGCATCTTGTAAGCCATGAGGAAGCCTCCCATCACGAAGAAGATCTGGACTATCACGCGAGCGTTGAAGAGAAGAGACTTGAAAAAGTCATCGTAAGACTGGAAGAGAGAAGTTCAATTATTAATTTGTATATTAGAAGCTTGTCGTAATACCCAGTAATTGCGAATTGATTGAAGTTTAAGGCCGAGTCCTAAAGCGATCATCGCATGAATATGCGAACGTCGTATTCATGTGTCACTTTTTGTTCGGTGAACCTGAACGCATGGTCGCGCCAACAAAGGGCGCTTTCTGATATTCCGATTAAAAAGTGTCACTTTTTAATCGGAATATCAGAAAGCGCCCTCTGAATACGACGTTCGCATATTCGCGCCATGATCGCTTTTAAATAGGACGCGGGGCAACGCTCGACAACCTACTAGGTACTATGTGGTTTACACTACAATAAAGGCTCGTGCAGACTGTATAGGCAGATTTCTCAAGAAAACAAATATTTTTTCTCTCTATTATTTAACATGACGCAAACGAAATATACGAACAAATCGATCAAGCGCCTAGCGTCATCAGCAAATGGTAAAAAAACTAGTATTTTACCAACCGTCTTTACGGTTAATGGTTTTACTAAGAGCATTGCGGCAATGATGTGACGTCATAATGCATTAAATTGCTTGTTTTACCTGATTTGAAATATTTTTGGTGGACCGAAAATAATGATCACTTAGTTGTAGATCGCTTGTCTTTCACAAGCATTAGATAAGATTCACCAGATAGTAAAGTTGGTATGTTAAGTCAATAGCTTGAAATCGGCAATACGCAGTGACTTAACGCCTTACTTCTGCTAATAAGAAAATACCTACCATGTGACAGTTGTATTTTCTTATTCAACTCCTATTGACTCATGTGACCGTTGAGGCTGTCCTATTTTTAGCCGAAAGGATCAGCATTGCCATTCAACGTGGCAATGCTGCCAGCCTTTTGGGAACTTTTCCTCTTGACAGCGATGCGGACGAATTCTTTGATATCTTATTATGATTATTTCCCCTCTTTTTTATAATTATGCATTATACATATTACACAACATCACGCCTGTAAAACTGGAGGGTTAGGCAGAGGTTTTAAATCTGTTAGCTTATACTTATTATATAAAAAATAAAAACGATTCGTTTCCGAATATAAAGAAGCTGCTCATAATAATTGTTGCCAAATAAAAATAAACACAACTCGCATCCAGTTCTAACCGGTTCTATTACGCAAGAGTTCGTTGACTTGCCTAGGTCAACAGTTTTCGCGGTTAAGTTGCGTGGCAAGTGTGTTTGTTTATTTTGGTTTTTATTTGAGAACTTTATATAGGTCACGGGTGGCACTTATGTATACTGCTTTATGGATAGAATGACGGTGATAGGGTGGCGCTGTTAGTAAACATTTGTGCATTTGTTTTGTGAAATGTCACTTGAATATTGTATTTAATAAACAAGATAGCGGCGCTTGTCCCGATTTTGATCTCGCGCAAAAATAACCTTGAGGGAACTATTTTTATAAAATGTTTATGAATAAAGTCGTCAAAATGTAATAGGCCCGTTGACATTATTTTGTCATCGCGACGTAACTAATGAAGTAACCATTATAATTTAAAGCGCCGATTTTTTTTTTTTTTACATTTTATGTACTTAATTAATTATAATTTTATTGTTTTTTTCAATTTCGTTCCAAGTTACATTCTAGGGTCTGTCTCAAATATCAAAACGGGCCTATTACATTTTTACGACTTTAATGTACTTTTAATGATAAGTATTTATTTTGAGGTTTGCTTGATTCGTTTTGAACTTAAATTGAAATCCAATCACGAAACTTATCTTTATAATAATTCTTATTAATCTTAACCAAATATTTTGAAGAGGTATCTAAAGTATTGTTTATGATTTTGACTTGGTAAAATTATTTCACTGATACCTAGGTAGAATGTTTAAAAACACTTTTTCACTAAAATGTATAACTTTTGTTGTTTTTTTTTTTGTGTTACGAAACGGAATTTAACAGGAACCTACATCTCTGATACTTTAATAATTTAAAATGGCTTCCCATTTTTACCCGACTTCAAAAAAGGACGAGGTTATATTATGTTCGTCTGTATAAATAATACTGTATTCTCGTAAATTGTTGACCGATTTTGATTTTTTTTTCATTTTGTAGAAGAGGCTTCGCGCGAGGACGTCCCTTATAAATTTTATTAATTTTGCTTGGGTAGTTTTTGAGTTAGCTTCGATAATAATATATGTTTTTAATCAACTTTGTGCATATTTAATTCACTTTATAGTGTTTTTTTTTAACGTCAGTTGTTTATTTTTGTAAAAAAGTTTTTTTATACTTAATATATACCTACACCCTTTAGAGTAAAAGCTAGTCGGCCAGTAACCTATAGTTAACGCAATACTGTATAAATGGTACGTTGCCTAATACCATTGCACATGAGCGGCTTAACCCGTTTTACTTAGCCGACCGTTAGGACTAGTTTACACGTTTCTACGTTTACTTAGGTTTGATGAAAGGAGTTTCAAATTAATGAAGGTGCAGAACACCAGCCAGCGTGCACGTCCCTGCGTAGTGGACTACGGCCCACTCCCTTTCACAGAGATGAGGCCCCTAGCAGCAGTGCGAATGTCAAAGGCCGCTATCTAAAGGTTTTTGATCTTGTTTTGTGACGGACGGACAACGAAATGATCCTATAAGGGTTCCGTTGTTTTTCTTTTTGAGGTTCGGAACCCTAAAATCGCCACAATGACTGTCTATTCCGTAAAAACTAACCGTGAAAACTCAGGTGAAGTGACTTTTCAATCTAGGGATTGACACTAAGAATAGATTGGCTGGTCCTGTTTCCCGCATTCAGCGGTTCCCCGCGACCTTCACCAAGTTTTCATTATCATCGTCATCATTTAATTTTCAGCTGCTGGATATAAGCCTCTCCCAGGCACTGCCAATTCAACGTGTTCTATGTTTCCCGCATCCAGCGGATTTTTTTCTTTCTTTCTTTTTTTAAAAACGTTGCCCCAAACTAAGAATTTCTCCTGTATCGTGGGTGCGTTTACAAACATTTAAACTGATATACACAAACAGCCAGACCCGGAACAACTACATGTAGGTCATACAAATATTTGTTCCGTGCGGGAATCGAACCCGCGACACGCAGCGCAGCAGTCATACGCTTAACCACTACGCCAACCCTGCTGTCAATTCCTGCAGCCTTCTACAAGGTCATCGGTCCACCTTGTAGGGGGTCTTCCAACGGTACATCTTCCAGTACGCGGTCGCCACCAAGTTTTGCCAACTTTTACCTTATCATTTGAACACGACACGCAAGCTAAACTGCACTATAGGTACAGTCGTTTGAAGTCTCATAGTTTAATAAATATGGTTTCGCAGCTAACGATGTAGATTGTTGATACAGTACCTACAACAATCATGACTCTTTGGCATTTACTCTATCTGTGTACTTAATTCAAGGCTTGAAGTTGCACAAGTAAATTGACTGCGAGGAACATAACTAAATGAAGCTTTATAGCACAGTTAATGCACTAAAGTTGTGAAATATTTAGTTAAGTGCTTTTTAACTTTGGTTTAGTTTGTGTTAAACTCACAAACTCGTATTGTTGCGCAGTCTTTAGAAGCCAATTAACCTGTTTTGATAGGAGTCACAACTGTTCTGCCTCATCTTCTTTTAACCGCCTCTGTGGTCTAGTGGTTAGCACACCTGTCTCAGACCCAGAGGTCCCGGGTTCGATTCCCAGTGGGGGCAAAATTTTGTGCTCGGTTTGGTTGGTGGTAGGGCTTCTTTTAAGTCCGTCTGGCTAGCTACCATCATCTTATCTAAGTCTGTCGCCATAACAACAATGTTACCAGCATTGTTGTGTTCCGGCAGTAAGAGGTAAGATAGCCAGTTCCTCGGTGGTAGAGGATTCCGGGTTAAGCTCGCTTCCACCTTCGGCCTTATCATCACTTACCATCAGGTGAGATTCAGGCCAAGAGATTCCATGTTGTGGTTAAAAAAAAAATCTTCTGCCCTGCCTTTTCCCAACTATGTTGGGGTCGGCTTCCAATGTAACCCGATGCAGCTGAATACCAGTATTTTACATGGAGCGACTGCCTATCTGATCTCCACAGCCTAGTTACTGAGCTTACATATTATAAGTAATATCCTGCCGTAAAAACTGGCTGTTTTCTTCTTTCTGAGGATATCTTGGACAGTACTGACGTTGGTGAAGGAAAACATCATGATCAACCTGGACTTAATAGTTAATATAAGTCTGATATCGCCAACTCGTCTTGAGCAAGCGTGATGATTAATGATCGTGCCTTCTCTGTACGAGACGAGGCTCTTGCCCAGCAGTGGGACTATAATGGGCTGGTATTTCAGACCAGGTAGGTCAGACTTTCCATCTTCTGACTACTCATAACGACTGTTATGTTCATGTATGTATTATGTTATTGTGGCCTCGCATAGTGTCACCCTGTGTAAAATGTATACATTCATAAAATAATCCGTAATTTGTATGGTGTATATAATAAAGAGTATTCTACACAAAATGTGTACGCTATAAGTCATTTGATTCAATAGCCACCAGCCCAATAATATTATTATTTATCGCAATCCTCCATGAATTGCAAAACCAATTGCATTTCAATTAATCTCATCATCAGTTATTAATGGTCCAATACAGATGCATTCAATTTATGTTTTGTTAAATCGGTGACATTCCGTGGTTTACGATGTCAGAGGTCTGGGATATGTGTTTAACCCACAATTTAGCATTTTATCGGTTTTACATACTTTAAATGGGAACATTCGTTTGATGAAAAAGTACGACTTCATTTTTAACTCATTTTACATTAGATAGGTTTTATTTTTTTACTTTGTTTTTTACTAAATCAGTTAATTAATTCAGGCGTGACTTGGCGGAAATCCATTATAAAAAACTATAGACGTAGATACATTTAGTAACCTATTCTGCTTAACTATTCCTAAAGAGTCATAAAAAACCCTGTAAGCGCGCTCGGCGTGGCATCACGTCGTATTCGTGTTCGCGACAAGTCAATCATCATCCTGAGGATGCCCCGTTGAGAGGTGAAACACGTGTCGATTTCTTACAAGTTATATCTACGTCTATTGTAGTAACTAAATCTTTATTTTTTTCGGTTCTGAATCGGTATTAACGATAATATATGTTTTGTTTTAAGGGGTATACCGTCTAGTAGGCGAATATTAGATGAAACCCTTCGGAGATGGACACTGATTATCTTCAATGGAAAACAAGAAGAACTTGGATCGTTTCTATGAGCTTCGCTTCAATCAATCATTGAGTAGTAAATATGGGTACTAGGAATTTTATAATAATAACTTACACGTTCTATAAACTCGGGGTTAGCCGTGTAGCCATAGCCGATGAAGATCATTGAATGTAGACCTAGAATCATCACCATTGTGTAGAATCTGAAACAAAACACAATCTTCATAACCTTTAGCAAAATCGTAGGAAGTATACACATTAGGTTACATTAAATTCGCTAGCGTAACTCTGTAGAGGTGATACTGTTATCTAAACATGGTAGAACAAAAAAGGAATTAATTTGATTATGTTTTTTTTTGGGGGTCATCAACCTCCGATAGTGTGCATTTAAAAGTAAACTTCAGAAAACTGTTACTATGGGGCCAACCCTGAAAACGCAAAAAAAACTGTCGCTTCATTCTTACACTTATTTTCACCTAACTCGACAAAATCTATGGAGTAACTGATTGGTTGTCCCCATAGTAAGTTGGTAAATCAAATCAAATCAAAATATTTTATTTCACAGAAACCTACATGGGCACTTATGAAACGTCAGAAGCTAGGTGAACGGTTCAAATTGGTCGTTTCCTATGAAGAAGAGTCGGCAAGAAACTCCACGGTTACTCTTTTAAAAATAAATGGGTTTTACAATGTTTTCAAAAATTACCAGTTTGAATAGGTATGAGAGGACAGTGAAATAAGTAAGTACATTGACCCATTAAGAGGTTTTTAGTTATTCCAATAACTGTTTGCATAAAATGGGGCTAAAAAAACAACGTGACTTATGGGAAGCTGAAAACCTGTAAGCAATACTGGAGTGGTGTTATGTTCCAGAAGAAAAGATCATTTTTAGGGTTCCGTAGTTAACAAGGAACCCTTATAGTTTCGCCATGTCCGTCTGTCTGTTAATAACAAAATTGCAAAATAATTGCTTAATAACCCTAAATAAACTATTAAAAGGTTACTGTAAAATTCAAAAATATTGTTTTTGTGACACTCTGCGATCAGTTTTAAGTTACAAAAAAGTTTATATTTTTGGGTCATAAAAATATAAACTTTAGGGCGGATTCGATCAAACAGGAATACATTTATCCGTGAAATAAGTAAATTTTGAATTTTTGACAGTTTCTCCATAAAAAATACAATAGACGTAGATATATTTAGTAAACTATTCCGCTTTACTATTCTTAAAGAGTCTTAAAAAACCCTCTAAGAAATCGACACGTGTTTCACCTGTCAACGAGGCATCCTCAGGATGGTGATTGACTTGTCGCGACCCCGTACACGACGTGTTAACACGCCGAGCGCTGGTCTTTGTTTTTATGAATAGTAAAGCGGAATAGTTTACTAAATATATCTACGTCTATTGTATTTTATAATGGATTTCCGCCAAGTCACGCCTGAATCAATTAACTAGTTTCTCCATACGAAAACTATTAGACTAAATCTTATTCCGCGAATAAAATGTATCCCTGTTTGGTCGAATCAGTCAAACTCATAAGACCCATTGCCAGGAACTGCAGACCTAATTTGCAATAACTTAAGCATTTTTCCAGTAGAGTGGCGCGCTTGGTAAGCCACGTATAACGTGCAGTACTTTCCTACCTACCGTGCTGCCATATAACAGATAGGTACAGAAGCCCAGGGGCCTAAGTCTACTAATTTATAAACGTTACAATGGTCTCTCAATGGTAAGTTTTTGACAGTTTTTGTATAGCAAATCTGTCAAAAACTCACCATTGAGAGACCATTGGAACGTTTATAAATTAGTAGACTTAGCCCCAGGTCCATACAACTAGGGAAAACTGACGCACGCACACATAGATCGTACGTACGGCAATTTCAAACTGTTCCATAGAAATGCCGGTCGCGAGTGCACAAGCACTCGCTGTACGTGAAGCGTGTCTATGTATGTGTACGTGCGTTTTCACTGTTGGAAGGATTAGACCTTCTGTACTTATTTCTCGCACTATGTACCTACCACCGTATCGAGGATGCATCGAATACTGACGGCTAACCGCAATCACTGCAGCGCAATTACGATTTTACATCAGGCTTGTCAAAAGTTGATTAGGTACCTATTTCATTCCCATAAAGCACTCAGGAAAGTTTTAGCATACTAGCATTGTTGAAGCCACAGGTTGAAACTATTGTGTATACAACAGTTTTGTAACTATCCTAGCAGTTCCACTGTAGATCTGTGCAAGAACTTCTTATGCTGAGAAGGCACAAGCATTGATCACGTCACTTCTTCCCTGCGAGTTAGGTGATCAATTAACGTTTAGGGGTGTGAGGAACAAGGCTTAAAGTTCACTCATCCACTATTGAAAAGGGAGGATCCTCCGACCAGACGGGTGTCGTGTCTGGCGGGTAACTGACCAACGATTGATGTCGGATAGTCTTTTAGATTGATCGCGCGGTAAACTCTAATAGCGCGATGCAGGATTTGTGTGACGTCAGGTCTTTGATACGTAGTTCGCATGTAACGTTGTAGATGCCACCACAAACGTGTCTTGTCTCTTGTAGATGATTTCAGACGAAAGTTGGAAGATTTCATCACGATGTTTTTTATACCTGTTATTCTATTTCCAAGATGAGCTTAGAATATTAGTGCCTGAATATTATGCCATCTTTTCGACTACATCAGAATATTTCTCGTAATTTAAAACATTCCGAATCTCGTCGCAATCTCAACACAGCGACAATAAATGTCAAAAAGTTGTTAGAAATGTATGAAAATTTGAGTTATTTTTGACATATTGAAACTGAAATTAGACTGCCAAAGTCCTTAAAAATACGGTAATTACCCCTGTTGAAATGGAACGCAACCTCATAAGCAGCCAATAGCCAATTATCCGTCAATGGCGGCTGCTGTCATATATTGTGTGTGCCTTTCAGTATGTATTGTTTCAATATACTTTATTAACTCCAAGTTCCATGTGCATTATTTACAATACACAATCAGTTAGTTTTCTACAATGCCTCAAGATATAAGGCCATGTGTTTGACGACGCCAACGAGAAAGCGACTAGATAATAATAGTAATCGTTTGACGCAGTGACAACGGCTATCAAAGACAGTACTCGCTTAGCGCCGCTCACTTGGCGGGCAAAACATTCGCTGAGAGACTCACGCTTGGTACATGATATGTACCTACATAGGTACCTGAGTAGATCAGCGAGTAATCGCTCGTCGCCATCGCGCACTCGCAGGTCGTTACTCGTTTTTAGTTGCTAGCTCTACTCTCTTCTCGTTAATCGCCAAAGGTGGGACAGGTGTCATAATAGGTTATAGCGTTTAATAAAGCAATATGTCTATAATACCTAATGTTTTATTGTACATTAAAACCCCACTATATCTCATCGAAAACCACTAACCGCAGTCATAATGGCTGCACCGCAATTTATGACGGTTTTAATCGCCGGGGAATACTCGTCAATATCTCTTGCACGACTTTAATCAAGGATGAGGCTGAAGTCTGATTGATACGAGATACATGCCTAGTAAAATCTAGGCTAAAGAGTAAGTCCTCGGCAAATGGAAATGAACCTATAATTATGGCTAGATTATAACACTTTCATATTGCATAGAAATAGGTACTGTAGCGCTAAAGCTGAGCATGAGGTCCAGGGTTCGGTTTCTAAGTGGGCTTTCGATTACTTAGGAATTTCTTAGTACCAGCCCGGAGACTGGGTTTGTACCCGGTTGATGGCGAGGCTGGGGGCAGCCTGGGCCCTATTACCTGGGACTAACATAACTTGCGAAATGTGGGTGTACTAAAGGTACTGAACAGGAGTAGTTTTATGTTATAAGTGCGTGTTTTTGCTAGATTTAACGATGCGATTTAACTTAAAAAGGTGACCTGAAAAGTCTTTACACGAAGTGCGGAGATCCAGATGTTGTGACGCAACTCGTGAGGGACCTATGTCCAGCAGTGGGCTACGCTACGCTATGAATCAAGCACATAATAGAACGTTACATGACATCACGCCTATTCTCGAAGGGTTAGACAGAGGTTATAGTTCACCCACATTACCCCAGTTATGTTTAAATTCCATGAAATAAGGGGGCAAGCCTTTTGCCATCAACCGGGCACAAATCTTTATAGACGTCGGGCTTGCTACTGAGCAATTCCTGATCAAAAAATTAAATGACACTTTACTCGACCTGGGAATGGAACCCAAAATCTTTTGCTCAATAGCAGCGCTTCTGACCACTACACACACTTCTGAGCACAAATCTTCATCTGTTAAAATTATTATTAATTTGTTTTTGTTAGTGAAATCATCCTTATAATTCTTAGGTACCTCAACGCCTGGAAACACTTGAAGATTCCACCCTCAGCACTGCCACCATGCTTCAAAGCTTTCCAGTTCTTTTGTACGCAGAAAGCCAGCATGAATCTATTAGCTGAAACAAAAAACTAGTGATCATCTGTGATTCCTAATATCTCAATGACGTCAAAAATTGCCTAACTAATATCATAAATGTGAAAGAGAGCTTGTTTTATATTTTATTTATTTGTTCGTTTGTTGGTTTGTTACGCTTTTACGCTAAAACGGCTGAATGGATTTGGATGAAATTTGGCACATGGATAGACCATGGCCTAGGTTAGGAGAATACTTTTTATCCCGATAATCCCACGGGATCGAGACTTATGCGGGGGAAACCGCGGGGCGCAGCTAGTTCCAAAGAAATAGAAAAAAAAACTAGCTGAATTATTTTATTCATCGTAACAATTTTCCTTCAAAAATGTTTAAGGATATTGTTAAAAAAATATCTTACTGCGTCGCATCTGCCAGTTTTGGAAAAACCAAACGTAAATTGATTCTTATTATATTTTTTAGGTTACCACAGACACATTGACTTTAATCTTACTTATCGACTCTAAAAAATGTGGGTACCTCAAAGTACCTACTGGTACGTTAAAATTTTTTTTGTAGGAATATAATATTTGTAACAAACCGCGCTCGATGGGATTTCCCATCGGCAATAATGACAAACTTCCATTCAACCTTTTTTATTTTCGTTTTCATTTTTCATACAAAATAATTCGACAAAGTCACGATTATTTATGTAAAACACCCATAATTATGTGAAATATATATAAAAAAAAAACAAAAAAAATTGACAACGAATTGAAAATTTGATATTTACTTGTACTGTATCAATGAAACTTAGATAAACGCATCGAAAGTCTAGGGGTTGGTTATGTTATCTTAGAAACAATGTATTTTTCGAACACTTTTTGTATTATTTTTACTTATAGCATATTAATACATTACAGTTATGGGAAATAAAAAGGAACACGTTTGATATTATTATGTAGATTATTAAATTAAATCAGAATATTTATTTACCTTCTCCTTTCTCCACAGGCCACAAGAAGTAATACGCAGAGCATCCCAAGTTGACCAGCAGTAGTCCCAGCAATAGGACTCCGATGACGTAATCCAAGACATCAGGTGGTATGTAGTCATCTTGAGTCTTGCAATACCGAACTGATAGCGAATCAACCTGGTATAAAGAATCGAAATAATAATACAGGTTTTTATATATGTCGCAATAAAAAATAAACTGTTTTGTCTTGACAGATCTGCGTGTTTTTGTTTTATCTCTGTGTTAATTTTAATTTTGGCATAATGTTGTCTCGATGACGCGACATAAAATTATGCCAAAATTAAAATTCCGTTGCATAGATTATGTCGAGAAAAACTCTGTGACAGACGGACTAGAAAGGGTCCGTTTTTCCTTTTAATGTCGGAGCCCCAGGAATTTAATGACAAATACTGCTGCGTCAATCGTCAATAGAATATAATTCTTTTAATTTAATTTGCAACTAAACTGCGCCCTGCGGTTCATCATCATCTAATTATTTATATATCCTATTAATAAAAAAATCGGGCATAAATTATGCATAATTTTGTATTCATAAATAAATATCTGCCTTACTATGGATGAATATTTTATAACAGAATGGCAGCAAAAAAAGAGCTTTTATTGTTATAAATATCTGCTGCAATTTTAACACTTTAGCACCGTGAATGAAAGTTGTATTGTCCATTCATTTAATCAATTTATTCCATTGATTCTGGCAATTGTGAGTGCACTTCGCTTTTGACAATATTTTTATTAACTCTTTTAAAAGTTACGCTGTTTCGAATAAAGTAAAATAAATCATGAAACGAAACTCACCACTCTTTCTAGACATTTTAACAATATAATTAATATGCCAAATAACAATACAATTAATGTGCCAAATAATAATACAATTAATGTGCCAAATAAAAACATAAAAGTAACTAGTCCCTGCTTCGTACGCTTGACAAAACATCGAGATTTCTTAATTCTTATACTTAAAAGTCAAATATATCCAAAAGTTTAGACACTATAACTAGTCAAAGATTGGCAAAACCCATAGTTACCCCATAACTACTATTTAGTTTGTTATATCCTAATTTATCTAAGGCTAGGCGCAAACGAGCCAACGGCCACCCCGGTAGTTCTCATACGTTGTGTATGGATTCGTCGCATACGTGTGGCTGGTTGCTGCCACCAGCTACAGCAGAACCTAAGACCGTAGCGAGAGGTGACAGCCACCGGTGGTTGTGGCTCGTGTGTGCTTACCCTTAAACCTAACAAACTTGACATAAAGGTTAAAAATAATGAAAAACTCTTGTGAGAAACGAACACCTACGAGATTTACATTTACATTTAAGCGGTTATTGGCAGTGGTAAAAAAAATGTCAGCAGCAAGGCAGGACTGACTGCCTTCTTACTTGCAAGTATGAGTAAATTCCAATGAAAAAACATCATGGGAGGAATCCAATAAATTAGAAAAATAGTGGAAACGTTTTATGTTTCTAGTTTCGGCAATTATTGGTTTAAATTACGACTTGCATCTGTTGCTAATAGCGCTTAAACCAGTTTAAGAATTTAGCATTATAATTTATAGTTTTGGAAACCGCTTGGTAGTTCAGTTACTTTCCACGCGTATTACTAGCTGCTGCTCGCGTCATCACCCGCGTGGGCCCTAATTACTTTTCTAAAATAAAGCCTAGCCTATATTACTCCTGAAAACATCAGCTATCTGCCGGTAAAAATCCCGTCAAAATCGGTCCAGCCATTTCGGGGATTAGCCGGAAGAAACGGATAGACTGACAAAAAAAAACCTACCTACCAAATATACTTTCAAACGCATCTAGTAAAAAAAAACGTAATTTTTATTTATTTGTATGTATGTAGGTACAGTCAGTACTAAAGTAAAAGAAGATCTTTTTTTTTATCGTTATGTACAGTTTTATTTATATCTTATTAAAATGTGTATGTGTAAGTCCCATGTGCGAAACTCTGTCAATGCCATCAACCGGGCGTTGATGGCAATATGCTTGCCTCAGATCAAATCCAGATTCTTGGCTGAGAAATTCTGGAATGGGAAAACCCAGTAAAACTTTGCTCGACCTAGGAATTGAACCTGGGACCTCATGCGCACCAGTAGCGCTTGCGACCAACGAGTCATTTAAAATCTTACCTGTAATCCATACCCTCGATGTATGGAGGCATTCAGGCAGTTCTTCAAAGCTTCAGCAGTTGACTCCCCACCGTCTGCATGGCTGGTGTTCATGCCACAGTGCTGAGAGCCACATACTCCTCGATGCAGCTTTGAATGCTCGTAGTTCGTGTAGGAAAGCGAGGAGAAATTCTAGACAAAAAAAAAGGAAAATTTGTGATTGTCAAAGTTTTTTCTTGTAAGTACAGATAAACTGGTTCTGACAGAATTAACGACAAGACCATAATAAAAACATAGTTTTGTTAACAGTAATCCTCAGAATTGTATGATAGATATCCATTATTATGAATAATTTTTAATACGAGACCAACCACGAAATTGTGAAAAAAAGTATCATTTGTTCGATACAAATGTATCGAACAAATGATAATTTTTTTTCACAACTGGTCACATAAATCGACAAAATGTATAATATGACAGCTGATTTATACAGTAACAATAAAAAAGTTTTATATTATTCTCGAAATTGCTTATCCTAGGTAACAGTAAGCTTTACGTCACACTATAATAAAAAGGTTTACTTAAAGCACTGATTTCTAAAATGCCTAACCACTAAAATTGCTTGCTCTTTGCAGTAAATTGCAATCGAGCTTCAAATAAAATAGTACAGAAGGTCGATTCCTTACTTCCATACCACGAACGAAAACAAGCGCACGCACACATATATACCTACAACTGCCGGTCGCGAGTGCGTTTGCACTGGCTGTATGTGAAGCGTGTCTATGTGTGCGTGAGTTTTCGCTCGTTGTATGGACCCGACCTTCTGTAGCATTCTGTGCTTCAGTGACTGTGAAACTTTAAGGCTTTAAACAAATACCACAACACGTAGGCAACTAATTTGTTTGTTCGGGTCGCTTCCATTGCTCAGTGGGCTTGCAAACATTGCCTTGACACAGTATTTGTGTGTTCATATTTTATCTGTTTGCTCGATTTGCTTGTTGATAGCATGAATTATGACTTCACTTAGAATGCATTGCCTCGACATAAAAACAGTAGAGATTTTGTGATTACTCTTTGTTTTAGTCTGGATCTGCGCCCGGGTGATGGCAATAGGCTCGCCCCCTATTACATGGGACTTAAACTTAATTGGCGAATTATGGGTGTACTATGCGTAGGTACACCTCTGCTCTACCCTTCAAGGAAACAAGGCGTGATTTTATGTTATATGTGTCTTGGTTTTAGTGGTCATAATTCGTCCTGCCTGTGATACAAAATACAGCACGATTTGGAGGGGCAATAAAACCAAATACCTACATATATACGACAAGTATGTAAGCGTACATGCTTGCCGAAAATTACGCGACGGAAATTCTCCGTGCTCATGTTTTCAATGAAAATTATTCGTCCTGATGTGCCTTAATGTAATTACAAGCACGTAAACACGCCAAACTTTCTGTCGCGTAATTTCGCTATGTTTGTCGCTACACTCACCCGGGTAGTGTTTGTTTATCTTTTGATTGGGTGCTTTGGAATTAGACAAAAATTTACGTTATAATGTTAGATAAACTGCCAAACTATGTGAACGTAGTACTAACAGAACGATCCCCGTCGCCACCCCCCCCCACCCCGCCACGCGTGCTCAAAAAAACAAAAAAAAAGAATGGATAAAGAATGTCTGAGATGGCTCGTTCTACCTAACAAGGGGTGGTGAGGAATTTTGTTTGTACATTACTCAATAGCTTTCTAAGAACAATCGGAAATGGCACAAATCCTTTTGATTTTTACGGCGAATTTCACCAAAGAAACTGAACATGTCCAGCACCGACAGGTATTGAACGCAGTTTAGATTACCGCGTTCAATAGCTGTCAGTGTCTCAGTATCATCATTGGTGGAGTTTCTTGCCGGCTCTTCTCCATAGAAAACGACCAATTGGAACCGTGCACCTAGCTTCTGACGTTTCACAAGTGCCCATGTAGGTTTATGTGAAATAAAATATTTTGATTTTGTTGTGTAACTGACAGCTATTGAACGTGGTCAAGAAGTGCTGATCGCGTCTAGTTGCATTGGTGATCGCCCTTAGAACATTCAAGGGGACTCCTTTTTAAACATACCTTAATAAACTGATACAGCGGCGTATCATCTTCCAGAAGCACCAGGTCTACAATGCAGTAGACGGCGTCAGGGTTCTTCAGACACAGGTCGAAGTCATCCAGATCTGACAGTGCGGGCATAGAGTGGTAGTCCAATATCGACTCCGGTGGCTCATCTGGTAAGAAAAAATTATAATAGGTTAATATTTTAATAACCAAAATTAAACTATTGTATAGTCTGTTCCAAAAGCATCTAACGAAAATGTAAACAAAAGGATCAGAAAACTTCACCGAAGATGTCAGTTTGTAGTGACACTTACGAATAGAGTGCTTTGATTTATTTATTTGAATAGTAAAACCCGAACTTCTAATTCGAATCCACCTAAAAGATGTTTTTATTTGACAATTGAGATTAATTCAAACAAAACCTTCTGTATCAGATTAACATATTATTAATGTGTTACAAATTCCCTTGCGTCAGAACTCGACCTGAACAGGGTGTGTTTACACATTCAACTGATATTTTTGGCACCGACATAACAGGTTATAGGCCCCTAAGACTCATTAAAACGATTTGTGATAAATTGCGATCCGGCAAAAAAATACGATTGTTCCAGCGCACAGCGGGCCAAAACAAAGTGACATTCTATTTATTAGCTTTAATATGATGGAAACTCAAAAATTAGGGGACTAACAATACTAACATAGCTATAAAATCCCGTTGAAAGTCGATGTTAAAATACGAAACGCTTTGGAAGCGATTGTCATATGTCTACGACGCTCAAGTGTGGATAAATCACGTGGGGTCGTGTCAAAAACGCCTCTCGTAATCAAGGCGTTCATTGCGAACTGGACCAATTGCGAACTGGACCAATTGCGGACTGGACCAATTGCGAACTGGACCACTTGCGAACTGGACCAATTGAGAATTAGACAGTTGGTCATTTTGCGAATTGGACATAATGCGCCCAAAGGAAAATGTTAATACTTCACGTAGTTTTAAAAGGTTATTAGAGGAGATCTAAAACATGTTATATTATAGGTATTCCTCTAAATGGTTGCCCCGAGGCCGAGATACATACAATTTCTTCAAGTATTTGTAATCCACATTGTAGTTTATATTTTTAATAGATTTATGTAAGCACTGTAATACACAAGTGTCAGGTAGCTGTCACTAATTTCAACTGTCAGTCATCCCGAAAGGCGGCAGGGCAGAGGTGAAGCGTAGGTACCAAAAACTGACTGAGATTTAGATGTGATGGTGAGTCTGTGAGTAAAAGTGATAATAGCCCTGCTATAGAAATAAGCAGACATTATCATCATCATCCACAGTCCGACTTCAACCACTGCTGAGGCATCATTATCCACATATTTAACAAAAAAATACTGCTAGTCTATATATATATAAAAATGAAACCCGTTTTCCGTTGTCACGACATAACATGAAAACGGCTGGACCAAAGGTAGGGTAGGTAGGGTAGGTAGGGTAGGTAGGGTAGGTAGGGTAGGTAGGGTAGGTAGGGTAGGTAGGGTAGGTAGGGTAGGTAGGGTAGGTAGGGTAGGTAGGGTAGGTAGGGTAGGTAGGGTAGGTAGGGTAGGTAGGGTAGGTAGGGTAGGTAGGTAGGTACGCCGTAGAAAAGTACTTAGTGCTACCCGTGCGAAGCCGGGGCGGGCAGCTAGTTTTCAATATAAATATCAAAGCTATTTCGCATTTCAATGGAGTAACTGTACCCCAATGGAAGCAATCATTTTAAAACTATTTTTCAGTTTCATAAACCTAAAAATGTACTCGCCATTACAAATCTTTATACGAGCCATTTCTGATATTTTAGGAAAAATATCTTCAATATACTTTTCAATGTGTGTATTTGAAACTACGTTGCTTAGAAATTATTCTTACCGCATTTTGGTACAGAAGCCGCGCCGTCAGATATATTGCAGTAGTTTTCGAGCAAATTAAATTTATTTATTTCTTTCTTTGGTGAGTTGTGTGTATAGAAATTATTGACCAGCATCTGCTCAGATATTAATGAAGTAATGAATGTTCAGATATTAATGGTAACCTCTAGTGTATGGAACTTATTGACATTTTAAATTGTTCAGAAGTATTTGGTCACCTTGTCTGCTACAATATATATCTGACGGCGACTGTACATGCATTTTTTTGCATTTGTTTTTGATGTCCCAATGTTGTTTGATGGTTTTTGGCTTTTAGACTTGCTGGGTTTTTTGACTATGTTTTCCTCCTCCAGTTTAAGAGCAAACCTTCAACCCTTGAATACTAATTTTATTTTATCATCGCTTTAATGATCGCCTGGGAGGCTATTGTATAAATAAATCGAAATTTAGTTTTAAACTTTTACTTTAAGGGATTTATTTGCGACGATTAGGAATAGAACTTAATAGTAGGTATGACAATAAAATTGAAATTTCAATGATAATCATCGTAGGTACAATACAAAGAACTTGCTGTATGCTTAGGCAGCGTTCGGAATGTGTTGAAATCCCTCAGAATGCCTCGGCATCCCTCGGGATGCTTCGACAGCCTTACGTTATGACTGTTATGAAAAGAAGCACTAGCGTGATGTCTGGTCGGTATGCTTCGGCATGCCTAAGGACGTCGCGGCATGCCAAAAGATACTTCGGCATCACGGTTGCCGTCAGTGTACGCTTTCAGGGGCGCAGACCCTAACACATTGCGGATTACCCTGAGTTGGAACGAACGTACAACCCGATGCGGCCCCACAAATTCAAATTAAAAACAAAAAATCGACTACCGGCGGCCCCTCAGGCGACGATTAGTATTCTAGAGTTAATACTTGTTTTTGGCAATAAAATTTAGGTATGAATAAACTTTGAAATAATATGATGGCGGCTACATAATAAAAGGCATCGCTGAGTATCGTATCCAGTATAAAATCGAGAGCCGACAGTCGCTAGCAAACAAACTAGTTTAAACAAGGAAAGATCAACTCAGAATTAATTTAAACGATTTTCATGTGAACATCTTGTGATAATTTTGTGGAATATTGTGTTAACAGTGCAACGTCGGCGAATCCTGGACTCCAAAATGTTTAAAACACTATGTGTCCTTCTGCTGGTGGCAGGAGCTTGCTGCGGTGATAAATTAGATGAAGTGCTGGATGAGGTGTTCGGGCCTCCTTCGGCCATTCAAGCTCAGGACAAAATTCCGGCTCCCACGGCGCAATCAACAGGGACTAATAAAGAAACCTCTGAAGCTGACAAGGCATGCACCCTACCTGATGGCCAGAAAGGACAATGCGTTAGTTACTACCTCTGTGAGTCCAAAAATGATGAAGTAGGAATAATAGACATCAGTTTCGGTGGCAGTAATTCTTGCCCTGCGTACATCGACGTCTGCTGTCCACCATCTAAGAAGATTTCTCGTGAATAGCTTGGTAAACATGATCTAACCTGTACCTTCGCAACTTCTAAAGGAACCCCTATAAAAATATGTTCTTGCAATTTTTTTTCTTCTAGCACTGTAATGGTCTGTTGTCTAGCTTAAAACTATAATAATAAAACCGATAATATGGTATAATCTTATAATACTGATGTTTCAAAAATATACTTTCGTTACCTATCTGTTTTTTTGTTTTATGTTTGATTTTTTGCCTTTAAGAAAAACCCTACGGTATAGCCCACAGAATTAGCATGGTGTAGTGTAATAATTTCAGTAATATTTTTCGTGAAACCGGTGACCGTTAACGTTAGTCTTTTTTTTTTTGGTACACCAACATTACAGCAGTATGTACAAAAAATTAAAACAGAACAATAACAAAATAAAAGTACTGATATATATGCCTAATATAGGTATTCAGCATTCACCACAAAACAATATCGTAATAAACTGAAAAAAATACAATTAGTAAACAAAATTCAAAATAAAGGCAATACGAAAAAAAATATGTAGGTATAAAATGTTACATAATTATACTTAATATTATTTACAACCGCATAATATTTAGTATCACCACATTTTACAAATAGGCATTCAGAAATGAGGAGGAGCTTGTGGCTAAGTAATAACAGCCGCAAAGGTCGATCCATCAGGTTAAGCTGGACGTAATACAGGGCGATCCCATTACTGCGGGCACAATTCCAGACATTTGTGAATAGAAAACCCTATCATGACACTTTACCCGTGTGGGGAATTGAACAAAAGATCCCACGATCAACAGTCGCCCTTGCAACCAATAGATCAACGAGGCAATCAGTAAAAAATAAAGTACAAAATAAAGTAAAAAATAATGGACCAAGTGCATGGTGGAACACGCACATCGAAAGAAAGAAAGAAATACAAACGTACCTACATACTTAATTATCTTTGTGGCCGATGTAAATTTTATTAATACTGTCCATGCGTAAATAGCATGCACAATATTGGTTATATCGGAAAAAAAAAACGATGAAAAACAAAGTTGAAACAAAGTTATTTCTGCGGTTGTAACTGAGAACATTCATATATAATATCAAAAACGACAAAGTCCTCTACATAATAATGTCGTAATCTTTTTAAATAAGGAATCCAACATTTTGTGCAATTGATGTTTTTTTCACCCCTCGGTTACTCCCCTGACGCTGTTTTCCTCGACCAGTTTAATCGGTTGAAGGACACTGCATGAGGCTCAATAGAAGTGTAATTGTTATTACGGGCATCCTTTTACTAAACTCGTTTTTTGTAATACTATATTTATTATGTAAAAATATAAGGCATCACTGAGTCGTAGCCAGTATATAAGAGAGCCGACAGTCACTAGCAAATAAACTAGTTAAAACAAGGAAAGATCATCTCCGAATGAATATATTATAACGATTTTCTTGTGATCGTTTTGTGAAATATTGCGTAAAAACAGTGCAAATACGGGGCTTTAAAATGTTTAAAACACTATATATCCTTCTGCTGGTGGCAGGAGCTTACTGCGATGATGAATTAGAGGAAGTGCTTGATAAGTTCTTCGGGCATACACAGGTTACTCAAGCCCAGGACAAAATTCAGGCTTCCAAAGTGCAATCAATCAGGTTTTATAGAGAAACCTCTGAAGATGACACGGAACCTGAAGATTACACAGAATATGAAGAAGTTTGGGGCAGGGAATGTGCGCTAGTTAGTGGTCCGCCGAGAAAATGTGTTCGCTTCTTTCGCTGCAATACCTTAAAAAAACCCAGTCGGTGTATGCGATGAGTATTTAGACGAGTGTTGTCTGGTATCCGACACGATTTCTTTAGAAGAAGCTAAAAAACATGGACAGAAGTGGCACCGCAGCTGATGACATAAATTCAATGTTTTACAAGATCTTTGGACAACGGACATTTAAAACAACGACAAGACCCAAGATTGTACTGGGCCAGCAACAAGGATTATTAGAGAAACTTTCGATCTCTACTCTACAATATCAAAGTACCAAAGCTCTACAGGGTTACTCTCAGGGCTGTACTCTCTAAATTTATCTTATGCTCTCCGGGCATACAGCCCAAACCTTCAAATACATCAATAGCATATTTTCTCATAATTGCGTTTTTAATCTCCCTATCGTAACCTGTAGGTACTCACATTTAATTACTAACTTTACGAGATTTAATTGTTCAGACGAATACTTGCCAACAATTGATGTAGAAGGCACATCCGCAATAATGAATTCTGTGATATAGTATGTCTGCCCTGTCTGATGTAATTTTAAGTTACATTTGCCGATTATTTTAATATCACCGCTTGAATAATCACTAAACTAGATGGTTACAAATCCTTTCTGCCCAACTTTTACATTATTTTAAATTGCCACTGGAGTAGTTTGTTAATGTTTCATCTACAAGGTAAGTGGTGGGTATTATTATATTATTCTAGTGTCATTAAATTATATTTCACATTCATTAATCATCAAGGGTACCGATCAATCATAATGTACATTATTAAAACTGTAAATTACCTGACATTCTTCATTGTCCCCGTGCATTTCGTATATGTTGTACAAACGAGATAAAAGTAATTTAACTTATTGCAACTTCAACATCTCGTCCATACGCTGGACGTTGCACACGTTGTCTGTGCTCTAAACAACACATTGCACAACACTGCACATCACGATTCCCAGCTTGCGTTCTAGCTGATGCTGGTCTGGCTGGCGGCGCCAGCGACGGCGCCTCGATCCCATTATTTAATGGATGCTGTATTGCCACCGCCACCGTTATTTAATTTCAAAATTACAGTGTCGGTGGCAACATAGAATCCATAGTGTCCACGCGTTTGCAAATTGACATCTTTCTGTTTATGTTACTTGCACTCGGTAGACTAACACTGACGAAATACTAAATTATTTGTTCTTATTTTAAAACCGGCTGGGTTATGTTGAGTAGGTACGTGAGTAAAGGATTCGGCGATCAAAAAGGACGTTCAGATTGAGACTGGTTTGTTGGTTTTCGACTTAAGGGTCCCCGAAACGATCGATTACAATAAAAATTGACGATTGTAATTTATCGTTTCGGGGACCCTTTACGTCTCTCTGATCACAATGTACCCTTATACAGTCACTTATTATATTATACCAATCTACCTAAAGTAACCAGCTATTATTGTTTTATTCCTTCATCGTTTTTCTCACGACATGCACCTTTATCATCTTTCACTTTCGGGCTTCTCTCTTATATGCAGCTATCAACACTAAAGCATAGGCTCTTCTAGATCCCCAATATGATTGGGATTGGGCCAAAATCTACCTACTGCGCGGGCCTAGTGTAGGTTGCCACATGATTTATCCCATAGCACGTGAGACGTCATAGTTGGTTTTTAGTTTATATTTTTTTTAAATTGACAATACTTTCCTCCACCAGTTTCTCTAATATAGGTAGGTACTGGTTTTTTGTTATAACATTATGAATAAAAACTTGAGTAATAATATGAAGATGGCGGCTACATTACAAAAGGCAGCGCTGAGTTGTGTCCAGTAAAGTGCTACGTAGACAAATCCTGGACTTTAAAATGTTTAAAACACTGCATCTTTCTGCTGGTGACAGGAGCTTACTCCGATGATGGATTAGATGAAGTGCTGGATAAGGTCTTCGGGCTATCTTCGACCATTCGAGCCCAGGACAAAATTCAGGGTTCCACGGCGCAATCACTCGGGACTAATAAAGAAACCTCTGAAGGTGGCAAGGCATGCGCGCAATTTGATGATCAGGAGAACAAATGTGCCTACTACCTCTGCAAATCCGATGAAGAGACAAATAAAAATCCACCCGCTGTTTGCTCTGCTTACCTGGAAACCTGCTGTAGGGTATCCGATACGATTTCTCGAGAAGAACTTAACAAAACGTTAGCTAACCTGCTCGATCCTAACCAGTAGGTAACTAGGTACCATTGTCGAAAATTCTGAAGGAATCTTTATAGAAATATATTTTTGCCATATTTTACTTCAATCTCAGTCAGTAAAATACTATATAAACCATAATAATTATACAATGTATAAACAAGAAATGATAATAAAAGGTCAACAAGTAGCGAACAACAACATAGCTTGGGCAAATCCAGTTTGCATCGTGAGCCGACTCCCGCGCAAGACGGACTTATACCAGGAAAATAAGTTAATAAATAATAACCGTCTACTAGAGAACATTTATTGTGATCGTTTTGTGATATAGTAGTGCAACGTTTGAATTTGAACACACTTCGTAGGCGGTAAGATGTTCAAATTACTACCAATCCTGCTGCTAGTGGCAGGAGCTTATTGCGATGAGAATCTGGAAGCAGTGCTGTTTCAGGTTTTTGGACCGAAGGTCAATCAAGACCAGAACAAAATTCCAACTTCAACTGCACCGTCAACCAGTATAAATTCAGAACTGGAGGCGGTCTTTGGACCGACACACAAAGAAAAACAGGACAACCCAGAGGATTCAACTGTCGCGGCATCGAGCGGAACCCAAGCCAATGACTTAGATGCAATAATATACCAAGTCTTTGGATCGACAGCCACTCAAGACAAGGATCAAACTCAAGCTTCTTCTGGGCCATCAATCAGGACTAATAGAGAAACGTCGGAAGCTAACAAGGCTTGTACCCTACCTGATGGCCAGAAAGGAGAATGCATTGGTTATTACCTCTGTGAGCCCAAAAATGATGAAGTAATAGATGTCACTAGTAGTAATTCTTGCACTTCTTTCATTGACGTCTGCTGTCCAACATCTTGGAAGATTCCTCATGCCTAGCTCATACCTGATCTACCTTAACATAACCTGTACCGCCGCAATTTCTAAAGGAACCCCTATAAAAATATTATTATATTCTTGCTCATTTTTTTTCTTCTAACATTTTTAATACTTGTCCGACATAAAAATAAATGCATAATCTAATAAAACTGATGTTTCAAAAATATACAATCGATGTTTGTTTGTTTTATGTTCTTTTATTTTTTGCCTTTTAGAAAAACAAAACGGCATAGCCCACAGAATTGGCAATTCGGCATAATAATATTTTTTTCAAAAATAATTTATTTTAGAAAGAAAGAAAAGAAAGAAAGAAATTAAATTTATTTAGCACAGACAAAGGCACACAACAAAACATATTGTACTATAAGTAAAAGATATTAAAATAAAATAAAAATTTAAAAAAACAAGTTTTAGCACACAATGCGACCTGTCATGTGGGTGTATCACGAGACATAGAACGAATAATTACAAGTAGATTTTCACGTGTTCCGTCTATGTCTCTGGAAAAACCCAAACACTGCCCAAACCACAATCGAATCTTGAAAACCAAATTCAGCTGTAGCGCTAGCGACCATTAGACCAAATATTCACTTAGTTAAACATCTTTATCTATGCACACAAAGCATAAAACAAAAACACGACAGATTTTGATGCGGATTTCGCCATAAATTAACATAAACTTTTTCTTCTTTTTCTCGAATTGTCGTTACTTTCGTAAGAAAACTCAATGTTTTTATATGTCACCATTGTAACCGTGCAAGGGGCAGGTTGCCAGCATGTATACAAATTAAAACGAAAGGAGTCATGAGTCACCCGGTTGGAACAAAGTTCAAGACACTTGTCACGTAAGAAAAGTGTGCAGAATAAAAAAAACCGGCCAAGAGTGAGTCGGGCTGAACCAAACTACACTGAGCGGAACGGTCGGAACGAAACTGCAGTCTGTAGAACGGTCGCTTGTCTGCCGTAATTAGTCTATTGCGCGTGCTACCTACTAAGCTTTAAATCTAAATGACACAATGACAAAAAAATAATCTGAACTACACATACATAATACTAAATTTAAAAAAAATACAGGGTGCATTTTTTAGACGGGACAGCAAGGCCAGGTAACTTAACCGTTGGAGCTACAGGAAAACGGTCTTAGAACAATAATTATAAGACACAGGATCGATTGGCATCAAAAAAAGTTTTTGTGAAAAGTGCTTATTTTTTTGCAGACTGTAGTTTTTTTTCAAAATCTGTGAATGCTGATCAAAATATCTCAAAAAGTTAAGGATAGTCTCCTAAGACCATTTTCTTGTAGCGTCAACGGTTAATACAGGGTGGATTTTTGAGATGGGGCAGCAAGGGCAGCTACCGTCAATGTTCCGGCCACCCTGTAGGTCACAAGGCCTTCGTAAGTAAGCACCAATTTTTTTAGCAATTATAACAGTGTCATACACACGTTCCGCCGGTTATGTTTAATTGTAATAGGGGGCGAGCCAATCTACATCGCCACACGTAAACTATAAAGCACACTGACTTCATGCCAAATCCTACATCGTGCAAACAAAGTTTACCCTGCGACTAGCATATATGCAACGTCCCGACAACAATCGTCAGGCAGTAGCCCTCCAGTCACAACACCCGTTTGGTTGGAAAATCTTCCCTATTCTATGTAGGATGAGTAAACTTATACCCTGTTCATCATAGCTCTGTACTCACATCACAAGCAGAGAAATTCCTGATGGAAAAACCCAGCAAGAGCGATTGCACCCACTACCAAACAAGTCATTCAAGTCATGTATAAATTAATTATTTAAAAATAAAGATTTTTAATAATATAAGTTTTAACAGCATCGCTGATTCGCATCCAGTTTGTATTGAGACTTGACCTATGCACGTCGTCGAACGAATTAGTCTAACGAGGATAATAAGTTCCAAAAATACAAAAAACCGGCTACTAGACCACATTTTGTGATAGTTTTAGTATAATATTGTGTTAAAACAGTGCAAAGTTTTGATTTGAAGATTCTACCTGGATGTTAATATGTTGAAAACACTACCCATACTCCTGCTGGTGGCTTTGGTTCATTGCCAGAGTAATGAAGACCTTATTGCAATGCTGAGCCAGATTTACGGTCCTAATCAACCGGTTGTGGCAAATCAAGGCAAAACTCAGGGACGGAACCCAATAGTGCCTCCAATCCAACCTGGATCTTGGGACGAAATTCCTAATAATCGACCTCTTCAACGTCTGTCTAATACACAGGGTCGAAACCCAATAGTGCCTCAAATCCAACCTGGATCTTGGGACGAAATTCCTAATAATCGTCCTCTTCAACGTCTGTCTAATACGCAGGGTCGGAACCCCATCGTACCTCCAATTCAACCTGGATCTTGGGACGAAATTTCTCCTAATCGTCCTCTTCAACGTCTGTCTAAAACTCAAGGACGCAACCCAATCGTACCTCCAATTCAACCTGGATCAACTTGGGACGAAATTTCTCCTAATCGTCCTCTTCAACGTCTATCTAAACCAGGTCAGCGCGAGGGATGCGGCTGGGCCAACCCAAATGGTGTCGACATGCAAAACCCGAGTACTAACGACGAAAATGCGAAATTTGGTGAGATTCCTTGGATGGTAGCTATACTCAGAGTTGAGCCATTAGATGATCGACCAAACGGCAACAGAATCATGATATACGTTGGAGGAGGTTCCCTTATCCATCCAAGCGTGGTGTTAACTGTAGCGCACTATGTCACCAGTGGCAAAACTTTAAAGGTCAGGGCAGGAGAATGGGACACACAGCGAACCACAGAAATCTATCCGTTCCAAGAAAGGGACGTAACTGCAATTGAGACCCATAAGGATTTTATTGAAAAAAACTCCTTCTATGATATCGCAGTCCTCTTCCTAGATAAACCAATGGAATTAGCTCCTAATGTAGAAGTGGCCTGTTTACCACCCGCTCGTATTCTTCAAAGAGATAACACCCGGTGTATAGCTACCGGTTGGGGAAAGGACAAATTCAACAGAGAAGGACGATACCAAGTTATTCTGAAGAAGATTGAGTTGCCTGTGGTAAGACGCGATGACTGTCAGGCAGCTCTTCGGAGAACACGTCTTGGCAAGCATTTTCAACTACATTCTTCTTTCATGTGTGCTGGAGGAGAACTTGGCAAGGATACTTGTAGAGGAGACGGCGGTGCACCCCTATCTTGTCCTATTGATGGCGAACAGGATCGTTATGTTCAAAGCGGTATCGTTGCTTGGGGCGTCGGCTGTGGGGATGATGGGACTCCTGGCGTGTACGTTGATGTGTCCGTTTTAAGAGATTGGATCGATGACAAGGTTGCTGGAAAAGGTTATGACCCTAGGACTTATAGTTATTAAGTGAGGTGTTTAATATTGGTTAATATGGTTGTGATGAGGACATTTCGTAAAGAATTTTTGGTTGAGCTATTTGCTAAATAAAATTATTATCTTAGTTGTATAATAATTTAATATTGTATATTAGAATTACCTGTAAACAGTCTAATGCATTTGATGAAATAAATATTAAGATTATCTTAGCAATTTTACACATAAAATAATGTTTGTATGCATTAAAACCAATAAATAAATGCATATTTACCAGAAAGACCAGCTGGTTACCAGTTTGTTTTTTATGAAGGTTAGTGATTCGCGTAAAGGTTAATTAAATAAAAATCTAAAATAGGTAGCTAGAATTGCATTGAGACTCAAACATTTGTGACATTCAAAATGCTAATTATTTCAATTTTCCTTGTATATTAGATGCCCAAACTCATCTCAAATAAATAAAAAATGTTTTAAACGTGTTTTTATTAAAAATGTGTTATTATCATGCAAAACCCGGATAACCCTCTGCCTGATCCGGAAATAGAAGGACCTAAACAAGCGGCAATCGCTTTCAAAGCGTTTCGTATTTCTAAAATTTCTTTTAACGGGATTGCCATATGGTTTTCTGTAGCTTAGGTCTATGTCCATCCAATACATTTTGACTTTTTTATCACCGTCATCGCAAGTGGAATGTCACTATGTCTAGGTCCAAAGATAAAGGCTATGCAATAAAACTTGCAACTCTTTGACCAACAGAAAACGTATCAGAAGTAAGTTTACCTATATTTAGGAAGTAAGGCGTCCTACACTGACAGTAGTTCGGGTCGGCAAGATTTGTCAGAGCCGGGAGGCAAAATCGAGTCTAATATCTCTCGTGATAACGTAAATTGTGCCGAGCCGATCCGAACATGATTCAGCGAGGGTATTAGCATAACGGAGTTTGCCGATCGGCACGAACCGAATGTAAACCGAATATGTGTAGTAGGTAATTGCGTCAGGTCTGCTTTGTTAATCAACAAATACAGCCGAATTGAACCCGAACAAGTGTAGCACTCCTGACTAAACAAATATTTTGCGTAAAAAATAATACACTTGATTGCCAAACTATACAATTTATTACGAAGGCAAGAGCCCGCATGTTCAACATAGAAAATTGTTACCAGCATTTATTTATTAAAACATTAAGCCGATTATGACAAAACTGTTGACATAGTAAAATATTTAAAAAAATGTAAAGACCTATTCTTTACATTATTTTCATCATGACGACATAATATAGTATGTAATGTCGTATGCCCCGAGGCTAATATTGTTATGTAATTATTATAGTAAATATTGACGAAATAATGTAAGCAGGTAAGTATTGTAAAATATAGTACAAGGCTGATATTCGTTTGTCATTGGTAGCAACCCATGTTTTCTGGAAGGATTACGTACAGATACAAGGTCAATACCATGTAACAAATCTATGAGTTATCGTAATATTTTTAAGCAGACAGAACTATTTTCACATGTACTTTCTCAGTTTTTCATGGACATGCTGACATCGGTGAAGGAAAAACATCGTGAGGAAACCTGGACTTAGAGTTAATAAAAGTTCGAAATCGCCAATCCGTCAGCAAGCAACTCCAAACATTTAATATGGACTGTTTCAATAGAGTCATTTTGATATCAACTCAATGCATAAGGTTGCTGTTTGTTTAAAAAATCAAAATGTTTTATTTCACATAAACCTACATGGGCACTTATGAAACGTCAGAAGCTAGGTGCACGGTTCCAATTGGTCGTTTCCTATGGAGAAGAGCCGGCAAGAAACTCCACGGTTACTCTTTTAAAAATAAATGGGTTTCACAAAGTTTTCAAAAATGTAAAGTTTGAACAGGTATGAGAGGACAGTGTAGGCCTGTCAACAAGATACGTAACAAAATAGAAAAAAGTCTGCAAATCTACAGTCTATTGACCCTACAACGTTCTTACATTCACAAAATAATATAAAGGAATCTATTTATAGGATAAATAAAATAAACCTATATAAACCAAATGATATGGATATCACTACAACTTTAACCAATCCGAATGAAAACTCTTTAATCTAAAAAAGCCTCTACTTTAAAGTTTATGTGGAAATATCATCAATTGGAAACAAGGATGTATGCAATGCTCAAGCGGAACTTATTATCGCAAACCGATCAACATCTGTTAACGGCTCGTACATACTGGCGCGATATCGCAGGCGCGACAGGCAGCGCTATCCTTGTCGCGCCAGTGTGTACGAGCCTTAAAGCGATTGTCGCTTTAAGGCTCGTACACACCCTACAAGATCTGAGCACATTATTCATTCAAAATACAGACTATTTTATTTCATTCTTGAGCATAATATATACAGATTCCATGCATTTTAAGCACATTTTGGGAATCACATTACTCGATTATGCAAATACCAATTCCATTTTCGGATCTGCATTAATTTATATATCTACGTATGTCGTAGGGAGATTTGATAATTCGAATTTTTGCGAAAACCCCTAGGGATATTGCGAAAAAACGGATAATTAGAAAATGGTGAAAACATTTCTCAACGTTTTGGGCGCTCCGACCGACCAATCACAGTTGTTTTTCACAATAGCTAACGTTTCGTTTCGCAATATTACTAGAGCGACTCATGTTTTGCAAAAACCCCATCTTTTTCCAGTAATATTGAGAAATGTTTTCACTATTATCCGTGTTTTCGCAATATCCCTAGGGTTGTTGCAAAAAATCGAATTATCAAATCTCCCTACGACATTTATATATAAACAAATGGCTTATCGTGGGCTCGTGGTTAAATAATAACAGCCGCACGGGTTGATCAAACGTTAAGCTACGCGTGCCGCGGTCGGTTCGAGGATGGGTTACCATTACATATCGAGACCCCTTCGTGCCTCTGAAAGCACGATAAGTCGTTGGTCCCGGCTTCATTCGTAGATATTAGACAGTCGTTACAAGTAGGTAGTCAGAAGTCCAAAAGTCTGACAACCAGTCTTACCAAGGGGTATCTCGTGTTACCCAGTAACTGGGTTGTGAAGGTCAGATAGGCAGTCGCACCATGTAAAATACTGGTATTCAGCTGCATCCGGTAAGACTGGAAACCGACCCAGTATAGCTGGGAAATGACTATCCAGATTGACTTGAATAGCTCATACACGCAAGGAAACGCCCCACACGTTTAATACCTACTTAACTATTGACTTGCAATTTCCTTTAATTATTAGTTTAGTGCTTTAATAATTATAATGCATTATACCTTAGTGCTAGAACATCCGTTAATTAGTATCTATCGACTTTCTTACAGCTAAGTAACTGCGTAATTACACAACACTGTTTTTAACGGATATCTAATTTTGACTAGTTTCGTAAAGGCTCCCACAAACATGCGCGATGCGACTTTAACAGTACAATTTCCACGGTAGAACAAGTACCGGTCTCACGTCACGCGACTACTCGCGCCAGTATGCACGAGCATTAATGTTTAGGATACCTTTTTTCTTAACCAAAACGACTTATTTGATCAGGAATAAGATTTAAAAATAAAGGTTTACTGTTTTAATAAATTGTTAGTGCACTAAAAATTTATCATTTGCATCAAAATGTTGTGATAATAGTTTTAATAGAAGCTAAAATAAAACTAAACCTTTGTGACATACATAAACTTACGTTTTCTTCCCATGGGGGTAAGCAGAAACCGTAGAAACATAACAGCTATGATCCTTACATACTCCTTGCTTCATTTACGGTCATACACCCTGGTCTTAACGCACGAAAACTGACTGTACATTTCACTTTTGTTATTTCAGTTATTTTACAGAATATAACAAAACACTACAAAACAATTTTATAACAAAAACTATGACAAAATTGGGTCACTTAGTAAATCTTAAAAATAAAGTAAATAGCCAACGACAATGACAGTGCTAAAAAAAGAAATGTCCAACGAAACACCTAGTTGCAAAGCACATTGATCAATACCTACTATTTTGATCTGTTGCACGAAATAGACAATAGTTAGCTGCTTTGATTATTTTTTTAATACTGTGTTCCATTGAGGAAACTATTTTTTTCTCGGTGCATCAATCTTCACATGTAATTATAACTTATATTATGCAAAATATACCTAGTAAGATTAAGAATAAAAAGTTTTTTTTTTTTGACAACAACTGGGAAGCTCTTAGCCTGAATATCACCTGATGGTAAGTGATGATCAGGCCGAAGTTGGAAGCGAACTTCACCCGGAATCCTCAACCACAGAGGAACTGGCTATCTTACCTCTAACTGCCGGAACACAACAATGCTGTTAACATTGTCGTTATGGCGACAGACTTAGATAAGATGGTGGTAGCTAGCCAGGCGGACTTAAAACAAGCCCTACCACCAACCAAACCGAGCAGAAAATTTTGCCCCCACTGGGAATCGAACCCGGGACCTCTGGGTCTGAGACAGGTGGTCTAACCACTAGACCACAGAGGCGGTTAAAATTAACTATGGAGTTTCTTCGGAGTTATTTGCGCCACTTCTTCTTCCCAGCGCAGGGCGTTTTGGGGGACTGTCTTATGTAATTTTAAACATTCGAATTAAAGTGCTGATTCTCAGCCTAGTTTGAATAAATGACTCTTGATTTTGACTGCATCATCGGTCTCGTAGTCGCAAGCACGACTGCTGAGCATGAGGTTCTGAGTTGGATTCCGGGTCGGGCAATGTGTTATTGGGTTTTTTCCACCTGTTTATCAGTAGCATCCCGGAGCCTAGATTCGTGCCCGGTTGATGGTAATAATTATGCTCGCCCCCTATTACATGGGACTTAACATAACTGGCGAATGAGGGTGCATCTCAGCCTAACCCTTCGGGGAGTACAAGCATTCATTCTGCCTAGCCTTTTCCCAGTCATGTTGGGGTCGGCTTCCAGTCTAACCGGATGGTGCTGAATACCAGTATTTTACATGGAGCGACTGCCTATCTGACCTCCACAACCCTGTAACTGGATAATACGATACCCCTTGGTAAGACTGGTTGTCAAAGTTTCGGGCTTCTGAAGACTCGTAACGACTGTCAAAGATCCACGAATGACAGCCGGGACCAACGGCTTAACGTGCTTTCCGAAGCACGGAGGAGTCTCGGTATATAAAGACGGTCACCCATCTCCAGACCAACCCCGGCAAGCGCAGCTTAACCTGATGGATCAACCCGTGCGGTTGTTATTACTTAGCCACGAGCTTCTCCAGGGGAGTCAAGCTTGATGTTATAATTTATCATTAACACTATGGTGACATAGCTTTAAACGCTAGGCGTAGGTAAGACTTGCTTGTCGATAAAAAAACACAATTGCTGGTCACACGTTAAAAGGAATGGCCACAATTCAATTGGTCACAATGGGTCGTATTGCTATTATTAAATCGAACAAAATATAACAATGGAACTATACACACATTGATTTAAATTATCGATAAGGCACAGAAATAGCTAATATAAAAATAGATGATGTTTTTAAAAAAAATGGGTCATTACCAAAAACGAAATGGTGAAAAAATCAATCATTAAAAAATATAAATCAACAATCTCAGGATTCCATTTTCAAATTCTTTTCCAAAACCCAAGACGATTATGTAGAAATGTTCGACCCTTGGTAGAAATTCATAGTATTCGATGTCATTACCGAAAGTAAAAAAACAAATGCAGTAGATACTTCGAAATTCGGCTTTTGAATAATAAATAGGTTGCTTACATGCCTACATTTTGTATGTACAAAGCCACTTCCTGACAATTTCATTACACTATAGCTATTGCAAAAAATCTAAGTAAAACAAACAAAAATAATTCACGATAATATAAACCTTCCGCAAGGAAAATATGACCTAATTTTCCATAACTTTTTTTTGCAGCTAAGTACAATTCCATATTTAATTCTGTGATGTCCCATCTTCAAAGTTAAAGCATTTAAACCCTTTGCAGGCACTTGTGAAGTGTCAAGGAGTCCGTCAGCTTGTTGTTCGATCCAAAACGTAGATCTATATGAATAGGAATGAGCAAGAAACTCCATGGAACCTCTTATATTAAGTTGATAACAAATCCTGGTTACACTACTATTCTTTATTCATTTCAATCCATACTTTGGATGATTTCTTGAAAATCGTAGGTTTAAAAGCCACTAAGCAGTGTATTTTCCGAAAAAAAGGATAACTAAATTAGCTACCTTTAATAAAATCTACCAAAGGCTGGCTTAAAAAATGGGCCACAACTACCATTGCCAAAAACTCACAAGAACAAAAAATTTTTTTTTTTTTAACCTAGTTTTTTAAGACATCCTGGAGAGGATTTTGTTAAAAAACTTTTTTCTTACCTCTTTTGGTAACATTTTGACCTAAAACACCAACTACACAGAACACTATGCACCACCACATCGCTCCTATGAACTTAATTGAACTAGCAGTCGCGCGCACAGCGCAAGCGCTGCACTCCCAACATTTTCGCAATAAACCTGAGTTTGGGTAGGACGGTACTACCCTAAATAGTTTGCAGGTTACTATTGAAAGATTAGATATGACGATTATGCTGTCAGAATAAAATTCATAGTTTTGAGAAACATTGCTAAAATAGAAATTGCAAAAAAAAAAAAAACTGCAGACTGCTTTCAGATAAAAATCATTAAAAAAATACATATCAAAATTAAATAACTAACTGTAACGAAATGAAATATTAAACTGCACTGTCTGAAAATAAAAATGGCCTACCATTGCCATTACCAAAAACTAACAAAAAAAAGTCATCCAACTTTTTTTCCTAGAAGTTTACGAGTATTCTATTATTAAGAAGAATTCTCTTACACTTACCTCTTTTGGTAACATTTTGTCCTAAAACACCAACTACACAAAACACTATGAACCACCACATCGCTCCTATGCACTCAGTTCAACTGTCGCGCACACTCGCAGGCGCCCGCGCTCCTAATATTTTCGCAATGACTTGTAAGAAGGGGGTTAACGCGTAAAGTCCAGTAAATTGTATGAAATCATTTAATTATTCATGTTTCTTTAGGTATGTATAAAGGTGTGGGTTGAGTAAAGAGTAAAGTGACCTATTCTTGAGGGTGTTGTAAAATATGGTTAAGGGTGTCAAGGGCAGCCTACCCAAATGTCCTTTCTTTGGTATTACGAGTCGTTGAGCTCCTTAACTTCTGAGTTGAGCTATACGAGTACTGACAAATGCGTGCACTGACTGAATAGGTCCACTCAAATCTGTGTGGTTCTTTCCTCAAAAGACACTAGTCTACGTGGTCTTCACGTGATCTGACCAATATTATGCCTGGAGTTTAAAAGAGACTGCGAGCTTTGAGTTTGTTTCGGCCTTTCTTCTCAGAGTAGTCGTAGTAGATAGGAAACTCAGCGTTTCCTCATCTAGTTTTTAAAAATAAATAAAAGTATAATTAAACATTATTCTCGTGTAAAAGTGTTTGTACAAACCTATTTACAGAAAATGTTTCGCATTTTTGCCATTTACTATTTTGTTAAGCACCTGGTATTTGTTGACCGGCTTACACTGTTCTCCCATACCTATTAACACTGTTATTTTAAATCATTGTAAAAGCCAAGAACATTTAAAAGAGTAACCGTGGAGTTTCTGGCCGGCTCTACTCCAAAGGATACGACCAATTGGGACAGTGCTTCTAACGTTTCCCATGTAGGTTTATGTGAAATAAAATGAAGTGCGTGGGAAAAAATAATGAAAACTTTATAAGTACTATTAATATTGAAGAATGTTAGTTTAAGTATTAGTTGAAGTATATTTTAAGTCATAAAAATAAAACTAAAAGATTCGGCTTTACTCCGTGACTGTACTAATACTGAAATTGGGCAATGGTAATTTCGAGTGGGTCCAGTTGACCAAAGAATATTAATTGCATACATTTTAGGTTGCAAACAGTTAAATCAAACAATATTGCACTGTTACTAAATATCATTCCTTCTTACATTGTATACTTGTTTTCGTAATGATATCCTTCCTTTGCAACAGCTAGTCATGCGTATAACCTAGTATGTGCCAATTGTATTCTTTAGTCGTGAACTTGAGTTTCCAATAACATCATTATTTTCATGAGGATGACTTGGGTTACGTACTGAATTCCTTCTGTATCAATACCCGGGCTTATTAAAAGGGTAAAACAAGCTCACTAGCTACAATGCGAAGTGTTTTTTAGTAATCGTGTAGATGTATAATAAAAAGAGTATTCAATTCTATTCTATTAAATAAAAATCTAACACCTAGTTATTAAAATTATGCTTAGTTTATTAACGTATATTTTGCAAACCAATTATTTGGAGTATTTTTTTATTATCAAACTGTGTTGCGAATCATAATGAGACCCTTCGAAATAGTTGGTAATTAAACACCACCTTGTTTAATTAATAAACAAGTAAATCAACAATCATCAGTAAACGAACCACAGATTTAAAAAAAAAACCTCGGAAAAGATAATTATTTTAATGGCTCAACATCTATTTTTCGTAAATAAACTCGCAGTTATTCTGATATCATGCTGAAAATGATCTCTTCATGTTTTTTAATTAGCACTTACGGGGAAACCGGAAATGCAATGATTTTTACTGACTGATCATTCACGTTTCTTAATCAAGGTTGAAAAAAACGTAGTTATTATTGAGGTTTTGCTTTAGGGCGAAGGAATATTTACTTAGGTGGTGGCTATTGCCGCCACCAGCCGCCAACAGCTACCACCAGCTGCCACCAGCCGACACTAGCCACCACCAGCCAACACTAGCCGCCACCAGACACCCACCAGCCTCTACCAGACACCCACCAGCTGCCACCAAGCACCAGCCACCAGCCCCCACCAGCACCAGCCACCGGCCGCCACCAGTCGCGTCCAGTCACCAGCCACCAGCTGCCACCAGCAACAGCCACAGGATAGTTGCGTGGCAGTAAAAATAGTTATGGTTAAGTATATAATAGACGAACTCGTAACTGCTTCTGCTAACTGTAACACTATCTATCGGAACCTCCAACTAAGCTATAGCATGAATCAGAGTCAGAATTTATTTATTTTTATGAGTGAAGTTTTACAATGTATGTAAAACTAAAAAAAAAAAAAAAAAAATTGAATATTTTTTTAAGTTCAGTACACATTATATCAGAACATTATGGTGTACAATTATTCAAATGTAACTAAGTATCTATATCTATACTTATAATAAATCTGTAGAAGTGAAAATTCTGTACATTGAAAATATCAAAAAAATAAATGGCAGGGGGTGTTAGTAGACCGACACCGAACCCAAAAATTTGATTAAATTTTTTTTTGTCTGTCTGTCTGTCTTTCTGTCTGTCTGTCTGTCTGTCTGTTTGTTCAGGCATCACGCAAAAACTACCGGTTCGATTACGATGAAACTTGGTATAATTATTCTTTAATATCCTGGGCACAACACTGGGTACTTTTTATCCCGGAAAAGTATCCTATCCTACCATCTATATCTATACCTATTAATAAAAAGACAAGTCCTGACTGACTGACTCATCAACGCCCAGCCCAAACCCTTGGACCTAGAAAGCTGAAATTTTGCACACAGATTCCCTTTATAATGTAGGCAAGGAATAAGGAAGCATTTTTCGAAATTCAACCCCTAAGGGGGTCAAATAGGGGATGAAAGTTTGTATGAAAAATCTTATTCCTTGAGGTAATAAACATGAAACTCAGCACGAATAATTATCAAAATAAATAAAAAACTTTGTTGTTTTTCTAAATTACTCCCTAAAGGGGGGTTGGGGGGTGTCAAAGTTTGTATGGAAGAATTTTAACGCGCTGTCCGATTAACTCGAAACTCAATATTTATACTTAAACCCAAAAATTAAGAATAACGTGTATCAGGATTTTTCGAAATTCAACCCCTAAGGGGGTAAAATAAGGGATGAAAGTTTGTGTGAAAAATCTTATTCCTTGAGGTAATAAACATGAAACTTCGCACGAATTGTTATCTAAATAAATTATAAAGTTTGTAGTTTTTGTTTTTCTAAATTCTTCCATACAAACACTGACACCCCCCAACCCACCTTGGGTTGGGGGGTGTCAGTGTTTGCATGGAAGAATTTTAACGCGCTGTCCGATTAACTCGAAACTCAATATTTATACTTAAAACCCATGGGGATGTATGGGGTAATTTCCGACACTCACGCGGGCGAAGCCGCGGGCAGCAGCTAGTAATAAATAAGATTTGTGATTTACAATAAGTCCAATATAAATTACTACCAATATAATTCTTAATGGAGTGTAATGGTTCCATGTCACACATTCTGTACATCAAAGTAAGTAACAATTAGCAAAAAATTGGCTTATTCGTGCATGCAACGGCAAGGGAAGTTTTATCATTTAAAACTTGTTTCCATGAACATAAGTAAATAAATAGTTGTTACTTTGACCTTCATCTTCATTTCTGTAACCAGAAGGTTCCCAGGTATGGTCCGATACAAAAAAATAATAACAATAACGGGAAGAACAAGTGAGTCTCACCTTCGTTTAACGTCTTTTTACACGCGTTATACATAATTATGTAGGTACCTACTTACTTACATTAAGTAAGCGAACAGCAGGTTTCTATTACAGGGCTGTCGGGATTACTAGCTCGTTGCAAAACGTCTTGTAATGTTCCGGTTTGTCAGCTGTAGTGGTATTTTAAAGGAATTTGTGTTACGTGTTTGTTGGTAAAGAATAATGTAGGGACTGGTATGTTGATCTAGAAGGAGCACGTGTCTAAGTAATAACGGCTCGATCCATCAGGTAAAGCTACCCTTGCCGGGGTTGGTCCGTGGATGGGTGACATATCGAGATTCCTCCGTGCCTCGGAAAGCACGTTAAGCCGTTGGTCCCGGCTGTCATTCGTGGATCTCTGACAGTCGTTACGGGTCGTCAGAAGCCCGAAAGTCTGACAAACAGTCTTACCAAAGGGTATCGTATTACCCAGTTACTTGGGTTGTGGAGGTCAGATAGGCAGTCGCTTCATGTAAAAACTGGTATTCAGCTGCATCCGGTTAGACTGGAAGCCGAGCCCAACAAAGTTGGGAAAAGGCTAGGCAGCTGTGATGTTGTATGTTGGTCTAATGGTTGAATGTGTGACTGCTGAGCGTTCCTGGTTTCGATCCCCATGTGATGCAAAGTGTTGTTATTAACAAATTGGAGATGTTATACTAGCTCAAATGAAATTACCTAGCAAAAGTCCGATGATATCTAAACATCAAATTTTAAATGGTAAAAAAAGGTGTATTTTTGGGAATTTACCTTGGTAATTTTATTTGATCCAATATATACAAGCACCTACCTAATCAAAGGTTTAAATCTAAACTTACGTTTATCTAAGTAGTGTGCTATTAAATAAATAGGTATCTATTATGTGACATACAAAACGATACTGCATCCATTAAATAAATGATAAATGCTATTCATTATTCTACTCAATAGAACCTAATAATAACCTAAGAATAGAACTTATGAGCATTCAATTACTTCAGCCACGATTTATATAATTATAGCATAAAATATAATAATTATTATTTTTATATGCATTATAGAAAATAATATCCGTGATTCAAATGATTGGCGAGTATACTGTACCGGCATCATAATGGTGGCGTTTAGTATAATCATCATTCTCCTGCACTTATCCCAATTTATTTGTGGTCGGCGCAACATGTCTTTTTCTTCCATAATTCTCTATTAGTCGTAATTTCTATAGTCATACCCTCTCTCTATCCATATCATCTTTCACGCAGTCCATCCATCGTTTCTTTGGTTTCCCCCTACTCTCATAACCATCAACATTCATACTCAAAACTTGCCTCATGATATTTTCCATATAACTCCGCATCACATGCCCCGTATCATAACAACCGATTTCCGCAGAACTTTGCAGTTACCGGTGTCACTTTCATGCTTGGATGGTGTTACATGAATGGATAGAATAAGAACTAGAATAGATAGAATAGGTACTTAAAGCGAGTAAAAGAATTGACTACCCAGCATACTCACAACATTTTTTAGAGTAGCTTAAAGTTAGCTGCCTGTATACCAAAATAGCTTTGTGGGCTGTACATAAGAGGTTATGTAGGTACTTATTTCTTATTCTATCCATTCGTGTAACACCACATATCCCTCTTAGCATTCCCATCTCAGCTGCATGCAATTGCCTTGCCGATAAGTATATAATACGAAAAAAAAAAGGACGTTGGGAACCAGGTTTTGTTCTTGCATTTATTGGCAAATGGGGTACCACCAATCCCGAAATTTCTTCACAAGTGTTAAAAAGGATATTAATTTTCTATCACCTGCTTCAACCTCAATGCTTGCGTTATCAGCTCATGGTTAGGATCACGGTTTAAATCTGCAATGTTACCAATTTGGGGGCACCACATCTGGCATGAACCAAAGACTTCTCAACAACAGCTTACTACTCTATCAATGAGTTTTTAGATGATAGGAGCATAAAATAAAAAATGTCCGATCCACTTGTTATAATGTCTTGTTTCCGACGTAACTTGTTCGAAACAGTTTTATTTAGTTTGTAGTTTTTAACACCGTACACCTTGCAAGGCAAAACATATTGTTACAACGCAAATTTTATACCATGTACCATATTACCTATGTTCAACAAATAAAATACTTTGACTTTGACTTTGACTTTGACTTTGACATACATGCATAAAAACATAAAATAATCAGCCTTTATTAATCCCACTGCTGGGACACAGGCACTCTCTGTGAGAGGTAGTGGGCCATAATCCACCACGCGGGCCCAGTTCAGGTTCAATCTCTTCGAATTTTTGGTTTTAAGACATGCCGGTTTTCTCACGATGGAGCTCGTGGCTAAGTAATAACAGCCGCACGAGTCGATCCATCAGGTTAAGCTGCGCTTGCCGGGGTTGGCCCGTGGATGGGTGACCATCTTTACATACCTAGTCTCCTCCGTGCTTCGGAAGGCACGTTAAGCCGTTGATCCCGGCTATCATTCGTGGATCTTTGACAGTCGTTACGAGTCGTCAGAAGCCCGAAAGTCTGACAACCAGTCTTACCAAGGGGTATCGTATTACCCAGTTACTGGGTTGTGGAGGTCAGATAGGCAGTCGCTCCATGTAAAATACTGGTATTCAGCTGCATCCGGTTAGACTGGAAGCCGACCCCAACATGAAATGGGAAAAGGCTAGGCAGAATGATGGTTTTCTCACGATGTTTTTCTTCACCGTCAACATAATCATCTGTAAAAAAATAAAATAGATAAGAAATAATAAACTTACAAAATTTTGCGACAATAGTACATTATGATACAAGTGTGCGGTGTTGGTCATTACACACGAGACGGTATTGTCCGCGCGAGCCGCAGGCGAGCGCGATAAGGTAGTCGAGAGTGTAATGATCAACGCACTCGCGTTTCATACGACGTTTTTCAACACACTTGCGAGGAAATAAACAGACTTGTAAGAATGTATGCTACAATAAGGTAATTATAAAGTTCAACTGACCATTGTTGCCATGTACTGATTATCCGGAGCTTCTTTTAAAAACTTTTCAACGTAGGTTGGTGTTACTTTAGATTTCGTATTGATAATATTATTTTAAATATGTATTAGTCTATGAAAATAACCACACAGCGAAACCGGGAACAAATATGTATAGAAAATGGCGCGACGGTTTTGTTTTTCCGCAGTTGTAAATAAAGGCACTGGCAACTGGCAAACCCGCTAAACAGCCTACACCTATTAAAAAATGTATAAAAACAAAATAATATTTTGAAAGACGAAGAGATGAAGAAAGATTTTCAGCAGAAAAATACACCTTATGTTACTATAAGTATAGTAATCAAATTGTAAATGGTTAAATAAAATATAATAAATAATGGCAACATTCCGTTCAGTCGGCATGGACATGGCATAGAGTCGCGCGCCGCCTCCGAAAAACTATACGACCGCATTCCGAGATATGCCCTAATCGCCCACACTTCTCACATCAATATTTTGCGTTCCAATTTAGTTATGATATGATTATGAAAGCTGAGGGCTGTCATCAATTTGGAACGCTAGTGAATGTGCTAATGCTGGGGCCACACTGTCGCGATAAAGCGAACTTAACTCCACGGGCTCTCTTTTATTCAGCGAGACGTCGAGCTGTGTGCGAGAGAGAGCGCGCGCAGTATAGTTTGTCTTATCGCGACAATGTGGCCCCAGCATATCAGTGCTCGCCCAACGTCAAAACTTAAAACGTTACTTATTTCTTTGTGTATAGTATTTCTTTAATTTCTTCGTGTATGTTATTTCTTTTTTGGTTAGGTGGCGACGGTAGCCAGAATCACAATTTCGAAAAAATGCCTATAACAACACAGCCAAATAACGGTTCACGGAACAAACATAAGTTATCCCGCTCAAGCTTATTCGGAACGGGTGTAAGCACGCTCAAATCGATTCGATTTCATTACATTTACATCGTAATTCGGAACGCAGTCTACGACTAACGTTTTGACACCGGAAAAAAAAAAAGTACTCTGTGATCAGAGGAGTATATGTGTTCTGTGGTGATCAGTAAATGTAATGAGTGCTAAGATGGAATTTTGTTTACACTGTTATTTTTGGTCATAACTGTGCTTTTTAACATGGAATAGATACACCAAAGCGAGCTGAGCTTGTATTTATTTGCAAGTTCATTGAAGTACCTATGCCAAAAAAACGTTTTCCGAATATGACTTGGCATTTTTGTTGTTTTTCCACTGTATAAAAGTTTCGTAGGCCGCTACGTATTTCTCCTTAGATTTTGGTGGCAACAGGCTATCACTCGCGTTTCGTGCCTCGATGAGTATTTCCGGCGGAGTCAAACCTACGTATTGCCCGTGAAGTCGACATTTTTGTTAATTAATCACAACGAAAATGATAGCAAGTAAGTATTGGAAAATGACGAGCTGGTTTGTATTTTCGCGCGCCGCGCCAGCGATTCGCGCGCAGGTTTAAATAAATGCGCTGGAAAAACTGCTAGACAGCCTATTAAATAAACACAAAATAATAGGTATTTTTGTTTTATTTTTGTTCTGAATACGTACCTATTAAAAACATTATAAGGTTAATATGTAAGTAGGTATCGAAAAATATGAAATAATATATGATGAAATATGTTCATCATATTTTATGTAATAAATATTATGCATAATATAAAGGCATGAAAGTCTCTTTGATGAGATTAAAAAAGCGCACATCCTCTGCTCGGGTGACATAGTGGTTTGCGTATAGTATTATGTTTTACAAAAATAAAAAGCTTCACCAAATTCAATTTCTACAATATAAATTCCATGCCGCCATGATAGTACTTACTAACTCCATACTGCCATGTCATAGGACTGGTATAGGTACTAGGTACTCCGACTAGTAAATAGTTATCTGTGGCATTACAGCACTAGTTCGTTATGGTAAAGTAAAAAGCACGCGTTTTTAATACACTGCATTATGAATCTAAAAGCGGTTCAATAAGAGCCACTTTACGAGCAAGTGTGTTGAAAAGAATAAATCATTATCGGTATCAATAGGTATAGTTAATAATAAAACTAAATCAGTCACCCTATTCTCTAGAAATATCTTTCGTAAAGAAACAGGTAGCCTATACACTACTCGTAGACCGGAACGTTGCTGCAACTTGCGATGTTTACGTAACAAACTTGCGTCTGGCATCTTGATGCTCTTTTCCTTACAGGGCTAAGGATTTTATATGTTTAGTCTTGCTGAAATTCTGTTATTTTTCAAAAGAAGCCTGTGTTTATGTGATGGTGAAAAGATTTAGGGAGGTTTATGATTGAAAACTATAGACGCTGTGCTGGTGTAATTACATTTTATTTCGCTTTAGACGTTTCAACGTTTTTTCCTAATTTTGACCTAACATCTATCTTACATAAATCATAAAACAGAAGATGGTCGAAAGTCTGTACATGGAAGATATTCGAAAAAAAGTTGGCTGGGGATACTTAGAATCGATAACAGAACACGTTCCATCCGTTTTTAATTTTTTTATCTGCATCACGTTAAAACGGCTGAACCGATTTTGATGAAATTTGGCACGGGAATACTTTGAACCCTGGGGAAGGACTTGGATACTTTTTATTGACATACAACGCGTGCGAAGCCGCGGGCGGAAGCTAGTTTGGAATATCTCCTAGCTCCTGAACTTTTACTTTGATACACTATATCCGTAATAGGAGACACTGATTATTCTATGTGCCTGGGAGTCGAACCGTCGCTCGAGCCCAGTCTCCTGTTCCTCGCACACTCTCTGTGCTCAACGCTCTCTTGAACACAGTCATGTGATGTGTTCGGGCGAATGGAAGATCTTGTCAAATATAATCTCGATGTGAATTGTGAGATGAGAGTATTAATGACTATTGTATACTTCATACTAAATCTAGTATTTCCTTTGAAGGAAAGGAAGGTTATAAAGTCGATATAACACCACGCTACGACCCTTAGGAGCCGAGCAAAAAAAAAAAAAATAACTCTAAGCGAAAATTAAGTAATAGCGCAGGCGGTCGATGGGATACAGCGCGGTGGGTCGGGGACTGAAATTTCATGCGGACAAAGTCGCGGGCAGAAGCTAGTGCTAAATAAATAAATAATAAATAAATCTCTACAAGCAGTCTTTCGAGTCTTCTCTTTAAAAACGCAGTAGTTATTGACCAAATTAAGTCATTACGATACAAGTGTGTAATGATCAATGTAGACGCGTTTCATACGACGTTTTTCAACACACTTGCGAGGAAAAAAAACAGACTTGTTGTAAGAACTCATGCTCCAATAACGTAATTATAAAGATGATACATTTAGATTCAGAAAGTTCAACTGACCTTTGTTGCCTACCGACCATTCGGGGCTTCTTTTAAAAACTTTTCAACGTCGTTTGACAATACTTTAGATTTCGTTTTTTTGAAAGCCATACAATGAAAACGTTAACAAATATTCATAAAAAATGGCGCGATGGTTTTGTTTTTTCTGCATGCCGCGTCAGTGATGCCGTCAGCCATCTTTCGTCACAGACGGTAAGTACCTACGTGACAATTTCTCAACAAAAGCGAGAAAATAAACAAAACATTTAAAATACACTGCGCTCGTCTCCTATATTAAACTTGACCGAATATCTTACATGACTTGGTATGTAATCGCGACGCGATCTGCGCTTATTGTCTTTGTGATACGGTCTAAGCGACAAGCGATTTAGTGTTAAGGTTTTTGAGAGAAATCCCAGTTCCGCAGTCTAAAACAACGAGTCTCACAAATAGTGACAAAACAAAGATTAATCCATACCGTCTTGCTACAAAACGAGACAACCTTCAAGTTAGTTTTTGTATTTTAAACTTTATTTCGACTTTTGTACAGTTCTTTATCACAAAATTGACAACTTAGACTTTGTTCTAAAGTCAATTTTGTAATTAGAATTTGTCGGAAAAAGTTGGGTTGTTGATTTAATTAAACCTGCGTCTAAAGATCCTTGTTTTTTAATAAAGCTGTTAATGAGGAGTTCGTTGCTAAGTATTAATAGCCGCACGGGTCGATCCGAGCTTAAGCTACGCTTGCTGGTGTTGGTCCGTGGATGGGTGACCATCTTCACATATCGAGACTCCTGCGTGCCTCGGAAAGCAGGTTAAGCCGTTGGCCCCGGCTGTCATTCTGGGTCGTCAGAAGTCCGAAAGTCTGATCAGTCTTACCAAGGGTTATCGTATTACCCAGTAACTGGGTTGTGGAAGTCACATAGGCAGTCGCTCCATGTAAAATACTGGTATTCAGCTGCATCCGGTTAGACTGGAAGCCGAATCCAACAAAGTAGGGAAAAGGCCAGGCGGATGATGAATTGTATGCGTACAATAAAGCATAACAATAATAAGAATCAGAATCTTAAGCAAAATAGAATCAGTGTCTTGCCGCACGCCTTTCACTTGCGCCACACGCAAAACTGCTCACATTTCCACGAAGGTCGTGCGCGAAAGAGAAGGAAAATTAGAAAGTGTTATTAGAGCGAGACGGCAATTACAAGACACTTTGCGGCTGGTGTAATTGAATTATTGTATGTTTATTAATTAAGTCGCTTTCTTTATTAGTTTTTGGTGGGAGATTTAAATTCAGAGCCATTATTCATGTAAATTTTCGGGGTATGTGGCAAAATAGCTTTATACAGCGTAAAATCGTAGTTCATGGGTCTCAGGTGCCATTCGAATACGTGATGGCACTTTTTGGTCCTTTTATTAATCAAAATATTTCATTTCACATAAACCTACATGGTTTTAAGAAATGAAAGAAGATAGGTGCACGGTTCCAATTGGTCGTTTCCTATGATATGAGATCAGATAGTGTTAGAAATTCTCTGAATTATCGGAATTATCTGTGAGATTAATGTTGTTGTGTTTTAGTAGTAAGTACCAATTTGTTGTCGCATGCTATGCATCTCTGGTCTGAAAATAAAGTTTTTTTTTTTTTTTTTCTTATATATAGAAATATCATTTATTTGCTAAAAACATAGTATATAAGATGGTAATGGAGAAAAACCGGCAAGATACTCCACGATCACATTAAAAAAAATGGCTTTTATAATATTTTCAAATAACAGTGTTAATAGGTAGGGGAGAAAAGTGTGTGTATAAACCAGTTACCGATGTTTGAGGATTATCAGTAAGTTTATGGTGATTATGGCTCCACGCCCGCTGTCATCCATCTGTCTGTCCGCCTGTCTGTCAGCGGGCTGTATCTCATGAACCGTAATAGGTCGCAAAACTGTAATGACAGTTGAAATTTTAACTTATTATTGTGTATTTCTTTTGCTGTTTCAACAAAATAATACAAATTAAATAAAGTTAATAAATTAAAGAACTAAACATGTGTTTTCGGCGTTTTTTTCTCGATATGGATGATGAAAGTATGGACCCTGCACCACATATCAAGCTGACACATAATTGTATATAGAACACTCCCTTTGTGATTGATCTGTCATGTTGTGCTAAACATTAAAACATTTCCTTTTAATATAAATTAGTTATCCGGGTATTTGCCCTTGTTATTATTTCATTAGGTAATTAATACGGTACGGAACCCCTCGTGTGTGAGACCGACTCGCACTTGGCCAGTTTAGTAGTTGTACAAGGTTAAATATTGTAAGTAATCGTGAGATTTTTGTGGTCCTTGCTTCTAATTGTCAAAACAAACATTAACATGACAATGACACGTTAAAGTAACACACTCATGATGGTGTACTTGATGTAAACAGTTTGACCTATTGCGTAGTCGTATGTAACGTAGTCTTGCGTATTTTTTTATGGTTCCTTAGACGAATCCTGCATTAACACTCCAGTACGCGTGCCCCTGTTTGGGACGCCAGTGATCTTGTGCTGGTCGAAAATCACGTAATTATAGAGAAAATAAAAAGATAAAAAAATACTTCAATATGTTAAGAAAATCCTACTATCCTACTTCCTACTAATATTATAAATGCGAAAGTTTGTGAGGATGGATGGATGGATGTTTGTTACTCTTTCACGCAAAAACGACTGAACAGATTTGGATGAAATTTGGCAAACAGATAGTTTATAACCTGGATTAACACATAGGATACTTTTTATCCCGATATTCTCACGGGATCGAGACTTAGGTGGGTGAAACCGCAGGGCGCTGCTAGTAACCTATATTAAAAAAAACTCAAACAAACTGGTAACATTCATAAGGAACTTAATATCAGACTTCTTGAGAATTTTGTGAAAAATCTATTATTTGTTGGCATCAAACCTTCTAAGTATTGCTTTTTTTACTCTCTCATACCCTCCACTCCGTCTTAATCATTTTTACTACAGTCAGGAAATTAACTTGTACAGGTATGAGATTGTTTTCTGGTGGAATTCCAAAGACATAAACTTTATAAACAGCTCCCATACAAAACTTAAGAGATCTTATCATTTTAATCACACGCGCCCATCGCGCGGGACCACCCAGAAGTGCTTACACGCCAAATGCAAATTCGCACAAAATGGCCGCCGCGCCTCAAGGGATATACAGCAGATAAAATGATAGAATAGAAAATCAAATAAAAGTGTAAAGTATGATGTACACGGTGATGTGACGTGTAAACAAGAAGTGATTGCCTATCGGTGACGGTATTAAATATATAGCGGGAGATATATGGCAAACAAAAGCATTATCCATATAGAAAACAATGGATAACAAGTTATTTTTTTAACTCCCGACACAAACAAAGACCTCTAAAAAGAAAAAAACACCTCACGTTGGGTATCCTGCGAATTCCAGGTGATGCTGCAGTATCAGTTCAAGGTTATTATGTTCTTATAATATCATTGAAGTAACAGAATACTAAATTTCGAATCGATCAGACTTGTGGAAGAGGCGCACATCCATTCATCAACTAGATAAGAGCTGATAATATTCAAACGGTCGAACCGATTTTATTGAATTGTACCTAAGAACACTCTCGATCAAGACACCTTTCAAATAAAAAAATAAAAAAAATAAAAATCGGTTCAGCCGTTTGGAAAAACGAGGGAACAGACAGATACACAGATACGTGACACGTTAAACTTATAATAACACCCTTCTGTTTCCGTCGGGGTTTAAAAATGGCGGAAGCCTTTACCCAACCGAAAAATAATCTGGTAAGTCAAAAAAAATATATATATATAACACCATTTTAGGGGTATGAGGAACAGGGTGTAAAGTTCTCTCATCCCCCATAGAAAAGGGAGGATCCTCCTACCAGACGGGTGTTGTGTCTGGCGGGCAATTGCCCAAGGATTGATGTCGGATAGTCTTATAAAAACTCGGTAAACTCTTACACCGCGATGTAGGACTTGTGACGTCAGGTCTTTTGATGCTTAGTTCGTATGTGGCGGTGTAGATGCCGCCACACCATCATAAAAATTTTAAGACATAAATATGGTACAAAATTAAAAAAATGATTGATAAAATATATTAACTTTTGTTATAATTATGCTAACAAATATTGTAAAACTGCATGGTAATGTGAGAAAAATGAAAGGCTTATTTATTTATTTATTGATTGCCTATCGGACCTACAAAACCCAGTTACTGGGTAACACGATACTCCTAGTAAGACTAGTTTTCAGTCTTTCGAGTTTCTGACGACCCGTAACGACTGTCAAAGATCTATGAATGTCAACCGGGACCAATGGCTTAACGTGTTTTCCAAGGCATTTAGGGGTCTTGACATGTAATGAACCCATCCACAAACCGACCGTGGCAAGCGTTGCTTCACCGTGAAATGTGAAAACGAAAATACCGTTCATTCTTTGACGGCTCCTCAGAGGATTTCGATTTCAGGCGTCAGGTTTGATTGATTTATTATTACTTACGAGATTTTCCTCCTTTTTGACGCTTTTTCAATTTAATTTGTTGTTGATGCAATTATTTGATGGATTTTTGTTGTTCCGTTCAATCTCTTAACAGCTAAGTACATGAGTTTTGACTGTAGGCTTATTTATTTTGCGTTTGTTTGTTTGATTTTTGTTCAGGTTTTCAGAAACTCGAGATCAATACGGATAAAATTCACATTATTACTTTTAGCTATCCGTTTTCCAAAAAAATCCGTATCTCTAACACTATGCAAGCATTTCTAATACATTAAACGCAATTTAAAAAAAAAAAATCTCGAACAACCTTGGAAATTGGAGCATTATTTTGAAAATGCTGTACTGGTTGAATAAGTACATGCGAGCGCTCGCCCGGCAATGTTTGTATGAAAATCCATATCTGTCGAGTTTAGCGGCCGAATAAATTATTATCAAAACTCATATCTGTCATGTTATTTAAAAATGGAACGAACTTTTTATTTCAACCAACACATGGCAACCAAGGAAGTAACAAAATTTTATTTTATTTAAATTTCGATTTGGCTTACAAATAGAGCTGTTTAAATTATAATCATAGCTTGTCATCAGATAAGTAAGTTTTTTCTCCAAAAATCCCCGAAGCGAAAGAGTTTTTCTTACAAAAAGTTTTCAGTCAAAGTTTTTCCGGTAAAGTTCTTATCATTTGTGGCCCAGTTGCACGAAAGACTGTACATCCGTTCAAGTAATAGCAATTTCTACCTTAGAGTTTTATACTTTATCTTTGAGGGTGGTAACGCATCAGCAAAATTATTTTCGATCGGGCCAATAGATAAAAAGGTAAGTTTAGAGGTATGAGGAACAGGGTCTAAAGTTCACTCATCTTCTATTCAAAAGGGCGGAACCTCCGACCAGACGGGTGTCGTGAATAGCGGGCAACTGCCCAACGATTGAAGTCGGGAAGTCTTATATATGTTGACCTCGCGGTAAACTCTAATATTGCGCGATGTGGAATTTATGTGACGTCAGGTCTTTGATACGTAGTTCGCATATGGCGTCGTAGATGCCGCCACATAAGTATTAAACGTACCTTTTCATCTTTTGGGCCATCATCAGTCCATTTATCAATCTTTAGTTCATTCTCTTTCTTTTCCAGTCGATGATACTTTTTAGATTAGTTGGAATCTGTAGGTGGCCACGCTAATAGCAGCGTCAGTGGCGTTTTCAGATCCTCAAAGGTGCAGGTGTATGGAAACTTGGAGCATTCTGGTAAGGGAGTCATGTTTTGAACAGCACTGCATTAATTTATTGAAAAGTTCTTGGGAGTCCGACGTCCAGCAATACACTATCTTTTAGCTGACATGATGATGAAGCCTCTTCTAGAAGAAGTATTTTGTCACTTTCTTCTCTCCTTTATGAAAGTAGAATATAAACTTAGACTTAGACTAGTATTAGTAGCTGACTCAATAATCGAATTCTTATTTGACTAGATTTTTCTGCCATCTTTTTTTTTTTTGTCACTTTTCTTCTTCGTGGAAAATCTCACCTATTGAATCGTATCTCAAAACTTTCCATAAATGTCTTCCCATCACCATCGTTTTTTTTTTTTAACCTCGTCGGTTAAGCTCTTGGCCTGAATCTCACCTGATGGTGAGTGATGATCAGGCTGAAGGTGGAAGCGAGCTTCACCCGGAATCCTCAACCACAGAGGAACTGGCTATCTTACCTCTAACTGCTGGAACACAGCAATGCTGTTATCATTGTTGTTATAGCGGCAGACTTAGATAGTAGCTAGCCAGGCGGACTTACAACAAGCCCTATCACTAACCAAACCGAGCAGAAAATTTTGCACCCACTGGGAATCGAACCCGGGACCTCTGGGTCTGAGACAGGTGGTCTAACCACTAGACCACAGAGGCGGTTAGTTTTCTACCTATCACCCAAAATGTTCATTGGTCATCTTTTCTTAAAGTTTTCACAACAATTTTCTCCGACCATCCAGTCCGGTTCTCTATGATCACCGCAAGGATCTGCACAAAGTTTTTAATTCAGAGTTTTTCCTGCTAAAGCTCTTATCGGGCGACTGCGTAACACCGTTAAGTTTGGTCCTGTCTTAATCCTTGGGTTTGGGTGCGGTTGCAGTAATAGCGAAGATGCTTAGACAAGAATATTTAGCCATTCCTGATGGCCAGACTAAAGGGTTTATTTATAAACGTTGCTTAAAGTTAACTAATGATTAGCGACTGTTTAACCATACATTTTTGACGTTTGAACGTCACTTAACTTTAAGCAACGTTTAAACGTTCAAACCCCTAAATGTTTAAAATAAAACAGTTAACCTTATTATTGCGAATTGTTTGTGTAAAGAGTGAGCAGCGGCATGCAGCTGCCGACTATTTCTGTTTTATGCTCGTATCTATTCTATGCCCAGCAGTGGGACAATATAGGTTAAACGAAAAAAAAAAAAAAAAAATCTATTCTACATCTGTTTTTTTTTTTTGGTTACCCATCTTTCTGTATGCATGTGTTTCTGTGACAAGTAAACCTGTGTTCTTTCTTTCTATACCTTCGGGAATTACATGGGTGATATTAAGGAAGTTTGGCAATAATTCATTAACGGCATAATTATGTAAATGTCTATTAACTGCTCCCAAATTACGGTATGTATTTTATTTTACTTTTTTATTTACCACTTGACATATAGTTTCATTATTTGACATTATATGCCTACAACTCAAATTTCAACTTGAAAGTAGAGACTTTTGTGGAATACGGGGTTTTCATTCGGATTGGTTAAAGTTGTAGTGACAACCATTTGGTTTAAATAGGTTTTTATTATTTTATTCGACCTTTATATAGATTGCTTTATATTTTGTGAATGTGAGAATGTTGTAGGCGCAACAGACAGATTTTCTAATTTTTTTTTAAGTATCTTGTCGATAGGCCTACGCTGTCCTCTCATACCTATTCAAACTGTACATTTTTGAAAGCATTGTAAAAAACCCATTTATTTTTAAACGAGTTACCGTGGAGTTTCTTGCCGGCTCTTCTCCATAGGAAACGAGTCGTTTCTTATGGAGAAGAGCCGGCAAGAAACTCTTGAACGACCAATTGAAACCGTGCACCTAGCTTCTGACGTTTCATAAGTGCCCATGTAGGTTTATGTGAAATAAAATATTTTGATTTTATTTTGATTAAATTATGCTGTAAAGAGACAATCTCAAAAATATCCTTTTCCCTTCTAAAGTCAGTCAAAGAAGAATATTGAAGCAGCACTCTTTATCAGTACTGCGTGTCGAGCTTTAGTATTCGATTTTAGTAACTCTGAAGCTCAAACGAAAAATTTTGTATAATTATTTTTTTACCATTTCTTGAGGAGAGTTTAGTAGTTTACTAGTTCAAGTATTCAATCAAAATCTACTTTTTATATCAAATATAGTATTCGAAGTCATTACCTGAAAAACATAGTAGACAGAAAAAAAAAAGTTATATTTGACTTGTGTCACTCAGCGTCCAGCGCTCGGCGTGGCAACACGTCGTGTTCGGGTTTGCGACAAGTCAATCGTCATTCTAACGACGTCTCGTTGTGAGGTGAAACACGTGTCCATTTCTTACAGGGATTTATGACTCTTTAGGAATAGTAAAGCTGAATAGGTTACTAAAAATATCTACGTCTATTGTATTTTATAATGGATTTCCGCCAAGTCACGCCTGAATCAATTAACTGCTACAGAAGCTATTATTAAAATTCCAGGAAATTGCAAGAAACAATAAAATCCTAGGTAGTCGAACCCGCTACCACTGCCACCTCTTTCTCAAACCAAAAGTCCACGAACATAAGCCGTTAGTTTAACGCTATCGCACAACTTGCAAAAGTATTAACTGCACAATGTAAATTAGACAAGGGTTCAGGATTTTTCAAGTATTTTTAGTATATGTGGTGGGATGATACGTGCCTTGAATTAAGATTGGGGGAAGATGGTCGGGGGAATCGGTATATTTTTCGTCTTGGGTCTTATTCCTTCTTGGGTTGGAATGAGATGTTAGATTGTCTGTATGTAAAATACAATAGACGTAGATATAGTTAGTAACCTATTCCGCGTAACTATTCGAGTCTTAAAAAACCCTATAAGAAATCGACACGTGTTGCACCTCCCAACGAGGCATCCTCAGGATGACGATCATCCTGAGGATGCCTCGTTGAGAGGTGAACCACGTGTTGATTTCTTACTGGGTTTTTTAAGACTCTATATGAATAGTAAAGCCGAATTGGTTACTAAATATATCTACGTCTATTGTATTTTTTAATTACCTATCTTTTTTATGCACGTGTTTGTGACAAATTAACCTATTTTTCGTTTTGACCTGGTAAAGAAAAATCATGAACATTCTTTACCTTCATCCGTTCATGGCTGTATATGGGCTACGGGAACAATTCTAAACAGTCGAGGGAGCACGATGTGAGTTCCTCAGTCGCTTTTTATGATACCCCACATTGATTTATGCTTTACGGGGCTTTATGGCATGGAAAAACAGCGCATGGATATTAAAAAAATATTCAAAGTTTTGTCGTGGTGGCTCAGTTGTTTAAGACCTCGCCTATCATACACAAGGGTTCAAGTTCGGGCAAAATGTGACTTTCTCAATTATTAATATATAATTTCTGAGTTTATATTGGACATTACTGACATCGGTGTCGCGAATCATATTTAGATCAACATACAACCTGATATTGACCTTTAAATGGCAAAAAACGTAATAAAATTTGAATTTCGCGGGCTACCTTGGAGCATCCACCTTAATCAAAACATTGTGAAGAAACTTTGACTTATAGTTAATATAAGTCTGAAATCGCCAACACGTCTTGAGCAAGCGTGGTTATCAATGTTTCTGCCTTTTCTTTATGAGAAGAGGCGTTTGCCCTGCTGCAGTGGGACACTAATAGGCTGGTATTAATATATATTATTATTCAACGATTGGTGAGGAGCTCGTGGCTAAGTAATAACAGCCGCACGGATCGATCCATCAGGTTAAGCTGCGCTTGCCATTGCTTGCTTGTTGATCCATGGATGGGTAACCATTTTTACATACCGAGACTCATCCGTGCCTCGGAATGTACGTTAAGCCGTTGATCCCGGCTGTCATTCGTGGATTTTTGACAGTCGTTACGAGTCGCCAGAAGCCTGAAAGTCTGACTACCAGTCTTACCAAGGGGTATCGTATTACCCAGTTACTGGGTTGTGGAGGTCAGATAGGTAGTCGCTCCATGTAAAATACTGGTATTCAGCCGCATCCGGTTAAACTGGAAGCCAACCCCAACATAGTTGGGAAAAGGCTAGGCAGATTGATTTTGATTAAACCCACATGTATCAACAGCTAAAGATATGATGAAAGCAGAAACCCCGTCGATACTATCACTAAAACCATTAATATAATATTATCCATAGATCCGTAATCTGCTAATGAATTAGTCCAATTAACAGATTCACTTATACAGCGTGTTTACAATCGGATTCAATCAACTTGCTTTGATGACATTGTTTGTTTACGTGTGCGAGTTGATAATGTCATTACAATGCAATCGGATTAAGTTAGTGTTTATTGTGTAAGCTGTGGTATATTTTTGGGTTAAAATTAGTAGGCAGAGGTAAAATAGTGCACGCAATTTTGTGAAGGATATAACTATGTACAGTCAACAAAGCTATTTGGTATACAGGCAAAATTATTCATCCCTCCACTACACTGCCAATATTCATTTTATCGTGTGCGTAATCACTTTTTAAGCATATGACATAGGTACATAGAGCGAGTAAAAGAATTGGCTACCCAGCATATTCAGAACATTTTTTAAAGTAGTTTAAAGTTAGCTGCCTGTATACCAAATAGCTTTGTTGACTGTACTATGAATTCACGTTCCCAATAAGCAATCTGCCTAGCCTTTTCCCAACAATGTTGGAGTCAGCTTCCAGTCTAACCGAATGCAGCTGAATACCAGTATTTTACATAGAGCGACTGCCTATATGATACCCCTTGGTAAGACTGGTTTCCACTACCTTATAATGCCAATAGAATAGAATGAATAGAAGAGAAGAGAATGAGTGAAGCCGCGGGCATAGCTAGTATAAAAATAAAATTACAAGGGTTGGTCTCTAATGTCTTAAAACATAAATAAAAATGTGGAAAATAAAGCCACTCTCCATATCTCAGTGTGATTAGCAATCCAACCCTCCTCCTTAGAGAATAAGAGACGTTGCACTATTAAAGAATTACGTAAAAGTAACAAGAATAAGATATTAGTTGTACGATCTGTTCTAAAAGTATTTGATGAAAGAATAAACAAACATGAAACACACAAAACAAGATTGGACTCAAACTATGTAATATCTTGTATGTATACAATGTTTTAACAAATAAAGAAATCTTATCTTATCTTATCTTATCAAACCCCTGTTTCGGTAAAAATTCTTACGCACACTAAAGTTAATTAGTAACGCATTTTTCTGTATTTAGATGGTTTCAACTTTATAATATATCACCACTTTTTCCAAAAAAATATTATTTGAATAATAATTTAAAAAAATGGTATTTCAAAAATCATTGACGAAAATTGATGTTTAAAAGTAAACCTCAATTGTCAAATGAATAACATCTTTAAGGTAATTTTAAACTAGAATTTAGTGTGTGAGGATATTCAAATAACAAAGCAAAGCACTCAATTTGTAAGTGGCACTACAAATTGGCATCCACAGGTACATTTTCTGATCCATTTGTTTATGTTTTATTCAGAGACTTTTGGAACAGACTATAGAATTAGATGCACGACACAGCAGAAAAGTTTAATTCCCAATGCAAATAAGTTTCTAAGTGAACTAGAAATGTTATGACAGTCTTTTTGTTTGCTAAGACGTTTCATAATTGTATGAATAATTTGTTTTTGAAGTATTTAATGGATATATTCATTCATTATGATTACAATTGACAACATTTCATATTTTTAACCTGCATGTATTATTACGTTTTATAAAAGTAAATCCAAAACTAGGGCACCGGTATTTTTCCGTTTTTCAAAATGATGTACTTTTCATTCATAGTTTTAACTTTGAAATTCGGTTTATTCTAAAAAGACGTAAGCGCCAAATGACGTCAAACATATAGTGGAATAGCGTTAAAACCTTTGCTTGACTATGATCGTCAAAAAAAAAAACTATTAGATGTCACTGGTGTCATCTTGTCAAATGTGTCAAACTCGTTGTGCCTAAACTTGTTTGTTTGTTTTCAATTAAATTCGTAAATTTTCTTATTTTCAAGTGTTATTATCCTCTTTGGCGAAATATCAATCAAAAGTTGGCAATATTTACAGTAAGCAGCGTGTATATTTTAAAGTTTAATTTCCTAAGAAAAAGATTGTAAACAAACTTTTGACATTGACGTCTTGTTTGACAAGTCAAGTTTTCATCTAATACATTGGAATGCTTAGGCAAAGGTAACTACCTCATTCCACTATTTCTATGACGTCATGACGTGTTTTTTGATTTTAATTTTTTTCTCAGAAATGGAGAAATAAAAAAAAATAAAAAAAAAATATTTGAACTCAGGATATGAAAATAAAGAAATGGTATTTTTGTTTTATGGCCGTGTCATTTTTGAAATGTTGTCAATTAAGTACACTGTGTTGTGATGAGTGAAGTTTCGGATCCATTATGTATGTTGTCATCGAGTATTCCAAGAAGGGTCAGATAGAGATTGGAGGGGTCCGACCTCTGCTTAACTCTACTGGGAATAATTATTTCTTCCTGTTTTTTTTGAGGATACTCAAAGAGTCAATGGTTGATGGCTGTTTGATGTGAGTACCTAATGCGCAGTTGTATCAGTAACGAAATCAAATCACCAATGAGTAGCCAGAATGACACAGCATTAGTATTATAATGACGGTCCGTACGCGACGCAACCAATCGCAAGCTAGTAAATAAATATTTTTAATTTTAGAAAAAATAAATAAATCGTTACTCCCTCGGTAATGATACTAGTATACTGATGTCCACCACGTGATGAACGTGACGTTAACCAGAACCGAGATTACGGGGCCATAGTAAATGGCTGTCACTATTTCGGCGTCGTCATCCCTTTCTCGTTGACGTCCCGTCCACAATGGAGTGCACAAACGGCCTTAGACTAGTATCATTAGCGAAGAAGAATATAGAGGAATAAGTTAGTGGATGGATTGAACGCTGACTACCGCGTCGCTAAGCCCGGATTAAACCAATGAAACTGAACGCGATCAACGTATCATAATCGTCTTGTTTGTATACTACTAATACTAGTGATAAGGTATTTTACTAACAAATTGGACCATATTGTTGTCCGAATTGAATGAATTTATAAAAAAATCGCGTTCAAGAGCTGTCAGTGTCATCATTGTTAAGGAAATATTGACACTGACAGCTCCTAAAAGCGGTTCAGATGTGCTGATCGCGTTCAGTTTCATTGGTGAAATTCGCCATAAGTCGTGCATTTTTTTTTTCACTTCGTGTTTCTTTACATTGTTACCGCACCGCACCAAATTAAACAACACTATCGAATCAAAACACTAGAATCGATTATGTAAACCAAATAAGTCGATTGCGATAATCGAAACAGCTTCAATTAGTGAAATCGATTGTCCTACGCTGTGTTTACAAACTGACAAACGGTCATCCAATCGGCTTGATTTGATGACATTGTTCACTTGTTGGAGCTCAGGTCTTGTAGCTATAGATATTAGTTTAATGATACTGTATACTTAACAAAAGGTACAGAAGTCACAGAGCACGCTTTAAAACATATAAACACAGATAAACTTCGTATTCGATAATAAAATAATAAAAACAAAAAAATTAATAATAAAAAAAAAAGCCCGAATCAGCCCTAAACAGATTTGTGTACGGATTTTAATACTTACCAAGCTAGCTTCTAGTGACAAATATCTGCCTAAAAGCCTATACATATCTAAGTAATTGTATTTTGTCTCCAATTCCGTAAAAGAAAAATCAATTTGTTCCCTTTTTCCCTTATTTTGTCTTTCTGTTTTGCGAGGTCCATAGATATAAGAAAGAAGTGTGACTTTCTTCAATGTATATTATGTACTTTCTGATCTTGGATAATACTGACATCATTGAAGTAAAACATCCTGAAGCAACTTGAACTTGTATCGGAAACCTCCAACCCGTCCTGAGCAAGCGTGGTGATCAATGATCACCTTCTCTGTATGAGAAGAGGCCTTTGCACTGCAGTGGGAACAATTTAGGCCGATGCCCCCCCAATACCCCCTTCAATATTTGCTAATGCACCCTATTGTTGTAGGAAAAGTTATGCCAAATCCTGGTCAGAAAATGTAACACGTAAATCGGATAAGTGGTTCTCGAGTTCAAGCACATTTTATGGACAGACAAAGACGCGTTAACTTTTTTTTTTAATAATAATTTATGTAAGGACAACCCTTATCTATAAAGTACTCTCAATTATAATACAATGTCACATTTCACGACCGAACCCAGTACTGATCTGCAGCAGTTATTGCAGCTACCGGGCTACTAAATCAGTGTTGGATTTGAATAACACAGAAAATTAAAAAAACACCATTTTGCCTCTTGGCATGAAAGAAAATTGGGTTAGTAAAATTAAATAAAAAGTTCAAGAAACGATAATAAATATAAATGTATATATCCCTATCCAGTCATTATGAAATTGTTTTTAGAGACTAAAAAGCTTTTTAGCTTTGGACGACTTTCGTATTTAGCTTTTTCCCACTGGATCGTGACATTAGAAAATAAATATTTATTATTTTAAAGTAAAAGGAAGAAAATAAGAACACGATACACATTAAAACATACAAATGTGGGCCGAGGGACACATACGTGAATCCATCAATGGCTGGTTGCGGCCAAGGCTTGTATAGTACCTACTTTTGCATATATTTGACCAGTACACCATTTTTGAATCTTGAAGAAGGTTGTCAAAAATAATGCTCGAATTTCCAAGCATGTTTGAGAAAAAACTAATTTCTTAGAGACAACCATTAACAATTTGTTTTTTTTGGAAAATACCTAACCAAATAAAAGCCATTCGCACTTTTAAATTATCGCGGACGACTGTCAACTATTTCATGGAAACCAGGACTAGCCTAGAGACGCACCCTAAAATTGTGTGACAATTTCATTTTGGCAATACAATAAAATCAATTGCTTCCTTGGTTTGGAAAAATCGTTTGCTGGACAACCAAAAATAACGTAGCTAAGGGATATTGTTGAATATTGTCAAAATGAAATGGACTATCATCCCGTATTACGTAATTAGGATGCAGGTCTACAGGCTGACTTTGAAAACATGCAACAAAATTTAAGGCGGTGTTCTACCCATCAATATGAACAAATTTTACCACCGGAACAACAAAGCACTCGCAAAAACAAATTGACCTTCTTATACAAAATGGTCCAATCGGGTATATTATCGGGTATACCTTTATACAGGAAAGTCATTTTTTTTTGCGAATTCAAGTTGGTCCTAGAGTAAAAGTTGTTCACATTGATGGGTCCAACACCCCCTTAAATTTTGTAGCATGTTTTCAAAGTCATTCTGTATATCACACATTACACCACATTACACATTTATCTACACATCGTTGTGGGAGCACTTGTTTTATTTCAGCTCCAGCCATGCTGTCCTATTATCTGAAAACGACTCCCAACTTGCCATTTCTAAAAGTACATGGTTCCCCCAGGTTCACACATTTAACAGTCCAAAACCGTTTACACGGAAAGCAAGTAATGTGTGAAAAAGCACTTAGATTTTAACGAAACTAACAGGAGAGAGAAGGGTGGGAGGCGGGGGGAATGAAGGGCGATTAAGTAAAGGGATTTCTACCAAACGTATAATAAGAAATGCCGGAAAAGGCGCCTAGAATAAGGAAAATTGAAAAGAAAAACATTATTTTTTGCGAAAACGACCGGTTTATGGGAATTGGTTACTGCTACTTGTAGTATTAACACCCTTTAAGATTAAATACACCCTTTAATACTGGTTTAACCTATGTGATGACAGCCTACAATTCAAAAGAGTTTCACTATTTTACTTATTCGAACATTGTGCTGTTTGGCAAAAATACCTACCTATATTTTTGACAAACAGCACAGTGTTCGAGTTTGAAAAATATGGGTCCCAATGAAATTCCTGATCCTACATCATTTTTTTTTTAAATCTATGTCGCTAAGGATGGTAAAGCATTGAAAAAATCTTTTTCCAAGTTTTTTATATGATCCGCAGTAACTTTATAACCGTTCATTTTCAACTTTCCTCAAATTAAATGAAATCGTTTATTCTGTAAATAAGATACCGGAATCACTTTTACACGTCCTATAAAAACATAATTAAAAATAAGCTAGATGAGGTCGGCGTTTCCTATCGATCAATTTCGACTACCTACTGTTAGAAGAAAGGCCGAAACAAACTCAGAGGTCGCAGTCTCTTTTAAAGTCCAGACATAATCTTGGTCTGGCCGTATGAGGATGTAGATTAGTGTCTGAAATGGCCTTTTGAGGGTAGATCCACACAGATTTGAGTGGACCTGTCTAGTCAGTACAAGCATTTGTCAGTAATCGTGGAGCAGAACTTAAGGTAAATTATTCTCAATCCGCTTTTTTCCTAAAAAAAAAAGACTTAAATTCACTGACAGACAACGTACATCCAATTTTCCAACAATTTTTCTCAAGAGTTCCTTATAAAGCAAAAGTGGAGGCCGGATTTTTGAAAATTTAACCCCAAAAGGGATTTAATAAGTAATTAATGTTTGAATGGAATTTCGTAATTTTTTGCAGATGGGTTTCCCATAAGGAGGGCTTGTAAAACAGAAAGCAACTGTACCGTACATACAAACCACTACATTTTAATCTCCAATCTGTATTGAAATCTTTATCTGTTTCCTGCTCCTAAAAAGCTCGAATTGTGGACTGGAACCAATAAAGTGAAGATTGATTTCCCTCAGGCCACATTATACTGGCCGAACTGAAAGTGGGGTCAAACGTTTTGTGTTAAATTTCTAATTGCACCTCCAGGAACTGGTTTTTTGGTAATCTGAATTTCTGAAAGATTTGAAGGGTTTGTTGTGAAATTCTTGGCAGCTATTTTTACAGAAGATGGTTTTGAGACCATCTCAAAGGTCTTTTAATTCTTTAACATAGATATCAATAGAACACATCATAATGTGTTCTATTGATATCTTGAAGACCTCAGAGACGGTAGCTGAGGTCTTTCTTTAATTCTTTAACATAGATATACCGGTACCGTACTCCACGTAGTACAAACGTAGTTTACATACATTTTCGCGAAAACTGTAAAAAAAAAAAAAACTCTCTCCAGGGCTCGAAAAACACGTTTTTAGACATAAAATCTTTTGCCAATTTAAGGGCAAAAGATTTGCCCTTAAATCCAAAACCAATTTCCATCTCAATAAATCAAATAATCAAATATTTAATAGAAACGAAGCAAGCAACCATATCACGGGGTAGGACGCCGATTTCGCCACTCAATCTACTTCATATTATTTTTTAAATGAAATGAAATGAAATTAGAAGAAGCATGGAATTTGGCACAAGAGTTCTTTGTATAACGAAAGTGAGTACAGAGGAACGATTTTAGAAAATACATTCCCAGTCGGGGTTTAATAGGGGATGAAAGTTTGCATGGAGTTAGTAATTTTCCCAATGGGAAATCCCTTCGGGCGCACGGTTTGTACTCGTATCTTTATAAAGCCGCATTTTTGACCTTCTGAATGTCAAAAAAAAATTACAATAGCATAATCAGCGTATCTTTAATGTTCCCACTGCTGGTTGGTACACAGGCCTCCTCTCTGTGAGAGGAAGTGGGCCATAATCCACCATGCAGGCCAAGTGCGGGTTGGTGGATTTTACATGGATTCGAATTTTTGATTCTAGGACGTGCCGATTTCCTCACGATGATTTCCTTCACCGTTTTGAGAGCAGTGTTGATGAAATTAAATACACAAAGTAATAAACACCCTGGCTGGCTTCAAACTCACGACCTACAACCAACCAACCAACCAACCAACTCGTAAGTTAGGGCCACCACCGTTCCACGATACAAAAAGCAAGCTTGCAGTTTATGTCTCTACACACTACATCCATATCTCCAAGATTGCCCTACCATCTTCGATTGCATGGCTATCTCGAGTCTACGAAGCGAAAATATAAAAGTCACCAAGCCAAATCGTCTAGATCCTAATCAGGCTCTCGAAGTATTGAAAACTTTCGTAGCACCACCTTCAAAGGATTTTCAACTCATTCTCATTTCATCCAGAGTTTGAATAAGTTTTTTTTTTATCGACTCTCTAATAAAACTTTCGACAGACCAGGGTCTTTCGATTTATATGCTAATTTATTCGTGCCAGCTACTTTTAGAGGGTTACAGTGTGTTTTTAGAAAGACAGGTAAATGTGGAAGGTCGATTTTAATAATTTGAAACGCTATGAAACTGTTGTAAAATTTGTTATTAGTTCGTCTAATAATATCATCATTATTCTTCCATACTTCTCTTTATGTCGTCATTTCGGTAGTCACCCTTCACCTTTTTGGCCATATGATCTTTCACAGAGTCCATCCATCGTTTCTTTGGTCTTTCCTTAGCCCAAACCCCCCCACTCTTGTATTATTAGTGCGTATACAGGTTATTGGTTATGCGTTATGGGGATGTAGGAGAGGTCATTTGCAACCAAATGACCCCTCGTGACCCCTATGCCAATGTCAACCATTTTCGAGTAATTTGGCATTTTATATTTGAAAATGTATGAAATAAAAATATAAAATGTCAAAAGACTCGATTTTTTTTTGACAATTGCTTAGGAGTCAAAAGGGGTAATTTGGAAACCCAAATTACCCCTTTTGACTCCTAAACAATTGACCTCTCCCACATACTCTTACTGGATTTCCGACATTTAACTAATAACCCTATAAAACCTGGGAAATAAAAAGACAAGTATTATGATGATCGAAGAAAAGGAGAATGAAAAATGCAACAGGCGTTTCGTTTGTATCGCCGCGGGAGCAACTGATTGCAGTCGAACGACGACGGCGGCCGCCTTAAAATATTTCACGATGTCTTCGATCGACTTTTATCTAGAATATATATATATATATATATATATATATATCCCTTCAGTTCCAAAGGCAATTCTTGAAGTTTACTGAGTGGAGTTTCGACTCGAATTTATCATTTACAGAAATCAGTCAATTGACATTGATGGAAACTAATAAAACCACACAATTGTTAGAATTCAGTCAATCCCTAGAGATGATTCAGTATCTCTTCGATAGTGTATCACGTACAGATCGTTTCTAGATCAAGAATATTATTATTGGCAACTTTAGTTTTTGTACAGTCATGAGCATGGATATGAACAGCTCGGCAATAATATCTGAAGGCGAATTCTTGTACTTAAAAAACGTTCGCATTCAAGTCGCAATCTATCAAACTTGTCAAAAATTTTGGTAAATTGATTGTATTTTTGATAGATTGCGAATGCGAACGTTCTTAAAAAATACGGGAATTGCCCCCCTGAATTCATGATTCATCTATCAATCGATCATAACGAGGAATCACATTCTTCTTAATTTAACTGAGTAGGTGACACATTTTGAAGCCGATGCAGCAATATCAGTCCTAATATTTTGGCGCCGTTTGTCTCGTGAGATAGTTTTGGTGTTCCTTCGTTGTCACATAATTTGTGCTGCCACTTGTTTATGCATTCCACAAATGATCACATGTGACAGATAATTAATGGATGAATAATGAAATCAGATATTTTTGCCGAACTGTTCAAAGTAGGTAATATATTATGCTCGTGACTGTACTTGTTCTTGAAAATAAAACAACATGTCAGACACATCCTTTATTGTATTACTTTTGCCTCACTCGTTCCCATCAATACTGGCATAACAAAAGCCAAAAACAAACAGAAGGTTACCAAATGATCCCAGTTCATAGAAAAAAAAAACAAAAAAGAATTCATCAAAAGAGTTCCAATAATTGACGTTTTTCCGTTTCCAACCTATTATTATGGCTGAACGGGCAAATTAACCAATTGCTGATATTATTGACAAACGAATAACTTTTTATATAATAAAGACATTTTCTCTTCTCACTTTGAACTCGTTTTACTCATCTTTGTTATAAAGGATTCTCGCCCTTATATTGAATACGTTAGGGAATCGTTTCCTGTAAATAATTAATTCCGAAAGGGAATCTTGATGGATTTCCCTCGAGTCAAGAGTTTGTTTTGTAAGGATTCCTTCGTTTTTTTCTATGAGGAATTAAGCTTTAAATACTATAGCTGCTTAGGAAGGAAGGGCTTATTGGAAAGATAGTATATTTATCTTAATCTCGTCTACCATCTTTTTAAACATTTCTAATTTCTTTTTTTTTCCGTCACTTTTTCTGCTGCCAGCCTTTTGGGCACTTTTCCTGTTGTCAGCGATGCGGACGAATTTTTTGATGCCTTATGATTCATTCCCCTACCTTTTATAGTTTACTTGACTGTTAACTTTTAAATTATGTAAATAATATCTTACATACATACATACTTTTTCCCACGGGGGTAGGCAGAAACTACAGAACGCCACCTGCTACGATCCTTACAAACTTCTTCTGCCTCGTTAACGTTCATACATCTGGTCATACACGCATGCCGGTTGCGAGTACTACGCACCTGACCTTTCTGAACAACATCACCAATAAGGTGACTGTATGTCCTCCTAGGGCGTTCCACTCCTATTTGCCTTGTAAATACATTTTGTTAGTCACCTTGCATTCATCCTCTCAATATGACCAAAACACCTATGCATACTCTTATCAATTTTTGTCACTACATCTTCTTTTCATAATATCTTTTATATAAATAAATAACAAACTGTTATGAAAGTAGTAACTTATTCTCAGGTAAGCATTTAAATCGTCCTCAAAATAATAAGAGCTTTTAAAAGCAACTTTAAACTTTTAAGCGCTTCACCCGAAGCTACTTGCAAGTTAATAATTATGTTATAAAGTCGTTAGTACAGTTGAAACGAACATGTCTTCTTCTGATGTGTTAGTGGTCTAAGTCAAAGACTGTTTACTCTTTTTCCTGGGTATAAATACAAAGCGTAATGGACTATTACGTCTTGTACTATAATTCGCAATAACCGTTCTGACTTTGACTTTGAAATAACGGAAAACTTAGTTAATTGATTCAGGCGAGACTTGGCGGAAATCAATTATAAAATACAATAGACGTAGATATATTTAGTAACCTATTCCGCTTAACTATTCTTCAAGAAAGAATAACCCAAAATAAGAAGAGTCAAGAAGAGAGAGTTAAATAATAAGTGTCTTAAAAAACCCCTGTAAGAAATCGACACGTGTTTCACTGAGGCATCCTCAGGATGACGATTAACCTGGCGTGTTAAAACCTCGTGTTCGGGTTCGCGACTGGTCAATCGTCATCCTGAGGATGCCTCAGTGAAACACGTGTCGATTTCTTACAGGGTTTTTTTAAGACACTTATTATTTAACTCTCTCTTCTTAAGGGATTGTCTCGTACGTGTGTACGGAAAGACGCCTTGCTCTGGAAAAAGCATTTTTTCGCACAGAGAAGGCACAAGCATTGTTCATGATCATCTCACTTGCCCAATGCGTGTTGGCAATTTCATACTTGTTTTTTAAATTGCCTTGTTTTTTCCATAAACATAGTTTTAAATAATATAGCTATGATATATTCTGTCACCGTAGTCAGCGGCGTCCAAGATCAACTCGAAAAGTTCATTACAATTTTTTTAAATACCTACATTTTGTCATTCATGAAATACCCTTTTAACATCAGAAACCTCAACTATAACATTGTAAAACGAGACCTTAACCCAGAGGTTTAAGGCCTTCTAGAAAACTCTAGATGGCAGACTTATTAGAAGGCTTCACTCTCCTAGAGGTCTACTTATTACCCATGTCTCTTTCACTTGCATTCACACTTTATCACCTCAGCCAGACGAAGACAAGAGATAAGCCGGACCTTCAGGTCTCTAGAATCCAATGTTACGTTCAAGTCCACTAATTATCAAAATCTTTCATCTCGCTCTCACCTATATTTTACACCATTCCCAGAGCGAGACAAGAGATAAGCCAGCTTCCGTTTCCCGTTTCCCTCTCTGGAGCCCTACGCGTTGATATGTTGCTTGTCGAAAATGACACCAGCCTTGTAGCTTGTTTATCTTGTTTGACAATGATGATGCGTGGTTTTTTATGCCGAGTTTATGAACAGACGGTTTGTAATTAGTTTGTATTTTTAAGGTTCTGTTGTCGAACCACGAACATATAGCTGTAATAATGGATTTGGCGCGTGCCTAAAATCGGAACTAACGTAGTGATCCAACAGCGCCCCCCGTCAATATCATTTTAAGGGTATGAGGAACAGGGTGAAAAGTTCACTCATCCACTATTGAAAAGGGAGGATCCTTCGACCAGACGGGTGTTGTGTCTGGTGGGCAATTGCCCAAGGATTGATGTCGGATAGTCTTATATATGTGAATCGCGCGGTAAACTTTAATAGCGCGATGCAGGATTTGTGATGTCAGGTCTTTGATGCGTAGTTCGCATGTGGCGATGTAGATGCCGCCACATCATTGAAGCGCCGAAAGGTAGTTGTAGCATTGTAATTCCATCATGGCTGTTTGTCTGTCTGTTCTTCTGTTACAATCAACTCAGCCTATCGCAGTTCACTGCTGGACATAGGCCTCTTCCAAGCTGCGCCACAACACCCTGACAGACTGGATGCGGAAGGGGGAGGCCCCTTCCGCATCCAGTCTGTCCCCAGTCACCTTTTGAAGGTCGTCGGTCCATCCAGCTGTTGGGTGTCCCACACTACGCTTGACTTATTAGCTGGGATGATTATTTAGCGTCCGACATAGTAATAGTAGTGATGACTGAGCGATATTGGTGCCGATTTCCTTGTTCACAAACTAAACTAAATTTAATTTCAGTGCATCTTTTTCTTTGTATTTCATTATGAAAAGGACAGAAGATAAATTTATTTTAGTCCTGTCAAACCTGTCACTACTCCATACAACTTTAGACGCGATTAAAAACTTTCCTACTAAAATTACGGTAACTTACGTCAGGCTCTGAATAATTTGACAGGACTAAACTAAAAACTCTTCTATTGGCGTCATAAGCTAGTGGAAACTAGTCTTACCTAGGGGTATCGTATTACCCAGTTACTGGGTTGTGAAGGTCAGATAGGCAGTCGCTCCATGTAATACTGGTATTCAGCTGCATCCGGTTAGACTGGAAGCCGACCCCAAGATAGTTGGGAAAAGGCTAGGCAGATTGATTGTCTTCATTCTTTCTTGTGTTTCATAGGAAAGGGGTTTCGTTATATTAATAATATATATAACGACCGTCATGAAAACCTATAATTTTCACTAGTATTTGACATTTGTCAAAAAAATCTCTGAATTTGGACAGCCGCTATTGTGTGACCCTTCACAGCTTTCTTAGGAAACAAAAATTGTACTAATTAAATTATCCCTCTATAAACTCACCATTGAGAGACCATTGTAACGTTCATAAATTAGTAACCTTAGGGCGTTTGTGCACTACAAGGAATTTTACGGTCAGGCAGTCCGATTTGCAAGTAAATATCACGTGATCCGGAAATATAGGTATAGGCCTTAGGCCCCTGGTAGTAAGCATAACTAATAACAGCCAGTAAGATATAGGAACTCAATGTAACCCCAAACATTCACAATTCTACACCTAAGCTTATTTTGACTAAAAATAAAGCAATCCAAGAATACCGCTGTTGAATACTAAAACATCTAGATAAAACTCTTTACGTCCGGTCGGGATCAAGATGGTGTCTGCACGATATGTAGAATCTCCGGTAGGATGGGGTGGGGGCACCGGTTGTCGGTAGCAAATTGTAGGAAAGAATTTTCAAGAAATGTTACTTTCTTTAAGCAATTTTTGCTTCTTGTGTTTTTATTGCTATGTAAAGGTTTAGTTACTCGTAAGATTAGGGGAATGACAAGATATATTACCTTTATTTTTGTCTGTATAAATGTGTGTACATAATCTGATAAATCAATCAAATTAAATAGTAAAGTACGCTCGCTATTACATGGGACTTAACATGACTGGCGAAATGAAGGTGTACCAAACTCAAACTCAAAGCATTTATTTTAATTAAACCATTTACAGGCACTTTTGAATTGTCAAGGAGTCGGTCAGTCAGAAAATATGAAGCTAGTTGCCCATTCCAAAGCGTAGGTACCTATGGAGAAGAACGGGCAAGAAACGCCACGGACACTCTTTTAAATCAAAAAAAATGTTACAAAAATTTACAAAAATTGGTTACATCATTCATGTTGAAATTACTTTTACTTACCACAGCTTCACCCCTGCCAAATCCCTCGGGGAAACCAGATCACGTCTTGTTTCCTCGTGTATTAATATATAATATTTCATCATTTACTTCTCATTCAATAACAAAATTTTCATTTTCAGTCGAAAAAATAATGAAAATGAAATGAAATTGTTTATTCTGTAAATAGGATATCGAAATCACTTTTACACGTCATATTAAAAAATATAAAAAATATTAGAGCTAAGCTAGATGAGGTTGGCGTTTCCTATCTGACTACTCTGAGAAGAAAGGCCGAAACAAACTCAGAGGTCACAGTCTCTTTTAAAGTCCAGACATAATCTTGGTCAGGCCATATGAGGACCATGTTAACTCTTTTCTATTCAAATATCAAATATCAAATAATTATTAAGGTACGGTACGTAACCAGCAAATCAATAGTACAATTAATTTATGCAGAGATTTTCCATAGTCACAAAAACTAAAAGCACACTAGCTGAGAAAAGAAAGGCTTAACTCACTTGACAGATTTTTTGATTATTATTTATTTATTTAAACATTTCGCACTCGAAAAAAAACCTTTTTTTTCGAGTCTTAGCCTTATTAATAAAATGACTTTGAGAATAGTACAAAGATTTCAGTTTAACTGGGTAAAACGCAGTGTCAATATTTCAATCATTACATAAATATGCTTAGTATACTTAGTTACAAGTACATTCAAAAGCACTGCACTAATTAACCTGGGGGTGCCACGGGTCCGAATCCAAGTTCCCGTGGCACCCCTAGGGGTGTCCTCCAGGGGTGCCTTGGGTACGGAATGGAAATATCTCAATATTTCAATATAATGATTGAAATATTGACACTGCGTTTTTTGAGCTTTTACCAAAGAAAAACCTATCGAAAACGAAAAAATCTTTTTTCGGAAATCGTTATCAGGCTTAAAAAATAATGTTTTTTCGGGCGGATTTAAGTTTTTTGTAATTAAAATGAAAATATTGTAGAAGTTCCATGCTTTGGAAATTCTACAATATTTTCATTTAATTCTATGTCTATATCAAAAACATTCAATGCAAATGGCATTCGCGAAACAGTGTATTATTGCTCTCAGACTCCGGAAATTCAGCATTTTTCATCGACCGAAAACGTTTCTCTGAATTTAATAAGGAATCCACATAGATACTAGTGGGTTGCTTGTTTGTTTGTGTCGCTTTACTGTTTAAATATGAATTTTAGTAGATATGTCTGTATCTTGCGATGTCATATTTAATTAAATTAATGGTAATTTTTCATTCTGCCTAGCCTTTTCCCAATCATGTTGGGGTCGGCTTCCAGTCTAACCGGATGCAGCTGAATACCAGTATTTTACATGGAGCGACTGCCTATCTGACCTCCACAACCCAGTAACTGGGTAATACGATTGGTAAGACTGGTTGTCAGACTTTCGGGCCTCTGACGACTCGTAACGACTGTCAAAGATCCACGAATGACAGCTGGGGCCAACGGCTTAACGTGCTTTCCGAAGCACGGAGGAGTCTCGGTTTGTAAAGATGGTCACCCATCCGCGGACCAACCCCGGCAAGCGCAGCTTAACCTAATGGATCGACCCGTTCGGCTGTTATTACTTAGCCACGAGCTCCTCCTCGAATTAAATTAATGGTAATGTAACTGTAAATAAAAGACAGGGGCAATTCCCGTAATTGCATTCTAATCTCAGTATCAATCTGTCAAAAAACAAAACAACCGACTTCCATAAAAAATACTACAAACAGAAAAATAAATTTAGTGTCGGAAGTCGGTGACTTTGGCTTTTTATTTTCGTTTTTTGCAGCCGCGTTCCAAAATTAAACTTATATTTCACTTTGGAGTCTTTATTTTGGAAGTCAGTTTTTTTCTTTTGTAGAAATCCCCAAGTAAAGACGCGTGACACAACTGACTGTCCAATAAAGTCGACACGCGAGCATTGAAATCTGAAACGAGATTCCATTTCTTACGAGAATTTTTCAATATCATTATATTGAATTCTTGTTATCACATATTGACAGTATTCTCTAATTATTTTGTGAAATGTGGGTTGAATAGAACAAAGGAAAAGAAAAATACGTTTGTTTAATAGAAACTAGAAAATATAGTTCGTTGAATTTTCTCGTATACCGTCTTCGGACTTGGAAAATAACAATGTAACATCTTCTGATTCAAAATAAGATGAACATTGTAACAGTTTCATAATAAATATTTAGAATACATAGAAATATTTATTGAGATACAAGCATTGCGCCAATAATATTTCCCATCGGTAAATAATATGACGAACTTTCATAACAGTTCAATGATTCAGGCGTGACTTGGCGGAAATCCATTATGAAATACAATAGACGTAGATATATTTAGTAACCTATTCCGCTTAACTATTCCTAAAGAGTCATAAAAAAACCCTGTAAGAAATCGACACGTGTTTCACGTCTCACCGGGGCATCCTCAGGATGACGATTGACTTGTCGTGAACACGAACACGACGTGTTGCCACGCCGAGTGCTGGCACTAGTGTCGATTTCGTTGGGGGATTTTTACGACTCTTTAGGAATATATAAGCGGAATAGGTTACTCAACATACCTACGTCTATTTTTTTTTTTAATTTCCATACAAACTTTCAGTCCCTTTTTAACCCCTTTAGGGGATGAATCTTTTAAAATCGTTCTTTAGTACATGAACCACTCGTGCAAAATTTCATGTTTCCAGATCCAGCGGTTTTGGCTGTGCTTTGTCTGCCAGTGAATGTTTTATTTTATTTTATTTGATATCTAAATTTATTTTATACATACTCTTCGAAAACGGAACCAAGCAGCGTTGCTTGGTTGCCTAGGTAGAAATGGACTGACACTGACCGATGGTGATGGAAAATATCGTGTAGGAGCCTGCTAGTTGAAATATACAGAGCAAGCTACGCCATTGAAAAAGGCTCCACATTTTGTACGTAATCTTAGTACATGTACTGGGCAGTCATCCCTTGCTTACTAGGCTATGTTGTCACCATACAACATTGTTCGTCGAATCGTTGAGCTCCTTAAGTTTAGAGTTGAGCTGCACGATTACTGACAAATGCGTGCACTGACTGGACAAGTCCACTCAATCTGTGTGGTTCTTTCATCAAAAGACCATTTCAGACACTAATTTACATGGTATTCATTGATCTAACCAATATAATGTCTGGACTTTAAAAGAGACTGTGACCTCTAAGTTTGTTTCGGCGTTTCTTCTCAGAGTAGTCAGATAGGAAACGCCGACTTCATCTAGTACTTAAAATATTATTGACGTGTAAAAGTGTTTGTACAAACCTACTTACAGAAAATAAAATCATTTCATCATCATTACAAAATCATTTCATTTCATATAATTTTATAGCATGTTGTGTCTTCCTCAACAAACTCATGCATATACGAGAGGATAAAACCAATATTATACGGCACCCCAGATTTAAAATCAAATCAAAATCAAAATATTTTATTTCACATGAACCTACATGGGCACTTATGAAACGTCAGAATCTAGGTGCACGGTTCCAATTGGTTGTTTCCTATGGAGAAGAGCCGGCAAGAAACTCCACGGTTACTCTTTTAAAAATAAATGGGTTTTACAATGCTTTAAAAAATGTACAGTTTGAATAGGTATGCGAGGACAGCGTAGGCCTGTCAGCAAGATACTTAAAAAAATAGAAAATAGTCTGCAAATCGACAGTCTGTTGTACCTACAACGTTCTCACATTCACAAAATATAAAGGAATCTATATAAAAGTCGAATAAAATAATAAAAACCAATTTAACCCAAATGGTTGTCACTACAACTTTAACCAATCCGAATGAGAACCCTACTTTAAAATGAAATTTGAATTGTAGGCATTCACCGCCACTTCGACCGGTTCTGTACTTTCCACATCCAGCGGATTCCTGCGGTCTTCACATGTCAAATAATGAAACTACATGTCAAGTAGTACCTAAATAAAAAAGTAAAAAAGTAAAATTTATCGAAAAGACACATTTTGTGACTTTAATGCGTACAGTTCCTAATGCAGTTTTTATTTTAAATCTTTACGAAACTAAACATGATTTTACTTCAAATACAAAAACTCTAGTGATCATTTACTGCTCATATAACTTGCGTTTAACAATGTGACAACTTAATTCGTTTAAAAACTTTTAAATATTATTTAAATGCATGCTGTGCTTTTCTATAAGTAATGCGGCGGTTAGACTTAAGTTTGCAATGTATAAAGTAATAGTGTACTCATTGTTGAAGAGCCTAATAATAATTAATAAATAAATACACTGCATTTTTTATTATGAAATATAAACCTGAACTAATGAAAAAAAAAGAAACGCTGCCCACAGGTTTACCAACAGCCAACGGCATAAAAATAAAATAAAATATTTCGCTCAACAATAATTGTGTGCAAATATGTTTCTCGCAGAATCAGTACAAAAATCATACACATTTCGGTAACAGACTGAACCCTTTATTAGGCTCGTCCTATTGACCCAATTAAGCGATATTTGCTTAGGGGTTGTATAATAAATTATGGAAGGCCTAAACAAATATTAAATTATTGGATTATGACAATGGAAATCAATTGGTCATGAATTTATTAATCAAGAGACCGCTTGGGGGTTTGTTACTAAGAATTTAACCGGAAGAATATTGTATTAACAATTCCGTAATACATTGTTTTGTTTAAATGCTCACAGTCGGCATGATTTTTGCCGACATCTTCAACTATCATCGTAATATTTCATCCAATTTACACAAAACCGTAATGAATTATACACCTAAACCTTGCTCATGAATTACTCCGTTCATTGAAGAAAACAGTATGTAAATCCGTTTAGTAGTTTTTGAGTTTATCACATTCAGACAGACAGACGCGGCGGGGGGACTTCGTTTGACTTTGTTAAGAGGTCCGAGCCTATTGCCACCAACCGGGCCCAAACCCCGCAATTTTATTTTCGTGTTCATACTAAGTATGTCTTTTCAAATTAAATGTTACGTAAATGCAAGGTTTGTTATTAAAATAACTCAGAACCTAAACAACAACATTCAACCCTCATTTTGCCAATTTCAATATTTCTCTCATAACTTCAAAAGCCAAGATCTTTGAGCTTCTAAAAGCCCATAGCGATGTCTTAAAAACCGTTTCTGAATCCTTTATTACGATAATGAAAGCTACCCCTTATCCGACGTCCTGTTAACCTAATTACGTTATATTTACTTAAAGGATAATAAGGCTTTTGTGACTTCATTTCGATTCTTATGTAATAGAATTTAATTAGCCGTGGTGTTGCCCGTCTTATTTAAGTTTGGTAATTTTGAAAGTAGGTACTCCTCAAAAAATAAGGAGGTTTTCGGTCAAAGGATTTAAAAAACAGCAATACCGAAAGAATATTCAAAATAAGAAGTTTGTTTTTGAAGTCGTTAGTAATGGTCGAAATTCAAAATCAAAACAAATTGAAAAAAAAAAACCTTCAGCTTCCGAACTTGGCTCGCGTTTGATCACCATTTCACCTGAAGGTAAGCAATGAGGTTCCGGTCACCCGACTTACGTCAAGTAACACACTCGCGTATCATCTGTTTCCGTCCACCGTGTCGCTCCGCATGCGCGTCGCGGCATCTTGTAAACTACTTCTTTCATTTGTTTCCTTTATCGCATGATACGAAGTAAATAATTCATTCTAGTCTTGGAGACTAGCTATCAGTATAGCTATCGGGAGTTCAATAATATTGTAAACTTTCACAATTTCTTCCTTTCTTCCAAAGTTTCTCCGAAAATCGCCCCAACTTATCACTCCGCGCAAACGATTTGGTGATTGCAGAGACATCCTTTGACAGCCGTTACATATTTTCGGATAATCAGATGGCCGAAAGTCTGATAACCAGTCTCACCAAGGGGCAGAGTATTGTGGCGGCATCAACATCGCCACATGCGAACAGCGCATCAAAGACTTGACGTCACAAATCCTGCATCGCGCTATTTAAGTTTACCGCGCGATCCACATATTTAAGACTATCCGACATCAATCCTTGGGCAATTGCCCGCCAGGCACAACACCCATCTGGTCGGAGGATCCTCCCTTTTCTATAGAGGATGAGTGAACTTTACAGCCTGTTCCTCATACCACTAAATTGGTTACCCCAACGTGATAAAGTAAAGTATCACCCAGTAACTGGCTTGTGGAGGTCACATAGGCAGCCGCTGCATGTAAAATACTGGTATTCAGGTGCATTCATCGACATTATATCATTACAGCCGAAAAACGTCCACCGCTGGACATAGTCCTCTCCCTAGCTCCGCCACTTCGAGCGGTTCTGTGTTTCCCGGATCCAGCGGATTCCTGCGCCTTCATTAGGTCATCGGTCCATCTAGAAACGAAATGAAATGAAATGAAATTTATTTGCAAGAATTATAGTACATTACAGATGGTCGGGTTTTTTTTAATAGTTTCTAAAACCATTCGCTAAAACTAGCATGCAATATTACATTAATTACATAAATGAATGAAGCTAATAAAATTGGCCTTCCGACGCTACGTCTTCCGGTACGCGGTCCTCACTCCAGAAGCTTTCGGCCCCATCGGCCAGCTGGTTCGATTTAACTGCAAGCCGATCCCCAAATAGTTAGGAAAAAGCTAGAAGCAGATGAGAGTCATCCTTATGAAACATCGACAAAAAATCAACACTATTTGCAAGTATATGGATGATTACAAAAACTTCACACATGGCAATGTAAATAAATCACCAAATCAATATAAAAACTAAATATTGGTGTTCGGACCGATATTTTTAGGATTCCGTACCCGAAGGTCGCCAAACGGAACCCTATTACTAAGCCTCCGCTGTCCGTCTGTCTGTCAGCGGGCTGTATATTCTCATGAACCGTAATAGGTCGACCATTTGAAATTTTCACAACACATACATGTCATAACAACAAGCCTTGTTTCCCCGAAGGTACACCCACATTTCTCCAGTTATGTTTAATTCCCATGTAATAGGGGGCGAGCCTATTGTTATCAACCGGGCACAAATCCAGCCTCCGGGCTGGTACTGAGAAATTCTCGACCTGGGAAATGAACCCAGGACCTCATACTCAGCAGTAGCGCTTGCGACCACTACACCAACGAGGCAGTGAACTTTTCACAGATTGTATATTTCTATTGCTGCTATAACAACAAATAATAAAAATAAAATAAACGTGTTATGTTTGCTAAAGTATTAAATAATAAAACGGAAATATATTGTACAGTGGTACGGAACCCTTCTTGTGAGTCCGACTCGTACTTTGCCGGTTTTTTTAAATTGTCTCTGTGTTTGAACGTGAAATAATCAATCAATTTTTATTTACTGAGAGCTGAAAGCTTCAATTTTTATTCCGAGTCCAATATTTGTTTGTATATCTCTGTGAAATGACTTTGTAAACGATACAATTGTTAGGTATTTAGTAAATAAGTCAAGATATTGGGAAAAATTTACCTTCGATATAATCGTCCCTTTAAAGCCGCGTGTAATGTGTAATATAACGTACCTATCATGTAATGTAACGAAAGTTCTGCGTGTGGACGGGACTACGAGCTTTAAGCTGGGTACTCACTTAGCAGTGTAGCATGTAATGTATCAGATACGGTATCAAGTGAGTACGTAGGCACAAGCCCGCTGCGAGCCGCTCGCGCGTGGAGCGCTGTAAGCTCGCAGTGACCCGCCGAGTGGCGGTATCACTGCGAACACAAAGGCGGCTCGCATTGTGCTCGTGGACGGCGACACGACCGCTTGTGTAGTGAGTACGTAGGCGCGAGCTTCACACAAACTTACGTATTCATTATGGAGTGGACTGAAGAAAAAATATTAAATCTAATTGAGGTTTACCAAAATACTCCAGTAATGTGGGACGACGTGGGCTTTTATAATTATCTAAAATATTGTACATGAATATGAACGCAGCACTAGCCACCATTTGAGACATGTTGTCGGCGTGACGTCGTCGCGAGCACTGCGGATCCGGCAGCTCGTAGCTAGATACGCGGTGGACCGTGGACGAGCCGTACCCACTTGCAGGTGGATACAGTATCTGATACGTTACATGCAACACTGCTAAGTGAGTACCCAGCTTTACATGAACACAATGGTTGTCGCACTTGTACACAGGATTTGCGTTAAGTTTGTATGCCGTCCACACTATTAGCATTACATTACACGATACATTACATTAAACACGTCTAGAGACGGCTTTAGAGCCGGGACTCAACGCGGAATTTCACAAGACGACTTTGTTTTTCAAACATTCGTTGTGCGAGCTTTTGTTTCGAAGTTCGTGAACGAATGTTCGTTTCGCGAATTAATTCGTGCAATGAATGTTTGCAATATAAATTCGCGAAGCAAATCCGTGAAAGCAGTGGTGGCCTTGTGGTTTTATGGCCGTGACTTACGATTTGATTTACGTTATTTTGTGTTTGGGTCGTAGGTTCGAGGTCGTTTGGGAGCTACGAGGGAACAGACAGATACTGTATCTGTCTGTTCTTTACGTGTTTCTTTACGTTAGGTTAAGTGTTTAGGTTAAGTTTAGTAACATTGTTGTAAGAAAGTAGTATGTGTACCGGCTAGTTCTTGGATGGGTGCCTATAGTTTGTGTAATTTTAGGAACCCATCCGAGAATTAGCCGCAACAAATGCAGCTTAATCTCACAATCAATGGCCCTAGTTATAATGTTTTAGATACAATATTTTTTATTTTTTTTTATCCACAACTTGGAAGCTCTTGGCCTGAATCTCACCTGATGGTAAGTGATGATCAAGCCGAAGGTGGAAGCGAGCTTCACCCGGAATCCTCAACCACAGAGGAACTGGCTATCTTACCTCTAACTGCCGGAACACAACAATGCTTTTAACATTGTTGTTATGGCGACAGACTTAGATAAAATGGTGGTAGCTAGCCAGGCGGACTTAAAACAAGCCCTACCACCAACCAAACCGAGTAGAAAATTTTGCCCCCACTGGGAATCGAACGCGGGACCTCTGGGTCTGAGACAGGTGGTCTAACCACTAGACCACAGAGGCGGTTATTGGGGTCTTTGGTCAACTGGACCCACTCGAAATGGACCCGCGGGTCCAATTGACCAAATCATTTATTTTCCGTATTTTTATTGGTTAACTGGACCCACATTCAAACTTAAAAATAAATCCATTGTTTAGAGCTACCCGTGGATACTGTCGAGCAAAAATTAGTTAGTCAAAATATAATAAAACGGAATTCAATTAGGTTTAAACGTTTATTGTCAATCAAAATCTAAAATATTTTCAAATGAAGGGGAGGTTGCATCTTTTGTTAAGTAAACACAAACCTTTTTATAACGAGAATATTAACTAAACGTACTAATAAAATTTATCACAGAAAAAAAATTATAGGTACTATTAATAATTTAAAGTCACAGACACAATATTCATGAATAAATTGATACCTATAATATTGAAGTAATTGAATGGCCGGAATGTTGACGTCCAAAAATTAAATTTAGTTCCCTCGTAGGTATCGTGAGGTATCCGAATCACCCCCATGTATGCTCCGCGATTTTTGATAGTTTTCGAGTTATGATTTTTTTTTCAGAATTTTTGAGAATTATTGGATTTGACCAATTTAAAAATACTTTTACGAGATTTTTTTTTTGCAACTTGATCTTCATGAGTACTAAATTTATGCATAAAATAATCAGCTTCGTAGCTGTGATGAAAGTTATGAAAATGTTGGTCTAAAATGAAAAATTTGGTTTTAATGTAAGTATACATTAAAACCATCCCCATAAATTTTAGTATGTATATTTTATATCTGTTTACTGTAATTCGTCGCATCGGCCTTGTCGCTAGTTTTAACTAAATGCGAGTTACTTATTTTTGAAAGAAAGTGGGTAAGTACCTACGTTTTATCTGTGTTTATCAGGTTATCCTCATTATTGGAATTAATGGAGCATGCCGCGCGATATATTGAGGATTCGATCCAAAATAAATCTTAAATCTATAAGCGTATAGTAGAGACCATAAACTTGAAACAGACCTCAGATCCTTGATTTGACCCGTCTACTTCCAGAGTCACGAATACCAGCGCTGAGTCACCACCTTTCACTATCCTTCCGTCACAATCCACAAGTAAGGAAGCCGAAACCTCAGCGAGTACTCAAACTTAAGTCGCTAACACAACAATATCAGTTCCAAACTAAACTTACTTTTAATTTGCAAATCTGCAATTATTTTACTTTTAACTTTAAATTTTTACAATTATACATGTGGTTTTATTATTACCATGTAGTTTTTTTTTACCTTTAGGTAATATGTTATCGCTGCTGAGGTGAAACGTTGTATGTCTTACAATCTCTCTCGTGTCTTTGAATCCCTTGCTGCGCTCAGGATTCTAACATAGAATCCTTCACTTACTCGGGATACAAAATCAACACTCGCAGCAAAAACCAACTCAGGCACAGCACGCAGCGTCTCACATACCACTCTACTTCATTCTCTGCATTAATAATGAAATATCCTGCTCTGAACTTTTCCAAGGTTTTGGCAAGCCCTGGATGTCCGCCGGACCAGGGATCGTCGTGTAGTTCCTGTAATACCTATATCCTGCAAAAAACATTTTGGAACTACTACTAACTCTTATTCGTATTGTATTTATTACAGTTAAAAAATATTTAGTTTTAATGTTAGTGTAAACTACTTACTTGTTATTGGCTGAAGCATAATTATGTCCAAAAGCGCTTCTCTAGACTTTAAGGAAGGCCTATGATTAGCTGACCCGAGCAGGTAATCCGTAAAAAGGCCCATTTGCTTGTCCTTGAAATTAGCGGTGCTCGTGCACTTAACTTAGGTATTATATTTATTACAATTAAAAAATATGTAGCTTTAGTGAATAAGTGGAAATACCGAATTGAATAATATTAGTATATTTTAAGTCATAAAAATAAAAGATTCGGCTTTATTCTGTGACAGTACTAATTATGAAATTGAGCAGTGGGTCCAGTCGACCTATTCAAAATTTGATTCGGTTGAGTGATCCCGCGGGTCCATTTCGAGTGGGTCCAGTTGACCAAAGACTCGTTATTGTGTATTTTATAATGGCTTTCCGCCAAGTCTCGCCTGAATCAATTAACTATGTATGCTTACTACCTCTTACTACCTCGATTATTCACCATTTCACCTACTAACATTATTATTACACGAACGCCCCAGTAAAATATTATTGTACATGCGTAAAACGAGAGATTCAACGCAACAACAAATTTACACTCAATTAAGTTACCCCAACGCTCAAATTAATGAATTCAAAACAATAATATTGTGCAGGTTCAGAATTGGGGGCAAGGAAGGTGGTATCTTCCGTCTCTTTTTTGCGGAATGGAAGAGAAGAGAGCAAAATTATTAATTAATTGCCTCTTTATTCATGACTAGCGCCTGTTGTAACCATACATTTTTGACGTTTAAACGTCTCTTAACATACGGCTGGTCTCCGAATTTAAAAAAGGAGTAGGTTTTCAATTTGAACTGTATTTTTTTTTAATTCATAACATTACGCCAGTATTCTTTGCAGGATAGGTAGAGAAGCACAACGTAGCTGGACAATAATAATATTGTACTGAATTTTATTATAACCTGCTGGTCAATAATGTTTGTGTTGTCATCTGACATTATGCTGAGCTGCGGCCCTTTTGGGATTATAATCATTGTTTTCTGTTTCTACATTTTTAATGTATTTTTCTGCTGTAATGTCAATAAACGCATTTTCTTTCTTTCACTGAAATAGTAGTAATAGTAATGGTTGTCACCCAGACTAGCTCCTTCAAACAGAACTCAATTACTAAAAGCAATCCCTTATCACAAATCTGCCTCAAGATGAAACACGTCCAAGATCAGACCAATATCTTAGCCGAAATAATTACCTCTAGCTTAGCTGATCGGCAAACATGTAAAACTTCGCCTAACGATCGGAAAGTAATCAATTACGTTCTAGTATAACTTTGCTAAGTAGCACCTAATACATTGTATTACTTGCTTGAGTTATTTGGTACATTAGTGGATTTTGATTTGGAAGTTGCTTTGTGGTTTTTAAGGGCCTATAAGTCGTCAAATTGCTTATTAAGATCCGCTGTAATATCGAAACTACTGCAGCATTAATTTTGAAATAAATATATGTTAAAGTTGAGGATTAATTTTAGCGACTGTGTTAGCCGAAAACACGATTTCATACAAAAATATCTATAGAAAAAATAACCAAAGTTACCTCCAAATCGAACAATAAACCGCTGCTATTCAAAAAATACTTCAAATTAGATCATGAAACTATTAATTTTCGCCGTAAAAAGCAATTATCTAAACTTTTACCGATTTCGAGCTGCCTCCGTCTCGCTCGCACTCAGTCCGCGAGTAGTATGGTACGAGCGAGATAAAAACCCGAGGTTGTTTTAGCTCTTAATAATAAAGGCTGCTAAATCAAACAGGCAGTCATAATCAGCCTATAATGTTCCCACCGGTGGGACCAGGCCTCCTCTATGTGAGAGGGAGTGGGCCGTAATCCACCATGCGGGTGCAGTGCGAGTTGGTGGATGTCATCACATAATATCTGCGAATTTTCGGTTCTAGGACATGCCGGTTTTCTCACGATGCTTTTCTTAACCAATTTGACAGTGATGGCAAAATAATATACACGACGTAAAGCGCCAGTCAGGGCTCGAACCTATATGACACGGTTTCGGTCGGCTTGTTAGCACTGGGCCACGCCTCGCTACGCACCAATAGGCCGTTGCTGCATGCAAAATATTGATATTCAGTTGCATCCAGTTAGACTGGAAGCCGACCCCAATATAGTTGGGTAAAGGTACCCATACAATGTTGATGATGAAGCTCTATATGATAAGATTACTGAAGAGTTAATAGTACATCGATCGTGAAAATGTGGGCCGAGGCGTAGCCGAGGCACACATACGTGAGTCCATCAATGCCTGGTTGCGGCCAAGGCTTGAATAGTGCTTTTCTCAAATAATGCGCGGAAATTCAAACATAGTAAATTAATTATAAATCCCAGAATCAATGACGGACAACGATAATTTTTCACGCGCCAATTCAATATGTTCATTTGTTTCTTCTTGGTTGTCATGTGTTGAAGTAAAAAGTTCGTTCCATTTTTAAATAACACGACAGTTATGAGTTTTCATAGTAATTTATTTGGCCGCTACACAGGACAGATATGGATTTTCATAGTAAAATTGCTGGCCGCATCGTCACTTGTTTTTGACCAGTACAGCAATTTTGATTTATCTCGAAGAAGGTTGTCAAAATAATGCTCGAATTTCCAAGCATGTTTTTAGAAAATGAATATAATGCAACAATGCTGTGCTAAAATAAGCAAGATTGGTCCCAAAAGACTCAAGAATACATATAAAAATAAATAAAGATGACGTATTAAACAAATAAGAAAAACATGAATATATTATTATGGAAGATGGTATGGCAAGAAATAAAATAACGCTGAGAAAAGAGTTTAAAGATGAAACAGATAAATTGCATACTACGTCGAAATGAAATAATATTTACATAAATGGGGCAGAAATATAATTATCTATGAAAAAAAAAAGGACTTCTCCTATAAAGTATATCAATACTCATAAATGTCAATACTCATAAATGCTAATCGCCTTGTTCAAAATCTAGAGAGTCTCAAGCACGAACTGAACCAAGATTATTCTAGGACCCTCACTTCATTTCATGCAATAAACAATTATCCTAAATCCACTTGATCCCCAAAACAACTAAACAACCCCTTAATCTTTTGTAGTATTACACAAATCCTAAGATTAATGCCTAAGATCCAAATAATTGCTCATAATGTCTTTGTGACAACCATTTAGGATTGTTTGGTCACACCAAAGATAGGTACAGAAGGCCAGCCATACAACGAGCGAAAACAGCCGCATGCACACATAGATACGTAGGTACGGTGATCTGGGGCGTGTTCAATCCGCCTAGCCTTTTGCCAACTACGTTACCCCTTGGTAAGACTTTCAGGCTCCTGACGACCCGTAACGTCTGTCAAAGATTCACGAATGACAACCGGGGCCAACGGCTTAACGTGATTTTCGAGACGAGGAGTCTCGCTATGTAAAGATGGAACCCCTGCAAGCGATGCTTACGTACCTGATGAATCGACCCGTGCGGCTGTTATTACTTAGTCACGAACTCCTCGCAGTATTATGGATGTTTAAAGTCTTCATTAGTCCATTGCGAAAAAGAGACGGTGCTATTTCTTTCACTCCAGAACAATCAGGGATCAAAAAAGTCTTAATGCAGCCATTGAAACTAAGTCAAACGAATGCCAGTCTATGTGCATTTTCACTCGTTGTACGGAGACTTTCTGTACATATCTCTTTTGTGGTTAGTTAGCCATCTTGCTAATCGTTGGTCCAATGACATTAGTAAGGGCGTAATGTGAGGATTAAAATAATTAGGATAGTCTTTTGTTTTTGTTCTGGGATTTAATGTTATGAGGATGAGCTATAATTATAATGATCGTGTTGATAGTCAATCAACACGAATTCTATTTTGATTTTGTTTTTAATTTTGAATTTGATTGTGATTATGATTTTAATGTTGAATTTGTTGTCTTTTATCTCCTTTATGTATTGTTGCTGTAAATTGTTGTTTGCATTAGTGGATGAAATGAAGCCTATTTATTTGTTTAGGATAACTATTGTACAGTACACTACACTTATGTCTAGAAGCTGTTTAAAACTTTAAATTTTACATTTTAAACACACAATATTTATATAATAATCCGCCCCTCAGGGGACCGGCACTGTCTCTCCTTAACACAGGCTAAATTCTAGCCTATCTAGGAGAACAGTACTTCACCCGTCTTTATTCTATAGTTGAACTACATAATTATATGCAACATTTGTAAACTTTGCAGTCCCATTTTGAAATATACTAATTTTGAATTTGAACATGGAACAGGTTGGATGCAAAAAGCGAAGAAATTGGTATTGCGGCGTAACTTGACAGAGGTCTTTGTCCAGCTGTGGAAATTGGAAGTAAAATTAAAAAAGTGAAGCATTTTAAAAATCTGAGGACGACAAAACTTCATATGCAAATGGAACTATCTCAATGACCTTCTACAGGCCAGGGCTTATAGGTACTTATTAACATTTCGTCCGAATGAATTAGGTATTGGCAATAGTTTCTTCTACTCATAATATACGCATTTATTTCCTCCATTAAAATAAAAAACTACAGTAGATTCAAGTAACTGAACCGAATCTGTCTTAATTTTCAATGTTCTCAAAGTCAGAAGAGCGAATGAAAAAATTTTATCTTTAATGATAGTTACAAACTTATAATCTAGACATCTGCTAGAGCTTCTAAAAGAACATTTCAAGTATAACCATCCACCGACAGAATTGCACCCCAAAATTTATGATCTCGCATTTTTCAGACCTCTAAAATCCTTTACTTGCTCTGTAAGTATTTTAACTGGCAGAGTAATCTCACTTAATGGTAGAACTTCGCTCGTTAATGTCAAATAGCTACGATTGTTATGTGGGGACTCCACCCTACACGGCCCCCACCTTGGGTGATGGGGTAAAGCTATGGGAGAAGCGGTGGCTGAAATATTGACTTCTGGCTTTTGATGGAAACTGTCTAACTTCAAGTGGGGGGGGGGGGCGAGGAAGACTGTAGATGATGCTGATGAGTTCAACTCTATATTTCAACGATTAATTGGCGATAGTCGAAAACCGTTTAACGTGGAAATCCTAAGAGCAGGTCTAACGTTGAGCAGTGGGAAAAGACAGATGAGTATCTTTTTGCTCACTCTTCACTGGTCAAGGAAGAATCATTAATGAATATATACTTAAGATTATACAGTCATAAACATGAAGTAAATTTAGGATGGAAGAAAGCTTAGAGATGAAGATTTAAATTAAACCACTTCATGACTTATCGGAAGAGCACAATAGGGCGGAAGACGAACAGTGTATAGAACTAAGGTGTCAATGAATGATTAAAGATATAAAAACTATGAGCTGATAAAAACAATGCTAATCTGAGACCCCGAATCAACTTCAAAAGTAATTTATTCAAACTAGGCTGATCAGCACTTTTCGGACGTCAAAATTACTTAAGACAGTCCCCCATAACGCTCGCTCTTCACCACTTCCTAGTGCTTTAGCTGGAAAGGAGAAGTGGCGCTACATACTCCCCAGCAGCACAGCTGTCTTATCAGTTAGAAAAATATGAAACTATTTTTTTTTTTTAACACAACGTATTAGCTCTTGGCCTGAATCACACCTGATGATGATCAACCCGAAGGTGGAAGCGAGCTTCACCCGGAATCCTCAACCACAGAGGAACTGGCTATCTTACCTCTTACTGCCGGAGCACAACAATGCTGGTAACATTGTTGTTATGGCGGCAGACTTAGGTAAGTAGTACTATACAGTAGTATGCAAAATAAATGAATGAAATTATGTCTAACCTATAAATACTAGCAAATTATATTAAATCGCTTGTTTCTCCACCTCAGACCACACAAACAACAAACTGAAACCAACGAATTTGTGAGATTAAAACTCGTAGTTTTGGCAATAGTTATCTATATCGGCGCTACAAGGTTAAGTTCTTGTTTTAATGTCTTCTGTATTATAAACTTCACTGTGTTAATACTTCTTGAAATTATTGTTCCGTCTTCTGTGTGACCTTGCCGATACAAGAAGAAGTAGTAAGTAGTTCTTGTAAGGTAATTTCTGTTCAAATAACCAGTACCTTTTTAGTGGTATGAGGAACAGGTTGTAAAGTTCACTCATCCTCTATAGAAAAGGGAGGATCCTCCGACCAGACGGGTGTTGTGTCTGGCGGGCAATTGCCCAAGGATTGATGTCGGATAGTCTTATAATAATGTTAATCGCGCGGTAAACTTAAATAGCGCGATGCAGGACTTGTGACGTCAGGTCTTTGATGCGTAGGTCGCATGTGGCGATGTAGATGCCGCCACACCTTCATGGTCTATCTATCTACATTTATTTTTCTTTGTTATGTAATGTTTTATTAATAAACAAATAAGACGTTCCTTTGAGTTTCATTTGTATAGTTTTGTAGTTAGGTTGGAAGCTGACCCCATCACAGGCTAACCAGATGCACCTGAGTACCAATATTTTACATGGAACGACTGCTTATCTGAACTCAACAACCCAGTTACTGGTTAATACGATACCCCTTGGTAAGACTACTAAGATTCGAGTTTGATCTACCTGTAATAATTACATTAAGAGCATTTATTGATAAAATACTAGCTTTTGCCCGCGGCTTCGCCCACGAGTATGTTGGAAATTAGCCCACGGGAACATAATATTAATAGTATCCTATTTCATCTTAATCCGAAAATGTTACAGACCGACAGACAGATTTACTTTAGCATTTATATTAAAGAAAAAGTTTGAAAATAAATTTAAAAACGGTAGTGGTTTTAAAAACTTCATGAAGTTGCGGGCACCGGCTTGCTTTCATATAAATGGGTTTGGATTTGCTGGAACATTGCTTGCTAGCCCCTAGGCTAGTAACCTGCACTGTTACGTACAGTAGATGCCAAACTTCAGTGGGGCCCTCATATATCAAGCCTAGCGGGAAGGCTCAGTTCGGCTGCCTATGCCGTCAGGAAAGTTAGACAATACACTGACGTTGATACAGCTCGGTTAGTCTATTTCAGTTATTTTCATAGCGTTATGTCCTACGGTATTCTGTTGTGGGGCCAAGCGGCTGACATTCAAAATATATTTGTTCTTCAAAAACGAGCTGTACGAGCAATTTACCAGCTAGGTGCCAGAGTTTCTCTAAGAGATTTTTTTAAAGATATTGGTATTCTCACGGTGGCATCACAATTCATCTTCGCGAACATCATATATATTAGGCAAAATATACACTTATACACTAAAAACAGTGATATTCATAATGTTAACACCAGAAATAAAGACAAATTAAGAGCTCCATTTCACCGGCTTCATAAGGTGCATAACTCATTTGTTGGGCTTGGTATAACCTTTTATAACAAGCTACCCTCTTCTTTGTTAGATTTGCCTTTTAATGCGTTTAAAGCTAAAGTAAAATCCAACCTTTGTTCAAAGGCATACTATTCTATCAACGACTATTTGAACGATAAGAATAGTTGGGCGCTGTGATTAACTCAAGACAATGTTTATGTTCTTTCTCCAGAATTAGCTTTCCTACCGACATGTTTATTTTTGTTGACTAATAAGTCTATTTATTTTGGTGTTATTTTTTATTTTTGACATAATCTACTCATTAAAATGTTTTTTTTAATGAGTTGTATTGCAATAGGTGGTTAGCTAGCGACCTCGACAATTGATCATATTATTTTGCCTGAGCAACCGGCAGCAAGTTCGTCATGCTCCCTTAGATGTCACTGCTTGCGGTAGCGTCGGGGGTCGGGTTGCCTCCTTCCCTCAAATATGGCGAAGGGGGTGATGGCTGATCTTCGCGTTATGCTCGTGAACGGGTGCTGCTCGTGGTGACTGGTCGTCTTGCTGTCCATGGTTTTGTTATTGTTATTAGTAATTAACTGTTTATTTATTTTACTTCGATGGTCCTAGTTTAACATTTTTGTGGCTTTGAGTTCCAGTTTTAATAGCTATTGTGTAAGTGGGCACGCCCTTTATGCTTGCATGGAGGCTTTTATTCGATTAAGTTCTGTTTACGTTTTTAATTTATTCGCTTGAGTAAGGATTTCGATGTTTTTTGTGGGTATATTGGCGTGTGCTAGCTGACATAAGGCAAATAATTTAATATAAGTTTGACGTTTTTTGCATTGCATTGCATATTATTTTGGATACTATTGTATAGATTCATTTTCTTTTCTAACTGATCAGACAGCTGTGCTGCTGGGGAGTTTGTTGCGCCACTTCTTCTTCCCAGCTAAAGCACTAGGAAGTGGTGAAGGGCGGGCGTTTTTGGGGGACTGTCTTATGTAATTTCGACGTTCGAAAAGTGCTGATTCTCAGCCTAGTTTGAATAAATGACTTTTGATTTTGATTTTGATTTTGTTTGGACAGTAATAACGAGCGCTGGGGAAGTTTTGTATTTTTCATTTAGATTTGGTCATGTCGAGAGGATGTTTATGGATGTAGAGGGAGAAGAAGGAAGGTAGAAAAGATGGATGGATTGTGTGAGGAATGATATGAAAGAGAAGGGAGTGAATGATAGCGTGATGATTGACAGGGAAGAATGGAAAGATAAAACGTGATGCGCCGAACTTGTGTAAGTTCCATGGGACAAGGACAGGAATATGATGAGAGGATGAATGTTCTCACATGTATAATTTCAACATGAATGATGTAACCATTTTTTTAAATTTAATAAGTGTATCCGTGGAGTTTCTTGCCCGTTCTTCTCCATAGGTACGTACTATGCTTTGGAATGGCTACTACTACTACTTCATATTGTTGACTGACTGACTCCTTGACAATTCAAAAGTGCCTGTAATTGTTTTATTGTAGTTTGAGTTTGAATGCCGGGAGAATCCTAGAAGGATATAAAGTGACCTTATTGGTGGTGTTCTTCAGAAAGGTCAGGTACGTTGTAGTCACTACCGGCGTGCGTGTATGACCGAAGAGAGACCGAGATGTATGAATGAAAACGAAGCAAAAATAGTGTTTGCAAGGATCAGAGCAGGTCTATAGTTTTTGCTTACCCTCATGAGAAAAAGGCGTGAGTTTATGTATGTATGTGTATTTCGACTAATTTCCATGCGAGTTCCAAGACAATTTCAGGATTGATTGAGACTTGAGATTTAAAGCCGTGACCTATAAGCAATTGCCACGCAAATACGCGATCATCGCTTTCATTTTGTTCGGCAAAACCTTGATACTGACGTTTTCCGAAGAAAATAGTGACAAATGAACGCTTTTTTTGTAATTATTTAAAACTACGAAAAACTTAAAAAATAATAAAATAACACAATATTTAAAATATAAAAAAACAACATAATATAGCCTATATTTGTATAATGTTAGGACAAGGCCAGAAAGCTTAAAGGCTCGTTCGGCGGCGCGCGACTTGTCGCGCGACGCGACTTTTACAATACAATCTATATCTATACTTATAATAAATCTGTAGAAGTGAAAATTCTGTACATTGAAGATATCAAAAAAATAAATGGCAGGGGGTGTTACTAGACCGACACCGAACCCAAAAATTTGATTAAAATTTTTTTTGTCTGTCTGTCTGTCTGTCTGTCTGTCTGTTTGTTCAGGCATCACGCAAAAACTACCGGTTCGATTACGATGAAACTTGGTATAATTATTCTTTCATATCCTGGGCACCACACTGGGTACTTTTTATCCCGGAAAAGTACCCTATCCTACGGTTGGGGGGTGTCAAAGTTTGTATGGAAGAATTTTAACGCGCTGTCCGATTAACTCGAAACTCAATATTTATACTTAAACCCAAAAATTAAGAATAACGTGTATCAGGATTTTTCGAAATTCAACCCCTAAGGGGGTAAAATAAGGGATGAAAGTTTGTATGAAGAATCTTATTCCTTGAGGTAATAAACATGAAACTTCGCACGAATAGTTATCTAAATAAATTATAAAGTTTGTAGTTTTTTGTTTTTTCTAAATTACCCCCTAAAAGGTTGGGGGGTGTCAATGTTTGTATGGAAGAATTTTAACGCGCTGTCCGATTAACTCGAAACTCAATATTTATACTTAAAACCCATGGGGATGTATGGGGTAATTTCCGACACTCACGCGGGCGAAGCCGCGGGCAGCAGCTAGTATCTAATAAAACTTCACGATTGAACAATTGCCGGTGTCGCCTCGCGCGACAAGTCGCGCCGGTGTGAACGAGCCTTTATAGTCTCGTTGCTTTTCAAGTTGGTCGCTACTGTAGATTCTGCATGGCTTGCAGGATAAAACAGTATGGAGAGCATAACACAAAAAAAAGTTTAATCAAATCAACATGACACGCTCAGACATCTGGCATTTTAGGCGACTACACAATTTTGGGACGACAAAAAAGGCAGCCGACACATCTGATACTCTTTGCCTTTTTCCATTTCAATAAGTCTTTATCATTTCAAATCGAGCACGCCTCAAATAAAATGTTTACTTTATGTAATCAATTTTCCATTGTACAAAGCAACTTCAATGAAATGTTCTTACAATCACTAGAAAATAGTTGTAACGACAACAAAATATTTGTTCGGTAAAAGAAATTCAGTGAAACGTGGCTTTAAGTCGTATGGTATTAACGTTTTTTTTTTTTTTTTCTTCGAAGCTAGCATGTTTTTTTTTTAAATCACTGTGTTATTAAACTTTCGATCTGATGGCCAATTATTCTAGTATAAACGTTAAAATGTCCCTTTCACTTGATAAATCATATCCGCGAAAAATATAAAAAATCTGGAGTAACTTAAGCAGTAGTAATCCAAAAGTTCGACAGTGGCAGTTAAATCTGGTCATATTTCCCCCTGTTCACTTAAAATGATCCATAATCCTGGAGTTTTTAGAATTGAGGGCGACTCACACAGGCACTGTGTGAACGCTCTCAATTCTGCCTGAGATTTTTACAGTTTAAAATAAAAATTTGACAAAAAGGTTTGCTTTTTTTAAGAACTAGATACAGACTTTCCTATCATTGACTTGCATTATAAGCAGTAAGTACACATGTCTGTAACTTGCACAAAAGTGGAAGTAGCTTGTGCCATCAATCAATCAACTCAGCCTATCCACTGCTGGACAAAGGCCTCTTCCAGGCTGCGCCACAACACCCTGTCCCCCTCCTTCCGCACCCAGTCTGTCCCAGCCTCCTTTTAAGGTTGTCGGTTCATCTAGCGAGGTTTCCACTCCAGGACTCGTTTGCTCCACCGGCTGTGGGTCCTTCGACATACTTGGCCAGCCCACTGCCAGTCCAGCTTGCTTGGTCTGCAAGCTATGTCGGTAACTACGGATCCGTTCCCGATAGTTTTATTCCTGATTTCTATCTTCAAAGAAACTCCAAGCATAGCCCGCTCCATAGCGCGCTGAATGACCTTGAATTTGAGGACCAGCCCGACTGTCAGTGTCCACGGCACCGTATGTCAGGATGGACAGGTTTTCTGTTACATGCACGTAAAATCCAGTTTTGCCATTTTTCCTGCAAGAAAAGTCACATACACTGGTTATTTTCCGGATTATTTTATCCCTCAATTAAACTCCATCGTGCCGTAACAACTTTTAATTGGTGAATGTCACAATGACATGCAAGCTACGAGTACTTGCATACTTTTGTGTATAGCGTGCCATAGTCAGCTTAGTATAGCATTAAAGACTCCATTATTATGACTCCATTATTTACTCCATAAAAGCTGTTTATTTATTCCAATTAAAGAAAGGTTCCATTTTCTAAGAAAGAAAGGCTCTGTATTTGTTTATTTTAATTTTATAACAGATTAATTTTTAATTTTCTAAGTACTGAACCAGAATATTTATAAAAATGCGGACCAGCAGGAAATGTGGTAGCTTAAGTCAAAAATAAAAAGGAACTTGAAATATTGTACTCTCTTTGTGTTATCTTGCGAAAAAATATAGTATCTTAGTATAAAATAAAATAGAATACCGTCTTGTCTGAGTCAGTTCAAATCATCGCGAGCAAAATTGCCAAAGTTTGAATGAAGGTCTGCTCTTCAAGATTGTTGCGTAGAACGGTCAGGGTAACTTCGGGGTCATTATACAGAATAGGGGCAAAAGTTTCACTTTTGAAAGAGTTTAACGAGAACAATATCCACCGTTTCATTACAAAACCGTTTCAAAGTCAAAGTCAAATCATTTATTTCAAATAGGCACTTATTAGGAACTTTGAAATTTGACGTTCAATTCAATTTACAAGAAAACTGAATTGATTCTAGTTGCCCGTTCTAAAAGGTTGTTTCGTATCGAGAAAAATGTGCAAGAAACTCCTCAGATATTTTGTATACATCATAATTATACTTACATGTGAAGACCATGTTACTTGAGTTACCTGCATATCTGTTTTATGTATTTTGAACTTTATTCAAACCGAAGCAGTGTACGACGTACGTAATACAAAAACATACTTTATGTCAATTTTGTATTAAGAAATTTATATTAGTCGGAATAAAGTTCTTTTTTTTTCAATTTCATTTTATTATGGATCGGTTTCATACTGTGATGGAAAACATTGTGAGGAAACCGGGATAAAATAAAATTAAATCGCCAACACTAATTGATCAATCGTTGTGATCAAGAATTTGGACCATAAAAGGAAAACAGCAGAGTAATATGGAAAAGCTAGATCGTTGCGGGTTCTGCATCAAACTAGTGTGGGTGGACCTTTAGTACACCATAGTAATGCAATAAAATACACTGCAATATATCACGTTTAATAATCCCAACATTCTTAACGTCGTTGCGGTATCCGCACCAAACTGGTGCGGGTGGGCCTTCTGTACTTCATTTGTTTAGTGGCAACGTAGGCTTTTAGCTTCGCAAACAGATTTGAACCAAGTTATATTGTTTAGTAGTTTTTGTATATCGAATTACTGTAACGATTTTATTGGGTTTCATTATGTTATTGTATTCGGTAATGGGAGCTGAGTTCTGTAATTTTTTTTGCTCAGTTTCAGGGAATAAATAATGTTATAACTAGCTGAGCTACTAGGAGCTCGTGGCTAAGTAATAATAGTCGCACGGGTCGATGCATCAGGTTAAGCTACGCTTGCCGGGGTTGGCCGTGGATGGGTGACCATCTTTACATATCGAGACTTCTCCGTGCCTCGGAAAGCACGTTAAGCCGTTGGTCCCGGCTGTCATTCGTGGTTCTTTGATAGTCGTAACGAGTCGTCAGAAACCCGAAAGTCTGACAACCTTTTTTGTAATAAAAAAAAAAAATCATAATTGTTATCATCCAGATTAAGGTTTTTTATATCACAATGCATCGAAAAAATCCGACAATAAATAGGTCCAAACGGAAGATAATATTTTTAGTTACCAAATCACCTACATAGCCCTCACCTAAAGTAAAAGAAAAAAAAATGTAACAAATAACAATAGCTCCCAAAAAACAGTAAATATTACCCTAATTTAAAGGGTGAAAACTACCCTAATTTAGAACAAAATGCGGCAAAAACTCAACTATATCATATAATCAGTTCTTTTTACCCTCGTAAAAGACTGAGATGGAGGTACACAAGGCCAATAATGACATCCCTTTCTCCCATTGTAACCATTTGAAATATTCAGCCTAAACAACCAACGCGACAGCTTTATTCTAATTTCAAATTACAAAAAGAACCTATTTGTACGCAACAGATATGACGAAAATAAAAAACAAACTGGCTAAATGCGAGTCGTACTCGCGCGTTAAGGGTTCCGTTCCACAGTAAATATTATAATTTAATCTCATATAATACTTCGTTGTTTTAATATAAAGTATGCACTACCTACAATCCAACCCAGTTTAATGTTTAAAAGACCCTTACCGTTATCGAGATATAATGAAAACAGAAAACGTTAGCAAATAGATTTTTTGATCTTAGTATTGTATGGGTATTTTATTTTAATTTTATCATTTTAATTATTATTATCAACCCTTTCAAATTTTTATAATTCATAAAAAATCCCATAGACAATGCACTTTAAATTTTTCCAGAATTTTCCAATTTTCCAGGCAAGTTAAAAAGCTAATTCGGAATAATACGAACATTTTAAAATAAAAATTTGCCAAATTGATCCAGCCGTTCTGAAATGATGCGCTTACCAACGAGCAGCATTTCATTATTATTACAATTACAGCAGATGATAAATCACCAACTCACACGTATTCGGTTCTAATGCCGTATACAGAAAGAAAGCTGGAAGCCGGCGCCGATCTACCAGCGCTTATCGGCGCTGGTCCATTCTGGTAACAGTTACATAAAGCAAGCAGATTGAAGCAGAGCGAGCAAAATGTCGTACTCATCGGACGATGATTTGGTCAGGCGGCGCCAGCGCTGACAGGCGCGTGTCGAAGATTCTCGGAACTTGTCGGCGACGTTCGGCGCTTATCGGCGTTTGTTCATATAAATGCCTGCGCCGGTTACTTACCTGCGTGGACCGGTTGCTGTACGCGCTGGTAGGCTGCCAGCTTTTGTTCTGTATACGGCCTAACTGTCAAACTATTACGGCTCTAAAGATACAGTCCTGTGGCATACAGACAGATAACGATGGCTAAATAATAAGGTTTCTATAGCCTCCTTTGTGTACCTACACAACCCCAAAAACAGAAAAATAAAGCAATTCCACATTCAAATCACGGGCGCGTATTTACATAATAGCGTACATATTAACGGCGTTTTAAACGAACAACTTTTCAGTTTTATTGTGAGGCTAATGTCGAAATATGACGCTGAATTTGAATTGTGGGTAGGATTTACAGCTCAATTTCCGAGCAGCTCGGCTGTTTAAAAGGTATAATTTGGTAATGCGCCACTTGTGATTCTCTTGACAAATAAAAGGAGTTCCCTCAAAATTTTTTTTTTTTTTTGTAAACTTGAACTGTCTATCAGCGCAAATTCCATAACAAGATGAGAGGTGAAATCTCATTTAACATTTTTGTTTGGTAGGTCTTATTATGTTGTTTAAAAGAAGTACAACCTACCTAAAATATTCGATCGTTTTTTGCGGCATTTATTTATTTATTATTTATTTATTTACTATTACCAATTACATTTGTTTTTACAGGTGGGGACCCAAAACAACAATGTAGTCACAATTGACGTCACCTACTAACCAATTACCCATCATGGAACTTTTAACCGACGAAAAAAAGGATTAGAATCTCAAATCGACGAGTATATTTGTTTTTTTTATAAACCTTTTACACAGTAATCCGATTTTCACGATTCTTTTTTTATTTTGAATACATTTCCGTTACTCATCGTACATGACGCGACTTAGTAACGCGTTATACAACTAGTTTGTGATTGGTTGCATCATGTACGGACCGCCGTTTAAATGCTAATGCTGTGACATTTTGATTACTCAATGGTGATTTGCGTTTGTAACACGTTACTTTTGAATAGCGTCGTGGACGATGGGCCTTATTGTCACTAGAAATGTCGGAATCCAAATGATTTGACTCTTCCATCTCCGAAAATACTAACCGAATGTCGTTCAAAAATTTCAGTGAGTTCTCGGAATAAAAGATCGAAGAAAAATAGATGATTTTTCAGAAGATTTAAATCCGTTAAAGTTTGGTAACGATCCGGCTTTCGTCACATTTCGGTGCCAAATGCTGCGTTTCTTCGCAAAAAAACGATGCGAAGCATAAAATCTGAAAATCAAATAACGGTTTTTCTGACTTTAGGGTATTGAAGAGCTATAGAGCACACATTTTTACCAGAAGATACATTTTACAGTCATATTATTTGTCTTCTTCTTCGTCGTGTTGATGGCCCAACAGTGTATTAAATTTTGTTGGCCCAAATCTTCGCCAACCCCATGGTAACCTTGGTGACAACACAGAAGTCGCTATAGTTTATTTTTTTGGGACACAGAGGGCAGGACAGGAGATGGGAAATAGTCTGCGCTACACTTGAACCGGTTGTTGTCCGGATTGACTTGAATACTGAGTAAATTGGCTTATTTGATTGAACAAAATTAATTATCTTTGAGAGAATAACTGAGTGGAATAGAATGAAATTCATTTATTTATTTTGTTTCTAGTGTAGGTATAGAGATAAGATGTAACTTAGACTAGGGAGTTTATCTGTCCGGGCTTGTAATTAGCAACTTGGTTATAAAATATTATTGTCATTATAATTTTATTAGTCTGTAAGCCAAAAAGCCAGACAATAAATAAAATAAATAAATACAGCTCCACATCCACAACCTACTGCCGTACCGTCGAGACAGCCTCACTGCAAGGTTTCCATCATTTTTCTGTCAAGCTGACTGTGGGGCTGGAAATTAGTAGTGTTCTTGTTCTTTCTTTCTATCTCTGTATATTATATTGTCTTCACAGACTCATAAACCTCATATACATAAATATCAGTAACGGGAAAATTATCAGTCTGTATGTGGATCCGTACACATTACTTTCTTAGAACAAACCCGCGATCTGTGTTTCTTAAATTGTAAAATTGATTATGAATTTTTAAAAGGTGGATTTTAAATAGTATTCGCTTTAAAGTAAAAGCAAAATATCAAAGAAAAATATTATATTTGTGGCATCAAATTATCAGACCCACACTAATATTATATTATTGTTCTCACTATGCCTATCGACTAGCTTACATATCATTTCACTTCTTGTTGGCGTGAAGGTGCACGCCCGCCCCGTGCCGGGTATCAATGCGAGCGCTGCCTGCCGCGGTGGGCTACTCACCCGGGACGCCACGCGTCGCGCCGCCACCGCAGCCTATTTACACGCTTCCAAACATTTTATCTTTTCCACACAAATACCAACCCTCACTATTTCGTTACCTTGTCACATTCATACTCCAACAAGCTACTCCTCGAACTGGCACCTGACAACCGATCTTTTTGCACCTCCGTCCGGACTACGGTCCCAAAATTGGAAAATCGGTTCGAAAATACGAGTCGAACCCATCCGTCGATACGTCCGTCATCTGTTATATTTCAATCTTATCACGCTGATAGGATACCTCTTGCTGAGACTGACAACCAGTATTACCATGGGGAATCGTGTTACACAGTAACTGAGTTGTGAAGAAGAATAGGCATATAAATTACGCCTAAAGACGGATGTGGAAATAAACTTAACATTAGCCGGCTAAACTTGAGTTTATGTATGTATTTTTTTAAATCTATTTTTTCTTAAATAATTTCATAACTATTTATTTCAAGAAAATATTTCAGGCCCTCGCAATAAGTTCTTTTATTTGATACGGAACGGTAGTCTTTTTTTAAATTTTCAAATTCGCCTCCCAGTAGTGACCAAAATAAGTAAGACTGATAGAGCGACAGACACGAGTGATCCTATAAGGGTTCCATTTTTTCATTCGGACGCACGGAACCCTAAAAACAGAAAACATTACAAACCTCCTTTACAATCCTAGTTCTACATTTAAAAAAAAGTTCAGCTCGGACTTGACAAGAATTTTCCCTGAAAAAAAAAAGTTGAGCTAATTAAAGTTTCTCTTTGTACGTTTTGAAGGTCGCTGAAGCTCTGTTTTCTTTACAAATTCAAGCCACCCGGGTAATTAAGTCGTTCCCTTTCTTTTAATTTGGGTAGAAATAGTGACTCGTTATTATACTGAACGAGTTTCGAAGAAGTTTCCAAGTGGTGAGATGTTTTTAAGGTTAAAAGGTTAGAATAGAGATTTTATTTGATGAATACGTTGCTTATTATGGTTTAAGTTTTATTTTGTGGCGGCATATACATCTCCACATGCGAACTACACGTCAAAGACCTGACGTCACACAAATCCTGCATCGCGCTATTAGAGTTTACTGCGCGATCAACATATATAAGACTATCCGACGATCAATCGTTGGGCAGTTGCCCGCTAGACATAACACGCGTCTGGTCGGAGGATCTTCACTTTTCTATAGAGGATGATTAACTTTACACCCTGTTCCTCATACCTCTAAACGTCCTACAGTAACTCTATGACGCGCTTCACAATCAATCAATCAAACAGAATTTAAAATAGTTGTAATTTAAATATATTAGTGTAAAAATATGGACTAGAATTATGTCTGAAATAGATAAATTATTATTAAATTATTACAAAAAACGGTGAGAGTATTATTTTGCCTGAATGTCGCGTTAGGAAAATAACTTTTATCATCTACAAAGTTGAACCAAGTCATGTTTGCAATTACAGTAAGGACATAACTTTGTCAAGTTGAATAACGTTTTGGTAACAAGCTCTTTTCCAAAGTCATTGAGAGTCAATAAAACACTTGTGAAAAGTCAAACTCAGCTTATGACGTTAGAAAGTTAGTTAAAATATGTTTCGGGACCTTCAGATAATTTATTGTTTATGTACAGTCAGCAAAGCTATTTGGTATACAAGCAAAATTATTAATCCCTCCACTACACTGCCAATATTCATTTTTATTGTGTGCGTAATCAGTTTTTAAGCATATGGCATAGGTACTTAAAGCGAGTAAAAGAATTGACTACCCAGCATACTCACAACATTTTTTAAAGTAGTTTAAAGTTAGCTGCTAAGCTGCCTATATACCAAATAGCTTTGTTGACTGTACCATCGCGGATAAGGTGAAACTTTTTTCAACCTTATTACTAAGGGCATAATGGTGATATGTGATTCACCGCAAATGTCCGCGGTTGCACGTACATATAATTCGTGGCTAAGTAATAACAGCCGCCCTGGTCGATCAAAGATTAAGCTTCACTTGCCGAGGCTGTCTGTAGATACAGTACATATCGAGATCCCTTCGTGTCTCGGAAAGCACATTAAGGGCCAATTTCACCAATACAAACTGAACGCCATCAGCACTTAAACCGAGTTTATGAGCTGTCAGTGTCGTTAGTTTCTTTTGAATATTGACACTGACAGCTCCTGAACTCGGTTTAGATGTGCTGATCGCGTTCAGTTTCATTGGTGAAATCAGCCCTAAGTCGTTAGTCCCGGCTGTCATTCGTAGATCTTTGACGGTCGTTACGGGTAGTCACAGGCCCAAATGTTTTACAACGGGTCTTACCACGAAGTATCACTGTGTTATCCAGCTGGGTCAGATAGGCAGTCGCTCCATATAGGTATCATACTGGTATTTAGCTGCAACCGATTAAACCGAAAGCTGACCGATGAGACTGAAAGCGGAAAGCTTACAATATTTTTTCCTGATGTTTATATATTTTTTTTGTTTAATGTTCAAGTACGAATTGAAAGTGCCGTGCTTTCCTATAATTTACATACATGGGGGTTTGTATTGTCATATATATGTCAAAGACTTTGGGTCAATTCTGTGCATGTGTCTAGTTGGTAAGCCTTTATATAAATAAAAATATATAAAATTAATATACACTATCATATTTTTTTCAAATTAACAATTGCAAAATAAAACAAGCAATGAATCTTTTCGTAATTAATTAATTTTAAAATTCAACGTTTTTCATATGCGTTTCTGATTAGAAATTCTTCACACAAAAACAGTTTTACATAATTACGAAAGTCACTTTAAAAAAATTGAAGTACCAAAGATAATTTTCAACAAAAAATTGCTTATTTTAAAAAGAAGTACATCATTATCTCATACCCAACTCACTCTTGACTCACAAATGAGTTTTCAACGATGTAATTTCAAAGTTTTTTGCTACACATGACTTTGAAATGTTTAATTACTTTTCTAAAGATAAACTTGAAACATGTTAAGGAAGATTAATCACTTTTTATGCCGATGTATTTAAAGATATTATGAGCTATTGAGCTCTATTTAATTTTAAAAGAATCATTTAAACATTGGTATAATCAAAAATTTAAATCGTTAGATTCGCCCTACCGTTTTAAAAGATTTGATTTTGCGTACTATTGTATAGAATCAATTTTTCTAACTGAACAGACAGCTGTGCTGCTGGGGAGTTTTGCGCCACTTCTCCTTCCCAGCTAAAGTACTAGGAAGTGGTGAAGGGCGGGCGTTTTGGGGATCTTATGTAATTTTGACGTTCGAAAAGTGCTGATTCTCAGCCTAGTTTGAATAAATGACTTTATTTTTATTTTTTAATTAAAAATTCTGCTGCTGTTTCGAACTTATCCGGTAGGTTCATAATTATACTGTTTTTTGGATACTGTGAACGAGGAACTAACGGTCTAAAGTGGTGAAATAAACCTTTTTAACCGATACATGAGTAAGTATCGATATTTTTAATTAGTTCGTTTACCATGTAGTTTAATTTAAATACTCGAAATCTGTACATTTATTCCGAGTATCCACACGTATCGGTACCATATTCCCAACTACACCAACCTCTAAATACCAAACCGAGTGTAACTTTTTTATGTATATTCCACTTCGTCACGAGTTGGTATCGCCCTGTTTGTTTTGTTCATGTTTCGTCTCGTAACGTGTTTGTATGGCTGTTGAGAATTTTGTATGTAGAATATACGATGTACGTGTTTTTGTCCGTGTACTCTGTCTTTAACGTAGGAAGTAGGAGTTTGTAGCGAGTTCGTTTGTGAGCGATGTTAAATCGTCTGGATTAGAACAGAATTGAAGTAACAAAATAATTTTTGGTATTTTAACCTTTACAAAATAAAGGTGCTAAGAAATGCAGTGTGTTTGCATTCAGTCAGTAACTGATTCGTATAATAATATTTATTCATGCAACTGTTGTATAATAAGGATAATAGTATCACATGAGTGTTTTAATACCTAATTATACACAGTTGCATACAAGACTTTATCTACACCCATGATATGAATCCTCTATAAAAGTTTCTGAAACAGTTAGCTATTGCCAACATTAAACCGACCATAGCCCGTACCCGCCAAACGTGACGTATCGTATTTTGGCAAATGTGTCAGATGTGTCGGCGTGGGGGTGCACCCGCTGACCGCAAGGAATCGAAGGAGCAAACGAGTTGCATTATGAAATTTAGTACAACATAATAACACTCGTTTGGATGATATAATGGTTACTATGACATTAGTCGTTTTAATGTTGGCAATAAGCTAAATGTTTCAGAAAATTTTATAGAGGATTTATAGCATAGGTGTAGATAAATACTTTTTTACACATGCAAGGCCGATTTTCTGAAATCGAATTTTTAAGTAAGAAGCTGATCACGGTTTCGTCACCCGTCACCCTCGTGTCAAGCGTAGTTATAATACCAGCCTATTACTGTCCCACTACAGGACAAAGGCCTGTTCTCATAAGAAGAGCTTCCGATTAATTTTGCAGCTCCGAATTCGGCTTCGTTAATTTTGAAACGGAGTTTATACCGAAGAAAACGCAGCTATCCACGTGACAAGAGCATATACAAACAACTTTACCAAATCTCACCCTGAGATGTTTGAAAAACTGGGAGACAAATGTTTTTTTTTTAATTTTATTTTTATCCACAACGGAGAAGCCTTTGGCCTGAATCTCACCTGATGGTAAGTGATGATCAAGCCGAAGGTGGAAGCGAGCTTCACCCGGAATCCTCAACCACAGGGGAACTGGCTATCTTACCTCTAACTGCCGGAACACAACAATGCTGTTAACATTGTTATTATGGCGACAGACTTAGATAAGATGGTGGTAGCTAGCCAGGCGGACTTAAAACAAGCTCTACCACCAACCAAACCGAGCAGAAAATTTTGCCCCCACTGGGAATCGAACCCGGGACCTCTGGGTCTGAGACATGTAAGTTTAATACTAGATAATATCCTAATAGATTGGTATTTCCTAGAATGAAGACGGAACTATATGGGCGAAGTTGCTATCCTATGTGTATTGAAATGTATAACAAGATTCCTAACCCAATTAAAGAACTTCCAATGGTTCCATTCAGAAGGGCTTTACGCAGCTGGTTAATTGAGAACTCCTTATAATAATACTTTACACGCATTCCTTTAATTTAAATAATTATGTAATTGTATACCAAAAATGTGCATGTCATTATGTTATGATTCAATATGTTAAGCCACTTATACCATTGTAACACCTCTGTAACCATATTTATCTGCAAATAAATCTTTACTTAACTATCTAACTATCTTAACTAATCTATCTATCTATATATCTATCTTGACTTTGACTTTGAACTTTTAACATGTCACTAGGGTAATTTTTTATACGCTCTCGCCCGTAGTCACAGTTTATTCTCTTGTTAACACATCTTTCTTCTACCTTCGCCTCCGACTCCAACTCCTGTTCCAACTCCGATGAATCAAATTTAAAACCTCTCTAATATACATACAACACGACTCAATTCATCCACATCGCCACACAGTGGGTTACAGACGCGGCAGCAGCTAGTCTACAATAATATATTGTTACTTTCAAAGTCATAAATCTTCAACCCCTTATATTGTTTCCCTCTCTGTCGTGACATATGGTCTCACTTCCTCCACCCGATGAATGGCAATCGAATTATCTAGTTACAAAAGGTGTTATTTCTTTCTTGAATTTTCAGAGGAAATACGACGGGTTCTGGATCTCACAGGCTATGTACAAAAGCTGTCACTGTAAAAATTCCATAGCAATAATAACAGTGATAGGTCGATATATACGATAATTATGTTAATTGCGTTTAGTTTCATTGGTGAAATCCGACCTTAGGGTGAATTTCAGCAATAAAACTGAAAGCTTAACTAAACCACGTTCAAAAGCTGTCAGTGTATCATTTTCAAGTTGTGGAATATTGACACAGACAGCTCTTGAACGTGATTAAGAAGTGCTGATCGAGTTCAGTTTCATTGGTGAAATTAGCACTAAATTCGTCTACTAGATTTCGATACTCGTAAATGAGGTGTAAATCAAATCAAATGTCGTTGCTCGTTGTCATGTGATTCGACGATTGGTCTTGATGTCAGAAGTCACAAGCAATTCAAAATTTCGGTCATCAAACATAGATCTTTAGTCTGGTTTTAGTTCATAATTACTTTAAATACTTTTTCATAATTTTATATCTTACTATAATTATATTCCTTGAAGAGGCGAGGCGCATTAAAATACACCCGTTTTTCCTCAGCTAGATATGTTTTTTTAAGTCTCATGTAATATAAATCTTTTTTATATATTATATAATGTCCGTGTAGGTTAATGTATAAAAAAGAAATGTAATAGGGAGCGACTTATTGTCATTACCCAGGCTTAATATTCAGACTTGGGAACAAAATTGTAAAAAGCTTGAACAATATTGAACCGGAATTGTTCCATTTCCATGTGTTCAAACTCCAATATATCTTTGCGAAGCTCGTAAGTCAAGGGATCAGAGCGAGCGAAGGTGCGAAACGTTCCAACGAGCAATGTCAAGATATTTTGAACCTAGTTATACGAGGACTTATGTTATTTTGAAAGATTTAGTACCTCAATGAAGAAAATAGTATTCAGAAGAGAGAACTAGATTTTATCACAAGTTAGGGTAGGGTATGTCGAACTAGGAACGAGCAATATGTCTCCCGGTCGTAACTCAAACTGCTCGGCTTTATAATTCTTTGATAGTTCATGATTCTAGTTTATGAGGTCAGAGTGTGGTGGTGTTTATGTAGGTTATTACTAGTTATAGTTAGGTACTGTGTGGGGATTAAAGATGGAAAGACCTCATCTAGTTCTTAATATTATTGACGTGTGTAAAAGTGTTTGTACAAACCTATTTACAGAAAATATAATCATTTAATCACGTCATTTCAAAGGTATTTGCAGTTTCAAAGATTTGTTGGAAGGACTTATTTACAAAGCTGGTCAAGCATGATGTTAGAAAAGTCAAACTGTATTGGATTGACATAAGCTAGCAAAAAGCTATTATAAATTCTGTTGAAAGAAAAACGAAACAACTTGAAAGCGTCTTATAACCGCCTCTGTGTCAGACCCAGAAGTCCGGGGTTCAATTCTCAGTGGGGGCAACATTTCTGCTCGGCTAGCTACCACCATCTTATAATATGTAAGTCTGTCGCCATATCAACAATGTTAACAGCATTGTTGTGTATCGGCAGTTAGAGGTAAGGTAGCCAGTTCCTCTATGGTTGAGGATTCCGGGTGAAGCTCGCTTCCACCTTCGGCCTGATCATTACTTACCATCAGGTGAGATGCGGACCAAGACCTTCTCAGTTGTGGATAAAAAAAAAGCGATTGCCACTTGTCTGCCCTCAGATCACGTGCAAGAAAAAGTAACATCGATCGGTAAGTTTAATAATATTAACCTAATTAACTATAGTTTCATTGACTTTCAACAAACTGTGTCAGCAAACTCACTCACTTGTTAAGTTTAACTAAGTTAAACTAAGTCACCACACTTGCCGACTATTAAATCGATTTAGTAGTTCAGCCATAAAAACGGAACAATGGAACTCTCGACCTGTTTCACCACTTCCTGATAACTTTTGGTTAGTTTATTCATCTTATTCCCTTCCCCTCCCCTGCTAATTTCTTACATCGTACTTTACACTTTTTAGGGCTCCGTAGTAAACAAGGAACCCTTATAGTTTCGCCATGTCCGTCTGTCGGTCTGTCTGTCCCCTGCTTAGCGCAGAGACTGTTAGTACTAGAAAGCTGTAATTTGGCATGAGTAGGTATACATATTAACTACGCCGACAAAGTGGTAAAATAAAATCAAGAAAAAAAAGTTTTTTGTAATTTATTTTTTCGTCTATCCCATATTACATATATTGTGAGTTTGTTAAAACCATTTTTGGATTAAAAGATCCGTTTGCAAAATATTAAGCTTTAAAGTGCTAATTTTTGTTAGAGTCAAATGTCCCCCCCCCCCCCCTGCCAGCTAAACGGTAAGTTCTGGATATGTGGAAAAATTCACAGCAGTAGTACCTATAACGAAATTAAAAGAAAAACTATGTAATTATCGACCAACTTAAATTTGCAGTTGCAAAAACATGTTCTACCATACATTTTGTATGGGAGAATATGTTTTTCAACTTTTACATTTACAATGTTAAGTTTCTTCTTGGGATAAGTTCATCCCAGCTACGGAACCCTTCATTGTAAGTGGTCCGACACGCACTTGGCCGGTTGTATTATTAACTTTTTATTTTATCATATTAACCCCCGACGGAAAAAGAGGGGTGTTATAAGTTTAACGTGTGTATCTGTCTGTTCCCTCGTAGCTCCCAAACGGCTGAACCGATTTTGATTATTATTTTTTTGTTTGATCGAGAGTGTCCTTAGCTACAATTCAAGAAAATAGGTTCAGCCGTTTGAAGATTATCAGCTCTTTTCTGGTTGATGATGGGATATGCGCATCTTCCACAGGTCTGATCGATTCGAAATTTAGTATTTTGTTACTTCAATGATATTTTAGGGGTATGAAGAACAGGGTGTAAAGTTCTCTCATCCCCCATAGAAAAGGGAGGATCCTCCTACCAGACGGGTGTTATGTCTGGCGGGCAATTGCCCAAGGACTGATGTCGGATAGTCTTATATATATGAATCGCGCGGTAAACTTAAATAGCGCGATGCAGGATCTGTGACGTCAGGTCTTTGATGCATAGTTCGCATGTGGCAATGTAGATGCCGCCACAATATTAGAAGAACATAGTAACTTTGAACTGATACTGCAGCATCACCTGGAATTGTGTCGGGGGTTATTTAAATTTTTAATTTTAACTTGTTACTGCGTGCGTTTTAGTCTGTGTTAAATAAATGTATTTTCTCTCTTTCTTTATCTTTTCCATACAACTTCTGTTCTTCTAAACAGTGCCTATCCACCAGGCACTGTAAAACAGACCCTCATTATCTCATTATAAGTAGAAATTATCATAATATACCTTCAAAAAACCTAACACACATAATAAGCTATTCAACTAAATCTTCATCTAATGATCCATTCACCCGTGTTCAGTAGGAAAGCGTAATTTGTCACTAGAAGCCATCAATGGCCCTGTCGAGAACAGCTACATCTTTTAGGCTGAGGCTACAGTAGGCAGCGATTTGCGAGGCGACTGGAAGAGCGAAACGAGATAAACATGGTATGGCTACATTATAAGCGAAAATCCGGCGTACATCATCCTTCGCGGTTTACTATACGCATAATGTAGCCACACGTATATTTAGTAGCACTATTGAACTAGTCGTGCAAGTGAGAAATTTTCTAATAAATTCGCTTCAATTTCGCTGATATATTGATGTAGCCGATGCCGTGATTACAGTAATGTTGTTTCTATCGCATAAAAAAATCAAAGATCACTAGTAATGTTTGATGAACGGTGTAGCCATATACATGAGCATTCATTTTTTTATTTTTTATTTTTTTTATCCACAACGGGGAAGCTCTTGGCCAGAATCTCACCTGATGGAAAGTGATGATCAGGCCGAAGGTGGAAGCGAGCTTCACCCGGAATCCTCTACCACAGAGGAACTGGCTATCTTATCTCTAACTGCCGGAACACAACAATGCTTTTAACATTGTTGTTATGGCGACAGACTTAGATAAGATGGTGGTAGCTAGCCAGGCGGACTTAAAACAAGCCCTACCACCACCTTTATTCGTTTTAATCGCTCATGTGTCGCAGGTCGCGTCGCGGCCTAATGTAGCCTCAGCCTTACTGAAATCACCACTTCACCTTTTTAAAAGATTTATTGAAAGCTATTCTGAATGGAATGCGCTTTCGAACTACGGATTTATCAAGTTTTGGAGAAAGAATTCGTAGGAAATGGTGGAGGAAAGTATTATTTACATAATATACATGTAAATACACACACATGAGGTCCTGGGTTCGACTCCCAGGTCCGGTAAAGTGTCATTGGGTTTTTCTATCTGGAATTTCTCAGTAGCAGCCCCGGAGTCCGGATTTGTGCCCGGTTGATGGCAATAGGCTCGCTCTCTATTACATGGTACTTAAACAAAACTGGCCAAATGTGGGTGTACTATAGATAGGTACACCTCTGCCTAACCCTTCGGGAAAACAAGGCGTGATTTTATGTTATATCAACATTGCAAGTTAAATAAAAACTTGTAAAAAAACAACAATTATTTATTGAAGACCTCTAACAAAAACATGACACACAAATAATGGGCAACATTAGGTATTCAGTTAGGTGTAATCCTTCATATATAATGAGGCTTTACTTCAATTATATTGAAAAAGAAGAATGAAAAGTATGTAAAGATGATCTATGTACCTATAGGTATAGAACTAGCTTATGCCCGCAGCTTTTCCCGAGTGGATTTCGGAAAATATCCCACAGGAACGTACTACCGGTTAATCCAGGTAAACAATGTATTAATTTCGAAATACTTGTTTTCACAAACTCTATTGGTTAACGCGGCGCACGCCGTAAAGCTCCCAATCGGCATGATTTTTTCCGACATCTTGGACAATAATCGTCATATTTCAGCCAATTTATACAAAACTTTAATGAATATACACTTAAAACATCGTCATTAATCACTCCGTGCATTGGTGAAAACTGTATGAAAATTCGTTCGGTTGTTTTTGCGTTTATCGCGTTCAAACAAACAGACAGACAGATGCGGCTAGGGGACTTTGTTTTATAATATGTAGTTAAAAACTCTTGTACCTATTTCTTTAGGCAGACTTACTACGAATACAATTCAATGAAACAATACAAAGTTAACGGACTAATAAAGTAGCAAGAAGAATCAAATACTAACAAAATTATGCTTTTTAATAAAAGGAAGTAAGAAAGAAAAATATTTTATTTGGGACACGCTCATGAAATACAAACAGTAATCAAAATTTAAATAACCCCCGACACAATTCCAGGTGATGCTGCAGTATCGGTTCAAGGTTACTATGTTCTTCTAATATCATTGAAGTAACAAAATACTAAATTTCGGATCGATCAGACCTGTGGAAGATGCGCACATCCAATCATCAACTAGAAAAGAGCTGATAATCTTCAAACAGCTGAACCGATTTTCTTGAATTGTAGCTACACATTCGATCAATACACCTTTCAAACAAAAAAATAATACTCAAAATCGGTTCAGCCGTTTGGGCGCTACGAGGGAATCCATCGGTGAATCCAATCTGTCTGTCGTAGCGCCCAAACGGCTGAACCGATTTTGAGTATTATTTTTTTGTTTGAAAGGTGTATTGATCGAATGTGTAGCTACAATTCAAGAAAATCGGTTCAGCTGTTTGAAGATTATCAGCTCTTTTCTAGTTGATGATTGGATGTGCGCATCTTCCACAGGTCTGATCGATCCGAAATTTAGTATTTTGTTACTTCAATGATATTAGAAGAACATAGTAACCTTGAACCGATACTGCAGCATCACCTGGAATTGTGTCGGGGGTTATTTAAATTTTGATTACTGTTTGTATTTCATGAGCGTGTCCCAAATAAAATATTTTTCTTTCTTACTTCCTTTTATTAAAAAGCATAATTTTGTTAGTATTTGATTCTTCTTGCTACTTTATTAGTCCGTTAACTTTGTATTGTTTCATTGAATTGTATTCGTAGTAAGTCTGCCTAAAGAAATAGGTACAAGAGTTTTTAACTACATATTATAAAACAAAGTCCCCTAGCCGCATCTGTCTGTCTGTTTGTTTGAACGCGATAAACGCAAAAACAACCGAACGAATTTTCATACAGTTTTCACCAATGCACGGAGTGATTAATGACGATGGTTTAAGTGTATAATTCATTAAAGTTTTGTATAAATTGGCTGAAATGACGATATTACGATATGACGATTATTGTTCAAGATGTCGGAAAAAATCATGCCGATTGGGAGCTTTACGGCGTGCGCCGCGTTAACCAATAGAGTTTGTGAAAACAAGTATTTCGAAATTAATACATTGTTTACCTGGATTAACACATAGGGTACTTTTAATCCCGGTAGTACGTTCCCGTGAGATCTTTTCCGAAATGGACTCGGGAAAAGCTGCGGCCATAAGCTAGTTCTATACCTATAGGTACATAGATCATCTTTAAATATTTTTCATTCTTCTTTTTCAATATAATTGAAGTAAAGCCTCATTATATATGAAAGATTACACCTAACTGAATACCTAATGTTGCCCATTATTTGTGTGTCATGTTTTTGTTAGAGGTCTTCAATAAATAATTGTTGTTTTTTTACAAGCTTTTATTTAACTTGCAATGTTGATATAACATAAAATCACGCCTTGTTTCTCCGTAGGGGTGGGCAGAGGTGTACCTATCTATAGTACACCCACATTTCGCCAGTCATGTTTAAGTACCATGTAATAGAGAGCGAGCCTATTGCCATCAACCGGGCACAAATCCGGACTCCGGGCTGCTACTGAGAATTTCCAGATAGAAAAACCCAATGACACTTTACCGGACCTGGGAGTCGAACCCAGGACCTCATGTGTGTGTATTTACATGTATATTATGTAAATAATACTTTCCTCCACCATTTCCTACGAATTCTTTCTCCAAAACTTGATAAATCCGTAGTTCGAAAGCGCATTCCATTCAGAATAGCTTTCAATAAATCTTTTAAAAAGGTGAAGTGGTGATTTCAGTAAGGCTGAGGCTACATTAGGCCGCGACGCGACCTGCGACACATGAGCGATTAAAACGAATAAGTGAATGCTCATGTATATGGCTACACCGTTCATCAAACATTACTAGCGATCTTTGATTTCTTTATGCGATAGGAACAACATTTCTGTAATCACGGCATCGGCTACACCAACATATCAGCGAAATTGAAGCGAATTTATTAGAAAATTTCTCACCTGCACGACTAGTTCAATAGTACTACTAAATATGCGTGTGGCTACATTATGCGTATAGTAAACCGCGAAGGATGATGTGTACTGTAGCCACGTACCGCCGAATATACGCCGGATTTTCGGTTATAATGTAGCCATACCATGTTTATCTCGTTTAGCTCTTCCAGTCGCATCGCAGTCGTATCTCAGCATGATGCTGCGATGTCAATATTAATCACTAGTTATCCACGGTTCGGTTATGTACCGACTTGTTGAAAGACAAAACTGAATCACTGATTGCAGGTTACCAGAGAAATATTCAATACTGAATCTTAGTCATCCAATTAATACAAGAAAAACCTTAGATAAAAACCTAAGACGAGACTTCTGAAGGTCATTCAATACAAAAATAATAAGTACAGAAACCCAACGTCTTATTCTTCGGAATAAATCAAATGTAAAAGACGTAATATTCTAAATCTAAGCTGAGGTAAGCTCCTATAGAACACGTTATACGCAACTTTTATTCGCGTACCTACATATTTAAATGGAGCGTGACTCACAAGTTACCGCAGAAGCTATTAAAGTCGCCGACATGGGGTATGGCTTGAGTGATGGCGATTAGGTAGGTAAACAAGATGAACACAATTTATTTATTTAAACTTTTCGCACTCAAAAAAGGTACGAGGCCTTAGGCATTCTCTACCAGTCAATCAAAGGCAGTAAAGAGATTAGATACTCTGTTTGAGAGGAACAAAGAGAAAAAAATATTATTAAAAATATATCTTATTACATTATAAATAAAATAGGTACAACACAGTACATAAATAGTTTATAAACTTATAATACACATACATAGATATTTACTATAATATACCTATAGTATATGTATACATAGGTATATACGAAATCAAGATATATACTGAAATTTGATGTAAAAATGTCCCATTGGTTGCCTTTCAGCCTCAGGCATATCTCATACCTATTCAAACTGTACATTTTTTGAAAACATTGTAGAACCCATTTATTTTTAAAAGAGTAACCGTGGAGTTTCTTGCCGGCTCTTCTCCATAGGAAAATACCAATTGAAACCTTGCAGCTAGCTTCTGACGTATATAAGTGCCCATGTAGGTTTATGTGAAATAGGTAAAATATTTTGATTTTGAAAAGGCTAAGCAAATCGGTATTCTAAGATTCTATTGCTGAAATTGATGGAGTCATGATGTAGTGTTGCAATTTTATAATGTGGGCCACAAGCCTGTTTGCTATCTATAATCATGGATCTTTAGGCCGTATACAGAAAGAAAGCTGGAAGCCGGCGCCGATCATTAGGTATTCAGTTAGGTGTAATCCTTCATATATAATGAGGCTTTACTTCAATTATATTGAAAAAGAAGAATGAAAAGTATGTAAAGATGATCTATGTACCTATAGGTATAGAACTAGCTTATGCCCGCAGCTTTTCCCGAGTGGATTTCGGAAAATATCCCACAGGAACGTACTACCGGTTAATCCAGGTAAACAATGTATTAATTTCGAAATACTTGTTTTCACAAACTCTATTGGTTAACGCGGCGCACGCCGTAAAGCTCCCAATCGGCATGATTTTTTCCGACATCTTGGACAATAATCGTCATATTTCAGCCAATTTATACAAAACTTTAATGAATATACACTTAAAACATCGTCATTAATCACTCCGTGCATTGGTGAAAACTGTATGAAAATTCGTTCGGTTGTTTTTGCGTTTATCGCGTTCAAACAAACAGACAGACAGATGCGGCTGGGGGACTTTGTTTTATAATATGTAGTTAAAAACTCTTGTACCTATTTCTTTAGGCAGACTTACTACGAATACAATTCAATGAAACAATACAAAGTTAACGGACTAATAAAGTAGCAAGAAGAATCAAATACTAACAAAATTATGCTTTTTAATAAAAGGAAGTAAGAAAGAAAAATATTTTATTTGGGACACGCTCATGAAATACAAACAGTAATCAAAATTTAAATAACCCCCGACACAATTCCAGGTGATGCTGCAGTATCGGTTCAAGGTTACTATGTTCTTCTAATATCATTGAAGTAACAAAATACTAAATTTCGGATCGATCAGACCTGTGGAAGATGCGCACATCCAATCATCAACTAGAAAAGAGCTGATAATCTTCAAACAGCTGAACCGATTTTCTTGAATTGTAGCTACACATTCGATCAATACACCTTTCAAACAAAAAAATAATACTCAAAATCGGTTCAGCCGTTTGGGCGCTACGAGGGAATCCATCGGTGAATCCAATCTGTCTGTCGTAGCGCCCAAACGGCTGAACCGATTTTGAGTATTATTTTTTTGTTTGAAAGGTGTATTGATCGAATGTGTAGCTACAATTCAAGAAAATCGGTTCAGCTGTTTGAAGATTATCAGCTCTTTTCTAGTTGATGATTGGATGTGCGCATCTTCCACAGGTCTGATCGATCCGAAATTTAGTATTTTGTTACTTCAATGATATTAGAAGAACATAGTAACCTTGAACCGATACTGCAGCATCACCTGGAATTGTGTCGGGGGTTATTTAAATTTTGATTACTGTTTGTATTTCATGAGCGTGTCCCAAATAAAATATTTTTCTTTCTTACTTCCTTTTATTAAAAAGCATAATTTTGTTAGTATTTGATTCTTCTTGCTACTTTATTAGTCCGTTAACTTTGTATTGTTTCATTGAATTGTATTCGTAGTAAGTCTGCCTAAAGAAATAGGTACAAGAGTTTTTAACTACATATTATAAAACAAAGTCCCCTAGCCGCATCTGTCTGTCTGTTTGTTTGAACGCGATAAACGCAAAAACAACCGAACGAATTTTCATACAGTTTTCACCAATGCACGGAGTGATTAATGACGATGGTTTAAGTGTATAATTCATTAAAGTTTTGTATAAATTGGCTGAAATGACGATATTACGATATGACGATTATTGTTCAAGATGTCGGAAAAAATCATGCCGATTGGGAGCTTTACGGCGTGCGCCGCGTTAACCAATAGAGTTTGTGAAAACAAGTATTTCGAAATTAATACATTGTTTACCTGGATTAACACATAGGGTACTTTTAATCCCGGTAGTACGTTCCCGTGAGATCTTTTCCGAAATGGACTCGGGAAAAGCTGCGGCCATAAGCTAGTTCTATACCTATAGGTACATAGATCATCTTTAAATATTTTTCATTCTTCTTTTTCAATATAATTGAAGTAAAGCCTCATTATATATGAAAGATTACACCTAACTGAATACCTAATGTTGCCCATTATTTGTGTGTCATGTTTTTGTTAGAGGTCTTCAATAAATAATTGTTGTTTTTTTACAAGCTTTTATTTAACTTGCAATGTTGATATAACATAAAATCACGCCTTGTTTCTCCGTAGGGGTGGGCAGAGGTGTACCTATCTATAGTACACCCACATTTCGCCAGTCATGTTTAAGTACCATGTAATAGAGAGCGAGCCTATTGCCATCAACCGGGCACAAATCCGGACTCCGGGCTGCTACTGAGAATTTCCAGATAGAAAAACCCAATGACACTTTACCGGACCTGGGAGTCGAACCCAGGACCTCATGTGTGTGTATTTACATGTATATTATGTAAATAATACTTTCCTCCACCATTTCCTACGAATTCTTTCTCCAAAACTTGATAAATCCGTAGTTCGAAAGCGCATTCCATTCAGAATAGCTTTCAATAAATCTTTTAAAAAGGTGAAGTGGTGATTTCAGTAAGGCTGAGGCTACATTAGGCCGCGACGCGACCTGCGACACATGAGCGATTAAAACGAATAAGTGAATGCTCATGTATATGGCTACACCGTTCATCAAACATTACTAGCGATCTTTGATTTCTTTATGCGATAGGAACAACATTTCTGTAATCACGGCATCGGCTACACCAACATATCAGCGAAATTGAAGCGAATTTATTAGAAAATTTCTCACCTGCACGACTAGTTCAATAGTACTACTAAATATGCGTGTGGCTACATTATGCGTATAGTAAACCGCGAAGGATGATGTGTACTGTAGCCACGTACCGCCGAATATACGCCGGATTTTCGGTTATAATGTAGCCATACCATGTTTATCTCGTTTAGCTCTTCCAGTCGCATCGCAGTCGTATCTCAGCATGATGCTGCGATGTCAATATTAATCACTAGTTATCCACGGTTCGGTTATGTACCGACTTGTTGAAAGACAAAACTGAATCACTGATTGCAGGTTACCAGAGAAATATTCAATACTGAATCTTAGTCATCCAATTAATACAAGAAAAACCTTAGATAAAAACCTAAGACGAGACTTCTGAAGGTCATTCAATACAAAAATAATAAGTACAGAAACCCAACGTCTTATTCTTCGGAATAAATCAAATGTAAAAGACGTAATATTCTAAATCTAAGCTGAGGTAAGCTCCTATAGAACACGTTATACGCAACTTTTATTCGCGTACCTACATATTTAAATGGAGCGTGACTCACAAGTTACCGCAGAAGCTATTAAAGTCGCCGACATGGGGTATGGCTTGAGTGATGGCGATTAGGTAGGTAAACAAGATGAACACAATTTATTTATTTAAACTTTTCGCACTCAAAAAAGGTACGAGGCCTTAGGCATTCTCTACCAGTCAATCAAAGGCAGTAAAGAGATTAGATACTCTGTTTGAGAGGAACAAAGAGAAAAAAATATTATTAAAAATATATCTTATTACATTATAAATAAAATAGGTACAACACAGTACATAAATAGTTTATAAACTTATAATACACATACATAGATATTTACTATAATATACCTATAGTATATGTATACATAGGTATATACGAAATCAAGATATATACTGAAATTTGATGTAAAAATGTCCCATTGGTTGCCTTTCAGCCTCAGGCATATCTCATACCTATTCAAACTGTACATTTTTTGAAAACATTGTAGAACCCATTTATTTTTAAAAGAGTAACCGTGGAGTTTCTTGCCGGCTCTTCTCCATAGGAAAATACCAATTGAAACCTTGCAGCTAGCTTCTGACGTATATAAGTGCCCATGTAGGTTTATGTGAAATAGGTAAAATATTTTGATTTTGAAAAGGCTAAGCAAATCGGTATTCTAAGATTCTATTGCTGAAATTGATGGAGTCATGATGTAGTGTTGCAATTTTATAATGTGGGCCACAAGCCTGTTTGCTATCTATAATCATGGATCTTTAGGCCGTATACAGAAAGAAAGCTGGAAGCCGGCGCCGATCTACCAGCGCTTATCGGCGCTGGTCCATTCTGGTACCAGTTACATAAAGCAAGCAGATTGAAGCAGAGCGAGCAAAATGTCGTACTCCTCAGACGATGATTTGGACGGGCGGCGCCAGCGCGGACAGGCGCGTGTCGAAGATTCTCGGAACTTGTCGGCGACGTTCGGCGCTTAGCGGCGTTTGTTCATATAAATGACTGCGCCGGTTACCTGCGTGGATCGGTTCCTATAAGCGCTGGTAGGCTGCCAGCTTTCTTTCTGTATACAGCCTTACTTACTTGTCAATCCTTACTATGAGAAGATAAATTCGGAAATATTTTATTAAATGAGCAGGATGGGTTTCAGTAAGATGACAGCATCACAAAAGATATTGTCCAGTCCCTATTCTGGTCTAGATAAACAGTTATTTGAAATACTTAGTTACTTTAGAACGCATAGAATATAATTTACCGCTGTCAGTAAGACCAATCCCCAATCTTCGTTGAAATTAAAGTGATGACAATGACAAATTAACAGTTCAAGTGGTATCTAAAGTAGTTTTCTAAAACTAACAAGTTGCGTAATATAGTGAACTGTGTAGCATTTAATTTTTAACCGACTTCAAAAAAGAGGAGGTCCTATGCTTGTCAGTATGTACTTTTTTATAATTTTTATATTCTTCGATATTTTCGTCAACTGCGAACCGATTTCGAAAATTCTGTTTTCTTCTGAAAATATTTAAATGTCTGCTGCATTTTTGCTGACCAGGAACAATTTCTGACACGATTAAATCGGTCCCGTTATTAGAAGCCCCCCTGTGCATTATGTGTGTTATGTCCCCGATATTAGAAGTAATTTTTAATTATTTTATTAAATTCCGAAATCTGCGGGGACAACGGGAATACCGGAGATAATTAAGGGGGGTCACATTCATTTGTCAAACCTTTAACAAAACTTAGGGTATGGTCACAAACCCGCCCTGCTAACACGCAGTCCCCACCCGAATCTTTCGTTAAAATTAAAGCGATGACAAAGATAAATTAACAGTTCAAGATGTACCTACCAACAGTTTGTGAAGTATTCGTGTCTGTAACTGTGTGGCGATGTAGACGAAATGTGTGGGTTGATGGTCTCGTGGTATGTATAATATAGGATGGGTGCATGGGATTGAGTGATATATAATACAGAAGAAATTTTGTGTTGGAAATTATTTTAGATAAGAAAGTTTCTTCTGATGCCATTTCTATGATAGGATTGATATGCTTATTATGTATGCTTCTACAGCTCATATTATTATGAGGTAAAATTGGGTTTCTTTTTATGTATTTTTTTTTGCACTGGATAGCCCAATTCTTGAGGAAGAGGGCTAAGTAACATAACGATTCGGCCCATAGAAGCCGAGCAAAAAGAAAAAAAAATCATAAAGATCACTAAGCGAAAACGAAGTAATAGCGCTAGCGGGCGATGGGATGCGATGCGGTGGGTCGAGGCCGAATTTTCACGCGGACGGAGTCGCGGGCTGTAGCTAATTAATTACATTATACGACTTCATCATCAAATCAGCTGAAAGATGATTACAACTAGCCTTGACGGACACACTGCCAGAATGGTAAATTTACACATAGTGATCACAGTGATTATAAATAACAGATAAGCGAAATGTTAGTATCTTATAACAATTTCATAATCTCCTTAAACAGGGCTTCCTCTCTCCTACCCTTTTGCTGTGCCCTACAGAGTCCATAACGATCTAAATTTGAAAGTTACCACCTAAGTACACATCTCCCGTCTGTCCTAAACCTCCATATTATGGAGGTTTTATAAATGTCAACATCTGTGTCGTCCTCCATAATATGGAGGTTACACAATGCGTCATATTTGACTGTATTGACATATGGACATTTGAGTCGACTCTCAGGATGACTCACGGATTGACAAATAAACTGTAACCCATGGAGGGTTATGGTATAGCAATAATGATATTGAGTATTGAGTTAATACGCGTATAGCCTTCTTCCATAGTAAAAACTTTCATACTGTCTTACACGTTAAGCTTCAAAAACCGCACGAGTTGCGTTTGCAATGTCATTTTGTCATTTGCAAGATATCGGGTTACGGGACCACCCAGAAGTCGCTTGGCAGAACCGCATTTTACACGGCAGTGACACAAAAAAGGTACATACGTCGATCGTCAAAAAACACCGTCTGCATTTCTTTATGGGCGTCCTGTCATGACGATACTAGACTTAAGTAGAAACAAGTTTAAATTGAATTTTAATAACCCCCGACACAATTCCAGGTGATGCTGCAGTATCGGTTCAAGGTTACTATTTTCTTCTAATATCATTGAAGTAACAGAATACTAAATTTCGAATCGATCAGACCTGTGGAAGATGCGCACATCCAGTCATCCACTAGAAAAGAGCTGAAAATCTTCAAACGGTTCAGCCTTTTGAAGATTTTCAGCTCTTTTCCGGTTTTCTTGAATTTTAGCTAAAAATACCCTCGATCGAGACACCTTTCAAACAAAAAAATAATAATCAAAATCGGTTCAGCCGTTTGGGAGCTACGAGGGAACAGACAGATACACACGTTAAACTTATAACACCCCTCTTTTTCCGTCGGGGGTTAAAAAATAACCATTAATCCTCTATAAAAATAATGACCATAATACTTAAGGCTTAACAACGCTAAAGACACCAAAGTTTGTTCCGACTACAATGCCGCCCGGATGCAAGGAATAGTCGGTGGCGGGAAGTGGGCGACTCCCGCTGAGAGCTCGTTACAATATAGAATTTTTTAGGGTTCAGTTGTGAAATAGGTTTTTTAGTTTCTGTCTTGTATTAGGCCGGAATACCCGCAAAATTTCGCGGATTTTATAGTTTTTTTAATCATACTCTCTATGGCACCTAGATAGGTCATGAGCTAAAAGAATATTTAAAAAAAAATTGGCCTAGGTCTTAAGGAGAGGCGTGAAAATTGATTCTTTGTTACATTGAAGGTTGTGATTCACCACTTTAGTAGTAATAGTAGTTTCTCTTTATCTTCCGTATGGTCCGTACTTATTGCAATTTTTGATAATTGCTTACATGCTCTGCTTTTCTTGGACAAATTGAAACTTAAAGCATTTATTTCAAATTTAATATACCATTTACAGGCACTTTTGAATTGCCAAGGAGTCGGTTGTTCAGAAAGATGAAGATAGTTTGTGAAGACCTAGGTATATGTAGCATAAACCTAGGTACTCTTATGATATCTAAATAAAATAAAACTTAAAATATAACATCATGTAGGGCACATTTCAAGTGAAAATAAGCTACCTAAATAAGCTACCTTGTATTATAATATGGTCAGGATTATGGGCATCACAGGTGCGATTTCATACAAAAGAAAAAAAATACTATCGGCATCCAATTAACCTTCAAACCGAACACAGCGATTATGATAATACAGATCCCATTTCAAAATACCAACTTATGCAGCGAAAATCTTAAATAAAATATTTTAATATAACTACGAACGGACAACAAGGATATTACGGAACCCGTACATTTGAAATAAAAAAACACTTCACCCAGATTTTTTGTTGAAAACTTTGATGACATTCAAAGAGTCTTTGCAGAATTTTCAGACAGACTCAAGATGAATGTTCTTAATATAATAAGAGATGATTGTAGCTTCACGGAATCTTAATGGAGTTAGTCTAATGTGATGTTAATTTGTGAGAGAATTAATGAAGACTAATTACTTACAATTTATTTTGTTTGAACGTGATAATTGTTATGAAGTTAGTAAGAGAAATGTTGTGACAGCGGAAGGTTGTGTGATTGGGGTGAAATTTGTGTGATCCAGAGTGTGATTTATTTATTTATTTGGTACACCAACAGCAGTACATACAAAAAATTAAAACAGAACAATAACTAAATAAAACTACTGGTATGTATGCCTATTTTAGGTATACACAGCATTCACCACAAAACAACATCGTAATTTCAAAAAAAACTTATGAAAACATAAAATAAAATAATTGTATTTTATGTTTTCATAAGTTTTTTTTTTATAAACTCAAAATTTTAAAAAGTTATTGGAGTTATGTTTTGTGAACATGGATAGTATCATTATTTGATTCAAGAAACAACCATCTCATGGTGAAGATAAACACAAGTAAGGAAATCTGGACTCTAGATATTTTTGAATAAAGACTAAAACATCGTGAAGCAACCTAATTTTTAATTTTCTAGAATAATTTTGAACAAGAATTGATCAGTGACCTATTTCAATCTCCATAAAAGGCCTTTTATTGAGCCTGCAGAGGAACAGGTTACGAACTGGTACTTATAGTGCGTTCGTACTACTCTTAGTTAAATAAGCCACAAACGTTACGTACGTTCGTAAAACTCCGGATATTACAATGTGGTACTAAATTCCCTTAATGATTTGGCAGAGACTATACTACACCCACATTTTGCTAGTTCTGTTTAAATTCCATCTAATAGGAGACGAGTCTATTGCCATCAACCGGGCACACATCCAGACTCCGGGCTGCTACTGAGAAATTCCAGATAGAAAACCTAATAACACTTTGCCCGACCTAAGAATCAAACCCAAGACCTCTTGCTCAGCAGTAACACTTGCAACCCCTAAACCAACGAGGCAGACTGTAATACCAACCGCTAGAACATATTAACAAAAAAAATACCAGCCGATTTCCAAAAAAAAACTTCAAAGTGAAAAATAAGAGTTTAATTTCGGAAGTCGGTGTCTTTGGTTTTGAATTTTCGTTTTTTGCCACCGACTTCCGAAAATAAAGTTATTTTTCACTTTGCAGTGTTTTTTTGTAAAAAGTTTTTGTTTTTCACTTTTTAGTTGTGATACTTACCCCGCACAAATTCGAATATCTCGACCTGCTATGTAAATAACAGTGACAGGAATATGTTAAAACATCATCCTCATAGACTTAATGGGAAAAATACGTTTTATTGAAGCTAAGTCATAAAGTATCCAAGCAAGTTTAATAAAATTTATATTGGACCACCTTGAGAGCATACCCTTTCGAACAAAAAAAATATTTTCAAAATCGGTCCACAATTGACGGAGAAATCGGTGGACAAACACAAAAAAAAAACACAAATACGCTTCGAACATAGAACCTCCTCCTTTTTGGAAGTCGGTTAAATATGCCAATATCCAGAAAATACCAACAAGATTATCAATAAACAGATTCCATAATAATAACATCGCTAAACAAATATGTCGGTGTGAATAGCTAGCAATGTATCGCGATGAACGCCGAAGTGCAAACCACAGTTCCGTATAGTTTCAAATTCACGAACTTGAACCTAGGTCTTCCAAGTACGTGGTTTAGGATGTAAAGTTTAACTGGAAGTGCTGGTTATGAAAATGAGTTCGGAAATCCACGAATATTTTAATAGAATTCATGTAGTTTTTTATCTGGGTGAATAATGATTGGTTATGGCCAACCTGATATAAGGAAAGCACAACTAACAGCTGGGACATATATTTATAACTTAAAAAGCGAAGTATAAAAAAAAATACAAGGTTGTCATAATATTTTCTCGAGAGGTGCTGCTAATAGAGGACTAAAACTATAAAAAAAAACCTTGTCAAATTATCGGGTTAAAAAGGCTCCTGATATCAGACGTGCAATAATACGAATTATTGAGATCAAGAAAGGAGTTGATCCGAGAAATCGCTTATACATATATTTCTTTAGACAAACCCTTAATTTAAAAAAAACTCTTTACAAAAACAAAACAACCGACTTCCAAAAAAAACTCTGCGAAATGAAACATAACTTTCATTTCAGAAGTCGACTTTTTATATGAAGAGTTTGTCGAATATACAAAAAAAAAGTACATACAGACGAACACGGAATCTCCTATTTTTTTAATTCGGTTAAAAATGGGATCTATTGGCCAATCTTGGTGATTACGGCAATGTTTGAGATTGTATGCATATAGCTTTTTTATCTACATTAAAACGCTGCCTCTTTCCTGATATAATCAACAAAAAATTATTAAAATGTCTTGAAAAAGCAGACAATTCTTAAATTTATCTTCAGCCACTTTCAGCACACTTCCAGCTTCTTTAATCCCTGGTCCCGCACCCGCAGTTGCCACAACTTCGCCGGTTGCATTTTAATGCCCTGCTAAATAACACCTCGACTTTGTATCCTTGAGGTTTCTCACTAATAAATCAATTTATTTGCACGTCACTTCAATTTGAAGTTGTGCAGTTTGCAGATGCTCCATTTATTCTTGGGCTCTCCGACGACGATAGTTTAAATTGCGTTAAGACATTCTATTTAGATTCTTTACTATGACCGACTGTTATACAGGGTCAAATTAAATTATCTAGCAAAACGTCACAGACGTATATCAATATGAAATATCTAAACGTAATTTTAAAAAAAAACGAGAGTTTTGCTAGCTAATTTACCTGATTAGTAAATATGGTACAACGTAGTAACGTTGTTATTCTCAAAAGGATAATAATATGATCAGATGCAAATCAATTAGAATAAAATTAAAAATGGTTATTGACATACATTTACGTGTGTTTGATAAATAGATCGAATGATAAGCAAATTGTGTTTATAATCATCAATCCAAAATATGCATCCATCGTAAAAACCATATTTTTTAAATGTGTTTATTAATTTCAATGTAATATACAATCTATCTAACACTTAATTAACACTTAAATATATATTTACAAGTATTTATCGGTACATAAAAGAGGGGGAGGAGCTTATCGGGCATCAAAAAATTCTTCCGCATCGCTGTCAATGGGGAAAGTGCCCAAAAGGCTGGCAGCATTGCCGCGTTGAATGGAAATGCTGATCCTTTGGGCTAAGAATAGACCAGCCCTCTGGTCGCGTGAAGAGTCGACCAGCCGTTTTTTAAATGATTTTGGAATCTGCGTTTGACAATCACGACTACCACTGGGCCACCGCTGCTCTTAAAAGGCCAATATTACCTTAAATAAAAACGTTCAAAAATGTAGTCCCAATCTCATCTCAACGACAATCTATCTATTATTAATCAATTTCAAAAACTTGTCAACAATTTATGAAAATTCGTGAAAATTGGACCTATTTTGCCCGATTCTAATCTTAGTCTCAAATAAGATTAGAATGCGAACATTCTTTAAAATACGGGAATTGCTCGCTGCTCTCAAAACGGTGAAGGAAAACATCGTGAGGAAACCGGCATGTCCTAGAACAAAAAAATTGGAGACATGTCTCATCCGACAACCCGCACTGGGCCCGCGTGGTGCATTATGGGCCCACTCCCTCTCACAGAGAGGACGGAGGAGGCCTATGTCCCGCTGTGGGAACATTTATTTATTTATTTCAAAAAGTGTGCTACAGTCTGTTACAATATAATATAATTTTACAATTTGTGGATAGTTGGTAAAAGAGTAACACAGGATTGAATCTGGCGTCCTAGCTAGGACTGTGGGCTTCCCACAGAAGGGCATTTTATTAATACATTAGCATTATAATAGACTCATTATATTTGTCTTTGTAAATCTATATGTACCATAAATTATTATTTAATTTATTGGACGTCCAAAGTGCTATATAAGTCTTAACAGTTTAAACAAATGAGCCATCAAATCCAAGAGAGCAGGCAACCCGATTTCCATGAGCCGGAAAACGTCAATTACAGAAACTAGGACTCCCATTTAGACGGGACACGGATTACGATGGTAGATGAGTCTTGTCTGGGTCCAAAATGTACTTCAACCAAACCTAGAATCAGAATTCTGTTCTAGTCTGTTGATTTTTTCTAGTTTATTGGCTAGTCAGTATTCTCTTGTACTTAGAGGCAGTCGTGCGTGCATTAGAAAATATACGAGGAAATAATAACCTATCAAAAATTTTTTTTTTTTAAAGAAGCATTTATAATGTAATCATGCATTGTCACGAGAACCAAACACGTATGCCAAATTTCAACCCGATAGCTTCAGTGGAAGTGGGTGAAATATTGATTGCAATATTCCAGGACATACATATTCCAGGACATACATTCAAGTGAAGATAAATAAAAGCTTTTAAAAATTACGTTTCCGATTTTATTTCCGCTGTCTCAAGCATGATTCCATTTGATGATTGCTGTGTGCGGTGCGGATTGCAATTTTATTTTTGAGAGTTTGTCTAAAGAAATAATAATATACAGGATGTCTCAAACGAAGTGGTCCAAAGGCAAATTAAGTAAAGGGAAGGGGTCCACCTATCATTAAAAAAAAAACTGGGATATTCTGAACAGTTCAGAAAATTTCGCTATTGTTATTATCAAGAAATACACTTTAGTTCTAATTTGAACTCGTTACGTCGAAAATTATGTTCTCAGTGTCGAAAAATCCAAGTGGAAGTGTAAATTTCTTGAAAATATAATTAGCTTCATCTTTATGACTGACAGACTCCTTGACAATTCAAAATGGTTGAATTGAAATTAATGCTTTGAGTTTGAGATGTGTTTGAAATGACCCTTCATTTCTTGTATTCCAGCAAAGCTATTTGTGTTGAGATCAAGTCACTAGTGCTTAATCAGCTGTGTCCACATGCTTAAACGGAGGCCTCCTCTGTGTGAGAGGGAGTGGACCGTAATCAACCACGTGGACAACGTGCGGGTTACATATCATAAATATCTCTTCAAATTTCCGGTTCTAGGAAATGCCTTCATTAGTACAGTAGATCTATTATTCACCTTTCTATTATGATCAACCAACAAACCCAATCCATCGTTACTATTATAGATACTTCCACTAATTAGTCCAGTCATTGATCCAGCAAACAGCGATAACCCAAATAACTAGTCAAACATGAAAACGACAACTTGAATAACAAAAGATTCTCTATAATTAATTTATTATCTTTTCGCTCGCAAATGCCTGCAACGTCATTCACCTCTCTTATCAATTTTCCTTTTAAGTCTTTTGATAGACAGCTACAATTTGCTTTATCTTTCATTCACAGATGTTCGCACAACATCCTTACTGATATTATAAATGCGTAAGTAACTTTGTCCGTCTGTTAATTTTCCCTCCTTGCCGGCTGAACTGGCTCACGGATGCCTCGTTGGTCTAGTGTTCTATTCCCGGGTCGGGCAAAGTGTAATTGGGTTTTTCCGTCTGGAATTGCTCAGTAGCAGCCCGGAGTCTGGGCTTGTGCCCGGTTGATGGCAATAGGCTCGCCCCCTATTACATGGGAGTTAAACATAACTGGCGAAATGTAGGTGTACTATATAGGTACACCTCTGCCGAACCCTTCGGGGAATACAGGCGTGATGTTATCTTATGTGGATACTACCATGACTTGGGTATATATTATTTTTTTTATTTTTAAATTTTATGAGAGCCTTTTATCCTTAATGGCATGTCAACCTAATCATAACTTTTACTTTTCTAAACTAAATAGGACATAATTATACTTTTTATCCCAATAGTACGTTCCCGGGGAATATTATCCGACCTCCACTCAGGCGAAGCCGCGGGCAAAAGCAAGTCCTTAAATATTTTCATAACTAAAATTGAAATGAAACATCTGAAGCATTGGTTAGCTGACCCAAATAAGATGTGAGGTCAAATTGAATTTTATCATTTCTAAGAATCAATCTACTAAAAACATTCATTCCATCTGTTTTGATCTGTCTTCTGATATCTGTTTGTTTGTTGGAGATAATAATATTATAATATATTTGTGGTGTTCCATTTCATTTCGTCGTTATTAAACATCATTATTATTCTCAACGTTGATTGTTACCACAATGAAACCATGTCTTCCTGTTTATTAAAAATTTCGTGTGGCGAATGTTGCCTGTTTTTTAATACAAATACTTAATTCATAATATTCTTCTTGTTTTGGACCATGGCAATATTTAATCCATTATTTAAGAATACTATTTGAATTTATATTATTCAAAAATACTCCCTAAAAACAAATCACAAAAACTGTCCATTACCGAACAAACCCGGGAACTACATAAAGCAATCGATACTGATGTTTTTTCCCAATCAAAATTTCATTCGGTAATAGTGACCGTAGGTTGTCCGGGCCACTCTCCAAATTGGATTCTGGGTGAATTCTGGGCAGGCTCTGGTAGGCTGAATCAATTACGATTTACCATTACTGGGTAAGTAGAGATCGCAATGATATATTTTCGCTATGAGGTATTCCCGGAAAAACAAAAACCCTGAAAATAAGTTAGGAGATTCTCGAGTAATATCTGAGGTCTTTGTGAAATTGCATTTTGGTTGAAACTTGTTCTGTTTGGAACGAATTTCTGGAAAATATTAAACGCCTCCGAATCTCTTCGTGGAAAACACAATTTGGGGTATTTGACTTTCTATTATTCTTTTTATTAAAATCCACCCACTTCTTTTTAGAAGTTTTCATGTAAAGGTCATTGTAAGCCGCCGAAAGCTTTTTATCGTTTATTACAAAATATACAGAGAGTTAGGTTAAACGAGAGACAAATGTAGGGAACAGCTGATTTACTTTTTCATATTTCAGAGTTGTTCATTTTAGTTCCCCCCCTTTTTATGTTCCACCTACCGATAGGTCACAGACCAGGAAAAAATGGCACAAAAGGGAGGAGGTCTATACTCAGCTGTGGGTGCAATGATGTTGAACTTATAAATACTTCCGATTACATCCCAAAAGAATAAAGATTTATTTATAATACAGTTTTGGATCCAGATTCAGACTGCGATAAATGAAATGAAATTGTTTATTTTGTAAATAGGATTTAACGGAATGACTTTTAAACCTCATATTAAAAAATAAGCTAGATGAGGTCGGTGTTTCCTATCTGACTGCTCTAAGAGGAAAGGCCGAAACAAAATCAGAGGTCGCAGTCTCTTTTAAAAACCATACTTTTTTTTTTAAAGTTGGGATTTTAGTTGGGACACTAGGATTTTCTCCCGTATTGTGGGAGCATTTAAAAACAATTAAACTGACATACACAAACAGTCAGACCCGGAAAAACTACGTGTAGGTCATTCAAATATTTGTTTCTTGCGGGAATCGAACCCGCGACACGCAGCGCAGCAGTCAATCGCTTAACCACTGCGCCAACCGTGCCCTCTAAAAATATAATCTTCGTCAGGCCATATGAGGACATTGTAGATTAGCGTCTAATTTATAGTTAACACACTCATAAGGTTAATGTTTCCAGGAATAACTTACAATGATATATTTCCTACTAAATAGTATAACAACCAACATGAATTTGCTTGTGTGGGATTCAGTTTGGGTACAAGCAAAACTTCTGCAATAAATCCTATATGTTAATCCGCTAGGAAAACTAAAGCTAACTATACTTGTGCTAAATTTAGTAGATATTTGATAACTTTCGATAAATATTTAGATAGTATAGAAACTATTTGATAGAAACTTTGATAGAAAATTTGTTTGCTTTTCTATATTTGATTTATTTCAAATAATAATATATTTTGGGAGCTGCCAATCACGGTTGGGATACGCGCTGGCTTGTTTGATTAAATTCAGTTACAAATTTTCCATTATTGCATGACTTTTTACTGCAAAAATACCTTACTAATTCAATTGTTATAGAGTAAATATACAACTCAATGTTCATAACCTCAACAATAGTTTTAAGCTATGCGAAGATTAAGTATATTTTTCTTAAGAGGCTGACAACTGCTAAAGCGCAGTCACTCTTGGACTGCTTAATAAAGGAAGAAAAGCGCGATGATACAGTCATTCTGCCTAACCTTTTCCCAATCATGTTGGGGATGGCTTCCAGTCTAACCGGATGCAGCTGAATACCAGTATTTTACATGGAGCGACTGCCTATCTAACCTCCACAACCCAATAACTGGGTAATACGATACCCCTTGGTAAGACTGGTTGTCAGACTTTCAGACTTCTGACGACTCGTAACGACTGTCAAAGATCCACGAATGACAGCTGGGACCAACGGCTTAACGTACTTCCGAAGCACGGAGGAGTCTCGGTATGTAAAGATGGTCACCCATCCACGGACCAACCCCGGCAAGCGCAGCTAAACCTGATGGATCGACGCGTGCGGCTGTTATTACTTAGCCACGAGCTCCTGAGAAGCGCGGTGATACAACTCTGGTAATTTATTGCAAAATATGAAGCTGAATCTATTTACAAAAAATCTATTGATTGAATTAAAAAATAAAACAAATATCTTGCTCGTAGAATAATCTGACTAAATTCAGAAGTATTGCATTTATATTAATATGACATTTAGTCGTAAAAAAAAATATTAGAGGTATTTTCGTATTTTTTTTCTATCGTATCATATTATTTTTATTAAGTTTTCAATACACTATCTTACTGCCATATATTTTTCTGATTTGTTTTACTGCAGTGGATCATACACTTTTAGGTATTATGAAACTTGCATTTAGGTCGTGTAGTCCCCTTAAATGTCTTATTTAGTAAAAAAATATAGGAATATAAATGGCGCACCGACATTTTAGTATTGCGAAAAATTTAGGTTTGTATTTGAATGGGTAATTAGAGGCAGTTTGTGTTGTATAAACAGTATGTGTGTTTTTAGTAAATATCAAGACGTTCAAACCTAATCAGTCTGAAAGTAAGTGCTTGTAGCGAAAATTCTTGATGTTCTAATTATGTTTGTTTACTAAATCAGGCATAAAAGTAAAAATATACTATAACTAGCATTTTCCCGCGGCTTCGCCCGCGTGGAGTCGGAAATTATAAATGTAATTACCGGATATCGAGCGGCCTGTGAGTGTCATATACGAGCCGAGCCTACAACGTCCTGCACGTGCAGTACAACAACTCTTTCAGGATGCTGTTGCGGTTGCCGCGGCGTTGTAGTGCGTATGGAATGTTTGCTGCAACTCGCACGGATGGCTTTCACGCCATCTTGCGTAAGAAAGCGGCTTTTTACTACAACGCTTGAGTAACACTCGTAACGGTTTCCTGAAAATGATTGCTACACCAAATTGACATAAATAAGTTCTTATACTAAATTGACACCATGTTCCTCGGCCATATCACCGAGCTACTACACGTGCAGCTCCTTGAGCCGCCCGAAGATCATGCTGTCAAGTCGTGCTGTAAACACTGACAGTTATAACATCATATGATTTTAAGATGTACCTATACCTCTGTGCTCGTACTTAGTAAAGTATGTTGGACAAACTTCATCGCTCGTTGTTAGGTCACTTAGAGCAGTTAGTATTTTGACATCGAATTGAGTCGTAGCTTTTATAGTGCTTCGGGGATCGAGCGGTTTAGATTCGAAGTCTGCTAAACTATAAATGGTGTTGAACGGCTGTTTGGTGGTAACTTCGAATGTAACTAGAATAATAACCACTGTTAGTACTGTACCATATTTATTGAAGTTTAAAGTTCTGATCACAAGTAATTTTGGATTATGATCATACTGGACCGATGGCTGAGATAGTTTGGTCATGTTGAGAAGATGAATGAAAGGTGACTAACAAAAGGTGTAAAAGACGATGTCGCTGGAAACATGGACGACGCCCTAGAAGGACAAATAGTGACCTTTTTGGTGATGTTCTTCAGAAAGGTCAAGTACTACTCGCAACCGGCGTACGTGTATGACCAGATGTATGAACGTAAACGATGCAAAAGGAGTATTAAAATCATAGCAGGTGTCGTTCTGTAGTTTCTGCCGTCCCCCGGGCGAGACTTTATTTATTTATAATAAATAAACGTATGACGACGGAATGTGTGTAACGTACGTACGTGTCGTGTATGGTACGTATGGACCGTAAAATCCTATAGCAGCAGAGTAAAAGTGTCTTCTAATAGAGGAAAGGAACAAGTCATTACTAACGAAATAGATATTATGAATTTATTTAACAGGGTGGACTTTTGGCCAGTACATCCGTCGTAACAAACTAGGTTGGAGTCTCATTCCCTACAAAATGTATGGGAAAAGTTTTTTTTGCGATTTCTGACTTTTCTGTTACTCAAATCTCACTTGTCCCGATAGAGTACTTTGATCCTAATAAGAAACAGGATCGATTGGCAACAAAAAAGTTTTTGTAAAAAATGCCCATTTTCTTGCGGGCTGTACATTTTATCAAAATCTGTGGATGCAGATCGAAATATCTCAAAAAGCTAAGGACAGTCTCCTAAAACCGTTGTCGCTAGAAGAAAATCCACACTGTTTAGTGATTGGTTTTTAGATAGATTTTACTAAGGGCCATGAAAAAGTGACTTAAAATCTATTGAGAAACATAATCCACTCAAAAACTACAAAGCTGTAACATCTATCTTTCTAAATCAGTTATCAATTCCATAATCTATCTAGACACGAACTAGAACTCCTATCAGATCTCACTGCTCAAACTTCTTGTAGATGTCGCAGGATAATTGGAAAACCGTTTGTTTGCTAAAATCCTTGGACCGGACCCTAATCCTAGGGCAATGGACCGGATTATTGGAAACTTGACTGTCGGATTAATACTAGCTAATATTTGGATTTTTGCAAAAAAAGCCAGTCACTTTAGGACGATTTGAAACTTGGTTATTGACTAGCTAATCTAAGAGTCAATTTATAACATCTTTTTGGTTGGTCAAAACGTGGCTTGAATTATGGAGCTTTTAACCAATCAGTGTATCCGTCAGTGCTTAACGTTTGTATCAGCCAATGTGCGCTTTTATAAGTTTCAACGTGACGATATTATCGTGAACGTCCATGTCCACAAAATGAATGGCAATACGTGTAGGTAAGTTATTTATAACGTTATAGTGGACGGAAATTTTAAAGTGTCTTCATATATTTCCATATATTTTACTTTCCTGTGTTATCGTGATGTCGTGGAACGTTTTAAATCGTAAAAGCGCACATTCAGCGTTCATACTTATCGTCGTTGTTCACGATTTACCTCAAACATGCAGGTTTTTTGCGATAATCCTGATATTAGCTCGTATTTTTACGAAAATCGTGCAAGATTTAAAATAATCCGGTCCGGCAAAAATCCTAGCATTTTCGAAATATAACGATTTTCCCAGTATCCTGCGTCACAGATATCCAGCAGTTTAAAAGCAATTGAAACTTTAATTGGAGCATCTACGACCAGGTTTACCTGTACGCGACAAACTTTGGCAAACACATCAATCACTGAAGTTGTACGGCGGGTGGTATGAGACTGGGTATACCTTGATGACATGATAGTTGGTGACTAAGTAAAGTACTCTAATTTGCCAATTAGGGGAGCGATCTGATATGTAGACTGGTTTAGGTAGGTTATTTGATGTCTATTTGGAATATTAAATGATAAATGATTTTATTTCTGTAAGTAGGTTTGTACAAATACTTTTACCCGTCAATTAATCAAGATTGGTGTCTGAAGTGTTTCTGAAGAAAGAACCACACAGATTGAGTGGACCTGTCCAGTCAGTGCAAGCAAAATGTCAGTAATCGTGCAGCTCAACTCGGAAGTTAAGGAGCTCAACGATTTGATGAACAATACCAAGAAAGGACATTGGGTAGGCCGCATAAATTACTCAAACTGCCAGACCATCAAAACTAGCTGAGAAGTTTATTGAACTTTTGGTTTCCGCAACAGTGTTGTTATTTAACCCCAATTATCGATAGAAATAATTATAAACTAAGTAACTTATGGTAAAATAGATATTCAAAAGTGTATTGTAGAAAAGCTTATCTGCGAAAAACTTGCAGTATTATATTTATATACGCTTCTATTTTTTTATACCTGACACGTAGGCAGCAGAAAAAAATAAAATAAATGGCAACAGATTTTTCTTTTACCTACATCAATATTTAACAATAAAAAAGGTGTGAAAATTCGGCTTTTGAAATCTATTTCAGAAGCCGGAATAACAGAAAAACGGTAGTATTTTATGTAATATTCCAAATGTCCGAGCCGAAAATAGTATATGGATTCTGTTGTAGCTATAAAGCTTAAGCCACTACACCAAACAAATAAAAACAAGGTATCCCTAATGGAAGCTCTTAATAATACCTAACATGGTGCGTAAATATTTTTTTCTATGAATCGATTCGACCGGGGAAATACATTTAAAAAAAAGTGCCAATTTTTACATTCCTATGTTGCATAAATTTCAAGAAAAACCTGTGTGACAAACGGACAAAAAATTGATACAGGTACTGATTTTTCTTTAGAAAACTCTAAAATCTCGTACCTAAGCTTAAAACGCATAATTGAGCTACGAAATATACACCAAGAGCACATAAACACTGCATAGTTCAATTTAACCGACATCCAACCAACATTCATGCAAACAGGGTTTCAAGTGGTACGTAGCACTAATTATAAATCAGTTCCTCGTTAGCAATCATTAGCATGATGTTACGAATGTACTTCGTTTCACACATGAGCTTGATCACGCAGCATTGTTAGCAGATTTGATGTAAATTAGTTTTAAAGTACTTATATTTATGAAACTGTTAAAACGGCAACATCTCTTTCTATTAGTAATAATCCTTTAAAAAATTTTGGAAAAGATCATGGATTTTTTTCATTAAAAGAAAGTCACATTTTTTTTTAGCAAGCGTTTTGATTCTGGCAACAATAATCAATCAATCTGCCTAGACTTTTCCCAACTATCTTGGGGTCGGCATCCAGTCTAACCGGATGCCTTTTTTTTTTTTTTTTTGGCTGGGAAATCATCCAATGGCTTCTCCCGCTCTGGGCGGAGCGGAAGGGCGTGTCAGACTCTTACTGACTAAAACCCACCCGTGTTCCTTCCCTTGCCATGCCAGGGGCCACGGTTTCCCCTTGGGACTACCCGCAACCCCGGCGGGCAACGGTTCTAGCGGACCCCGTCACTTTTGCTGACATCTCTTTGAGGCGCGCGTGGAACACGACGCGCCGTCGACCCGGGCCTGGTCCTTATCGGGGGCGAGCTACCCATTGCTCACCGCCCACTAGCCCGCACCTACGGTGGCCGGGAATCAGCCAGGGATTCCCGACTAACCGGATGCCTAACGTTGGGCAATAATTAAATAGCGGGCCTCCTGTACCAATACATCTGCCTGCCTTTTCTCAATTATGTTGGTATCGGCTTCCAGTCTAACCGAATGCAGCTGAATACCTGTATGTTACATGAAGCCGATCAGACCTGCAAACCCAGTAATTGGGTAATACGATACCCCTTGGTAAGACTGGTTGTCAGACTTTCGGGCTTCTGACGACCCGTAACGACTGTCCATATTTTTGTTAGTAAACTTATAAAGTCATCAGTCATTTAATGATAGCTATCTATTACGTGATTAAGTAGAGGTGTGGTATTGCTGTATATTGGTTTTCATGAAGATAGCGTAACAAATCTTATATATGTATTTGAAGGTAGATTTATTAATAGTAGTAACATTATAGTGAACAGCCCATGGATACGTCTTGATACAGTGGAGTTACTTTTGTGTCATTTTGAAACCTTTTAAAAGCCAGGGTCAGATATCAAGTCATTTGACATTAAAGTGAATTGTCAATTTATTATGTTGCTGATATGATTCGGTCTTGAACGAGGCACTAGTGTGACAAGTTTTACGGTAGTTAGTAAAAATGTAAGTTGTACTGGACTGTAATATTAATGAATAATTTATAGTTCATTTGTTATTGCGTTCGTTTATTTGTTTCTTTTAAATTCTATGATTTCCTTCTGAGGTAATTTTACAATAGACTATTTCGCGAAAAATACAGTCCTGGATTTAATTGAACTAAAACAAGTTTTCGACTTTTGTAATCAACACGAAACGTGAACTGTCAAAAGACCTTACTCCAAAATCTTACATTCTAATTTCATCCTTCTCATCTTCTACAGTAATCACACTAAAACCTTCTAGATTTAAACTTACAATTCCAACAGAATTTTCTATTTCTGTTATAGTAGACAAAACAAATGAAAAAGTTATAGCTGCCAGAGAAAACTTAAAATATGAGGGTCGAAAGTTATGACAGGCCGGGTTGGAGGATCGTGCCACAGCATAGCACAGTACAGAAGGTCGCCTCCATACAACGCTATTAACAGGCGCACTCACCGACATGTACGTACGGCGATCTCGGACGAGTGAAAGTAGCCTGGAGAGCGCTTGCACTCGCTGTACTTGAAGCGTGTCTATAGTTGGTTTTACCTCGTTGTATGGAGCGGACCTTCTGTATCTATCCGTTTCCTTCTCGCAGTAAGGTAGAAAGATTTTATACTGATGTTCAAGAAAGTATTATTTTTAGCGGTAAGAGTGAAGTATTGCAATTTGTTGGTTGTTTAGAAAAGTTGGGCGAAGAAATTATGTTAATGGCCTCCGGTTGAATAACAAGTGCTGAGGGGAGAAATAATTTACATGGATATTAGTTGATTGTCCTGTTTAATGCTTAAAAGTTTTCAAGACATTTTTTTATTTAAGTGAACACTTCTTTAGGCGTTCTTTCAGAACAGTGAACGAAACTGAACCGTCATGCTCGGGTCGGTGACGCTGAATCGGGTATTCTCGGCCCCAGTCGGTCGGTGATGCCGAATCGGGTATACTCGGCTCTAGTTGTAAGTTTTTACTTCTATCGTGTGGTGAAAAAAAATCTAAGACATTGTTGATAGCCTTTATATAGTGTACAAACCATAGAAATATAAATAACAGGAGAAGTGGCATGGGGGCGTGTCTGTGTCCGCGCGACATGGTCAAGTCGACCATGTCTTATGCAAATGGCCGTCTCCGCGAACTAGTCCGCTTTCGACCGTGATCGTGACAAAATATAAGAATGCCGTGTTGTTCAGTGGTTTATTGTAAAAACCGAAGCCAAAACAAAAACTTTGTGAATCATAGAATCACTTACCCTAAGTAAGTACAAGGATTTTACAGTATTTGTCTTTAAAATCACGAAAAACTACAAATCGAAAAATATTTCTTGCCTTTACTATGATATTGTTGTTTTCAAAGAACACAGCGGCTGTTTTATTTTTGCACTAAATACATTGCTCCTTAACCCCTACCTAAATATTATCTCGCTAAGGGACTGGACAAGCAATGTAAAAATCACAAAACGATACTACAACTATACGATGCATCGCGCAGTACGGCCGCTGTGTCTTGCGCCGAGCTAGTGATGTGCTTGGGCAGATCCGCTAACGTAGGCTATCGATAACAGTCGATGTCGATTGGCGAATAAATTCTTCAATTTGTAAACCGTTTTACCCGGTTGGAAGATCGATGTGAAATAATGTTTTTTACTTATTTTGATTGTTTTACAGCGTAGTAGAGAAATGCTTAAACAACAATCGTAAAGTAAATTAATAAAATTTTAGTTGAATGTCGGTGAAGTGTTATTGGGTTTGAATTATCGTATATTAAGCACTATCGCACTATCTTTGCTTTTTTTTGGTTGTGGTATTCTACTTCCGTTAAAGTCTTCAAAAGCTTCGAATGCGTTATAGTAATGCGTTAAAGTTAAACCAAATTATCCGGATTTTTTCATTGTTATTTTTTTTTGCTACTTATTGTTTATTTTTATTATACTTAATATTCTCTGGACGTTTTTTATTTACTTTATTTTCAGAACCCCAAAAATATTTTTGTACAATAATAAATAGAAGAATCGATAACTTTACAATTTAGTCAATCACTAGCGTATATGAAAAATAAATTGCTTTTTTACGCACACCAATAGCGACCGCTGTTTTTGTGTGAGTAAGTTGTACGGTGCACGTTAAATGCGCGCTGTGGTTGATGGGATAAGGTCTATAATTGATTATGTAGTACGTCTGATTTATGAAATGTGGGTGTGTGCGCGACTGCGTATCTATTGGTTCATGTGTAGTTGTGGCGAAGTGGTGGGGACAAACTGGAGACATTGGGTTCCGATACATTTTCAACTACCGGGCATATCTCCTTCTTTCTTATATCTATGGTACAAACTATGCTTCTAGTAACACAACCACTTTTCATTCATTGTAAAAAAAAGCTATCGATAACTCTCCAAAAACCAAAGTTCCAAACCCCACCCCCTAAACCCGATAACATGTGAGCCTCATCTGTTTATTATAACGTATCGCCGATACAAAGTTATCTGCTGCCCATGACACATGTTCCTATTCTTTATTGTATTATCTACCTACTCTACCCCTTTTGTTTTTGTGAGCCGGCTTCAGATTACGATCCTGTTTGTTTTAGTGAAGGTTTCATTTAGAACTGGATTTCGGCGAGTAGGTAAAAAAGCTAGGTATACACCTGCCAATAATTTGCTGAAAGGTATACTATATACAGGGTGGATTTTTGACATTCAACATTGTAGCTACAGGAAGACGGTCTAACGAGACTGTTCTTAACTTTTTGAGAAATTTTGCTCTGTATTCACAGATTTTGAAAAACATTTACAATAAGCAGTAAAATGGGATATTTTCGCAAACAGAATAATAATATGGCAATCAGCTGCTATCTGCTCTATAGTAAAGAGAATAAACCTATGCCTACGTCAAAACGAGTACCCTTACTGCCCCATCTCAAAAATCCACCCTGTATCAATATTCTGTATCTGTAATCAATTTATGATTGCTGATAAAAAGAGTTGGGTATGTCTATGCCGCCTTGCAAGCAGGCTACTTACACAATTTTGTGCAAGTTAATTTGGATCCACACTAGAATTACATGTCCTGTCGTGAATAGTGATGTGATGCATGGTACATCAAAGCCGGAGACGTATGTTTTTACGTATAACGCGTGCACACTATTCTGATGTGATGCGCCGTCATCAGCGTTGTGTGAATCTCACTTTACTAGCGTAGCGTAGGAAAAAGAAAAACAATCAGTTCTGATGTTGGTTATGGATGAAAGAAATACAAATTTTAATCATATTGTGCCTCTCCACACCATTTTTGATTAACTTTGGTGTTCGTAACAAATTATTTTGGTCGAAATTTGAATATCTAAATCCTCAGTCAGCTCTTTCGTCTTTATTTTTAGTCCGCGCTTCAATTTTGTCGTGAAATATTTCGTCGTTCAAATTCTCGGAAAGCTAATAAAACCTAAGTGACCTTAAACGCTGTCTAGACTACATTCATGTCTACATCCATAAGTCTTCTCTATTTTAACAATATAGACCGACAAAGTTTTGTCATTTTCTGAATCTTTTTGCCCTTTCACAGCATTTATTAGTGCTAACTTTCTATCACTTTCCCCTTTAAATTCTTCTCCGTCTAGATCATTGGCTTCTGATTCATATTTTATAGCATTCATATCGATAAAAGTTATAGTTTATTATCCTATCATAAAAAGACTTGTCCATTGCTACGTAGAATTTTATGTGCGCGGAAAGGTTTGCCATGTCGTCAGCTGCGCGATTTATTTATTTATCAGCCACGCAACACTGCGTAGCGTGGCCGTGGGTCGCAGTGGACGATCCCGCTTACAATTTCATACAAAGCGAAGTATTCATGCGTAGCTTAGCCGTGGGCTGCTGTGGACCGGCACCTTTACTCAAAGCAATGAATGAAGTCTGCGACCAAATGAGCAAGCCCAGAACATGCCTGTTCACTCTTGCTTTGAAGGCAGATGGGTTATAATTATGTACAAGGGAACTCCGGCAGAGAGTTCCACACTTTGGCAGTGCGCATTATAAATGTGGAGGAGAAGCGCTGTAGTTGGTATATTAAGCAAGTGCGGATGTTACTCTGCCGTCTGATAGTCCGGTAGTGCAAGGGAGATGGAGAGATCAGGTATTGGAGCTCCTGCGCAAGCTCCCCAAAATACAGTCCGTGTCATTCATTCTGCCAAGCCTTTTCCCAGTCATGTTGGGGTCGGCTTCCAGTCTAACCGGGTGCAGCTGAATACCAGTATTTTACATGGAGCGACTGCTTATCTGACCTCCACAACCCAGTAACTGGGTAATACGATACCCCTTCGTAAGACTGGTTGTCAGAATTTCGGGCTTCTAACGACTCGTAACGACTATCAAAGATCCATGAATGACAGCCGGGACCAACAACGGCTTGACGTGCTTTCCGAAGCACGGTATATAAAGATGGTCACCCATCCACGGACCAACCCCGGCAAGCGCAGCTTCACCTGATGCATCGACACGTGCGGCTGTTATTACTTAGCCACGAGCTCCTCTATAGTCCGTGTGCTTAGCATTAATCCCGGCCTAACCTAGACTTTTTTGGGGTCGATAGGTGTCTATTTTTTCACATCGTTGTGGAGGCATTCTAAGACGACCACTGCTTTCGGATAAAAGTATGTCACATTCAGTAGTTGACGAGTTTTTGGCACGAATCACAGTCACTCCCGGTATTCATTTAAATTATGCTTTTGCTCCTCTTGATACTTTCAAATAATCTATACTAATATTATAAAGAGGTATTTGTGATGCACATATTGAGGTACACAGTTTGAGTGAACCTGTCCAGTCAGTGCATGCATTTGTCAGTAACCGTGCAGCTCAACTCAGAACTTAAGGAGCTCAACGATTCGACAAACAATACCAAAGAAAGAAGATTTGGGTAGGCTGCATAAAGCACTCAAACTGAATAATTGAAGTAATATAATACTTTACGAAGTAAATATTCACGTCATTATACACATATAAAATTGATCAACGTTAATGTGTTTTTAAAAATTCAGAAATAATCTTGTTCGGATCATTTGAGGACCATGTAGATTGGTATCTGAAATTGTCTTTTACTCTACTAATCGACTATTCTACAAGTAGTAAACTTTGCCTCAGCAAGTCTGCTCAAGATATAAAAAATAAAATTTCCAACACGCAACGTTCCTCAGAAAAGTTGTTGTTATTTACCGGCTTCCTTTTAATTAGTTTGTAAATAAACTGGCATTTCTTGTTGCTATTAAAAATTACAATAAAGCTTGATAGTATCTCGTTGTTAGGGCTGCTTTTTGTAGTTGTTTTATGCAATTATTATTTAACGGTTAGTAAACTTGAGAGGTTTTGAGTTTATAAAAAAACTAGCTACTTACCGCGATTTCGTCTGCTTGCTGAAGTCAACTTTACCTACCATAATAACATAACATCCTATGGCACTCGACAATTTAATAGTGTAGGTTTCCGTCAATAAGATTTCTTGTAATCAGATAAGTAAGTACTTCCAGAAATTACTTAATACAATCTTTTTTTTTTAAATTATTGTATTAAGTAATTTAAAAATATATAAAATATTATGTTGTTAGTTTAGATGTACAGTCAGCTGCATTGAAATCTCACTCCTTAGCAATGAAAAAATACATTGCTAGGGGGTGAGATTTCTCTGCAGCTGACTGTACTATTAACCCTGTTGAGATACCGATATATTTTTCAAAATGTAAAAAGTTAGATATTTACTACACACGTCTACGAGTTAGCACTACTCTCTACTACATACTACGTAGATAGTGTGAAGTTCGGCTCCAGAACTTTGGCTTTACCTAACATAAGATTATTACTTGGAAACTAACATTAGTTTTAAGCTTTCTTTACTAACACTAAGTACTTTAAGGATTCATTGTGGTTTGATAATAAAGGTTTTATTATTATTATTACTAACTTATGCCCGCAATTTCGTCAGCTTGTTTCTTCTCCCGTCCCACCCCCTCGCAACGCATCTGCTCGCGCTATTAATACGTTTTCTGTCTTCTTTTCTTTTTGCTCGACTCCTAAGGGTCCTAGCGTGATGGTAAATAGCCTATAGTCTTCCTCAAGAATTAGGCTATTAAATGTAAAAAGTTTTTTTCTAACCGACTGGTAGTTACGAGATTATCGCGTTTAAACGAACAATTACAGTCTTCAGTTGTTTTTTTTTAACCACAACTTGGAAGCTCTTTGCTCTGAATCTGATGGTAAGTGATGATCAGGCCGAAGGTGGAAGCGAGCTTCACCAGGAATCCTCAACCGCAGAGGAACTGGCTATCTTACCTCTAACTGCCGGAACACAACAATGCTGTTAACATTGTTGTTATGGCAACAGACTTAGATAAGATGGTGGTAGCTAGGAAGGCTGACTTTAAACAAGCCCTACCACCAACCAAACCGAGGAGAAAATTTTGCCCCCACTGGAAATCGAACTTTGGACCTCTGGGTCTGAGACAGGTGGTCTAACCACTAGACCACAGAGGCGGTTAACGTAAGTTTTATTATGAGTATAGATATAGATTTGCATAGGACCAAGAAGAAAAATAATGAAAATATGATAGAAATCAAGATAGTTAATTGATTCAGGCGTGACTTGGCGAAAATCCATTATAAAATACAATAGACGTAGATATATTTAGAAACCTATTCCGCTTAACTATTCTTAAGGAGTCTTAAAAAACCCCTGTAAGAAATCGACTCCCAACGACTCCCAACGAGGCATCCTCAGGATGACGATTGATGCGATCCCGAACACGACGTGTTAACACGCCGAGCTCTGGACGCTGAGTGAGTCAACGTCCAGCGCTCACTCAGCGTGCAGCGCTCGCTTTCTTACAGGGTTTTTTAAGACTCTTTAAGAATAGTTAAGCAGAATAGGTTACTAAATATATCTACGTCTATTGTATTTGATAGAAATCAAACCAAGTCATCACCTCACTTAATTTTTTTTATCAAATTGGGAACAGAGTGGTCAGTGTGGCGAAGTGAACAGAAAGCTAATATTATTACAGTACACACAACATGAGGTACAAACGACAAAATTGCATGCATCGTGTTGACCTTTTCTGTCTCACGATTAGAATTTACATATAGATAGGACTCGACAATTCTCTCTCTGTATCATTAAATGCAGAAACTAGATAGTTATACCGTAGGAAGCTTCCAGGTAATTATAAAAATATTCAAAGTGCTTGCCAACGTAGACTCAGGGATGGCAAAAACTGTTTTACATTGTGAATTTAACTATCTCTGTAGAAATATTAATTAATTTGTGATAATCGTTGATAAGACTTACGACTTAGTAGATATATAAATTTCTTTAACGATGTTTACTAGTTTTATTAGAATATGAATCGATTGGCGACGGATAGTCTGTTATACTTACGGTGAAAGGAATAGAACACAATCTAAAGATTGTAAATTGATTCAGGTGTGACTTGGCGGCAATCCAAAAATACAATAAACGTCTATTGACTGCCTCGTTGGTCTAGTGGTCGCAAGCGCCACTGCTGAGTATGAGGTCCTCGGTTTGATTCCCAGGTTGGGCAAAGTGTTATTGGGTTTTTCCATCTGGTATTTCTTATGAGCAGCCTGGAGTCTGGAATTTGTGCTCGATACATGGGATTTAAACATAACTGGGTACACCTCTGCCTACCTCTTCGGAGAAACAAGGCGTGATGTTATGTTATGTTTACTAGTTTAAATAGAACATGAATCGATTAAAGACAGATAGTTATATCACTTACGGTAATAAAACTTGAACACAATATTTTGAATGATTTATAAAGCTTGTCTCTACGAGAACAGTGTCGTGGCCCAGTGGTAAAGGCTGCAACTTAAGAGCTGACAGGCGCTTTACTTTGTGTAAATTATTTTATCAACAATGCTCTCAAAACGGTGAACGAAAACATTGTGAAGGAAACAGGCATGTCCTAGAACAAAAAAATCGAAGACAATATGTGACATCTACCAACCCCCAGTGGGTCCGCGTGGTGAATTACTACCCACTGTCACTGAGAGGAGGCCTGTATCCCAGGAGTAGGATCATTATAGGCTGATTATGCTTATTCTCAGGCTTGTCTTAACCAATCTGTATCTTTAGGGTTTTTCTATCTACTTTAGTAGGGTTCCAGTCTGAACAGATACTAAATATCAATAATACATAGACCATATGCCATCTGACCTCTATAACTCAATTACAGTACAACACTGATGTTCTCATTTTATTGCTGAGCAACATTCATGTCACTTTCGACCTTATTCCCATCCCTAGTCTAGATAATATTATGCTTTTTCTCTCCAACAATATCATGACACGAAACGGCTTCCTAGGTCGTCCATTCACCTCGCTACTCATACCTTGATACAACTTAAACTTTCCAACTTTTATAACAGCCCACCTCCTATACATTATTCATGTATTTGTTTTCCACTATCTTCTACACAAAAAGGATACAAATACAGAAGGTCGGCTCCATACAACGAATGAAAACGCACGCACACACAGACACGCTTCACGTACAGCTAGTGCAAGCGCACTCGCTACCGGCATTTATTAGTGACCGCCGTACGGCTCTGTATGTGTGCGGCTGTTTCCACTCGTTTTATGGAGCTGACCTTTCTGTATACCTATCTATTCCGTGTCTCATAACCCTCGAATAATTCGCGGAAAACCAGCTTTGCATTCAAAAATGTGATATTCGTATACGTTGAAAATAAAAATGTGTCCAAGAATACTTTTTGCTTTATTCGATGTTATATGAAAACCTGGAACCGTCAGCTTTTTTCGTGGCAGGGGCACTTTTCCGAATATTTTAGTTTTTTTTTTTTTTTAATCCGTACCAATGTTTATGTCAACACCGCGTGTGTATGCAAATATTCAGAGAATTTCAACAACCTGCACACTTTTATTAAAATAGTCAACATGGATGATAGGAACGTTGTTGAACTATTTCATAAAAATATTTGAAATATCTACAACAACAGGTCTCGCGGAATAATCAATTTATACTGGATTAAAACCTGGTATTAAGCTGATAGAACTGGCGTGAAGTTTAATGATGTTAGGAAGATAAGATGTTGAAACTCAAGCCTGTAATTTGTAATGATCCTTGGCTAATTATACCTTTTTTGGGTCTAATAGATTACTTGCAAGTGTCACAAAAAAAAATATTTTCTCAAACATGCTTGGAAATTCGAGCATTATTTTGACAACCTTCTTCGAGATAAATCGAAATTGCTGTACTGGTCAAAAACAAGTGACGATGCGGCCAGCAATGTTACTATGAAAATCCATATCTGTTCTGTGTAGCGGCCAAATAAATTACTATGAAAACTCATATCTGTCGTGTTATTTAAAAATGGAACGAACTTTTTACTTCAACACATGACAACCAAGAAGAAACAAATGAACACATTGCATTGGCGCGTGAAAAATTATCGTTCTCCGTCATTGATTCTGGAATTTATAATTAATTTACTTTATTTGAATTTCCGCGCATTATTTGAGAAAAGCACTATTCATGCCTTGGCCGCAACCAGGCATTGATGGACTCACATAGGTATGTGTGCCTCGGCTACGCCTAAGCCCACATTTTCACGATCGTCCATCAATGCTTGAGTTGCTGGCCTCGACAGAAATGTACTATTTACTTGCCTTTCGGGGACCGAAAATAATATTGATAAAGTGCATATGGAGACCCCTCCGTGCCTCGGCCCTAAGCCGTTGATCCCGGCTGTCATTTGTAGATCTTTGACAGTCGTTAAGGGTAGTCAGAAGTCCGAAAATCTGACAACCAGTCTTGCCAAGGGGACTTGTGTTACCCAGTAACTGGGTTGTGAGGGTCAGATAGGCAGTCGCTTCCTGGAAACTCAAACTCAAAGCATTTATTTCAATTTAACCACTTACAAGCATTTTTTGAATTGTCAAGAAGTCGGGCAGTCAGAAAATATGAAGCTAGTTGCCCTTTCCAAAAAATATTGGTATTCAGCTACCTCCCATCTGGTTAGACTGGAAGCCGGCCCGAACATAGTTCGAAAAAGGCATTTTTGAATTAGCATACTAGCTACTAATTATGAACGTCAACACAGTATAATAAAATAACAGTATTACCTACGGCCGCTCGGTAGATAAACTTTCCGCGTCCGCGCGTAACTGCTCAAGACTGTTATATGCGTACTGGTATACACTGAGATTTCGAAACGCGTCGTTTCGGCCATTTTCTATGAAGGCATAATACTGTTACTTATTTATACTTTGACGTCACACAAAACACAAAAACTAAGGGTCAAATAATAAAAACTCACAATTGCAAGCATCATCATAAAAAACACTATTCCAATCCTTAAAACCATCTCAACGTGACCCAATTCAGAAATAAATCCGGACATTCAAGAAAATAATAAAAAAATAATGATGTCTTAAAGAGGATGCTATTCTAAATTAACCGAATACGGATGAAATAGCCTCCAGTTTTTGTTAAAAGAAGTTACGAGGCAAAGTTTGTGCTTGTAAGTTCAGAAGTAGGGAATGGCGGTGTCTGTAGTAAGGTCAGTATGAAATGTGAAAATGTAGGATTATTATATATTAAAGCCTCTTCTATATCATCATTCTACCTAGCCTTTTCCCAATCATGTTGGGGTCGGCTTCCAGTCTAACCGGATGCAGCTGAATACCAGTATTTTACATGGAGCGACTGCCAATCTGACCTCCACAACCCAGTAACTGGGTAATACGATACCCCTTGGTAAGACTGGTTGTCAGACTTTCGGGCTTCTGACGACTCGTAACGACTGTCAAAGATCCACGAATGACCGCCGGGTCCAACGGCTTAACGTGCTTTCCGAAGCACGGAGGAGTCTCGGTATGTAAAGATGGTCATCCAAGCAAGCGCAGCCTCTTCCATAATATAAATAATCTTTTATATAAGACACTAGCTTTTGCCCGCGGCTTCGCCCGCGTGGATGTCGAAAAATATCCGAAGGGATCGTACTACCGGAATTAAAAAATAACCTATAGATTAATCTAGGTTATGAACTATCTGTGTACCAAATATCATCCAAATCCGGTCATCAATTTTTGTGCGAACCAGAACATACATACAAACAAACAGACTAAAATTGTAAAAACTATAATAATATTTTCGTCATCAGACTCGAATATTCAATGTAAGGTTTGACTTCGTTACTATTTTGTTTTACTTCGTCTGCGTAGAGTCTATACTCTTTTTTCTAGATATTAAGAATTATTATAACAATAACAATAGAGAGCTTTGTTCATGGCTAATTGTCCTCCAGTACGGGGGATTTGAGGAATACTGTAAAGAAATACCTACTGTAAAAGACCGGTATCTACCTAAATCCTTCACAGTATTTCTCTATATACAATGTTTTTCACTAATTCGGAAGCGGGCACTAAAACAACCAGGCTAGTTGGAGAGCTAACACGTGAGCAAGCCACATAAAATTGACCGTGGGAGAAACAGTCTTGCCGCAAATCAACTCCAGCAAATTTCAGAGTTCGTCCCTGTGACTTATTAATAGTCATCGCGAAGCAAACCTTGATTGGGAACTGCAATCTTTTAAATTCAAACGGAAGGTCATTTGGTATCAAAGGTATACGTGGCACGAAGACTGTTTCTCCTCTGGCAGATCCAGTTAGTATTTTGGCCTCAATAACATTGCGGCGGAGAGCTTTTACTTGGAGTCTAGTTCCATTGCACAATTTTGGAGGCCGTATATTTCGAAGCAACATGACAGGAGCACCTACACGCAACATAAGTCTGTGACACGGAAGACCCGGCGGATTAAGAGAGTTCAAAAATTCTACAGGATAATGAATCGACTCGTCCATATCGACCATGGTGTCAACAGAATTATAAATCATTTCTTCACCTTCGAATGTATTTATCAACATTTCGTTGATCGCGGCTTGGTCGTTTTTGGGAGTCAAAATGGCTCTCTCGCATAACCACTCCATCGGTTTGTCTTTAACATCAGGATAAATTTTATCTATAAGTCCCTCAACTGTTGATACCACAGTACATAATTCATTTGGTATTTGTATGAACCCATCTATTTGTGGAAAGTTTCCGTTTCCGATTTGAAGAAGAAGATCTGCAAAGCTGCTGGCAGAAACTTCACTTCTAAGATGTACTCTCATGTTTCGAGTTCTATTTTTTCCACTACCGCCATCTATCGAGCTTCCGGGCAACTTTCCTTCTGTCTGTGTTGGTCTGAAAGTATGACGCAAAAACTACTAATTTTGCATAGATGTTCCTTTTATGTGTGGTCAATTTGTAGGGTACAAATTATCACGCTATTTGCTATGAGGGATGAGCAGTGTCTCATTCTGTTCGTATCCTAACTATCCTAATCTATATCTATACCGATTCTCCCGGAGAAGGGGATGGGGGGGTTGTCCGGGGGGGCGTGGCTAAATAATAACAGCCGCAGAGGTCGATCGATCAGGTTAAGCTACACTTGCCGCGGTTGGTCTGTGGATGGGTGACCATCTTTACATACAGAGACCCGTCCGTGCCTCGGAAAGCACGTTGCGTTAGCTTCCAACCATAAGCCTAGATAGTAAATTTAGTGATTTTTCGCTTCAACTTCATCCCCCTTTTTAACCCTTCGGTGGTGGCATTATCATAAACGCTGAGACACGTATACATTAATTTTCAATCGTTAGCCTAAACCCAAAATTTGAACATCCCATCTTCAAAACTCGCGGACTTTCATATAAACTTCCATCCCCTATTTTACCCCTTTAGGGGTGGAATTCCCAAAAATCCTATCTTAGTGGATACTTGCTCTTCAGAAAGAACACACCCTCCAAGTTTCATGTCTTTAGGACCAGCGGTTTGGGCTGTGGGTTGATATATCACCCAGTCAGTCAGTCAGTTTACCATTTTATATATTTAGACTATCTATATTACAAAGAGATAAGTATTTTAGTTTGTAATGAATAAACTCAAAAAACTACTGGAATTTAAAAATTATTTCACCAATATAATGCTATAGTATCACTGAGTATTATAGCTGGATATGACGCGGGTGAAGCCGCTAGGCGAAGCTAGAATTAAATAGAATGCCCTATGGTTCCTTGCTGGTTTTATACTTGTACATTTATTATCATTTAGTTTTATTTGTATATTAACCAATTTCAGTAAATAAAGGTAAATTAAACAAAAAAAAAACACACTCATCTCACAGAATTAAGATGTACCTACATGATCATCTTTAGCTTCATTTGATCGGTAAAGGAAAACCGCCCTTTTAAATGAAATGAATAAAATAATTATATTTTCTGTAAATAGGTTTGTACAAACACTTATACATTGTATTTGAACTTGTAAACACTTGTATTTTAAGTACTAGATGAGGTCGGCGTTTCGTATCTGACTACTCTGACGAGAAAGGCCGAAACATACTCAGAGGTCACAGTCTCTTTTAAAGTCCAGACATTTTATTGGTTTCAGTGGACCTGTCCAGTCAGTGCACGCATTTGTCAGTAATCGTGCAGCTCAACTCAGAACTTAAGGAGCTCAACTCTGCAGACGCGACCCCGCGTTAATGCTAATAGTAAGTTACATAATATGAACGCGATGATCGCGAATTCGCGCGATGATCGCTTTTAAATAGTACGCCGCCGTAGGTCTCAGAAATATCTACTACTTAATTTTACCGCCAAGCAGTGCTGCTGCATTCCAGTTTTAAAGGTGAAAAGGGTTTTAAAGTTTTCAAAAATGTAAAGCATCCACAACTAGCGTTCTGATTCAAACTCAAACTCAAAGCATTTATTTCAATTAAACTATTTACAGGCACTTTTGAATTGTCAAGGAGTCAGTCAGTCAGAATATATAAAGCTAGTTGCCCATTCCAAAGCGTAGTAGGTACCTATGGAGAAGAACGGGCAAGAAACTCTACGGACATTCTTTTAATCAAATAAAATGTTACAAAAATTGGTTACATCATTCATGCTGAAATTACTAATACCTGTGAGAACAAGTAGAAAAACGGGCAAGAAAAAAGCGTCCGTACATAAAAATTTAAAATAAAAACAATTCAAAAATTACAAATAAGCCATGGCAGCTAAGAGATGACCAGCCCCAACTGACGGCGCCCGTTCACGAACATGACGCATGGATTAGCATCATGATCCAACACACACGCCACCATCAGCGAGACATCTGAGTGAGCATGACATACTCACAGCCGCCAGGGCACATTCAAGTCAATTAAAGACATAATATTACCCGGTAAATGGTAGCTCTATAGTACATAGTACTCACACATGTGCTATGCAATTATAATTATAATGCAAAGAAAATTGAGTTTAGACAATGCAAAGATGTTCTTACAATCTTCAGCAGCTCCAACAGACTTTTCAAATGTTAATCAATTAGTTGTGGTTGTGAAGCAGGACCAGCATTGGCCCAAGCCATTCAACACAGGGTTCCTAACAATTACTTAATTCGAATGAAATTCTCGTAAGTGTTAAGCCTACAGTTAGACTGGTAGCCCAAAAGGCGACCGGCATACTTAGGAAACAATTGTGGTGTAACTGCACATTACTTTGATAGTTATTATAATGGTGATGATTGTAAGCCATCGTTTAGAGTAGGTTTAAATGTAAGCGGTGGAATGACGGCTCTGTTACTCGGTATTATGGCGGAGGGATGTATGAATATTGGTGTGGTTTTGTAATGTAAATAATAACCGTGGAAGGGCGATAAGACTTTGGGTCTTGAACTGGAAGGGTGTAATGACATTCTCTTACATTGCTTATTAAATGAAATAGTCATGCGGACAGATGAGGAAAAAAAAATGAATAGAAAGAAAAATTGTTTATTCTGCACAAACTATACGCACATTACATAAAATCACACATTTACAAAATCAGCCAAAAGCCTCATATTCAAAAGTCCAAAGTAATAAAAAATTGAAAAAAATTGTCCATTGCTTGATGTTAGGGCCAGACACCAAAGACAATTTACATAACACTGCATAATGTGTTCCGACAATATCAAATGGAAAAAAACAAACACAGACAGACAGTTTGAGTTTTGAGGCATCGATCGAAATTCTATTAGAACTTTAAAGAATGATAATAAAATTGTATTACTCTGTGTCATTCTTATTTTATTTATTTATTTATTTATTTATTTATTTATTTATTTATTTATTTATTAACTATGGATGACTTACAGCTAAAACAAACAGAATAAAAAATTGTATGTGAGACTGACAGCCAATTAAAAGTCTTCACTTCTAAAAACAGATTGGCAAGAAAGAATGTGAACAACACACAACACAGCTACCAAAAAAGAATAGAAAAATAAACAGTATAACATTCAAGCTTAAACCAATTCACATTTTATATTTATACAAGAATAAAGACCTTAATATACGAAATCTTAATTAAAAAAGCCAAGGCTCAGGCACTTTCTGACCGAGACCACACTTGTTAAGAAAGGATCAAAATCATGCTGTTTGCACATACTATTAAATTTGCTACTTGCACGCACTATAAATGAGTTTTGCCTGTAATTCGTAGAGGTAAATGGAACACGCAACGGTGCGTTCCATCGCTTCGACCTTCCGGGAACGTTAAAATAAAATTTAGATAGAATATCGGAGTTATTAATTGAATTATTGAAAATTTTAAATAATGAAATACAGTCACAGATTGTTCCATAAGCTTAGTCGCGTAAGGTCACATGAGTAAAGAAAGTGAACAATCACAAAGATTCATACAACTGCGCTATGATAGGTACGCTTTACGCATATTGCAGTATAAAACTGATTTACATCCGTCATTTCATTTGAGACAACCTGTATAATGAAATTAAAATGAAAACTATCACAGCTAAGTAGGCTCTACAAGTTAACGAGTAATTATCGACCTTTCATTTGCAATGTAATGCATTTACAATGTTAAGTTTGTTCTTGGGATAAATTCATCCCAGCTACGGAACCCTTCATTGTGCGTGGTCGGACACGCACTTGGCCGGTTTTTTTATTTCGTTTTTACTTGTAGTATAATAATTATGCTGTGCTGTCTGCCTTGTAGTGTGTGCTAAATAAATCTCATTTTTTCTTTCTTTCTTCCTTTAACTTGAGTTGCATTATTTTTTCTCCATTACGAGTTTGATGATCCACACCTTTCTGATTCACGATGTATAGATGTAGAGGAAAACTCTATCATCCCAATAAATCAAAATCAAAATCAAAAGTCATTTAAGCTAAGAATCAGCACTTTTTGAAATAACATTAGTTTGCACATTAGGACCGTAGCACGTCGCTTACCTACTGTTACTAGTTTTACGTAAATAAGTACATTAACAAGGATAATATAAGAAGTTTTTCACGGAATCGAATAATGATCACGCAATTACGTTATAACAGTATGTGAAGATATAATTTGACGAAGATGAATGATTAATTACTACACAGTACCTACATAAGCACTGCTAGCGGGTTCAGGTGAAATATTCGTAATTCACTTTGTCTCGAGTAAGCCTGGTTCTGTTGTGATGTTGTAATAAGATAATACGTTCAGAATTTACAGTCATAATGAAGTCAAGGATTAAATTAAACTTGCGAGTTTACGACAAAAGAACCATAAAAAAAAAAAAATTGAGACAAAAATGTTCAAAGAATTAATACTAAAAATATACATGTAATAATGCAAAAGTAACTCTGTTTCACGCCAAAACCAGTTAACCGATCGTAACAAAATTTGTCGGACAGGTAGCCTGTGACGCGGAAAAGGCTATAAGCTACTTTTTATCCTTGATTTTTGTATAAAAAGTGAATTGTTGTCACTACATTAGTTATTTATGCAACTGTTGTATAATAAGGGGTATTAAAACACGTAGTATCGCATGAGAGTTTTAATACCTAATTATATACAGTTGCATACAAGACTTTATGATACTTTATACCCATGATATGAATCCTCTAGAAAAGTTTCTGAAACAGTTAGCTATATTGCCAACATTAAACCGACCATAGCCCGTACCCGCCAAACGTGACGTATCGTATTTTGGAAAATGCGTCAGATGTGTCGGCGTGGGGGTCTGCACCCGCTGACCGCAAGGAATCGAAGGAGCAAATGAGTTGCATTATGACATTTAGTACAACATTATAACACTCGTTTGGATGATGTAATGGTTACTATGACACTGGTCGTTTTAATGTTGGCAATAAGCTAACTGTTGTGTGTATCAGAAACTTTTATAGAGAATTTATAGCATGGGTGTAGATAAAATATTATAAAACAAAATCCCCCCGCCGCGCCTCTGTCTGAACGCGATAAACTAAAAACTACTGAACGGATTTTCATACGGTTTTCACCAATGGAAGTAGTGATTCATGAGGAAGGTTATAGGCTATTTAACATCACGCTACGATCCTTAGGAGCCGAGCAAAAAGATAAAAAGTCAACACGGGCGGGCGATGGGATGCGTTGGGCCGTGGCTGAAAGAGTTTTATAAAAATGTGGCTGTTGTTTTAGTATACTCTGTATCTTACGACTTCCACGCGAACGAAGTCGCGGACAAAGGCTAGTACTAAATAAAAGCAGACAAAGGCACGGGCAATATCTGGTTATGACATAATTTTATGCCTGGCACAATAAATGTATATAAGCCACTAAGACTGACAGAAAAGTAAAAAAAAAAAACAAGTACCCACTCAAAAAATAACCATGGTTTATTTGAAAAAACTTGCCGGTTCTTATGCTCACTATCCCATTAATTTTCCTTAAGGCAAAACAGACTCTAACAGCGAGGAAACTAGTTTATAAATAAAACTTCCTAACTCAGTATTACATTACAGTAGTTCTTTATTGCACAGAGTAAGGGGATCATGAACAAAGGCATGCAGTCTTCCAAAGACTAAGCTTACTTTGCCTTAATCTCTGAAAAGTTTCTCACATACTGTGATCCCGGGAAAAAGCCGATGAAATTACCCCGCAGGCCAACTTTCTTATAATCTTTCATGAACAAATTTAATTACTGCACAGCTATTGGTATGGATTACACACTTAAAGTATGGATCAGACAAGCTTGAGAAAGGTTTTTTCGCAGTCAACAAGTTAAAATTAAAAATTTAAATAACCCTCGACACAATTCCAGGTAATGCTGCAGTATCGGTTCAAGGTTACTATGTTCTTTTAATATCATTGAAGTAACAGAATACTAAATTTTGAATCGATCAGACATATGGAAGATGCGCACATCCAATCACCCATTAGAAAAGAGCTGATAATCTTCACACGGCTGAACCGATTTTCTTGAATTGTAGCTAAAACACTCTCGATCAATACAACTTTCAAACAAAAAAAAAAAAAAAAAAAACAAAATTGGTTCAGTCGTTTGGGAGCTACGAGGGAACAGACAGATACACAGATACACACGTTAAACTTGTAACACCCCTCTTTTTCCGTCGGGGGTTAAAAAAGAAGCATGCTTGTCAAGAAGAGTCTTGTCTATTTACTTACGCTCTCTTTAAAATTCTTAGATTTTTTATTACAGAAACCGTCAAGTCGGACTCGCACACGAACAGTTCTGTACAATATTTAGCAAAAAAACCCCGAATATAACTGGCAAAATATGCATGGGTGTACTATTGGGTTAGAAGCGTTATGACTACCTCTCGATAAGACTAAATAGCAGATATATCATAACGCTTCTAACCCGTACTATCTTGTGTATTTACGTATACCTCTGCCCTCTCATCTCCTTTTTTATGAAATTATTACTTACTTATTAGGTACTTTATTACTTAAACTCTATACCAAACATTATCTATCTTTCGATTTATATTAGGGTTCCGTACCCGAAGGGTGTCAAACGGAACCCTTTACGTGCACTCAGTCGCAAAATTTTGACAAAAATAAACAAGTATGAACTTGCACTCCCGGTTGTCGCTTGAATTATTCTAGATTATCTATGATATTGTTCTGTGTTCCAAAATAGTTCTTCTGTCTAACAAAAGATGGCATTATAATTTAAATTAATGCAACAGCTCGCTGTCAGGTCTGTATTAGTAGTCATGAACGAATCTTTGGTCGTTATCGACCCTGTGGGCCGAATATATCGAATTATCGAATATATGGGTTAATAAGCCTCCGCTGTCCGTCTGTCTATCTGTCAGCGGGCTGTATCTCATGAACCGAAAAGGTAGACAGTTGAAATTTAGATAACAGATTGTGTATTTCTATTGCCGCTATAACAAAAAATAATAAAAAATGAATTAATTTAATAATAAAAGGTGGTCCCTCCGCGTTTTTTGCTCGATTTTATTTCGTTACTGAACCCTTTGTATGCGTGACCGACTCGCATTTAGCGGGATTTTTAAAACTGTAGACACTTGTATATAAAGCTATACAAAAATAACCCTTGTCACTATTCATACTCTGTGTGAGTATCTCTGCATCGTGTACCAGTTTAAAAGCTGCCTTTGTGTTAAATCCATGTTTGACTTCGAACGATCAAGTTCAGTTTTTAGTCGTATATTCGATGTAATTTGAATAAGTGGTCCAAAGAACGAACTTTTGATTTCCGCTTGAAAAGATTTTTGAAGTTTTTTTTTTTTGTCGTAGGTTTATATTCCGTACCTAGTTTATCAAAGAGTTTGTATGAATGTTGATTAAAGTGTTGTAAAGTCAGGGAAATTAGTTGTTAAGCAAATTGACATCCTTCGTCAGTTTGCTGTGTTGCAGCCATGTCACACAACTGTCAAAGAATGACAGTTATGATTTGAATATACGGACAATTTCAGTTGGTAGTCAATTTAATAAACAATTAATTTCTTTGACTTTGCAGAAGTCTTGTTCAAAGAAGCTGTATGTTCAGATTCAGTTGTATTGCATATTAAAATAGTTTACAATTTGAAACTATAATAGTTTTTGTTTTAATGAATAACAATAACAAGACAGTAGGACGAATCAGCCATTTGCAATTGCAATACTTGCATTTTTTCTATGTAAAGTATAATCAACACCGTTCTATGTTTTAAAATAATGATCAAGTAAAAAAATCAGTTAGTTATATTAAAATTGCTTATTAGTCTTAAAGGCTAGATTGTAATTAATTATTAAGAACCTGGTTCTTTTTAATAAAGGATAAAAAAAAATCTGACCTACAAACTAACGAATGTTGCATCAAAATCCAAAGTCTTTTATTTTTATTATTTTTTTTATTTATTTATTCAAACTAGCCTGAAAATCAGCACTTTTCGAACGTCAAAATTACATAAGACAGTCCCCCAAAACTCCCACCCTTCACCACTTCCTAGTGCTTTAGCTGGAATTATTTAGAGCCCACTCTTGACTTGCACCGCTTCACCAAACAAGAGTAAACTGTTTTGGAACTTGGACCCAGTCCAGATCACGTACTGCGGTCGTATTATAAAGTATTCAGGATATTTATTACTGCTTAGCTGTCTGTTCTGCGAACTGAGTAGGGAGAAAATAATAACAAGTGACGTGTAGGTATAAGGAAAAATATAATTATTATGTTGGCAAGACTTGACAGGTGAAATCTATGTGAACAATACGGTATGAGATTCTTTGTTTCTTATATGAATTACAAATGGATTCACATAAGTACATTGCAGAACAATGAAAAAATGTAAACAGTATTCCAGAAACCCCAATCAACACTCAAGCATTACATAAAACTATTCGTTATGAGCCATTTTCAGATTGGCGGAAACTAGCTTAAAGTAATTCTTAAATGTTAGGAAATACGGGCTGGTAACCGCAACTTCACGTCAAAGCGGGTATTATTTAGGCTCATGCAGACTAGCGCGACATGTCGCGCGACGTGTCGTGGCATCTACAACGCCACATGCGAACTACGCATCAAAGACCCGACGTGACACAAATCCTCGCGCAGTTAAATTATAGTTTACCGCGCGATCATGTATAAGACTATCCGACATCAATCAGTTGCCCGCCAGACACAACACCCGTCTGGTCGGAAGAACCTCCTTTTTCAATAGAGGATGAGTGAACTTTACACCCTGTTCCACATACCTCTAAACGTCCTACACTCTACGCGCTTCACAATGCCAAGGGTAGGCACTGAGGCGAAACATCATCAAACAGAAGATGACTCCATGTCCCTCAGCAATGAGGAATACGACGCGAGGTGGAGGAGGAAGGGACATGATACTATCAACCACCTCATCATTCTGCCTAGCGTTTTCCCAGTCATGTTGGGGTCGGCTTCCAGTCTAACCGGATGCAGCTGAATACCAGTATTTTACATGGAGCGACTGCCTATCTGACCTCCACAACCCAGTAACTGGGGAATACGATACTATCAACCACCTATAAACTTTAAAAATAACTTCTAATATGCTACACAAACAATAGAAACCGAAGTTCTCACAATTTTCTCAGACAATTTTCATTTCTGGCAGCACATCGCAGAATGCAATATTGGACATTTCCAAGTTGTCGACTATTGAAACTTATTGCGACATGACTCGACATGTCTCGCAAAATTATAATTTTCACTGCAATTGTTTGCGACAGTCTGCTTAAAGCGTCGTACAGATAGGCGCAACGCGACGGCGCGACGCGACTCTAACAATACAATTTCTAAGAAAACTTCACGGTAGTACAATTAACGGTGTCGCGTCGCGCCGCCGTGTCGCACCGTTGCGTCGCGCCAGTCTGCACTAGAATTAAGGCCACGTTACGGTATCGAGCGATACGACTTGCGTCAAGCGACATGCGAGTGCGTAATCTGTTTCCATGCGTCGCTCCTCAAGTCGCGTCGCGATGACTCGTGGCCTGCTCTTAATAACTTTTTTCATTGGTTTTCTCCGCATTTCTTATTATTTTATTCATCCTTTATATAGATTCCTTTATATTTTGTGAATGTGAGAACGTTGTAGGCTCAACAGACTGTCGATTTGCAGACTATTTTCTATTTTGTTAAGTATCTTGTTGACAGGCCTACACTGTCCTCTCATACCTGTTCAAACTGTACATTTTTGAAAACATTGTAAAACCCATTTATTTTTAAAAGAGTAACCGTGGAGTTTCCTGCCGGCTCTTCTCCATAGGAAACGACGTTCGACGTTCTGACGTTTCGTAAGTGCCCATGTAGGTTTATGTGAAATAAAATATTGTGATTTTGATTTAGATTTTCTGTCGCAAGACGCATGTCGCTTCAGCGTGAAGCTCGTGGCCACGGGGTAAGGGTCGGGACACAAAGCAGCCAGTAGGTAAAGGCTTTGGCTGGTCCTTGTTTCTGTCTGGAGGATCTGAGAGGACTTGATCTAGACGACGTTTAATTAATTTAATTGCGGTTTTCAGGGTCCTCAGATATAATTAATTGAATGACAAACTAAGGCTTGCATTTAATATTTTGTTTTATTGTGTTAAATAAATCTTTGTAATAAACATTGCAACACATTACACAGGTAAAACTTTATCTACAATTGAAGAATTACAGCCAACGAAGTAGCTTAATAAAGGTTCAAATTAAATTAGCTGGCAAAACTTCTCAGACGTAATAAGTATCGATATCAAGACTCGTATTTTGAGTAGCTACATGGTCAACGACCGCAGGTCGTGTAGTTACCCGAAAATGAAGTTAAGAAAATAATTATTTTTATGTTTTATCAATTGTGAAGTTTCGTTACCTAATTTGATTTGACCCAGTATCTTATAAACTGCCTTGCGGGTATTTATATCGAGAATGACCTCAGGCATTTTTTGACGTATTTTACAAAACATTGACACCACCATTATGAAATTCGCCTTAGTTTTAATGTGTGAGAAGTTTCGGTAAATCTTATTGTTTTATCAGCTGCTGGCAAAGCTTTTAGAGATATTAAAATTAAATTATCTTAAAACAGCTGGGTATTATAATTAGATGAAACTTGATGAATCTTGAAAAAACATGAGACTTACCTACTAAATCTAAAGTTTTATGATCTATTTTATGTTTTTTTTTTTTATAAATTCTCTGTAATAAAAATATACCGTCTTTACGGGTAGTCGGAAAGTCTGACAACAAGTCTTACAGTTCGATTCAAACTTAATGGGAGGTCGGAAGTTAGCTACTCGCTGCGCAGTACCCCACCCCTCACCCCCGCTGACACATGAAATTGTTACTGCGCAGCGACTGGCCTCATGTTCCGAGCCGCCATTAAGTTTGAATCGAACTGTACCAAGGGGTATCGTGTTACCCAGTAACTGGGTTGAGGAGGAGAGACAGGCGATCGCTCCACGAAAATTACTCGCATTCAGCTGCATCATGTTAGACTGGAAGCCAACAACAACATAGGAGAAGGCAAAGCAGATGATGATGTTTAAGATAACAACATTAATTGTCACAGTAGGGAAAATATGTCTAATTACCATATTTTTTTAAGGAAGTTCTTTAACACGGCTTATGGTTAAGATGACTGGTAGAAATCGTCACGTAACGAAGTCAAAGTCTAATATTTGTTCAATGAGGCACACAAAAGGCACATTTAAACGTCATATATTAAAAAAAAAAAAGTTTAAATGCGTTATGCCCCACAAAGTTAGTTTCAAGGTCTCAAGTTTCAAGTATCAAAAGTTTTTTGTTTTCTAATACAGAGGCATCTAGTATAAGTTTTTAGCTTCTAAAAACTTAAACTAGATGCCCTCTGTATTAGCAAATAATATACAGCGAAAAACCCTTTTTTTCACTGCGTCTTGCCGATCACAAAAGCTTGACAAGACCATTTTGGGTGACCCACCCCTGCTTCACTCGGGTGAAATGTAATAATTATGATGGTGAAAATCACATTAAAATTCATCGCGCAGTTTATAAGAACTAAGCGGTCACACAGACAGACTCGAAAAGCGATTTAGATTTATACTTAGGTACATAAGTATAGATTTAACAAACATTTCTGTTTATTTTTTACGTAAAAAGAATAATAATAATGATCAAAACTCACCTTCAACAAAGTGTTGTTTGAAACAAACAAAAAATGTATTTACGTAGAACTCTAATAATTTCAGTTTTTAAGCGGTCTCACAGACAGATGTTATCGACAGCATATTTCTGTTTATTTTTTACGTAAAAAAATAACTACAATATTAGAACTAACCTTCACAGAATGTTACTAGAAACAAACAAAAAGGTATTTACATAGAATTCTATTAATTTCAGTCTTTTAAAAACGGTCTCACAAACATGTTATCTAGAGCATTTTATTTAGTTGAAAAAGATTCATGAAGTCACGTCCTCCGCGTCACGGCCCGTTCGATTACAATGCGGCAGACCGGGATTGCGTTGCTTGAGTTGATCGGACTCCAGTCGTTTCGTTCCGTCATCCAGCGTTCTCAACGACTCCAAGACTGACCACAAGTATTCACCGTAATTTTTAAAATAGTTTGATTGTTTGAACGGTCAGATAGTCGCCCCATGTAAAATACTAGTATCCATCTGCATCCAGTTGGACTGGACGTTGACACCAATATAGTTGGGGAAAAGGCAGATGATAAATAAATACGTAAATGATGAGTTTTACCGTAAACGTGGAAAAAGGAGTATGTTAGGATCGTAGCAGGTGACGTTCTCTACTTTCTAACTACTCCCATTGGAAGAAGGCATGAGTTTATGAATCTATAGGTACTGGTTTGATAGTGAAAGCTAAATGCGGAGATCACCAATGAAACGGCGTCAACAGAAACTTACACACATAATAATTTTATTTTAATTATATACTTATGGTGAATTTTACCCCGTTCAAGAGCTGTCAGTGTCAATATTCAATAAAAAAAATACACTCACAGCTCTTGAACGCGGGTTTGATGTGCTGAACGCCTTCAGTTGCATTGGTGAAATTCACCATAATGAAGTAGGTTTATAATTTAGAAAAATATTAGGTGTGCTGAATATGACTCGAGATGTATTTTTATTAACATTTGTGGCCTTAAATTAAAAATATTATACTGATCTGTGCTTTTTTCTACACTTAGTTTAAAACTATGTATTGAAGGACCATAATACGAATAAACATGAACAATTAATCCCTAAGAGACGATAACTATATCTAAAGGCGGAGACTGACTTGTAACATTTTGTTTGTAATGTATCGGGCTTTTGTAACGCGTTACCGTAGTCAGTGCAGCGAGCCGAACCGCTCGCCAGATCCTCCACTCGAATGTCGACTATTTCGTGAATTCCTTTGAAACGGAAATATGAGAAACAAAAATGTCATGTCCTCAAAGCGAGCGTTCGCCGCGTCTTGTGTCACCGTATTGTAATAAAAATATTGTTACAAGTCAGTCTCCGCCTTTAGAGTACTCTACACCATAACTTAATTCTCTTCAATACAACTCCATCAGAACTGACAAGTTTACTCGTAAACTGTTTACAACTGAAACCTGACGCGTGTGTACTACAACAGTATGAGAATCGCTTAAGTTTATACCTGCTTGAAGTTTACGTAAAGGCTTGAAAATTAGAGTTAAACCTCCTCGAGGTTTGTTCGTGGAATATAATTCTTAGAATCGTGAAGTAGGACGCTTGGAAACATAAAATAACTTGGTTCATATTTTTCAGAAAGTGTGCTTAGCTTTATATTGGCAGAAGAAAGGGGAGGCCAAGTACCAGGAGTGGTTGATTCTGCACTGAAATGATGCGTAGATTAAGACCACTTTACTAACTTATTTTTGAATCCCTTGGCCTGAATCTCACATGATGGTAAGTCATGATCAAGAATTTAATCATCCATCACCCACCCTTCTTCATCCTTCTTGCCTATAAATGTCAAAAATCGGATAAATAATAGTCTATTTCGAAGACCCATAATGTACCGGAAGACATGTCACCTTAATTCCAAATGTCAACCAAATCGAATCACACCTTACACCGTAACTGAGTTACAAACACACGTCTTGACTTTGACATTTATAAAATTACCAAGATCACCTCCCTCCCTGCCTACCCTGTAGCATTATAAACAATACATTACTTATGCACAAGCAGGCGCCATGTACGTGCTGACTTTTAATTATTAGTTTAGGGGTGAGTGTACTAGCTCTTACATAGTAAAAAGAAGTGTAATGTTTTAAATTTGCTTGGAAGCAGGATCTTGTTGAAACTTCTTCTTGGTTGCTTTATTACTGATGGTCGTGTCCCTGAAAGGCCTTCGTGGCTTTACGTATGATGTTCTTCCATTTCGTTCGGTTCTCCGCTTCTCTCAGGGCGGTCGTAACAGAGAGTCCAGTGGGGACAGTTACTTGGTCAGACCAGCGGTTAGGTGACTGGCCGCGAGGGACTTTTCCCATCTACCTTGCCCTTGTTGAAAGAAGAGACCAAAAAATTCAAAAACAAAAAAACGTTGCTGTCTGCTGTCGAGATGGCCTAATCTTAGTTGAGTTTTAGATCTTAGATTATTTGATATTCTCAAAAAATATGACATAATATTATTATTATGTTTCTGTGTCTACCAAGAACTGTACAGAGGCCTTAGTGTAAGTTTTCAAGTGAGAATAAAATAGAATAGAATAGGTCTTTATTTGCTTAGAATGTAGATAAGTAGATAAGAATAAGTTGTACACAAACGCGATAGTTACGTTTACTCACTTGCAAACTTACACTAAGGCCTCTGTACTTTAATTGTAACACTCCATGCACTGGATTTTTCACCAAACAGTAGTCCTGTGGACTAGGTTGAAATAACAGGCACAAGAAACAATTACAGCGGTTTTTAAAATCGAAAATTATTTCCCAGAGATTTCAACCTGTAAAGTTCACTACTGGGACACGGGCCTCCATTCTGCGAAAGGGAGTGGGCCATAATCCACCACGCGAGCCTAGGGTTGGCGGATGTCGTCTGTCTTTGAATTTTTGGTTCTAAGACATGCCGGTTACCTTCACTGTTTTAAGACCCTAAAAGTTTGTCAACCTTGAATATAAAATAAAATAATTCTGATTCCAAGCCACATTTAACCACAACCGTTGAAAAATACCCAGAACACTGTTTTTTTTTTAAATTACTACAAATGGACTCGCCGTGTCAACTCACGCGCACCAGGCTGTTCCATCCATTTTATTTGAGCAACGTTTTACTTCTAAAGATAAGATTAATTAAAAAGTTACCGGAGAAGCACTTCGTAACGTTGAAGGCTGACTCACAAATGCGTGGATCTACTATTTTAAACCCTTAATGTTATTAATGTTGATATCCTTGCACATTTTTTGTTAGTGATATTATTATTATTTTGGTCCAATAGAGGAAGCTGGTCATCTGTTACCTACTTAGGGTGAAAAAAAAAATCTCATTCAAAATCATTAGTAATTTTTTCTCAGTGTGTATGAAAAATAATCGCTACATCATCATCTGCCGAGCCTTTTCTCAACATGTTGATGTCAGCTTCCAATCTAACCATAGGCAGCTGAACACCAGTATTTGACGTGGAGCGACAGTAGATCTAGCCTCCACAACCCAGCTACTTTTTAAAAATTGACAACACACATTGAGGAAGTAATCAACGATCGTTCCGTCTCTATAAGTATGAAAAACAAACGCAAAAGCTCAAAGGACCGATAATTTATTCCCGAAAATAAACTTAAGACTCCAAGGACCAAACATTATACCACACAAAAATAAAGAGCGAACGTATTCAAAACTCCAATATGTATGAATATCCTATACTGTGTGAGTCAGAACAACCAAAGACGTGAATAATAAACGGGCAGATTATTGCTATGCGTCGCATGGAACGGGAATATTAATCCATTCGTCTGGAGTTGGTACTTATAGACTGAGTGAACCCTTTCTGTGGAGGTAGTTATGAGCGGGTGAACTATTAATGAGTTTTAATCTTGTTTGGAAATGAAATGAATTACCGTACCTTGGAGGGTTATTACGTAAACCATTTGGTTGAAAGCATTTATCTTTTAGCTAAGGTGAGAATTAGTAACACTACGAACAACAAAACCACAATCCAAGATCCGAATAGCGACGATTATGATGTCATCAAATATGTATAAGCAATTGCACTTTTATTGCACAGCAGGATACTGTCTAAAGCCTTGACAACGGTACCCACGAAAATATTCACGGAAAATATTTCTGCATCCAAATACATTTCCTTTTCAGCAAACGAGTTCAACGTGCAACAATAACATGCAGATACAGCATCCTTCCATAAAGTGCGGTATATAAACAAATTTCCTAACATCCCTATTATATAAAATAGATATGTACAGAAGGTCGGCTCCATACAACGAGCGAAAACTCACGCACACATACTACGTGTAATAGACACGCTTCGCGTATAGTATGTGCAAGCGCACTCGCGACTGGCATTTGTTTGGGATCGCCGTACATACGCATCTATGTGTGCGTGCGTCAGTTTTCGTTCGTTGTATGAAGCCAGCCTTCTGTGCCTATATCTATTTCATGTCCCTATTGTGTGAGCGGGAGACAATTTTATCTTAATACGAGTTGGAGAACTCCACACGAACGGTGTTTATCTTAGATCGCAGATAGAAAGTTCTGGAAGTAATGTGAGATTGCATTAATGTTATAAAAGCTTATACTTCTTTGTTGACCTCAAGGTTGTTGGTTATTGGATAAGTAAGTGACGTAATAATGTTTTAAAAGTAAACAAAAAAAAGAGGTCTGTGCATAAAGCACGTGGATCAATCGATGTGTTTCTAGGTGACAATCCATTTGCAACGGTCAGTGCAAATTAATGGTTGGGCTTAGGCTAAGTGTTGCAAATATCTTGGTAGGATGGCTTTGGCTAATAGCTTAATGAGATTAGGCGACGATCGGGTAAAATGACGTGCTTTAGATGATGTCATGTGCGTAGATATAATCAGACCTGGATTGACGTAACTAGGCTGATACTGATGACTCGTCTTTTCTTCAGTAGGGACGTTGAACATAAGCATTCACTTACTTGTGAGAACTGCATGATGACAAACAGTCAAAATGTCTTCTGGGGTCGCTCGTTCAATCATGGACCTAATCCATCGCCTTCATCAGGCATGATCGAGGTCAAGAGCAGGCCCATTACGTAATTTAAAAAAAATGTATACCATTTAGAGCCCTAAGGTCTCGACTGCGTATTACCTTTTAAATATATGCCAAAATCCGTTAGTCCGCCTTTTTCTAGTTCACCCTGCGACTGTGAAGAAAAGGCAGCAATAATTTCAGTTATCTTAGTTGGTGAACAAATTCAATAGCAGTTTTTCACACATTTTATGTCTCTGCGCTCTAACATGTAAAAGTCGTTGTACTAGAACTAACTTGTGTCAATAGAACGGGCAATAACGTGTCGGATTTAAGATACATATTTTATGTAACATGGAATGCTACTATTACTATAATATTGGCTATGGTGTCTATAAGTACAATATTTTTAAATTCGTTGAATATTCTGAAAAAGGCTTTAATAGGCACTAATAAGTTAAAAAATAATAAGTACTTATTATCCCACTGCAGTGCAAACGCCTCGTCTCATGCAGATAAGGCATTGATGACCACGCTTTGTGAAGGCGGATTGGCGATTTCAGACTTACTTTCAGTTTTTATTCAATAAGACCATTAATAGACCTTTGACCGATGTAGTTTCCTGTGGGGAAGTTTAAAGGAAGCAACAGTGAACACCTTGGCCACCCTGTGGGTTACTTATCGATAAGTTTTGACAATATACTGAAGTGGTTCTAAACTGCAGAAAGAACAGTTACTTAAATGGCAAGAAATGAAGAACTCAACAAACAATCAATCAATATTAGCTCTGGAACAAAATACGGGTTAAAACAGTAACTCAAAACAACACAAGCAAAACCACAAAGTCTTCATAGTGAAGACTAACCAAAAAGGCAGCGAGATTTTCCACCATAACTTAGTATTCCACAAGCGTTCCCGTCAAATTTCCCGAGTTCGCAACATGCCGCAAGTCGCGACCTTACGCGTCGTTTCAGCTATCAACCATTTTGTTTTGTATGTGTTGCTCTACTGTATGGGGGCTGTGCCATGTAGGTTAACTTTGTGGTGGAGAATTTTGGCATCGTTTTACAGTAGGGTTTTTTTGGTCCTTTTTTCCGAAATGTTGAAATAACGCGCTGACGAATACTAGGAGTTCTCCTATCAAGAATGCACTATAGAAAACACAGACCAGAGATGAAAAACGTATCGGTAGACTAAGAAATATTTTGAAACCGCTTAAAGATTTGGCCAACCACGGTGTCCAATAATGCTGTAATGCCCGTTTTAAATTACAACTCGTTGGATTTTAAACTTTCACTTCTGAGCCTAGAGTTGCAAATCCAACTTAAGCGCAAAGCAGGCATTACTTTTCTAACCTACCGTTTGATTTTAATATACTGACAGTCATACACATAATTCCATAAAAAAAACCTACTTTTAAACAAAAAGAGCAAACAGCTAAGGTGACGTAATTTTAAACAAACGCCAGAAACTTTAATAAAAATACCGGAGAAAAAAAACGAAGGTTGCTCTACGAGTTCTTTCAAGATAAAGGATTAACTTTTTTTAACCTTATTGAGTTTGTAGCCATAGCTACTGAATAAAATGTAAGACGCTACCCAAGGTACTAGAATTTTGTTTGAGCTTTTCATACTATGACCTAAAAGAAGCCTTTAGAATACAAAAGCCGCCTCTGTGGTCTAGTAGTTAGACCACCTGTCTCAGACCCAGAAGTCCTGGGTTCGATTCCCAGTGGGGGTAAAAATCTGGTCGGTTTGGTAGGGCTTGTTCTAAGTCCGCCTGGCTAGCTACCACCAACTTTTGTAAGTCTTTCGCCATAACAACAATGTTAACAGCATTATTGTGTTTCGGCAGTTAGAGTTAAGATTATATTATAGCCATTTCTTCTGTGGTTGAGGATTCCGGGTGAAGCTCGCTTCCACCTTCGGTCTGATCATCACTTACCATCAACTGAGATGCAGGCGAAGAGCTTCCAAATTATGAATTAAAAAAAAATGGAATGGATTTTTTTATTTTGTTAGGTAGGTATGTCTAAACTTTATTTAAATAAATTTATATAGCCAGCATCACATACAGAGACCGAGCAATGATCACGCTGGCTTCAGTGCCGGTTAGCAATTTTATACCAACTTAAACCTAGCATCCCAACTCACAATCCTTTTCATTTGAAGGAGATTCAGGTAATCTATTACTGCTAATGTTTGAAAGATTCGTTAGCTTGACAGTGTTTAAGTTACCCAATATTTTCTTCACGATGTTTTCCTTCAGTTTGTGTATAAAAAATAATGACTCAAAAATACTCATTTATCCCTGCAAAGTTCATAATAGCCTTTATTACCAAAGGTGTCCTCGAAACCCCAGAAGGCCGTGTTAAAATATGAATTCCTCTGTAAAATGTTCAACCCCGACTTTGTAACCTTTTTAACGGTAACAATTAATTATTTTCTCTTCAAAGCTTCCTACTTATCGTTAGCGAAAAAGCTTGTTATAAAGCTGGTTTTACAACCGCGATTTTTGTGCTACATTAAAAAAAAAAAACAGGGTGTTGAAAAATATACAGGCAAGAAAAAGTGCCCGTGGTTTACCCAGGTGAACTAAGCAGGTGGACCACGACCACATCCCGAGATTTTCGTATCTGAACGTGTGACCGCGGAGTTCTAAACTATATAATGAATTTTGATGCTGTTATGACCATCATTAAGAAAAATAATCTGGGAGGTTCATAATATATATTATTGTATAATACTTTCATATTTAACTTAGGTATAGCCACAGATTAGTACAGATGGTTCACTCCGCAAAATCATTTAAATAAAAAGCGACTTTTGCTACGACACAATAAAGTGCAATTCAGGTCGCACAGCGCTAATTACCTACAGTTATATTCAACTAGAAGTTACCTCTCTTTCTATCGCGTAGCTCTTATATCTTCTGACAACGTTACGCCGTTGAGCTTCATACCTAAAATGGGGAGTGAACCATCTGTAATTCATCTGTGGTATAGCGCAAAAATCTCGATGTTCTGATAAATGTTGCCATTATACGCGTGCGTAGCAGGGTCGGCTCGCTAGTTTTCTCTAAATCGATCTTAAAGAGAAAGGCTACATTCTTTATTAGGTATGTTTAAAACGAAAGGTCGGTCGTCCGGTGTTGAGATGGGCGGACATTATTACCATTGCGGGTAGAACCTGGATGAAGCTGGCACAGAAGCGAGGGGATTCGCATAAAAATAGAGAGGCCTATGCTCAGCAGTCGGTGAAGTCGGGCTGTCGAAGATGATAATGATAATGTTTAAAAAAAACTTTCTTATCCTAATCCAGTCTGATGGTTCCAATGAAAGGTGGTGTCATTAATTCAAGTTAAATGTAAAACTATCTCATAAAACGATAACAGACAAGTCATTAATTTTTTTAAAGCAATTAAAGCAAGCAATTTTCGATTTTATTATTTATTCACCGGTTTGACTGTGCAGTTCAAGTCTTGGGCCTTATCCTAATATAAGTGATCGTCGCGTAAATTACGATCGCTGTGTTGATTTTGTTCGGCGAACCCGAACATATAGTCGCACGAACTGTTTTTCGAACACACGAGTGATAAATAATATTTAAAAAATCGTTTATTCTCTCGCCACTACATAACAAAAAACAGAGCAATCACACTTGTATAAATACATATTAAAATTTGTTATTTAATATTGTGGGAGAATGGTGCCTAAACTAGGCTCGAGGTCTGTATTTCAGGACACCAGGATCTCCACCATTTACATTCATTCTATTATGTACAGCGTCAATGAGGAACATGGCAGGAAAAAGAGTTTTTGTGACTCAAGTTAATTTTGATGCAGTAACTTACTCCCTTAACTGATAAAATTAGTTAGAGAGTCAGGGAATAAAATGATAGCGACGATCGTTTATTTGAGAGATGATCGCTTATAGTATGCCACGTTTTTAGTATTCCTAGGGTCAGACAAATTAGTTAGAGAGTCAGGGAATAAAATTATAGTGACGATCGCTTATTTGCGAGATGATCGCTTATAGTATGCCACGTGTTTAGTATTCCTCGGGTCAGACAAATTGAAGCTCGTTTCATCGCAACCAAATCGCAGAAACTAACTTACTAAACGCAACTCTGCAAGCAAACCTACATCAGATTTTCCACAGATCCGTTGTTAAGCCGTGTTTGCAAGGTATTAACGAAAGAGAGTGGCACTGAAAAATAAAATGATAAAAATGCCCAACTGGGCAATGTCTTGGCATAATATTGTCTGAGATATTTGATTCGATATTACTTCAAGTCGTTAAGGGAAGGCAGAAGAAGATCGAAAGTCTGAACCAGTCTTCAGAAGGGGTATCGTGTTACCCAGTAAATGGGTTGTTGAGGTCAGATAGCCATGTGAAAACTGATATTCAGCAGCAACCGGTTAGACTGAAAGTCGACTTCAACATATTTGGGGAAGATCAGGTAGGTTAATACCTAACTGATAATTTCTAAGAAAAAAAAGGTTGGTCAACAATTTTAGAAGATGGACTAGCTGCTCAAGGTGTCACAACCGGGTGTATTTCAGTACCAGGTGCGCCCCGCGGTTTCACCCGCATAAGTCTCGATCCCGTGAGAATATCGGCATAAAAAGGGATCTTCTAGGAAATCTCACTTGAATAGACCTAAAACTAAAATTACAACATTATGTTAAACCAGATAATAATATTTGCACGTTATGGTTCCTGAAATAGTATTTTTCAACGACTGCATTTTCTAGGATATTTTAACACGACGCTGATGATTTTCGTTGCGAGTTCGAGGCATCTTTTAAAATACCATCCAAGGATTGAACGAGTAAACAAAATACTTTAGAAACATTCACCTTCAAATCAGCATAGAAAACCAATGCTTGTCCCATAAAACTTTACCAGACAAAACCACAATGGTACTCAGTACAAATAGGTCATTTCTATGCAAAACTATGACGAATACGTAATTCTTTTGCATATACATGTGTCTATTTAATTTGCATAAAACTAAAATTTACGGAAAATGCATGCATTTGACGAACGCATACAACTACCTACATATTATTTGCATATTTCGTGCATACATAAAACCACAGAATATTACAGAAGGTCAGCTCCATGCAACGAGTGAAAACGCACGCACGAACAGAGAGTGCAAGCGCACTCACGACTGGCATTCATACGTACACATCTCTCTCTTCTGTACTATTTTGTTAGAAATGTACGTGCCTCGGAGGGCACATCCTTTCGAACTAACTTGGCGCATCCCCCTTAAATACATACTTGCTATATTTTATATAATGAAACTATGGTGTTCAGTTTCATGGCTGGATTGAACCTCGTAATTTAAACTACAACCTATTGCTAATTTACTTAAGTTTATCTTCAAGTGAACTGTAATTTGTTCTTTGAGAAATGAATGTCTTTAAACCGAACTTCGTTTCGCTTCGTTCCCAGTGTAACCTACACTTTACAGTTGCCTTGTGGTTTGTTGTAGCTATACTGCATAGGGGTTACGATAATGGCCGATAAAAAGTATTTGGGTAAAGAAATAGCTACTAAGGAATCACAATTTTCTTTTTCTTTCCTTGGAAGTATCGTTACGAGAGCTTACCGAGGCAGAAATGTTAGTCAGCAAGATGTTAGTGGTGCTGTTTCATGAAAGATGCCGTTTCATTTCATCAAACAATGATTAGAGAACAATCAAATAAAAAAAATACAATAACGGGCACGAGTTACGAATTGTAGGTCGTAGGTTCGAATCCTGGGGCTTTACTTTGTGTAAATTTGTTCATCACCACTGCTCTCAAAACGAAAATATCGTAAGGAAACCGGCATGTCCTAGAATCAAAAATTCGAAGACAATATGTGACATCTACCAATCCGCACTGGGCCCTTGTGGTGGATTACGGCCCGTTCCCTCTAACCGAGATGTGGCCTGAATCCCAGCAGTGGCATTGGCTGATTATGTAATCAAATATAAAAAAACAGAATATTCATTAAAATTTTAAGTGATTCGTGACGAAAATAGTATTTCAAATGAGCCTCGTAATCTTCCTTTATTACGTTTACTTCGTTAGTACTAATTTAATTAAAAGAAAAGTCTGTTTTAAGACTCATATGAAGTTTAATACAATGTAATACAATGTAATAAGATTTTATCGTTCATTTTAATCACAATGTGGTCAGAAATGAAACTGTAGAAGTCTATATTATTATCTATTAATATTATAAATTAAAGTCGTTTTTCGTGTCTGTTTGTGTGACCGCGTTTTTCTTCTAAACTTTACAACGAACGAGAAGATTCCGGTACGGTTTTCATCATTATAATAGATATAATTTATTCCGAAAGGCATTATAATTTATTACATTAATTATGTAACTAACATGTAATATAGAAAAGTCAAGTTTTCAAGCCGTAAAAACTGTCCGAAAAAGGGGCGTGTCAGTGTATAAAAACCGACCAAGTTCGGGTCGGACCACGCACAATGAAGGGTTCCGTAGCTGGGATGAATTTATCCCAAGAACAAACTTAACATTGTAGTTGAAAAATATGTTCTCCCATACAAAATGTATGGGAGAACATGTTTTTGCAACTGCAAATGTAAGTTGGTCTATAATTACTCGTTAACTTGTACAGCCTACTTAGCTGTGATAGTTTTCCTTTTAATTTCGTTATATACACTACTGCTGTGAATTTTTTGTTGTTTTGTTTGTTTTTTTTTTACGTTTAATTGTTCACTACGGAACCCTAAAAAAACAGATTTTATTTACTCTCAACAACAAACGACAACATCAACAGCTCGCTTCAAAACATCCCGCTTTATATCTTTTCAACAATAATCCTTTCTTGTCCCCACAATTTAAGAAAATAAGTACCTAAGCTCCGGAATCCGACACTTGGGCCATTTGTCCACTACATGATGGATGATGACGTATAGTTGACGTAAAAGGACCAGCCTATGTAGTCTGAAACTCTTTTCATGAGGTCCTGTAAATAGGTATTCGAAGCTTTCTGGGAGTTGGTAAATAAAAGTATCAATCTTAAGTAGGTAAAATTTTTGGTCCTTTGGAGTCGTAGGGTGATTAAATTCCATTGTTATTTTATACATAACTGGTACTTCTATATCTACAGGGTCAAATTAAATTAGCTAGTGAAACTGCAGATGTGATGGGTATCGATATCATACCACGAATAATACAACTAGAAAAGCTTTGCGGTTTTTTTTGGGGTTGACGACGTCTCTTACTATTGTTACTTGAAGCATGAGTTGTGCTTTTTCTTTTATCATGTTTTAATATCGATACCCATTACGTCTGCGGAGTTTTTCTAGCTAATTTAATTTGACCCTGTAGTATAAATAAAACAAAGCTTTTCGTGTCTAAACTACGGAACCGATAGACATAATAAAGAAATCTCGAGGTTTTGTCAAGTCTATAACCGGGTGAAGCAGGGGCGCGTCGCTAGTAATATAATTATCTGGCTGCTGAAGACTGGCTCGTTGGTCTAGTGGTCGCAAGTTTTACTGGTCCTGGGTTCGATTCCCGGGTCGCGCAAAGTGTTGTTGGGTTTTTCAATCTGGAATTTCTCAGTAGCAGACCGGAGTTTGGATTCGAGCCCGATTGATGGCAACTTAAACGTATCTGGCGAAATGTGGGTGTACTATAGGTTGCCTCACCTTCGGAGAATGCAGGTGTGATGTATGCTGCTGAGAAATTAGTATAACTCCTATGCTTATTATGTAGTTACTACTGAAACTAAGACATTTTACTTTATCCCCTAGAAATAGTATGGTTCTCTCCATATTTGTAACGCTTTCAAAGATTGAGTAACTGTGGTATGTACTAATGAAACTACTTGAAGCCATGTTTGGTATAATAATGAAGAAACTTATCTATCCTGCTTTCGCAATGTTGTTTCAAAATGTGTAAACAAGTATGTGTTTTTGTAAAAGTAATTTGAACACCTACATATAAAGTACACATTCCGCTCCTTCTGAAAATAATTTTAATACTAATAAAATGTTGATATTAATTGTTTAAGGGCCGATTTTTCAATCATTAGATAACTTTTACCTGAAGAATAAAGGTGACGTTTTGACAGATTGTTCATACAAAAACTGTCAAAATGACAATCTTATTCGTCGGATAAAAGTTAACTGGCGATTGAAAAACCGGCCCTTAGTGGAAATAACATCAATTGAAAACATAGATTTGCATAGACGACTGTTCATGAAAAGTCAACGTCAAAACAATGATCTACCACGTAGTTACAAGAACTTGTTGCTATCCTAATTTACATGAACTTACTCTTCGTATTTTTCCAGTTTTATTTTTATAGTATCATCTTCTTTTGAATTACAAGCGAATGACAGATATTTACTTAATTTTCGACGATAATTTATTTCATTAATTTACTAGAAATATTGACAAAACTTTCATTTTATTTTTATCTCACCAAGGTTAATTGAAACCAAATATGTTTCGCTATTAATAATTTGTTAGTTGAGTTATACTAAATAATATTTCTGAGTTAACTACGCAACCTCAACGAATACATCTATTTAACATTTATTTTTTATTTTTATTTATTTATTTAAATTACAATTATAACACCTTTACAGAATCATCCAATGCGATGTTACAAGTAAATCACAATTGTTTTTTTTACAACACAAAATAAATAAAAATAGAATGACCTATAAGCAGAATATTACCTGGAATTATATAGGTACCTACTTATCATAAACATGACAACATTTTTATAATATCTGGCCTCTTTCAATTAGTTGTTGTGCCATTTTAATGAATTTCGACAGGTTTTGCCCAAATATATCCTCCGATACCGTCACAACATTAATAATACGTGTGGCTCGTGACACAGGGGTAAACTTGAGTAGGTTAGTCCTAGCCGCTGGCACGTCTAACAGAGCGGGGCGGCGGCGCGCACCTACGCACCCGTCCGGCGCGTGCAGCCGCAGCGCAGCCAGCACCTCCGGGTGGTGCAGCAACCCTAACCCATGTCTCCATAAGTACCTACTACTTTTTGGCATGGGAAACTAGCTTCATATTTCTGACTGACCGACTCCTCGACAATTCAAAAGTGCCTGTAAATGGTTTAATTGAAATACATGCTTTGTGTTTGTGTTTGATTTCATACAAACTGACGTACTATATTCGGTTCTAATTAACCTTTGTGGAGAAAAATAGACTTACTTGTGACTACATTATTTTCTACGCATATTGTTATTGGTGCCGTGTTCACAAACTAAACTAAATTTAAGTTCAGTGCATCTTTTTCTTTCTATTTCATTAAGAAAAGGACAGAAGATATATTTTAGTTTAGTCCTGTCAAATTAATCAGCGCCTGACGTAAATTGACGTAATTTTAGTAGGCAAGTTTTTAATCACGTCTAAACTTGTATGGAGTAGTGACAGATTTGACAGGACTAAACTATAATGTATCTTCTATCCTTTTCTTAATTAAATAGAAAGAACAAGATGCACTGAACTTAAATTTAATTTAGTTTGTGAACAAGGGAATCAGCACCATTGTCCAACATAAAATGTAGCTTAACACGTTGACGGACACGCCGGTTATGACATTCATTAGGAACTTGCGCAGAATGACGCGCCGGTTATACCCTTCGATATTTTTTTCGCGCGTCCTATTTATATAGTCAAAGACTACATACCTGTGACGTAACGTTTGGAGCAGGCGAAGGCTATGGCCGGTGCTGTCTTATTTAAATACTTTGTCTTTTTTACCGGTGACAGTACGGCTAAAGCCTTTCATACAAAAATCTTGTGTCAAGATAGGGTTACAAAATCAAGCAAAGTGTCCGCGAACGTGTTAAGGAATTTAAAACAGTTCCCAAAAACCATTTCCACTCTCACCCTATCTGAGACACATATAACAACCACTACAAAACAATAAAACCATTAACACCACCTAAAATGAGGACAAAACCCATCAAAATTATGTATATTTGTTGTCAAACTATCTCAAAAAGTACACAGCAACGCATAGTTTGTACAGCATCAGTTCTCGGACATCAACCACTTAAAATTCACCAAGAGTTTCCACGTCATAAAGTTTATGACCAGAATTATTTTGGGCTAGAATAATTTAGATTAAAACGTTGCTCGGTCACAGATTTTAGTCGCTGGCAAAGTTCCAAAGGACCACTGCGGACAGAAGGACCAAAAATCACATTTTGACAGGCTTTTTTCAACCTTATTCTGTAAAATTTTAGGGTGCAGTTTTCAGGGGTGTAGAGTGCCAGTTTGTGATTCAGCAATTAAAAGTCGGTAGGCTCTGACCCATTCATATATTTTCAAGGTGCGTGTATTAAAAATGTAGGAATTTTCAAGTGTTGCTCGCAAAATGAATGCTTAAACCGTTCTCAGTATAAATGATTTGCACGTTGCTTAGTGTTTTTCGTTTATGTACGTTTTAATAATTTAGTGGGCACGATTACGTTGGTACTTTAGTTGAAAATAATTTAAGAGATTTTAACGCTGCGATAAATCACATAGTAACTCTTACAGTACGCTTTAATTATTTCGGCTAATCTAACACATTCCTATTAATCCTAATTCTAACTATTATAAATGCACAAGTGAGTTTGTTTAAAACGGCCGAACGGATTTTGATGAAATTTGGCACATGGGTATCCCGATATTCCCATCGGATTGAGATTTACGCGGGTGAAACCGCGGGGCGCAGGTAGTATGATATAAATTACATTTTATTGTTTTTTGCTGAGATATGAGACTTTTGGGTCTTTTTTAGGGTTCCGTACCAAAAGGGTGCCAAACCAAATCCAATTACGCCTCCGTTGTCTTTCTATTGCCGCTAACAACAGATAATAAAAATTAAATAAAGTTAGAATTAAAGGGGTCCCCTTACAAGAGACGTGTTTTTTTCGGCGCTTTTTGCTCGATCTTGTTACGGTACGGAATCCTTCAAGTGCAAGTCTGACTCGCACTTGGCTGGAGTTTTATTTTAATGTTAATTTTGTTAGTTTTAAATTCTCCATTTTACTGTTTCTATTTCGAGAGCATGTCCATTTTTTTTCCATATTTGATACTCAAGGCACAAAATAAGCACCACTGGAAAAATATGGTGGAGACCTTTGCCCAGCAGTAGGACAATATAGGTTAATAAAAAAAAACCTTAACGGTTTCAACGGTTAGGATTAGGACATACGATACTTTTTATCCCGGTAGTACGTTCCCGTGGGATGATTTCCGATCTGCACGCGGCCGAAGCAACGGCAAAAAACTAGTTCCCTATAATTCCTGGTAATTTCGATGGTAAATGATTTCTGACAAGATACAAGATACAAGATACAAGATATTTATTTTGTAAAACATGAGTGTAGAATTACAGGTCTTAAAAATAAAAAGAGGTAGCTACATGTTTTGCCAATCATGGCGTACAAAATTAGTCGCACTAAGACAACTATTACAAAAAGATAATTATAAAATCGTTAATAATAAATTAAAACAATGACTTACAAAGAGAAAAAAAAATACAGATTAGAAAAAATAATGACACAGGTACACATTCCAAATTCTATTGCAGAAGATTATCACTCAAAAAGTCATCTACGCTGTAATAGCACTTTTCCTGTAAAAACCCCTGAATGGACTTTTTAAATTTGGTTAAAGGTAAACATTTAACAGCATCAGGTATTTTATTATAGATAATGGGTGCCCTACCAAAGAAGCTCTTTTTTAGTAAGGCAGTTTTGCACTTGATTGGACACAACAAATTCTGATATTGAGAACGAATTGGGGTTCTTTTCACATCTGAAAATTTCTGAAAAAATTGCGGATTTGCTTTTACGAAAAGTGCAGTTTCTAAAATGTACAAAGATGGTAAAGTTAGAATTTTTGATTGTCTAAAGTAATTTATGCAACTATCCGTTGTTCTTAGACCAAACATTGCTCGTATACATCTTTTTTGCATCCTGAATATAAGTTCTTTATTAGTTGACTGTCCCCAAAAAATAACACCATATCTTAAAGTAGAAGCGACCAATCCATGATAGGCTGTTAAAAGAGTGTCATTATTGACTTTCCTTGACAATTGGAATAATAAATATGAAGATTTACTAAGGCGCTTACAGATTTCCTCTGTGTGATGTTTCCAAGTTAGTTCACTATCTATAGTGATACCTAAGAATTTTGCATGTGTAACTTCTTCTATCACAGAGTTATTGTAGGCAATGTTAACTGGTGAATGCTTTCGGCGCTGGTGAAAGTGAATAACTTTTGTTTTATTTAAATTCATTATAAGGTTATTTTTGTCAAGCCAATTTATAATGTCACTCAGAGAATTATTTATGTCATTTTGATAATTATTAGGATTAGTACATTCCACAATGGCCGTGCTGTCATCTGCGAATAGTACCATTTTATGATCTATAGTTTTAGGGAGATCATTAATATATATTAAGAATAGTGGTGGCCCCAGTATGCTACCTTGAGGTACACCATATTTTATATATCTTGGTTTAGACACATATTTTATCTCCAATTTAGTAATGGGACAGATTCTAGCAATTTCTGTACATTGAGTTCTGTCACTCAAATATGATTCTAAGAGTTTCAAGACGTTTCCTCTTATGCCATACCCATGTAATTTTTGCAGCAGAATTTGATGGTCCACGAAATCAAATGCTTTGGTCATATCTGTTAGAATAGCGCAAACAGGATTGCCTTTATCTACAGATGTCATTGCACTAGATAGCAGGTCAAATAAAGCCATATTAATATTAGTATTTTTTCTGAAACCTTTTTGTTGACTGCAAAGAAGTTTGAAATTTTCTAAGTAAGAATAAATTGAATTATAAATTACCTTCTCGATTATTTTTGAAAATATCGATATCTTAGCAATAGGTCTATAATTTTGCACATCACTTTTATCATTTTTTTTATATAGCGGTTTAATAATGACATTTTTTAGGCTACTTGGGAATACACCATCTGAAATACAAAGATTAATTATATGAGCCAGTACAGGCGCTATAATTTCCTTAACGTATTTAATTACTTTAGTTGATATGCCATCAAATCCTACCGTGTTTGTGTTTTTCAGGCTGCTAATTATCCATCTATCCAGCATCTGTCTATCTATTCATTTAGCTGCTGAATCTTTATCCATTATATTACCCCTTGGAAAGCAATGCTGACCCAATAGCCTTTGACTCTACGCCAACCTTGCCAAGAACCAGAATGCGTTCATTTTTATCCTTATATGATGTAAAAAAAAAAGTCGATCTATCTGTCTGTTTATCCCATATTCATTTCAAGTAAAAAAGAAACAATATATTGGCTACTAATAAAAAAACGCTCAGCCTTCTTATATAACAAAATAAATAAAAATATATTATATCTATGATAAAAAACTAATTGAATGCAAAAAACTACTTATAACATGGCTGCATAGTTTAAATTATGATGATACAGAGCTACTTTTGAAACGTGTGACTTAATACTGAAAACCTTTTTAATAACATAACACACACACACACAACACACACACACTCACCCACACACACGACGCGCACATTCACACACACACACACTTTTGTTAATTACAAAATTGTATATTTATAATGTAAGGGAATGAGCGGAGCCTTCAACTACAGGCATTTCTATGCCTAAATGGAGACTCCTCGATATGTAATGTAAGCCATATTGATATGAAATAAACTTATTTTATTTTTATTTTATTTTTTATTGGCGCGTGTCAAATTATCGTTATTCGGCATTGATTCTGTTTATTATTTTACTTAGTTTGAATTTCCGCGCATTATTTGAGAAAAGTACTGTACAAACATTGGCCGCAACCAGGCATTGATGGACTCACGTATGTGCGACTCGCCTTCGCCTCAGTCCACATTTTCACGTTCGTCCATCAATGCCCCTTTTGCAGACCGCGCCAGTAATGCACTATTAAGATCAAAATCATTTAAAAAAAAAAATGACCAAACAGGCGAATGCATATTCTATCCCCACTCTACCAAACTATTTTTGTGTAAACAGGGACAGAACAAAATCCCTCCTTAATAAAATGTCAAGAATATCAACAAAAGAATTCTCACTCTTTCTGTGTCCGTTTGGTCTAAACCCACCTTTATAAACAGGCATTTTATTAAGTTCACTACCGTTAGGTCGTCAGGAGCTAACAGGACCTGCCTATGTTATTCAAAAACATATCTGTTTGATTGTTCCGTAAAAATACAACAACAGCCAAAATAACTTCCACAGAGTGTTATTTGAAACAAACTAAGTTGTATTTACATCGAACTATTTAATTATAGCTTTTACAATACTAAAAACTCAATTTTGAAATCCGGCCGGTTGTTTGGATTGAATGATTAAATAAACATGATAAATATCGTACTAACTAATAGTGATACGTCAACATTCAACGGTTTTATCGTTTATTTTATTGTTTTAAATAAAATACACGTAAATAGATATGATAAAAATAAATAGAAAACCCCACACACTTCCGTATCACTGAGACGTCTTTGTTATCAATATCCCTGTATGTTTCAAAGCGACATCTACTATCAATTTAGTTCCGTTGTTGTGGTACTCTCTTTGGTCCTTTGATCATTTGCATTCAGTAAAGCATATCTGACAGTTAATATTGTGTGTTAGCATTCAGAAACACATGAATGTCTGTTCATGCTGTACTAGAAATTCACTGATCGCCAGAAATTACTTTTAACCCTGCAGTAGGACGGACAGGACGGAGACGTATGTTAGAATATACTTTACTTATGTTTGAGTAATAATAATACCAGTCTGTTAGGGCCGAGTCACACCGGAATGGCAGCGGTTGACAGCGACGCGGCGAGCACATTCAGTGTGAAATAATTTTAAACTTTATCGACATACTTAAAATACCAGTATCGCTTGAAAAGCGTTAAAAGGTCGCGAGGCCGCCCGCGGCGCCGCTGGCAGCCGCGGGCAGAACCATCGCGGCTGACGGCCGCTGCCAATCCGATGTTTTTCGGCCCTAACAGACTGGTTATTATTATTACTCAAATATAAGTAAAGTATATTCTAACATAGGTCTCCACCAACCTGCTTAAATACCCGATAAATTAAAAAAAATAAACTCGACATGTACTTGTCACGCTACTATAACATGGAGTCGTACAATCCAGCCGTATTTTATGTCGACCTGTCAGATATCGTAAAAATTCATGCCCATTGTAAGCAGTAAACAGGAGAGAACATTGGTACGGGTGATCTGGAGACGGTATTGAAACGTTATGGAAACGATCATTTTCTTTTGGCTTAAACGTGGAGGGCTTTATCTTGAAGAAAAACGATGACGAACCGAAGAAAGCTTTATAATATATAGATTTCATTAATGAAGAGCAAAGATAAATAAATGTAAATAAAAGTTTAATAAAAACGCCCCATGGTTGATGAGTAAATTAAAATTAAAGAAAAAACGAAAATAGAAACAATCTAATTAACTATGCATCATTATTTTCATCCCACGGAAGTTTCCACCTTAGATATTTTATGTGTTGCGGCGGGCAATGGGTAGCTCGCCCCCGATAAGGACCAGGCCCGGGTCGACGGCGCGTTATGTTCCACGCGCGCCTCAAAGATGTGTCAGCACTTGCGGGGCCCACTAGGGCCGATGCCTGCCGGTTGCGGGAAAGTCCGAAAGGGATACCGTGGCCCCTAGCAACACAGGCAACTGAAGAAACACGGGTGGGTTTTAGTCAGTAAGAGTCTGACACGCCCTCCCGCTCCGCCCAGAGCGGGAGAAGATAATTGATGATTCCCCAACCAAAATAAAAAAATATATATTTTATGTTTCACTTCAATAAATTATTTTTGAATTCAGAGACTAACGGCAATACACAGTCTATTAGAAGGTGCCATCTTGCGCGCGGCTCGCGAGTTTGACACTCGCCAGTTGACGAACAAGTCATTTCTTGAAATTCTGGCATAATTAGTGTTTACTAAAAATACCTTTTCCTACTCTTTCGAAGAACACAGGTGTGTCATAATCTTATGGATTTAATTGCGACACAAAACAATTTATTTTTGGCTTTAAAATTCGAGCAAGCATCAATATACCGTCAGTCCGAATACCACTCAACTCTTTTTACAGCTATTTAATAGCCGTACATACAGCACTGGGGCAGGTAAAAGAAAACATTGAAGTCTTCGCATTGATTTTATTTGTTTTCGAAAGTTCTGTTTGTGTTTCGCGTGATTTCGTGTAGAATATTCATGTTCCTCCCTTCATCTGGAGGTTAGAAATGTGACGTAAGTTTGACGACAGTCAGCCGCCACATAAAGGCCACAGTGACACCAGGGTTTGACTATACGGTGTCAAAAAACGCTCTCTAGAGAAACACACAGGCAACTGAAGGAACACGGGTGCGTTTTATAAGTGAGAGTCTGACACGCCCTCCCGCTCCGCCCAGAGTGGGAGAAGTTATTTGATAATTGCCCATCCTAAAAAAAAAATGGAGAAAAGGGAAACACCAATTTACTTTCATAAATAACGTTTCAGTGACGTTATACGTACGTAAATTGAGGGGCTCGTGGTTAAGTACTAACAGCTGCACGGGACGATCGACGACTTTTACATATCGAGACCCCTCCATGCCTCGCTTTGACAGTCTTTACGGATGGTCAGAAGCCCGAAAATCTGACAACCAGTCTCACCAAGGGCTATCGTATTACCCAGTAAGTGGGTGATGAAAGTCTAGTTACTCTTTTAACCTATTGACCGCTTGGTTTTATATCAATTGCCGTGCACTCAGCGCCCAGCTCCTAAATCGACAAATAAATACGAACGACGAACCGGGTCGTGCAATAAAATAAAAAACAAAAATAGAACATGGGGTCTCAGCCGTATAAACACGACGTGAGGCGGCACGGGCACGAAAATATTTGTCGTATTAATCCCCATATGAAAACATTTGTCGCCTCAGTACTTGTTGACAGGGGCGGTCAATAGGTTAAAAGTAATTGGCTTTTACAATGTATTTAAATCACACTTAATAAATATGGGAGGACTGGTTAAGGCCTGTCAACAAGTACTAGTTACTTAACATTCACGTATAATTACATAGTTAGTATCGTATCGTCGCTAAATAACAGGAGGACAAGAATCACACTTCGCACCAAATACGCACCTATTTACGAGTTCCTTAAATACATTTCTAGTGCAAATAAAAGTCTTCGTTCAGTAATAAATGTATCCACATCGACACGAAATAGGTGAAAGGGAAACATCGGAGCTTCGTCAAGTGTCTTATTTGTGTCAAAGTTAAACGGGTTTCGTTCCCTTTATTGTTACATATTGAATCTTTAGGATTCCGTTCATCAGTTCCGCGTGAAAAAAAAATTTTTTCTTCAGCTGTCTTTCCAAATATACAATTATGCATTTTACTACTAATACTGTAAAACACTGCCATCAGTACAAAGCAGGTTTACTACATTCAAAACAATGAAATACAGTAAAACGCAGTGCGATATCGTAAAACGCAGTGTAACATTGTAAAACGCATTGCAATACCGTAAAAAGTAATGCAACGCTGTAAAAGACAATGCAACTTTGTAAAAAATAATGTAACACCGTAAAAAGCAATGCAACGCCGTAAAAAGCAATGCAACGCTTTAAAAAAACAATGCAACGCTGTAAAAAACAATGCAACGTTGTAAAACAAATTGCAACGCCCTAAAAAGCAATGCAACGCTGTAAAAAAAAGTGCAACGTTATGAAATGCAATGCAATGCCTTATAATGCAATGCAACGTTGTACAAAGCTATGCAATGCAATGGTGTAAAACGCTGTATATAGAAACGCAAGGCCTTTGCCGCGACGAAAAAGTAAAATTTTAAGCAGAAAAGACTTGATAGTTATTAAAAATATCAACTTGTAATTCCTGAAGGGATCTTAATAATGTTATAAACAGTGAAGCATCAAAAACTGAAGTAAAATTCTAAATTACAATTTCCAGAAAGAATTTCTCTCTTTTATCGATAAAATAATAACTGATGACAGTTTTCAAGGAGCTGGAAAAGCAATTTTCTTAAACAGATATTCAGCAATTTACGCCTGAAATTGCTCTTAGGAACTGAAGAGTTTTATTGTATTTAGGATCTTGAGAGGAAATTAGTGACTGGATTAGATAAGCAATTAATGATAAATGAAGGTTTTGTTTTATTTTAGTGGTAACGAACTGCGAAAATCGCACTTACTGCTTCAAGTGTAATTATATTTTCATTGCTTATATTGTTTAGTATATTATATTATTTAGGATAAAATGAATTGTATATAATTGTGTATCTATTTCAGTATATTGTGTACTTATTATTTGCACCAACGCCAGCCCAGGCAAATCACTGTCCGTTCCAAGGTTGTCTGGAAGAGATCGCAGAAACCGATAAGGCCGCTCATTGTTTAATTTGTAGTGTTAGATTTATTTTATGTTATGAATTTTGTGGTTTACCTACCTACAATAAAGTACATTTAAATAAATAAAGTCAATGTCAAATTGTTACCACAGATGAGCGGTTCACTGTTCCAATATTATAGTTCCTTGTAAATTGGTTTCCTACTATTACAAACGTGATATTATCAAGCTCACAGCTACGCCGTAGTACGTCGTAGCCAATTTGCTACGGCGTAGCAGTTTAGGATTGCATAGCATATCAGAATCTGATTCGAATACTACTATTAGCATTTTCGTTTTAATTCGCTACAAATACGACGGTAAGTCTAGATTTGATTTAAACCGAATGAACAGGGAGTAGTTATCGTGTGATACTAACCTTATGACTGCCTCGTTGTTCTAGTGGTCGCAAGCGCTACTGCTGAGCATGAGGTCCTCGGTTCGATTCCCGGGTCGGGCAAAGCCAGCTAAAGCACTAGGAAGTGGTGAAGGGTGGGCGTTTTGGGAGACTGTCTTATGTAATTTTGACGTTCAAAAAGTGCTGATTCGCAGCCTAGTTTGAATAAATTTAATGAGTTTTGATTTTTATTTTGAAAGGGATGTTGGGTTTTTTTATCTGGAATTTCTCAGTAGTAGCCCGGAGTCTGGATTGGTACCCGGTTCGCCCCATGTTACATGGAACTTAAAATTACTTACGAAATGTGGTGTAACTATAGGTACACCTCTGCCCAACCCTTCGGGTAAACAAGGCGTAATGTTATGTTACTTACATTATACTGTAAAGAATCTTACAGTTCAACGAAATTTGATCGCCTACATAGCCTACGTACCGAATGCTGCAATTGTTTGTTTTAATCTGCATCGAATTATAATTTTCATAATCCAAGCAAACATTGCATTTATTAAAAACATTATTTTTATTAACAAAAGACTTAAAAAGATAAACATTCGACACAAACAGATGACAACACGAAACAGCTTATCCCTTAAACCCCTCAGAGGGCGATAAAAATAAGGTTTAAATTGATAAATCAGACGGGCCTAATTCCACTTGAAAATTTTTGAAGAAATAATTTGAAAGATTTACGTGGTAAAATCTTTTTATTACACTTTTCTTGTCGTGACAAATCCCACCTTTTTCTTGAGATTGCTATGGATTAAGTGTGACTTTCATCTGTGTCCCTTCAGTGAAGCCTGTTTAGGAAGAATAAATTCAGATTTTGAAATGATTTCTGATGGAAGTTACTGTTGGCTGTTTTGGTAGTAAGCAGGTTCTGTTTAGAATGTATTGCAATTGAAATGAGGTGGATTCGTTTATCTTACCCAGTAATAATACCCTCATGGGTTGATCCATCAGTTTAAGCTACGCTTACGGGGGTTGGTCGGTGGATGGGTGACCATCTTTACATACCGAAACTCTTCCGTGCTTCGGAGAGCACGTTAAGCCGTTGATCTGGGCTGTCATTCGTGGATCTTTGACAGTCGTTACGCGTCAGAATCCCGAAAGTCTGACAACCAGTCTTACCAAGGGACTCAGTCTTATCAGCTGGATTTGGTTAGCCTGGAAGCCGAAGCCTCTTCTAATTACAGACTTGGTTAGTAGTAGATTTATAATGCACATACTTACACACATAAACTCACCCCTTTATCCCATGGGAAATAAAAAACAACAGAACCCAACCTACTTCGTAGCAAAAGGAATATGTTAGGATCTTTCCTTACATACTTCTTTTGGCTTCGTTTACGTTCAAACATTTGATCGTACAGACACGCAGGCCGGTTGCGATTACTACGCACCTGTCGGTCCATTCTGTAAAATTCACAACGTGAAAACATAGGTGAGGTGACCTTGGCGTTAGCCGTCATTCCCAATACTCAATACTCAATACTCAATCATTTATTGCATTCCACAATGTATATGCTTAGGTGGTAGGTAAACATTTGTTGTAACAATCGTAGACCCTGTCGGGCACAGCAAAACATAAATTTGAGGAGGAGGACTTAATTATTTATACATGCAACTTAACTAACATATTATTCTATCCATATTATTTGAGGTAACATTATATTCATTATTAATTTAATCTAGAATAGTATTCTTAATTTATATTATTATGTCAGTTCTATTGATTTGTCAATGAGATATTCATTTATACTATAATAACATTTGTTCAGTAACAGTTTTTTTAATTTATTTGTAAAAGTAGCAATCTTTTTCTCATTTCTGAGCACCTCGGGTAGTTTATTATACATTTTTATTGACATAACCAGTGGACTGGATGAGTGCATTTTTAATCGGGATGTCGGTAAGTTTAATCGTGTTTTATGTCGGAGTGTGTATCGTGTTTGTATGTCTTCTCGTTTAGTGTAAAAGTCTTGGTGTGTGTGTGCGAATTTACAAATTTCCAGTATGTATATAGAAGGAAGAGTCAGAATGTTTAGTTTTATGAAATGGGGTTTGCAGCTATCTGTTTGTTGTAAGTTAACTAAGACCCGAAGTAACTTTTTTTGAGTTGTGAACAGCGCCGGTGCGTCAGTGCTATTTCCACCCGATGCTAGGTACTGACACTATTGACAGCTCACTTCATGCTCACTTCACCTAAGTTTTCACGGTGAGATTTTTACAGAATACCTAAAGAAAGTCAACGAAGCGAAACAAGTCGTCAAAGCGACAGATAACGTCTGTACATGGGTGCACAATACAGTTTTATCATTTTATTATTGTTCAATATATTTGTGACTGTGTGACACATTACCAAACATTTCGACGACCTACCTAAATAAAACTGAACAGACTTGCCATTATGAGGAAAAAGACCGCATCCTTATTATGCAGAATGAGGGCTAGCAGCAACAGCATTTTGAATACCCTAGCTGAACAGCACGACGCACCAATACTTAGACACTGTGTCCGGTTGCTCGTGCGTCAGTGATGTATAACTTAATTAATTAATACTAACCCTTAGTTGATAAGTTTGCTTTTTGTACTAACCAGTGGACCAATGTTGTCAAATTAAATAAATTATATTATTATTATTAACACAAATTATTGACTCTGTCAAACTTCCTATTCATAGAAACAATTATTAATTTATAATTATATTATAATTACAAATGGTTCCGGGAGATATTCTTCTTGTCGATAGGGGTACTGACTCCTGGAAACATGTCATTTACTCTACAAGTAACTAAGGAGTATATTTGCCCGGATAGCAAGTTGTGACGTCTGGTAGCCCGTAATCTATCGGCTTGCGTCACAAACTTATATTTATGACTAATTGATTCGAAACTTTGGGAGTAAGGATCTTTGATGTCTAATATTTAAGGAGACCCCAACATATTTGAGGGGCTTTGATCAGGATGTAGGTATATCAATTTTCTATTATGGATGACATAGTTTTGATAGTTAAGTTAGACAAGAATATCTCTTCCATCACTATCATATCGTAACATAACGTTAATGATTTGCCCGCGAGCGATGAAGCGTAGTATCCTCAGACTTCGACTCACTGACCGGATAAGGAACACGATACTGCGCCCTAAGACACATATCACAGAGGTCAACCAAAAAGCAGCTAACCTCAAATGGGGCCGGACACGCGTATACCGAAACGTATGGGAAAAGTTTTTTGCAATTTCTGACTTTCCTGTACCCAACCTCAGTTGGTCCAATAGAGTTTATTGATCCTTTAAGAAACAGGATCGATGGACATGAAAAAAAGTTTGAGTAAAAACTGCCCATTTTCTTGCCAACCGTATTTTTTAAAAGGTATGGTTTAGGTTTAGGTTAAGGTTAAGGTACCTGTCCTGACTGCCCCATCTGAAAAATCCATCCTATATATAAATATGAAAACCAGTGGTTTAGGCAATATCCGTTGTCTGTCAGTGAATGAACGTGTGGCGGCATCTACATCGCTACATGCGGAGTACGCATCACACAGACATCACGCAAAATTCGGCATTGCGTAAGTAGAGGTTTCCGCGCGACTAGCATATATAGAACGTCCCGACATCATTCGTCGGACAGTAGCCCATCAGACACAACATCCGTCTGGTCGGAGGATCCTCCCTTTTCTATGGAGGATGAGTGGACTTCACACCCTGTTCCCCATACCTCTATAAAGTAAAGAAAGTTAGGTTAAGTTAAGGTTTAAGTTTTTCATGAAGTAGATGTTTATGTGGCGGCATCTACACCGCCACATACGAACTAAGCATCAAAGACCTGACGTCACAAGTCCTACATCGCGGTGTAAGAGTTTACCGAGCGATTAACATATGTATATAAGACTATCCGACATCAATCCTTGGGCAATTGCCCGCCAGACACAACACCCGTCTGGTAGGAGGATCCTCCCTTTTCTATGGGGGATGAGAGAACTTTACACCCTGTTCCTCATACCCCTAAATTTATATTACCTTAAGTCCGATAAACATAACCAATAGATATTTGATCGCGACGATAGGTCATGATGGAGTTAAAATAAAGATGAGTGGACTGTATAATATGTATAATTAAAAGACGAATATGAACTAAGAATGACGTTAAGAAAACGCGCAAGCGCAGCCGTTCGTGGAGGCGTGCAACAGCTGGCTGGTGTGGCGCGAGCGCCCACGCTCGGCCGCGCGGCCCGCACCACTCGTTCACGGCCGCCAACGTTCGGCGATGTTGAGAGGTGCAGTCTCAACAATATTCTAAACGAAACACTAGCAGAACACGTATGCTATTTGAACTAGTAAGCAACCTGTTGCTTACAAAGCGTGATCGTAAACTTCGAGAATCAAGCAATATTAATAAAATAGACTTAAGGAAAGCTAAATCAACTCATCATGACTGAAGAATCCATTTTATGTGTAATCTAGTCAAGAATGAATACCAAAATAAATACGAGAGTAAAGCCTTAGCAGCATGAATGGATCAACTTTTTTTTTTTTCTTTCTTAGAGTTAGTTTTAATGATGGTCTGGCAGTTTGAGTACTTTATGCGGCCTACTCAAAAGTCCGTTCGTTCGTATTGTTCGTTGAGTAGTTGAGCTCCTTAAGTTTTGAGTTGAGCTACCGGACAAATGGTTGCTCTGACTGGACAGTTCCACTCAAATCTGAATGGTTCTTTCCTCAAAAGACCATTTTAGACACTTATCTACATGTTTCTCATATGGCCTGACCAAGATTATGTCTGAACTTTTTATGAGACGTTGACCCTTGAGTTTGTTTCACCAGTTTTTCTCAAATGTAAACAGATAAGAAATGTCGACTCGATGTGGACGATTTTTTTTTACACACAATATAACGTTTAAGAGTAATTCCGATAACCTATTTACAGTATACACAATTTAATTTCAGAATATGACACATGAAAATTCATATACACATTCCCTTTTCATGACTTTGTGTTCTTCTGAACCACGCAACGGATTTTAATGCAATTTCACCATCATTTCGAATTTCAAGCTTTTTTTTCCGAAAAGTTTATGAGTTTTATACATTAATATTTTACTAAGATAATAATAGTAATACACAGGTACTAGATATGTTATAAAATAGCGCCCTAGGATTCTTAGAGGCTTAGCACAAAATAAACTACGTAATGAGGCAGTTTTAAGATTAACAAATTATTCATGAAACAGCTCATCTTCATTTAAGAGGTTCCTGAATAATGAAACACTGAGTCTCGACAAATTTTGAAAGGGTCTGAAACAATTCCCAAGAAGTTTTGAAGTTCAGTCATTTGTAGAAGTGTTTTCAGGCTTTTTAGATTAGTTATAGAGTTACTTTTTGGTTGGATTGAAGAATTATACCTAAGATTTCAATCGTAGATGGCTCGAAAAGATTGTCACGTTTCTGTTTCGTTTTGACACCTCTGGCACACCATGTCGAACACATTTATGAACACACTTTTCGCGCGACTAAGGGCTGATTTCACCAATGAAACTGAACGCGATCAGCACATCTAAACCGAGTTCAAGAGCTCATTCTGCCTAGCCTTTTCCCAATTATGTTGGGGCCGGCTTCCAGTCTCACCGGATGCAGCTGAATACCAGTATTTCACATGGAGCGACTGCCTATCTGACCTCCACAACCCAGGAACTGGGTAATAGGATACCCCTTGGTAAGACTGGTTGTCAGACTTTCGGGCTTCTGACGATTCGTAACGACTGTCAAAGATCCACGAATGACAGCCGGGACCAACGGCTTAACGTGCTTTCCGAAGCACGGATGAGTCTCGGTATGTTAAGATGGTCACCCATCCACGGACCAACCCCAGCAAGCGCAGCTTAACCTGATGGATCGACCCGTGCGGCTGTTATTACTTAGCCCCGAGCTCCTCCTTAGCCCCGAGCTCCTCCGAGTTCAAGAGCTGTCGTATCAATATTACAAAGAAAATAATGACACTGACAGCTCTTAAACGTCGTTTATTTGCTGATCGCGTTCAGTTTTCATTGATGAAATTCGCCCTTAGTACGGTGAGAGCTAAGCTACGATTTAAATCTTTGGTGTATACACTTCTTACGCACAATTTTGAAGGTTTAAAAAGTACTTAAGCGACTTTTGATTGTCATAGATTATTATTATTATAATACTAGCTGCCCGCCCCGGCTTCTCACGGGTAGCACTAAGTACTTTTCTACGGCGTACCTACCTACCTACCTACCCTACCTACCATACCTACCCTACTTACCCTACCTACCCTACCTACCCTACCTACCCTACCTACCCTACCTACCCTACCTACCCTACCTACCCTACCTACCCTACCTACCCTAACTACCCTAACTACCCTACCTACCCTACCTACCCTACCTACCCTACCTACCCTACCTACCCTACCTACCCTACCTACCCTACCTACCCTACCTACCCTACCTACCCTACCTACCCTACCTACCCTACCTACCCTACCTACCCTACCTACCCTACCTACCCTACCTACCCTACCTACCCTACCTACCCTACCTACCCTACCTACCCTACCTAAAAACCTTCTCCTGAGAATAAGGAACCTAACAAAAAAAGAATTATCCAATTTGGTCCAGCCGTTTTCATGTTATGTCGTGACAACGGAAAACGGGTTTCATTTTTATATATATAGATTCATTAAACAATCTGCTATTCCCTGTTTTTCGACTATTCGTTTCGTTTTTGTTTATAAAAAAGTGGTTCATAATGATGAGTACAGTCACGAGTGTACAATCGTACACTTACGCAAGATCCAAAAGCGATTTTCACTTAAAGTATTCTTATTATAATAATATTTTGGGTTTTTCATTTTTGGTTCGCGAGCAAAACGTTTTTGAATTTTGCGTAATTGTAAGGTATTAATTAATATAAGGTATTATATTTTAATAATCTGTAAGTTGATAAAGAGCTTGATATTTTAATTAATATACATATATAAATCTAGATTTGGTTTCAGATTGTAACTAAAACACTATTTATTTAGGTATTCATGGTCTTGACTGTCCAACGATCCCTTTTCAGGTTTTCAGTAAGTTATTTCAATACACCTTGTATTTATTATATTTCGAAACACGCCCATCCGCAAACCAATATTACACTTCCAAACTTTTTCCTCAACGTCGAACCGAAATAAACGGAACCAATAAAACCGTAACTCCAATAAAAACCGTACAGCAGCCGGGTAAAAAATAACCGCGAAAAAACCAGCCTACACAAAATACAACCCGGACTTTTCGCCCGGTCCAAAGGTATCTTAACCGGTTCAACGCTTGTCGATATCCGGATTATCCGAATTTAAGGGTTGACACTAACAAGGGTTAGATTTTCTACGCCGTCAAGGGTGGAAACGGCTAAGGGTTAATTGGACACATTCACTCAATATTCCAGACGTAGCACTGGACGGTTAATGGAGTTTCAGGTCTCGATAACCGGATGATATATCCGGATTTTTGGACCGTGTTAAGGCTGGTTTTGGGGAAAAAATTTGGCGGGTAAAGAGCACTATTAATGAGGAGCTAGTACGGTCTAATGAAGCCTTTGGGTTATATTTTCAGATTGAAATCTTTTTTCATGTCAAACAAGTAGGTACGTATAGATTGTATTACGTCTCATAACTAAAGAAAAAGATAAAACCACATTCCATAAATGTTTACGAGTTTGGTTTACCAGTCATTCATTCATTCTAGCCTTTTCCCAATCATGTTGGCCTCGGCTTCCAGTCTAACCAGATGCAGCTGAATACCAGTATTTTACATGGAGCGACTGCCTATCTGACCTCCACAACCCAGTAACTGGGTAATACGATACCCCTTGGTAAGACTGGTTGTCAGACTTTCGGGCTTCTGACGACTCGTAACGACTGTCAAAGATTCACGAATGACAGCCGGGACCAACGGCTTAACGTGCTTTCCGAAGCACGGAGGAGTCTCGGTATGTGAAGATGGTCACCCATCCACGGACCAACCCCGGCAAACGCAGTTTAACCTGATGGATCGACTCGTGCGGCTGTTATTACTTAGCATCCAATCGAATCGAAAATAAAACTATTGTAAGCAGCATTTTGGTTGTTTGAGCGTATTTTTCGGCGTTGTAGAAGCCGCCACAATATGCCTAAAGTCTTAAATTATATACTAACGAGTATTTTCAATTCTCGAGGAGGAGCTCGTGGCTAAGTAATAATAGCCGCACGGGTAGATCCAACAGGTTAAGCTACGGTTGGCGGGGTTGCCCTGTGGATGGGTGAGACCATGTATTACTTAGGTACCGAAACTCCTCCGTGCCTCGGAAAGCACGTTAAACCATTGATCCCGGCTGTCATACGTAGATCTTTGACAGTCGTTAGGGGTCGTCAGAAGCCCGATAGTCTGACAACCCGTCTTAGCAAGAGGTATCGTATTACCCAGTTACTGAGTTCAGGTAACATAGGCAGTCGCTCCATGTAAAATACTAGTATTCAGCTGCATCAATTTAGACTCGAAGTTGACGCCTACGCAGTTGGTAAAAGCTTAGGTAGATTGATTGATTGAGTGTTTTCAATACTAAAATTCGTTCGAATTTACTTTAAGCTTACCCCTCGCGTTTCTGTTATTCCCACAGCTGTTCAATAATATATTATTATCTCTTCAAAGTTCTGTTTACATTAAACCTAAGGTGTAAAAAGGTGGAGGATTTATTCTAGTCAGAGACCACGACATTTGCCTAAATTACCAGTGTAGTGTTTCATGGAAGGACTGAGGACATGTGTCATTACTAATGTACCTACTATTGACAGCTTAGTGGACGAGAACGGAATACTATAGTAGTTGGTAAAGTTGTTTTGCTTTCTGAATTCTGTCTTGTAGGTCGCCTTGTTTCCCCAAAGGGTTGGGCAGAGGTGTACCTATAGTACACCCATATTTCGCCAGTTATGTTTAAGCCCCATGTAATATGGGGCGAGCCTATTGCCATCAACCGGGCACAAACCCATGCTCCGGGCTGATACTGAGAAATTCCAAATAGAAAAACCCAATAACACTTTGCCCGACCTGGGAATCGAACCCAGGCCCTCATGCTCAGCAGCAGCGCTTGAGACCACTAGACCAACGAGGCAGGCAATAGTGCTAGTTAATAAAATAAAATTAAAAATATTAATTTCAGACGAATTAATTCGTCTTTAATTGTTAGTTACAAAGATCTTAAAATTACTTTAGTATTGCATCATTCATAAAATTCAAAATTCTAATGATAAAATCACTCATGTCCAAAAATCATAACATCATCTCGTCACATGAAGCTGGGTGAATCTCTCCAGCACTGCAGACTCTGGACTGTCAGAGATCAGCCTTAGGATGCTGTTGGCGCTCCCCCAAATCCGGCGCCTAAGAGAAACTGTTTCCTTACGCATAATAAATGTAACTATAGTAAATTATATTAACATAATGAAGTGCGTTTCTATTTTGAGACACAATTACGTGGGTTTTTTTTAAATTCATATAAAAGGTTCTTGGAGCCGACAAAAGGATCCAGTTGGGTTACGCGGCTTTGGAAAACTTCTATAGGAATCACTAATTTGCTCTGATCTAACACATAGTTGTTTGTGCAAGTCAGTGCCATGTTTCTAGAACGCATCAACGATAAACGAGAATCTAAATAACTATGCTGGGACATTGTTCTAAAAGAAATACGGAAAATCTTAAAGTGATTTTGCTTCACGAATTATTTAACAATCGACTAGAAACTTGTTAGTTTGAAAACACCCGACTTACGGCTCGTGCACACTGGCACGATATCGCGGGCGCGACAAGGGTAGCACTGCCTGTCGCGCCCGCGATATCGCGCCAGTGTGTACGGGCCTTTATCTTTCCACCGCTTTATGAGCTATTCAATTTCAACACACCCACATTCAAAACAAGAAACAAAAGACAACCATCCAAACAAATTCAAAACATATAAAAGTTGTAGCGACAAAATTTTACTGAACCCGATATAACCGCTTTTATCTGACGCAAACTAGTTCCAACTGGTATGTTTGTGTAATATTCGTAACGGGGTTGGTGAAAACTTTTTCCGTTTACCCGGTTACTCGGTTACCGGGTTATTGGTATTGAATAAAGGACGTTTTAGTGTTTGATATCCGAACCGGTAGATTTGTCGTACTATGCGCAATTGTTATTTTTTTAGCTTAGGGAGATGTCGTGATATTATTATTGTGATTTTATTACAATCTTTCTCGGAAGGATATTATAATCTTATTTTAGTTGTTGATTAATCAATGATATATTGAAGGGTTGTTCCGTGGATGGGTGACCATCTTTAGATACCGAGACTCCTCCGTGCCTCGGAAAGCACGTTAAGCCGTTACTCCCATCAGTCATCCGTGAATCTTTGACAGACGTTACGGGTCGTCAGAATCCCGAACGTTAACAACCAGTCTTACCAAGGGATGTCGTATTACCCAGTACTGGGTTATGGAGGTCAGATAGGTAGTCGTCAACATAGTTGGGAATATGCTAGGCAGATATTGAAGGGTGAGGGTAGATTGATTGGCAAAGGAAGTCTTTTGAAGCGAGTTTTGATTCAATCTATGTTAATTTTCATTATATCAACAGCAATGTGTTCTGTAGTGCCCTGACTAACAATTTTGAACAAGTCATGAACCCTTCATGACATGTTCAAAATTTTGTAGACATGTGTCCACCTACCCACACTGGGTGTGCGATCACGCGTGATGGATAACAGCCCAGCCCCTCCCACATCTCTTTTAGGGCCTGTATTCCAGCAGTGAGAACATTATAGACTGATTCCATTTCTTCTGTATAGTTAGTACACTTGCAGACATAATCTCACTGCATTAAGTCGAAACATGACCATGTACACTCCAAATACACCTAAAATCATGTCACCAGGTACTGTCTTGATCCCCTTAACGTCTTGACAAGCCACGACATTGGGATTAAATCATACTGCGGACAACAACGCCTAACGGAGTTCTAATGACGCGAAACTGCCAATCAGCGTGCGATCATCAATCGAGGTGTCAACTGTAGTGACAATTACATTATCTATGAACTACTCCATTGATCCGCAGTCCGACATCGAGTGAAATAGTATAGTCATCACTATCGTGTTGCGATCGAGAAGAGTTAGGTACGGAAACTTTGGAATAGGTTTGGGTACTATACTAGCGACACGCTCTGGATTGCACGGATTTTACGATTTAAGAGCCCACCCAACCTCTGGTTTTTATCTCGCTCGCACCACCAGGCGGCTACAAATCGGCAAAAGTTTAGGTAATTGCTTTTTACGGCGAAAATAATGGTAATTTCAAAAAAATAAAAAACGTAGTCGCTGCTTTATAGTTAGTTCAGAGGCCTTAGTGCAAGTTTGCAAGTGAGTAAACGTAACTATCGCGTTTGCGTTAAGATTTTTATTCTCACCTTTATATTCTTAGCATTATGATCTATCGGTCAAATCTTAACACAAACGCGATAGTTACGTTTACTCACTTGCAAACTCACACTAAGGCCTCAGTTAGTGTGCCAAGTTTCATGATCTAATTTGAAGTATTTGTTTTATGGCAGCGGTTTGGAGGTAACTTTGTTTTTTTTTTCTATCGAGATTTTATGAAATCGTGTTTTCGGCTAACATAGTCGCTAAAATTAATCCTCAACTTTAACATATATTTATTTCAAAATGAATGCTGCAGTAGTTTCGCGTTTATCAGTATTTTCATGCAGTTTTCACCATCAATTAGAAAATTTATTCCGATAGTTTTATTTTTATACACAAAACTGTAGAAACTTGTTCGTATTGTGTATTTTTTTTTTCATTGGTTCTTTTTTGCCGCAAATAAACGCATTTTCTTTCTATTTGGTCACACAGACAGAAACAAAAAGTAACTCAAGAAATGAAAACGAATTCATTTGTTTTAAAAGTTAATTACGGCGGATTCGCAACTCAAAACTCGTTCGAATTTCAAAGTGTCGTTTAGAGAATAAAGCTTAAAGGTCTATCCACATGTGATGGATGTCATGTCCGTGCCCGGGACGTGACAGGGCCGTGGCACATACTGGGCAGTCACACCCTTCGCCGGCCTGGACACGGACGTGTGTGAAAGAGTTCACTATAAAAGAAAGAAAGAAAAATTGTTTATTAAAAATTAAAAAATTGTATATAAAAGGTACATACCGCTTTTTTTGAGCCCTTGACAGAGAACGGTTCGTCCAGGTCCCGGGCACAGCCCTGATGTGTGGATAGACCAGATACAATAGACAGACGATTGACTCGGGTTCGCGACAAGTCAATCGTCATCCTGAGGATGCCTCGTTGAGAGGTGAAACACGTGTCGATTTCTTACAGGGTTTTTTAAGACTCTTCAAGAATAGTTAAGCGGAATAGGTTATTAAATATATCTACGTCATTTTTCATTCTGCCTAGCCTTTTCCCAATCATGTTGGGGTCGGCTTCCAGTCTAACCGGGTGCAGCTGAATACCAGTATTTTACATGGAGCGACTGCCTATCTGACCTCCACAACCCAGTAACTGGGTAATACGATACCCCTTGGTAAGACTGGTTGTCAGACTTTCGGGCTGACTGTCAAAGATCCAAGAATGACAGCCGGGACCAACGGCTTAACGTGCTTTCCGAAGCATGGAGGAGTCTCGGTATGTAAAGATGGTCACCCATCCAACCCCGGTAAGCTTAACCTGATGGATCGACCCATGCGGCTGTTATTACCTAGCCACGAGTTCCTCCTACTAAATATATCTACGTCTATTGTATTTTATAATGGATTTCCGCCAAGTCACGCCTGAATCAATTAACTATATTGGATAGACCAGGACGTGATCGTAAAGTCGACTGAACGTCTCACGTCACACTTTGACCTTGAGTTGGCCAAAAGTAGTAAAGGGTTTCAATAGATTAAGATGCCAGCTTACCCTGGTACTGTTACCACTGACGTGTGGCCTACCGTACACGTCTTTATTGTGACTGACATTTGCGGACAGGAAATTTCCGGAGAAGGTCATAACTTCTGACGCTCAAAGTACGTGACCTTGACCCATGATTTATTATTAATAGTTTACACGTATAAACCAAACTGTAATGTTACCGGACAGATACAGCCTTAGTGGGTCATGACTCTTGGCTAAATAATTGCTATGGCAACGGTCGATCGAAGGTCTACGCTTGCCGTGGTCGGTCCGTGGATGAGTGTCCATTATATAAAAGAGTGTCCGTGGAGTTTCTTGCCCGTTCTTCTGCATAGGTAACTAGCTTCATATTTCTGACTGACCGACTTCTTGACAATTCAAAAGTGCCTGTAAATGGTTTAATTGAAATAATTATTTCAATTAAACCATTTCAAACAAACCAGTAGCTCTATGTAAATTAATGGTATTCAACTGCTTCCGGTTAGACTGGAAGCCAACCCCGATATAGTTGGGAAAAGGCATAGCAGGCAGATATTAGTCTAATATCTGTAATAATTGGTGTTCTTTAAAAAGCAGCTCAGCTTAGCTCGAGTTATGTATAAGTTTTTACGTTTTATATATTTATTTATTATTTAAGGACAAAAAACAGTTACATGCTACAAAATACAGAGAAATAATTGAACTAGGATTAACAAACATGTAACCCGCATCATTGTCCACGTTTTAACAAAAGGTTAAAAGAAGTGTTGAAGACAAGTGATAAAAAAACAAGAAAAGAAAAATAAAACAATAGTCGCTGCCACAATGTTGCTGTGTTACATAGCTTAATTTAACTTAAAATAATTACTCGCTAATCAAAATGTCCAGAGCCATTTTCTTAAATAATTGCTTAGATAGTTTTAACGAGTTTACCGATCGATATGAGCTGTAAGAATGCCGAATTTGAGGACGTGTATTCATTACTTCGACTCGGCTTTGTTGTTCAAAAATTACTGCCAAATTAAATGTGGCTATCCGAACATGTATGTAGCACCCCTTAGCCAGACAACTTTAGAACAGAAATGTGTAGATGAGAAAAGGGTTTAGTCTGTGGTTTAACATTATAAAGTGATACGATCCATACAAGTATCTATATTTAGCATGAGCGTGCGACAAATCAATTTCCCAACTATTTTGGGGTCGGCTTCCAGTGTACCTATGCGAGTGAATGTCAATAATGTCTTGGACCAATTGCCATCTGACCTCTACAAGGTAATATTATAATGATACTGATAATAATTATAATGATACCGACTGAAATTACTAAATATAAAAGTTATCGGAATTTACCTTAATCGTAGCTATTGATGTAAATAATTTTATTACCCGACTACGGTGAAGCAAAAAGGAGAGTTACGATTTTGACCGGTATGTATGTATGTTTTTATGTACATATTATGTATGATCATTTGTTCCCTCATAACTTCTAAACTACTCAACATAATTTGATAAATGAGGTAGCAAATGTAGTCGTTGGAGGCGTCTCGGTCGTCCGATGATTATAGGCTATGTGACGTCAAATTAAATTGAATAGGGCAAAAAGTTATGAACTAAAAAAATAAGTTTTTTTAATGGTGTCATGTTGGGTATCAAATGAAAGGGCTTAATTAGCACATTTCAAAAATATATATATTATAACCACAAAATAATTTAAATAAAAATAAAAGTAATAAAAACTAAAACTCAACTACTGCAAAAGTCATCTAAATAGGTATAAACAAGTCATCACAGACAGAAAAATTAAAAATCCGGAGTCACGTAATCTATACGATTTATCCCCTAAACACGTGTGCCTCCGGATTTTTAATTTGGGTTTTAGTTTTTATTACTTTTATTTTTTCACCATTGCTCTCGAAACGGTGAAGGAAAACATTGTGCGAAAATTCGAAGACATGTGACATCTACCAACCCGTACTGAGCTCGCGTGGTAGATTACAGCCCACTCCCTCTCGAAGAGAGGAGGCCTAGTCCTAGGCCTAGTCCCAGCAGCTAGAACAATGATGATGATGCTGATTATGAACTATTCTCATAAAAGTAGTTCAAGCTTACAAAATGTTTTTTTACACATAGTTACAGATAAAAGCCAATAAGTTTATGTTATAACCTCAAAACTCGTTAATTATCAATTAAATGTTATTAATAATATAATCAAGCATTAATTAATTGAAAGAACTTAAATAGTTCAGTAGACAGGCTTGATAGACAAATAGGCGGTTGTGGTTTTGGTTCACGTGATCAGCTTAAGCGATTTTTAACCCCCGACGGAAAACGAGGGGTGTCATAAGTTTAACGTGTGTATCTGTGTATCTGTCTGTTCCCTCGTAGCTGCCAAACGGCTGAACCGATTTTGATTATTATTATTTTGTTTGAAAGGTGTCTGGATCGAGAGTGTTCTTAGCTACAATTAAAGAAAATCGGTTCAGTCGTTTGAAGATTATCAGCTCTTTTCTAGTTGATGATTGGATGTGCGCATCTTCCACAGGTCTGATCGATTCGAAATTTAGTATTCTGTTACTTCAATGATATTAGAAGAACATAGTAACCTTGAACTGGAATTGTGTCAGGGGTTATTTAAATTTTTATTAATGTGTTCAAAATACAAGCGGGCTGGATGATTGAAAATATCTATATCTATATAAATAGATTACAGGAAAACCTTTATGAAGAATGGTCAAAACATAACATGGTAAAAATCTCAATAATGTGCAAACAAATTAACTTACATTTGCAGTTGGAATGTATAGGAGAACATGTTTTTCAACTACAATGTCAACTTTGTTCTTGAGATAAAAATCATAGTAGATAACATATTTATCGTACGGAATCCTCACCATGCGAGTTTAACACACACATTTCATGGTTTTTTTTTCTTTCAAACTAAATATAACCAATTTAAGTTTCATATTGACGATTGAAACGCTCTTTCCTCTCCCTTAACCCATCCCATTGAAACTTTTAATTGCGTTTACAGAATCAGTGTTGACAATAAGGATTATATCAGTCGCCACCCGATGAGGGGCTTCAGTTCTCATGAATTTTGTACCAAACGGGAATATTGTATAGGCGATAATTTGTTTTTATTTATCATTGGTTTCTGAGTGTCTGTTTAACTAAATGGCTAGCTGGTTGTCGGGCGGTATGGCTCACTCAGAGTCCAGCGCTCGACGTGGCAACACGTCGTGTTCGGGTTCACGACAAGTCAATCGTCATCCTGAGGATACCTCGTTGAGAGGTGAAACGCGTGTCGATTTTTTACAGGGTTTTTTATGACTTTTTAGGAATAGTTACTAAATATATCTACGTCTATTGTATTTTAATATGGATTTCCGCCAAGTTACGCCTGAATCAATTAACTCTCTTATTCAATAGTCAAAAGTAATAAAAAAAACCCTTTTGTCCAGGTTGATGGGCCAAAGACCAAAGATAATTTAAATTGCTTATTACTTAATGTGTTGGAACACTAGCAAATAAAAACAAACAAACAAACAATCAAAATGTATACAAAATGCCGATTGCAGAACGGAAAAGTAACTACAATATAATAACTACAGTAGTTATTTAATATAACGATAGTAGTTATTTTTCACATATTATGTTTATTATATTATAATAAACACACATTTAATAACAGTTTTGTAAAGTCGTAAAACCGTGCGAACCAGAACCGGGTTCTTATTAAATCAACATTCTCAAATACAATTTCGAAATTATTTTACTATTTCCCCTCCACCATTAACCCGAGTAGCAACAGAGTAATCGATTCGCAACATTAATTTTAGGCTTGAAATATTTAAATTTAAATCCACTTTAAGTTTAATCATTTCTTATCAGGAAAGCAATTTAAACTTCGGAGCAGTCTTGGGTAACGATCGGCGCCTTCTGATAAAACCGTGTATGCTTTACGCTTATAAATTGGTTGGGATAGGCAGAGAGATATGTTGTGCTTTGAATATTCTGATGTAGATTATTTTAAAGTTGATTGTTCCGAGTATTTTCTTTGTGTCTGTTACTTGATATATTGCTGATCAAAATAGAAAGCGCATTTATACTTAATTTTTATAAATTAACAATGAGTATAAAGTAAAAACAAAATTAAAATAAGGGAAATACCTACAAGTAAAATAGCATGTACGATAGACCATGCCAGTTTTTTATAGATAACATATTTTTAACATGAACAACTCTTTTTCTCTTTACTGTACTCATCATATAAAAAACAAAAGAATAGCAGGGGATCGGTGCGGGGGATCCGACCGGAATAAATCACAGAACCCAACAAAATTCTCTACACACAGAACATGAAACTGCAAACTCCAACCATTTTAAGTACCTCATTACTGTTTCCAAGTCTTCCTCCTCAACAAATACATCTACTTACGACTTCGTAAGCCACGATACTGCATTCAAAACTTAGTTTATCGGAGATAATCCTTCGGTATTGGAAAACTCAATGAACGATGAGTCGCGGAAGAGTTTTATTACAAAAGGTTCTTTTTTGCGTAAGAATCGGAATCGTTGAATTGTGGTTTGAATTGGTGGAACTCTTTTTAAATCTCTGTTTGGGTATTACATGACATAACATCACGCCTTGTATCCCCGAAGGGATAGGCAGAGATGTACCCATAGTAGATATACCCACATTTCGCCAGTTATGTTTAAGTCCCATGTAATAGGGGGCGAGCCTATTGCTATCAACCGGGCACAAATGCAGACAACGGGCTGCAGAAATATTCTAAAAAAAACATGTCTGTTTTTTCTGGCTAATCTCCGAAACGTCTGGTCTTGTCTGTTTGACGAGGCTTTCACTGGCAGATATCTGATGTTATAAAGAGTAACTGAGGCTACTATTATTTTAGAAAAAGAATAAGGGCCCACGCGGGCGAAGCCGCAGGCTGCAGATAGTAGGAAGGCGATTGCCTCTTGTCGAGGCCATGTGGTCGCAAGAACGTATGTTTGTCCTTCTTTCGAAAAAAAATCAAAGGAACGGATCAACGTGATGTTTTTCAAAAAGATATATGTACCAGAGAGTGTCATATTCTACTTTTTTCCCCATATCATTGATTTTTCACGACATGATTCGAAACACCACAGCACAAAATGTGAATACCGCTATGAGACATGGTATACACAGTACAAAAACACTGTGTCGTGCGTAACAACAATAATTTCGAACTAATAACAATAATCCTAAGACCTTGTACAAGTTTGTTGTTCAAGCCGTATTAACAGGGATATGCCTAATCAGAGTTGGAACGGGAGTTACTCGTACGTCGCGGGAAAAACGTTTATTTCTCCTGTAGTCGTAACTTTTCATGCGGTTATGTTGACAGCGTTCAGTGTTAACAAAAATAAAAGTTATAAAAACACGGAGTCGCACGTGTTAGGGTAGTAAATCGAACAGATTACGTGTGACCACGGAATTTTAATTGGAGTGGCTGTGATGTCTTGTTTATGCCTTTTTAGTTGACTTTTGTGTCGCAGTTGGGTTTTAGAGGTATGAGGAACATGATGTAAAGTTCACTCATACTCTATGGAAAAGGGAGGGTCCTCCGACCAGGCAGGTGTTGTGTCTGGCGGGCAATTGCCCAAGGATTGATGTCGGATAGTCTTATATATGTTAATCACGCGATAAACTTAAATAGCGCGATGCAGGATTTGTGACGTATGGTCTTTGATGCGTAGTTAGCATTTGGCGATGTAGATTTTTAGGGTTTTAGTTTTTATAACTTTCATTTTAATTCAAATTATTTTGGGGTTATAATATAATGTAATGTATTTGAAATGTGCTAATTGAGCTCTTTCATTTGTTACCCAACATGGCAGAAACCATTTTTTTTTTGTTCAAGACTTAATGGCCTCTAGGGGGCGCCATATTCATTTTATTATGAGTAGTTTAGGAGTTATAAGGGAACAGATGAACATACATACATACAGGTCAAAATCATAACCCTCCTTTTTGCTTCGCCTTAGTCGGGTAAAAATAGTAAGAGTTGGCCTCGCATACCCTTTTAACTAGGTACGTTAGACCAGCTCAAGGTTAGTGTTACCCATGTTCCTACCATTTTTTAGGAGAAAATCCTTGTGAATAGCTTCAACATGGTAGTAATTACTACTACAATAATCATACATCATAATGTAATAGGGGGCGCGCCTATTGCCATCAACCGGGCACGAATCCAGCCTCAGGACTGGTACTGCCATTCCTAATAGACATCATTATGCCTAGCCTTTTCCCAATCATGTTGGGGTCAGCTTCCAGTCTAACCGGATGCAACTGAATAACAGTATTTTACATGGATTGACTTCCTATCTGACCTCCACAACCCAGTAACTGGGTAATACGATACCCCTTGGTAAGACTGGTTGTCAGACTTTCGGGCTTCTAACGACTCGTAACGACTGTCAAAGATCCACGTATGACAGCCGGGACCAACGGCTTAACGTGCTTTCCGAAGCACGGAGGAGTCTCGGTATGTGAAGATGGTCACCCATCCACGGACCAACCCCGGCAAGCGTAGCTTAACCTGATGGATCGACCCGTGCGGCTGTTATTACTTAGCCACGAGCTCCTCGCCATACCTAATCGACAAAACCGAGCAAAACTTTGCCCGACCTGAGGATCGAACCCAGGACCTTATGCTCAGCATAAGCGCTTGCGACCACTAAATCAACGTGACAATCAAGGATGAACTTGCTGTTTAATTCTACACTCTAAACACTGTTTATATTAAGGTTAAATTCCTTTCAACTTTAAACCTTTTTCTTCATACTTAACTACATTCTACAAACTCAGCTCACTTTACTATAGTTATTTCTAATGTATACAAATCAAAGTTTAATTCTCAACCAACTTCATTTAAGTTGAGCATAAATCGTGCACGCAACGTCAGTTCAGCCACGGAATAGATAAGTAGGTACAGAAGGTCGGCTCCATACAACTACTGAAAATAGGCGCACGCACACATAGATGCGTGTGGTATGTTCCCAAATTATCTTATGAAAATATAAAGAAATGGATCCGAAAACGTACCTGTGGATGACAATTTGTGTGTGCCACCACAGATTAATACACATGGTCCATTCCGCATTTTAGGTATGAAATTACAAGTAGGTCCTACACGGCGGGCTCGACTTTTCGGATTCAGTGGGCGTAACGTAGTCAGAAGATGTATGAATTACGTGATAGATCAAGAAGCAACTTCTAGGTGAATATAACTGTAGGTAATTAGCGCTGTGCGACCTATAATATTATATATGGATAGATATGGATTTTCATACAAACATTGCCGGCCCGCATGTATTCGACCAGTACCAGTATAGCAATTTCGATTTATCTCGAAGAAGGTTGTCAAAATATGTTCGAATTTCCAAGCATGTTTGAGAAAAGAATTTAACCTGAACACGGTTTGATTACACTTTCATCAGATAGGTACTTTTGGAACACACATTACGTACGTAGTCTCAATTTGAGACTGCGTATATAATGTGTGTTCTCTCGTAATGTGTGAGACTCTCAAACAAATGCCGGTCGCTGAAACTTACACTGTATGTGCAGCGTGTCTATGTGTGCGTGGGTTTTCGCACGTCATTTGGAACTAACCTTCTGTTACCAATCTATTTTGTTTGTTGTTCAACTTCATGTAACAGTCTCTTAGCACTCTCTATAATTCAATTAAAGCAAAACTTTGGAAGATGTAATTCATTTATAAATTCAATGAAGCAATAAAATAATAATTTGAGCATAAAATTATTCACCAATAATACCTTTGGTCTAGTTGTATTAATTTTAAGTTTAAGCTTTACAGAAATGAAATAACTTAAATTAAATGTTTGACACATTCAATGCGAAAGGCTTTTGAAATAATTAGTTTTTGATTGAAATATTTTTAACATGCAATTCAGGCGTGTAGTAACAACATTTTTCAAATGACTCGCCAAAATTACGTTGCATTTGGTTTTATAAAACCAGGGTTAAACTCGATATAAGATCAAAATGTGAGTCCTTGCAAAATTATCTTATTTCCCACTAATATCATAAATGTCAATGTTTGGATATTTGTTCCTCAATCACGCAAAAACGGCTTAACGGATTTGCATGAAATTTGGCACAATTTTTTTTCACAGGTAAATAGCTATATCCTGAATTAAAACATAAAATACCTTTTTTATATTCCCGGGCAGAAGCTAGTTAATTAAATAAAATCTATTGTATATCCATTGTCTCATTTGTAGCAATGTAAATTACGCTCCTTTGTTCCATGCCATCGAGGCCATCTGCAGCTAGGACTCTTTTCATCTGTAGAGTAATGAAAATTGATCACAAAGCTTCTCCATTGGGTGTTGGCGGTTTGTTCAAGTTTATAATTCCCACGACGTTTCACCATTCCTTATTTTAATTTAATCAGCCCAATCCATCAAAGTGATTGGTGATTTTTTTGTTTAATTTAATAAGAATTAAATATGAAAGCTGACGGGGCTTCTAAAATAACTCCGATGTAAATTTTAATATTTCAGCAGAAATTTTATGATTTCTGATCTTCATTTTAATGGTTTGGCATACAAATTGTTGGCAAATTGTTACTGATTTAAATATTATGGGTTCTTTTATTTTGATGCTTAGCAATTTAGTTTTTAAATAGAGCCCATATTTTTGGAGTGTTATTGGCCAAATAATGTGTCATCTTTGGTGATAGTTAATTGATTCAGGCGTAACTTGGCGGAAATCCATTATAGAGACGTAGATAGCGGTCGGCGTGGCAACACGTCATGTTCGGATTCGCGAACAAGTCAATCGTCATCTTGATGATGCTTCGTTGAGAGGTGAAACACGTGTCGATTTCTTACAGGATTTTTTTTAGTCTTTAGGAATAGCTAAGCGGAATAGGTTAATATATATATCTACGTCTATTGTATTTTATCTTTGGTGATGAAAAGTAATTACTGCTGCTTATAGACGACAGCAAGTTTGCTGATACAATTTCAACCTTATGTTGGCTATACACTCAGTGTCTCACCGAATGTCACCGAATGTAAAAAGTAATGATTGTGAGATAGTATTGAATCAAGAGAAACTAGAATTCGTCGATAAAACCGTTTTCCTGGGGATCACGCTCGACTCAAGGCTACAATGGGGTCCTCATTTAACATCTCTTGCAGGACGGCTAAGTTCAGCAGCATATGCTGTCAGAAAAATCCGTCAATTTACTGATGTAGATACCGCGAGACTGGTATATTTTAGTTACTTTCATAGTATCATGTCTTACGGTATTTTACTGTGGGGACGGGCTGCAGACATCGAGTCTATTTTTATTCTGCAGAAAAGAGCGATCAGAGCCATATATCATCTCCGCAGGCGTGATTCTCTAAGGGAACTGTTTAAAGATATTAACATCATGACGGTACCTTGTCAATATATCTATGAAAACATCATGTATGTAAGAAAAAATTTACATCTTTTTAGTAAAAGAGGTGATAGACATAATTATAGTACAAGAAATAGGGACCTATTAGTTCAACCAGGTTTCAGACTGGCTAAAGTAGACTCATCTTTCATGGGGTACTGTTTAAAATGTTATAATAAAATTCCTCCCCACATACTTCAACTGAATGAGACGAGATTCAAAACATGTATAAAACGCACACTATGCAGGCAGGCATATTATAAGTTAGGGGATTATATCACTGATAAAAATGCTTGGGCCAATGCTGGTCCTGCTCCACAACCACAACTAATTGATTAACATTCGAAAAGTCTGTTGGAGCTGCTGAAGATTGTAAGAACATCTTTGCATTGTATAGACTCAATTTCTTTTGCATTATATAATTGCATAGCACATATGTGAGTACTATGTACTATAGAGCTACCATTTACCGGGTAATATTATGTCTTTCATTGACTTGAATGTGCCCTGGCGGCTGTGAGTATGTCATGCTCACTCAGATGTCTCGCTGATGGTGGCGTGTGTGTTGGATCATTTAGCTCCCTTCAAAATGGTTGAGCTGAATGGTGCTAATCCATGCGTCATGTTCGTGAACGGGCGCCGTCAGTTGGGGCTGGTCATCTCTTAGCTGCCATGGCTTATTTGTAATTTTTGAATTGTTTTTATTTTTATGTACGGACGCTTTTTTTTTTATGCACGTCTTTCTACATTGTTCTCACATGTATAAGTAATTTCAACATGAATGATGTAACCAATTTTTGTAACAATTTATTTGATTTAAAAGAGTGTCCGTGGAGTTTCTTGCCCGTTCTTCTCCATAGGTACCTACTACGCTTTGGAATGGGCATCTAGCTTCATATTTTCTGACTGACTGACTCCTTGACAATTCAAAAGTGCCTGTAATTGGTTTAATTGAAATAAATGCTTTGAGTTTGAGTTTGAGTTTGTCATCAAGGATTATATTTTCATTGGCAACTATTGGGGGCTACGTTAAGAATCCAAGTTACCATTTCTGACCAAAACAAATATTTGCATGATATTTTTTTTTTTCTTAACGATAACAGGATAGCTCTTGGCCTGACTCTCACCTGATTGTAAGTGATAATCAGGTCGAAGGTGGAAGCGAGCTTCACCCGGAATCCTGAACCACAGAGGAACTGGCTATCTTACCTCTAACTGCCGGAACACAACAATGCTGTTAACATTGTTGTTATGGCGACAGACTTAGATAAGGGTCAATATCAACAAAGTGCATTTTTGTTCAATTTTGGTGGCGAAAGTTTTTCTTCTGTTTTCGTGAAAAATAAGGACCTGGTATAAGAGTAGAAAGTCCAAGTTAGAAGGATCTTTAAGAGGTCTGGGAATATCTCGATAACTTTTTGAGATATTTTAGTTCAAAGTTTAGTGGGCCACCAAAATTGAAAATTGCCCACCAAAATCGAAAGTGCCCACCAAAATTGGAAATCAGTGGCACCAAAATTGTATTTCTCTGTCACAAACCTCAATTTCACTAATTAATAAAGCTCAATGTAACCAATCTCACAAATTCTCGGGATTTGTCAATAACTTTCATCGGTTAATAAAACTCTATTGCAATATTTTTTTATTATTTCCAATTTGTCTGATGTAAACTCATAATAACTCAATTTGTATGATAATTATGAGTTTAGTACACAAAACGCGAAATCCAAAAAGATTAATATTTTTGTTGTTAACGAAATTACTTGCCAACAACTAACTACAAAAGTTGCCCAAACAAAACTAAGAAATAAAACATAATTAACCCTAAAATAAAATAAAAAGCAATAATTACATCACTGCGTATTTTTGTATTCTGATTATTTGTACTTTTTATCATTGTGTTTCGCTTCAGTAAGGCAACTATCTAATTTGATTCTTTAGTCTTTTATTAACATTTCCTAATTTTTAGGGTTCCGTAGTAAACAAGGTCGCCATGTCCGTCTGTCCCCCGCTTAGCGCAGAGACTGTTAGTACCAGAAAGCTGTAATTTGGCATGAGTATACATACTAATGAAACCGACAAAGTGGTAAAATAAAATCATGAAAAATATTTTTTTTTAGGGTACCTCCCCTACATGTAAAGTGGGGATATCTTTTTTTTTTTCGTCTATCCCATCGTATGGGGTATCGTTAGAAAGGTCTTTCAAAAATATTGTGAGCTTATTAAAACCATTTTTGGATTGAAGGATCCGTCTGCGAAATATTAAGCTTTAAAGTGCTAATTTTCGTCAGAGTCAAGTGTCCCCCCCCCTGCCAGCTAAACGGTAAGTTCTGGATATGTGGAAAAAATTCACAGTAGTAGTATATATAACGAAATTAAAAGGAAAACTATCACAGCTAAGTAGGCTCTACTAGTTAACGAGTAATTATCGAACAACTTAAATTTGCAGTTGCAAAAACATGTTCTACCATACATTTTGTATGGGAGAGAGGCTGGTCTGATTTGGCAAAACAAATTAAAAATATAATGAATAAGAAACGTGATCATTAGTATGCCACCCATATAATAAATTATTAATACCTAGGTCGTTTCAATTTTGGTGGCGTGAAAGCGCCACCAAAGCCACCAAAATTGAGCCACCAAAATTGGAACCAGGCATAAAAAAAATCTTTAAAAATAGGGGTTTTAAGTTACAATTAAATTAATATCACTGATTTATTCGTAGCCCAAATCACTACCTATACCGTCTAGCTTAATATAAAAAAAACTTTAAAATCAACAGCAAATCGATCCACCAAAAATTGAACAATTCTTGTCCCCCGTCCCACCCAAGATGATACTTACGTTTTTGACGGGAAATCACAGCATTAATCACACATCTGTGACGCGCAAATGCCGGCGCATGACTGTGACATACTAAATAATAAAACATGATTGAACGCACACGCACGAAACTGTAGCATATACTAAGTTGAATATGTGCCACTAAAATTTTGATTTTTGCTTGGACAAACTTTGATCGAGTATCCTGTGCTTTTAAATTAGATTTTCTAATAAGGTTTAATTGTTTTTAGATAATGTGTCTTATGCATATACTAACGAAATTGTTTATTTTTTATTTTACTTTAAATTATTACTTTGGTGAACGCAATTATATCAAAAAATGGAGCTGGGACAAGCCACCCAACTTGAATTTTAAGGCGATTTTTTTTCCCCTTATTATTTACTTGCATATATGTAAAAAAAAAATGTGGCCCTAATTGACCCAAGTTACGTAGTACACTATAAAAAAAAAACAGAAACATCCTATCATTTAACACCTCGATTCTCAACGTGGACAAGTATAATTTGCCCCCGGGATATTCACCCATAAAATGGTGGTAGCTAGCTAGGCGGATTAAAACAAGCCCTACCACCAACCAAACCGAGCAGAAAATGATGATGATATTTCCATGCCGTAGGAATACCCAGAGTTGTCTAAATTTTTCTTAAGAAGCATAATCAATCTTTGCAGTCCGCTAAAAAAGCCTTGGGTAGGTACAATCAATATAGCCTATCTACTGCTGACCATATACCTTGCTATCTGCCAATTACAACATTACATAACAGAAAATCAATGGTCCGACACGTGAAATACGCCGCCCTTGACCTTCCAACTCTGGCAGGCCTCCAGAATAACTAGGAAAAGGAAAAATAATAGTAATTGTTATCTATTCTTATCTAGTTAGCTGGAGGTATTAGGAGGACAGTTTTTCTCGTATATTGATCGAAGATGATAATATCTGGTAGCTCGAAATAAAATGGATTGGAGTGTGTTTGTCTGTAAATCACCCAGTGGTGCAAAAGTTAATTCTGAAGTCTGGTAAATTACTTTCGCCAAACATAGTTCAGGATTAAAAAAAATAATATTAACAAAAAAAAACGACATAACAAAATAAACACTACAAAGTGAAAAATTACTTTATTTTCGGAAGTGCTACCGACTTCCGAAATTAAAGTAATATTTCACTTTTTTTTTTTTAATTATACTGAACAAATTCGATCTTCAACGTGAAGTAAAAGCTGGTTTAACTGTAATTACCAGTAGGTACGCAATTGTGTCGTGTTTTTCGCATTTTTTAATTTGTTGGGTTTTTTTACATTATAAACTTGGAGATTTAATGAGATTAAGCTATCTGTATACTAAAACTTTAGTATCAAAGTCGTTGAGTGCATACAGCACAATATTATACTGAAAATCTCGATATTTCGACAAGCGAACCCGTTTTCCCAAACAAGTATAATATAAACGGCAGCTGAGACCCCATTTGCTAGTCGCCCATCAAATTTCTGCTGTATCATCGTACCATACAAGTTACAGAACGGATAGCGAGTTGTGACAAAGAATAAGAAATCTTTAGATACACGTAGAAGCGAAAGTTACATAAATGCCTTTCTTTGTTCTGGCGCCGATGACGAAGAAATTGACGACCGCTAATTATTTATGTACGGTTATCAACAAAATCATGATTACACAGGACAGCGTTTTGAACGCAAAGCCATGATAATTAATAAAAGAACAAAGCTATCTTCTTGTAATTTACAACATTTAGTGAATTAAATTGAGTGTTTTGATTTGATTACTAATCAAATCTACAAGTCTATTTCTTTATGCCAAATATTTTTTTTATTTCCATATATTTAAATACAAAATATAATCGAGCAGTAAATATTAATATGTTATTTACAAGTTTAAGAAAGAAAAAACAAAATTATGAAGTATGAAGTGAGTTTTATTTTATTTTTCATTATATTTTATTATTTGAATACTTAAACCCAACATTCTATTGTCACTATAGATGTTTTTTATTTGACAATAATTATTTATTAATTTCATAACCTCAATTTTCGATTTTTCAATTACAATTTAATAATACCAATAATAGTTGGAAATAGTGGTGAGATATAAATTTGAAACCTATTAAACAACACAGATTGCGTGAGATTGGTTGGTGGTAGGGCTTGTTCTAGGTCCGCCTGGCTCGCTGCCACCATCTTATCTAAGTCTGCCACAATATCAACAATGTTAACAGCATTGTTGTGTTTCGGCAGTTAGAGGTAAGGTAGCCAGTTCCTCTATGGTTGAGGATTCCGGGTGAAGCTCGCTTCCACCTTCGGCCTGATTATCACTTACCATCAGGTGAGATGCAGGCAAAGAGATTCCCGGTTGTGGTTAAAAAAATAAATAAAAAAAGAAGCAGATGGTTTGTTTATACTTTCACCAGACATTCTTAGAACAGATTATACGTATCATATGCAACGAAACTGTAAGTACTTAAAAATGTGTGTTTTAACATTTTTGTGTTGCGTATTGTTAATTATTTTGCATACTATTGCATAAAGTCATTTTTTTTTTTCTAACTCATCAGACAGCTTTGCTGCTGGGGAGTTTGTTGCGCCACTTCTTCTTCCCAGCTAAAGCACTAGGAAGTGGTGAAGGGTGGGCGTTTTGGGGGACTGTCTTATGTAATTTTGACGTTCGAAAAGTGCTGATACTCAGCCTAGTTTGAATAAATGACTTTTGAAATTGAATGCATTTAAGGCTAGTGTGTCGCCTCTATGCATTCCTATTCTATGGCTGTACCCAAATATGTTATCCTCCATGAGTTACGGATGGGTTCTATAAGGTCATCTTGCATTAGATTTGGGTAAGCGGGATTGAGTTTAGCTCTGGCATTTTCGATTTTGAAATATTTGTTTACATTATAACATTTAACATCAACCATAAATAATTATTACCTGTTTTGGGTTACTTTATGCTAAGTTATTACAAAATACCCTGCATAACGTGCACCATGTTTCAACGTTAGTTAAGAAAATAGATGAAAATTGACCACCCCCCCCTTTATCTCTGAAACTACTGCAGGAGAAAATTTAAAAAAATTCAGATACTTAATACATTTTTATACTTTAAAGATTACAGTAAAACCTATAAGAAGTCTATTGTCTTAAAATAACATGGTAAATCGCTCAATATTGTGCATTCAAAGTAACATTTTGCAGTTGGAATTTATGGGAGAACCATGTTTACATGGGAACCCTTCATTGTGCGTGGTCGGACACGCACTTGACCGGTTTTGACATCATAATTTTCGGAAAACTTATCACTGATACGCTCAGGGTTCTCAGTACGCCCCAAATACTTCATGGGATCGTTCTATTATTAGAAACTCATGCTTTTCCTCCTTCATACAGTTTCCCAAGGGATGGAAAGCGATAGGGACAATTACGCAACACCTGCTTTCAAAGGTGAGGTGCTATTGGATCCCATAAAAAATGTTTTGGGATTTTTTAGAGGTGGAGAACTAATTCTTATGAACCGTAATAGGTAGACTGTTGAAATTTTCACAAATTGTGTATTTCTATAGCGGTTTTATGAACAAATAATAAAAATAAAGTTAAAAATTTAAGAAATAAACAAACGTTTTTTTGGCATTATTTGCTAAATATTTTACAGTGGTACGGAACCCTTCGTGTTCGGTTTTCTGTATTATATTTCAATTTAAAGTTCTCCGTCTCTAAAAAATAAACACCTTTATTAAAATGTTTTTGGCAAAGTGTTCTAGTATTGAATCCATTTTCATATCTTAGTGGGACATTAACACGAATAAAAAACGTATTCCACTTAGCGGCTAACGCACTGATTTGCACAGCACTTAAGATAACATTATTTATTCACATGTATCTGCAAACGCGTTATTATCTTTTATTTTATAGTGTTGAATTTTCTAAAAATCTTTCTTTTCCCAAACACTTTTTCTGCCTTAATAAATCGGTTTACGCATCTGAAAACTTAGCTAACAGGCAGAATGACAGACGCACTTTCACGTCTTCTATTTTAGGATAATTATCTTTGAAGAATACAATAGAAAACTCTTTATACACTAAAATATGCTTCATAAACTGCAGAATCTATAGATAAAAATTCTATCATTGTTGGAAATATTCTATGTGATTTTTACCCACATACCACCATTTAGAAATTAGGAATTATTGAATTAATAATTATACGAATACCAAAACTTTTAAAGAAAATTCATTATATTGGAAAAAAAAATGGTTAAGGGTTATCGTATTACCCAGTAACTGGGCTGTGGAGGTCAGATAGGCAGTCGCTCCATGTAAAATACTGGTATTCAGCTGCATCCAGTTAGACTGGAAGCCGACCCCAACATGATTGGGAAAAGGCTAGGCAGAATGAAATGATGGTAAAAAAGATTGGTTGAGTCATAACCATATTTAATCCTTACAAAAATAGAGACAGCTCCACACTCCACACTCCACACTTACCCCCCTCACTGGTCCACAATAATAACCTCTTACAGAGTAACGGCATCCATTTAACAGGAGGATCGCACTCCATTACCTAAACGACTTGATTACTGCACTCATCTTACGTGTTGCTATGGGAATACTGATGATTACATAAGTGGAATATACGCAGTATACTCACTTAACTGGAGGCTCGTGTTAAGTTACGCTTGCCGAGGTCGGTCTGTGGATGGGTGACTTCTTAGCTGCTGTTATTTTAATCTAGTAGAATTTTTGAATTGTATTTGTTTTTTTATATTTTTTTTTACGTTTGCTCTGAAATGTATAATTTACAGATAAATGATGTAAATAATATAAATATGTAACAATATTTTGATTTAAGTGTCCGTGGAGTTTCTTTACCGTTCTTCTCCATAGGAACCTACTACGCTTTGGAATGGTCAACTGGGTTTATTTGAAATAAATGCTTTGAGTTTGAGTTTGATATTGGTACTAAGCTGCCTGGAAGCTGACTCCAGCATAGTTGGTTAGGAGCTATGACTGAAGATGGTGAGTTTAATGCAAGATGCACATCGGGCACATCGGGTTTTAGAAAAAAGTGTTGCTTTAGGCAACTAGCTATCGACTATTTTCACTCTCAAGAAACGTAGAAAAGATTGTCGGTCCCGAGTTAGTAAGAGTGACACATATGAATAGTTGGTGATGGCTGTTCACACAACCGGTGAGAAATCTGCCAAAAAAAACGAAAAAAAAAATGTTGCTAACTTTACTCCCATCTCGCCAATAATCAACTCATTCCTACTTTCAATCTGATAACTAAGAATCAAAAGACACAGGATGACTAGACTAAAACAAGACCCGACTAAGCCTCAACTAAAGTAAGCACAAATATCGTGACCTAATTACTTTCGCCTTCACTAATAGATCCATCAACATTAGTCCTTACAAGAAAAGTCAATTACAATCAGACGAAAAAGTTGCTAAAGTATGCCATTCAGACGTCTGTTGTTACACAAGTTAAGTTTAAAAAGTCAGGCACCCTAATAACATAAATAAAATAGCCATAAAACAGCTATAAATGTCGTTTCTTGTATCTCTTACCAAATTACACGAGGCAGAAAGATAGCAGAAAAATAACTAGATAACTTAATAACTTCAATCAAATTGATCTTTCGAATGAAATAAAGAAAATGTATTAATTCTGCACAACAAGACGCACTTTATGAAATAAACATAAAATACTCACACTTATGCAAAAGCCAGTAGCCAAAAGAAACAAAAAAAGGTTAAAAGTTTTACTTACATATTTATATATTTAAATTATATAGTTTAAATTATATATTTATATGGGTGTGTGTGTCTTTATATTATAATAATATTATGTTTATGGGTTATTGTTAATACATCGGCAATCCATTATGGGGATGTAGGAGAGGTCATTTACCATCAAATGACCACTTGCAAATGTCAACCGTTGTAGTAGTAGTGACATTTCATCATCTTTGGCCAGATATTGGACGAATAGATGGCTGCATTTTTTTTTTAAACCTCTTTGTTTAATTAGTCAATTTATTTTATTTATTTTATTTTTATTTATTCGGACAACAAGGATCCATGATGTTAGTAATACCTTAAAGCTAGTGTTAGTAGTAAATTATTTGAGTTTGTAATTGAAACACATTTTGCACAGAAGATGACCAAGTAAAGTACAAATTTCTCACTTGGCCATCATCTCCACAAAATTTTCAAATCCATTCAACCGTCTCAACATGAAAAAGTAAAAGACAGACATTTAATATTAGAATGCATGTGCGTCTTGAAATAGGTATCAAACGTCTACCCACTTATTTTTCGTTTATTAGCAAAAACTTACACATTTTTTTTTCTTTTTTATCGCAATAAATATTTTCGGATCATAATGGTACAGTAACGCTTCATTGAATTAAACATTCTCCTACAATACATCGGTCACTAGAGGTCTACCGGTTCGCACCCGTCCGAAAACCACAATTCGGAATCCCGATAACGTGCGGTTTGCGGCGTGAATTCTTCGTGTGCACCACGCTTAAGTGTAAAGCCGAAATTGAGGCAATTCCTGCAGTTATTGGGGTTTAAGTGCCTTTTGGATTATCGTGTATTTGGAGGCGTGTTATGACTAGCATACAGTAGTGGATTAGTGTTTATTGATCAAAAATAACAGACTGCATTTCCCATCTATATTAATACAAGCCGTATGCCTGATGGAATTTCTGATCGGCAAAAATGGCGAACTTCCATACCAACTTTCATCTTACGAGTAGTTAATACTTTAAGGCTGGATTCGACCAAACAGGAATACATTTCATCCGCGGAATAAGCCTTCTCTTCCGAGTAAATTTTGAATTTTTGACAGTTTCTCCATACGAAAACTGTCAGAGTAAATCTTATCCCGCGGAAAAAATTTATTCGTGTTTGGTCAAATCCGCCCTTAGAAGGAAGGAATAATCTTCCTTAGGCAGGATTTTTGAAAATACATTCAATTTTCAAAAATACTTGCGATATTTATCTTTACTCTTGTGCATTTCATGCTTCTAGGCCCAGCGGTTAAGGCTGTGTGTTGTTTGTCAGTGAATTAATGAATCAGTGAGTTTTTTATTACGTATAAAAATAAATAAATAATAAAAAACTTTATTGCAGACCACATGATCCACAAAAAACACATTAACAAAACATTACAAATAAAAATGTATGCGGCTAATTGTAGCCACCATTTGAAGGTCTTGGTATTATACATTCTATCAGCAAGATCCTTAACTATAAGCAATAACACACAACCACTTAATACAGTTCCATCTTGAATTAGAATTAGCAATAATGCTCTTTGCAAGCCCAACTTCATTAAGCTACCAAAAACCATTGGCTTTATACAGTCAACGCCAGATAAAAACAACACAGGTGACGCTGGAACTCCGAAATATTTCTTCTGCTATACTTAATAGCAAACATGCTGCTCTACAGCAAAATCAATTAGACTGATGTAGATTCCTTTATATTTTGTGAATGTGAGAACGTTGTAAGCTCAACAGACTGTGGATTTGAAGACTATTTTCTATTTTGTTATGTATCTTGTTGACAGGCCTACAATGTTCAAACTGTACATTTTTGAAAACATTGTAAAACCCATTTATTTTTAAAAGAGTAACCGTGGAGTTTCCTGCCGGCTCTTCTCCATAGGAAACGACCAATTGGAACCGTGCACCTGGCTTCTGACGTTTCATAAGTGCCCATGTAGGTTTATGTGAAATAAAATATTTTGATTTTGAATGCCTGCAATGAACAGTTATCACCCAAAATTCGGGAGTAAGACTTCTGCCCTTCTCACTTACTGCCACCCAGTCGCAATAGAAAACGGGTCACGCGCTACCGTAATGACTTTCTCATTAAACGGTCTTAAGGACGCAATCATTTGTCCGTACCTGCCGCTAATATATAGTAATTGTACCCGAGGGGACGGCGCGCCTTTTTGGACACCACTCCTGTTTAAGACAGCGGAGATTTTCTGATAAATACCGCGATGATAAAGCTGTTTAAGCTGATTTTTTCCATTTTTTCGACTTAATCAGCAGCTGACTAGGTACTAGTCTATATACTAGCCTATTTGAGCAACGCAACCCAGTTCCTGTGCAACAAGATATCACATTTTTGTATTTTTTTATTAAATCCGTAGTTACCGAGTTTTATTTTAATTTATCATTTATTATCATATTCTGCCAAACTGCAAAGCAATTTGTCAGAAGTAAGCCTAGGTAAGATAAGGCCGCCCATTGTATGTTTTGTAATATTATACTTGTTTTTTACTAAGTATGTATTGTCTTGTGTACAATAAAGTATATATAAATAAATAAATAAGACTGGTTTTCAGGTTTTCTGACTACCTGAAACTACTACCAAAGATCAACTACGGCTCCAGACTTCTCAAAGCACATCGTATAATAAAAAAAGTCAAGTCAGGAAAACAATAAATACCAAAAACAAATATAATGTAATATTATGTATATTTTACTTGCAAATAAAACTGACAATTCTAATTTCCCAGTTGAAGAAAAACTTCTAAACAGATTTAAGCGACGCCGACGTCTCAGAATATACCGCTTAACAACGCTGAAGTTTTACATACAAACTGTTGAAAACAGTAAATCTCTTGTACGTCTTTTTATTATACACACATTATTTACTTGCTCAACTTTACACTACATTTTTCTTCTTAAAAGCAATATTATCTTGTTTCGCCACCTACTCAAAAGTTCGGTCAACTTATCTAGTAGAAAATGCGTAACCAGGAAACAGACTATAAAACTTGTAAAACACCCAAATCGTGTCTTTTGTCCACTAGTAAAAAGATTATCCATTTTTTTCATTCAGTGTCCGGGATGAGTTTTACCGCGAATTGTTTTAGAGAGGATCTTCAAAACTCTGCATTTGAAATGACCTTTGTGTGTGGTCCTTCGCCCAAGGGTGGTCTGTCAGACTCATGCTGACTAAAACCACACGGTTTTCTTCAACTACCTTTGGCCGGGTTGCTGGAAGACTAACGCAGTTCGTCACGCTGCCGCAGGCTAGCCTAGGTATTGGTCCGCATGATTTCCACGCGGACCAAGGCTGGTGAAGATTCGGTGTTCGAAGGATCTCAAAAAAAGATAAAAAACTATTCTTTTAAAACTAACATTTCTTTTAAAACTTTCCTTTAACACTATTCCTTTAAAAATAAAATAAGTATAACTCCAGAAAAAGCTGCGCAAAAAGCCATGTGCAAAAATAAATCATAATGGAAATGAATTTAATTATATCGCCTGTTATAAAATTATGTTATTATCTACAAGAGAAATAATTCGATAAAATTTTCCGTATAATGACAACGGCTGATATATAATTAAGGACTGAAAAATCTATGGAAGGTGTCACAATTAACACTAGGGTAGAAAGTAAGGTATAATACGATGGTATTATTTAATTGTAATGAATAGGGATGGGACACTATTGATAGCGTTGTCGATAAAAATGGAGAAAATAAAATAAAAAATATAGTTACTGACAGTTTGTTAAAACTCAAACTAAGAATTTATTTCAAACAAACCATTAACCTGCATATGTGTGTAATTATCTAAAGTATCTTAATGGTATCCGTGCGGGGTTCACAATTTTTAGTAGATTTTAAAGTAACGCGTCAAACAGTCAGTACTTTTCACGAAACAAAAGGCCTTGTTCTCTTTGATAAGATTAACATGATTAAAAGCTTGCATTCAAAATATAAAATATTAAAATTTTATCTCAAAAAACCCTGAAATATTTTAATTAGGGACGAAAAAGTAAGGATTTATTGCTCAAGTAATAAATTATTCTCAGATTTATCTAGCGATAAAGGAAACTTTCGGATTTAAGTATTTTTAGGTGTAATATGAAAAATAACTTTGTTGAATACTGTATCCATCATCTAGGTTTGTCTGGATTATTATTGTAAGTAGAAGATCTTAGGCTGAGATTGATAAACGTTACTAAGGCACGTCATTTTGCTTAGATTAATTCCCGACCCGACGTGCGACCGTGCCAGAAATAATGCCTAGCCAAAATACAAGTAAGGTTTATTAATCAAGAAAGTCAAAATTGAAGGTTTTACAAATTTAAGAACTGAGACCTTATTAGGTACCTACTGGAATACACCTAGTATTCCAGTAGGTACCTAATAAGGTCTCAGTTTTTCTTTTGTTTTTTTTTTTTTTTTTTAGTCTTCAGGTTTTACAAATTTAAGAACTGAGACCTTATTAGGTACCTACTGGAATACACCCAGTATTCCAGTAGGTACCTAATAAGGTCTCAGTTCTTAAATTTGTAAAACCTTCAATTTTGGGTAAGAAGACCTCAGTTAGAAGAACCTGTGTGTTCGAACATTTTGTCTAATACTGCAGTAATTGTGATAGGTACGGTATGTCTTGCGCTTTTAAAACTTTTTTAAATCCTAAAATATACTAACAATTTTTTTTTTCACCGAAATGTTCTAATTTAGATAATATTTTCGCGTGAATATTTCAAGCATACCTACAAAAACATCTTCCATTTTACGCCAACACGAATGGATTATAAAAACTGGAAAGTTTCTCCTAAGTTCCAAACTTTCCTAAGATCTCGGTAAAATATTCATCTCAGGAATACTGTTTTATCAAGATTTCGGTGAAATAGTATTATAAAACTGTCATGTCAAAAACTTTTGACACAATTTTCCAGCTGATGCTATGTGCGAACAAAATAATTTTTATTTCACAAGGGCTTAACGCTTATTTCCAAACTGACAGATTAACGGTATGTCGGAAATTCATCGCGTTACTTAATTAAAACTCGTATTTTTGTATCAACAATGCAACTGCGATACACTGAGTTGATTTATTAAACGCTCAAAATAATTGAATATTTTCATTCTTTTTATCTTCCATTTTTGGTTGGTTATATGCCATTATTGTGTAAATATGGCTGGTTACATTGAACGAGCTTTTATTATTAAATAGACTCGTTTAAAGGCGGTCGTCTACTTTATAATTCAAATTCGAGAATATTATAGAAGCTTTTACCATAATCCGAAAGTTTTAAAATTAGTTCTAAAAAACTAGTTCAGCAAAAAACTCGATAATCATAGCCGCAACTTATGACCTTGTCCCACCCCTATTTCTCGAAATCACGTAATTATCTTCGTCTTTGGAATCGTGTAATAAGGGATGGCATCATTATTCCAATCTGCTTCATCAAGTCGATCTGATAAGATGTTAAAAAATATTTTCCAGAAATTGGAAAACCCGAAAAGGCCATTACTAGGGCCAAATGTAAAGGCATTACAATTTTGGGGATTATTACTCCCCAAAAATATTTTCATGAAATATTTCTACCTAATCATGCATATTTTGGTGACCATCTTCACTGCAACCGAGTACATCGATGTCTGGTTTGTGAAATCAGACTTGAATTTGCTCCTAAACAATTTGAAGATAACAATGCTGGCCACAATGAGTGTGATAAAAGTGACAACCTTTTTAAGCTGGCAAAAGTATTGGATCAGCATCATCGAATACGTCACAAAGGCGGATTTAAACCAGCGAATAACTACGGACAAGAAAAAGCTTGAGCTACTGTCTGCATTTACGAAATATTGTAGAAAGATAACTTATCTATATTGGTCGTTAATGTATACCACGGTTATCATAGTCATGGTCCAGCCGATCTTCAAATATGTATCCTCGGAGACTTATAGAGGGAACGTAAAAAATGGAACTGATACTTACTTGCAAGTTGTCAGTTCTTGGGTACCTTGGGATAAGACCACTCTAGTCGGATATTTAGCAGCTTATGTATATCAAAGCTATGCGGCTATATACGGTGGAGGTTGGATCACTTCTTTCGATACTAATTCCATGGTAATCATGGTTTTCTTTAGAGCTGAGCTGGAGTTGTTGAGAATTGATTCAATGAACGTTTTTGGATCAGAATCGGAACAACTAGAGCATGCTGTAGCTATAAAGAGATTGAAGGATTGTCACAGGAGGCATGTTGAGTTGGTCAAGTAAGTAATTACTTTATGGTTTTTCAAAGATTATTTGATATGTAAAATTAATTTTAAATATTCAATTAAATCTGTAAAATTATTTCGCAATCCCCCGTTGTCATTTTATGAATATTACACTATACAACACTATTAGATGACAAGTGGAAGTAGGACGGCATGTCGTAATTACCGGGAGCGAGAAAGAGACAAGACGATACGTAACTTGGCTAAATAGCCAAGTTTTGTTGTGCCACTTGCGTAACGCGTATTTAACCTGTCTATTTATTTTTACTTATAATATTATTGTTTTTATAGCGGATAATATACAAATATGTTAAGACTAATACCAGTAAACAGGGACCCTAAACTCCTCAAAGATAAAGTTAACCCTCAGCATTGTTAAAACCGAGTTCAAAATCAAAATTAACCTTAGCGAAGTCAATCTAACTTGTACAGTTAAATGTGAACGATAAATTCTTGTAACTTTGTTTACCGGTTTACGCATTAACTATGGTGAGTAAGATTACTGCGAATATGTGGGTACTCTAAGGCTGAAGGAGATTATTCATTTGTTTCTCATTTCGGATTTATATTGTACATTACGTATGTGTTTTTTAGGTAGGTAGATTGTATTTTATAACCGACTTTCAAAAAAGGAGGAGGTTCTATGTTCATAGCACCTCCTTTATTCAATATTATATAAGTTATACACTAGATTTATTTTTTCTACATTTCTACTATTAATATGTAACTTTGTTATGATGTAACTTTTATGTAATTTATATGTGAACTTATGAATAAATGATTGATTGATTGATTGATAGCGTATGTTATTTTATTTTTTTATGTATATTCATCGATATTTTCGTCCTTTTTCCGTTTCGTCATTGTGGACGGTTTTTTTTTTTTTAGATAAAGCTTGCGCGTTGGTCCCATAAAAATGTTATTAACATTGCTTGGGTAGTTTTTGAGTTAGCTTCAATTATACTTTTTTTTCCACCACGAAAAAAACGTAAATTCAAAACCAAAGACACCGCCTTGTGAAATTAAAGTTATTTTTCACTTTGTAGTGTAAGTCGTTTTATGAGTTTTACCATTTATCTGTCATGCTTTTCTACAGAGTTTTCTTTTCAGTAATATTCTACAGCGTTGCAGTAATACAGAAACGAACCAAATGTTGATTAAAAAGTATCAACAAAACTTTTCCCAACCCGTGGTTTTCATTTCATATCAGAATTGTACATGAAGCGAATGCAATCTGACCACAACACAGTTAAACGTAATAGGTTAGACTGATTTTCAGACATTCCGATTTTTTAAGCATTTTATTGTTATTTTTTAAGACAACCAATTTCAACTGTGTTAAAACAGTCTCAAACTCAAACTCAAAGCATTTCTTTCAAATAAACCAATTACAGACACTTTTGAATTGTCAAGGGGTCGGTCAGTCAGAAAGATGAAGTTGCCCATTCCAAAGCGTAGTAGGTTCCTATGGAGAAGAACGGGCAAAAAACTCCATGGGAAACTCCACCGTGTCGAACAAATCGTGGATCGGTACATTTTATTATATTGTTTTTTGTTTTACAGAAAGCTTACAGCCTAATAACACAATTAAAAATCATTCGTAGGTAGGAAAATTGGCTAATTACAAGCTTCCGCATGTATAAAAAAAAAAAAAAAAAAAAAAAAAAGAAAGAAGATTCATCTCAGTCAGCCATCTTTGGACAGAAGCACCTTATAGCTCTCATTAAACGACCAATCTCGACTGTTATTCGTGGTGTAAATCAAAGATTGCGATTCATTTATCATGTAATGGGTTCCTAAAATCTAAATGAACTTTATTCTTTCCAGGTTCGCCCGTGTCTTCGACTCATGCCTATCACCAATAATGTTACTGTACATGTTCGTCTGCTCAGTAATGCTGTGTGTCACTGCTTATCAAATAACTGTGAGTATTTTAACAGCAGTCAGCTATGTATTTTAAACAAATATAAATTCGTGATGAACGTGGGATTTACTCAGGCAAGTTCCAAGTTTTTAGATGAACGATTTTGACGTTGTTTTATTTTTATTTTTAATAATCTGTAATTATTATCATGACATTTTTTGAATAATTAGATTTGCAGTGACATTATAATTTGGGACCTTATTTTATTAATATTTGCATGCCATTGTTTACTTTTAACATCTCTTGCATGTTGACATTTGTTTTGTATATATTGTACTCATGCTGGAGCAAATAAATGATTATCTTATCTTATCTTGTCTTATCTTATCTTATCTTATCTTATCTTATCTTATCTTATCTTATCTTAAGTACCTACTGGTACAGAGTTTGGCCATGTCACATAATGACATTACTTTCAAGGAATATAAGATACGGTACAGCAGAACATTGTTAGGAAATCTGGACTTATGAAGTCACATGCATTTCCTTCCTTCTCATCACATGCCAATACCAAATCAAACGATTTCGTTTCAACTTTTCTGTCACTGGCGCCACTTTATTTCCACTTATATACTTATGCAACGCCATAATGTTACTTACAAAAGACTTGGTCATTGTTTGGCGCGGACGTACGCTCAACAGTCACAATGAATATTTTCACCCATCTGAAACAATAAGTCATCTGAATAATATTAATTATTTTACTTGCTGTTTCAGATTGAAACAAGCCCAATGCAGAGATTCTTGACTACGGAATATTTGGTATTTGGAGTTGCACAGCTGTTTATATACTGCTGGCATAGTAATGACGTTTTATTTGCGGTTGGTATAAATCCATCTTCTCTTTTGTGCAATCTTCTTTTCTTTTATGTACGAGAATAATAAAAGTTCATTTTATTTCAGCCATTAGTTTGTGTCCTGGGCCATGGCCTCCGTTCCCTCCTTCCACTTATTCCTATATCTTTTAGAAAAGAGTCGAGTTTGTCCCGTCATCTCCTCCTGGGCCTGCCGCGTTGCCGTTTAGTGCTGTTCGGAACCCACTGTGTATTTATTTTAGCCCATAGGCCCTCTGCAACAGATTAGGCCAGCCTAGTTTCATTTAAGCTTGGTAGCTGTATGACCTATATCAGTCATTTGAGTTTTGGATAGTAAGCTAGCATTCCAATTTTTCCATAAGGTATTTCTTAGTAATAGCCCCGGGCTTGGAAGTTGGCGATGTGTCATTGTAACAGCGAATCAATTTTCACGCCTCCCCCTCAAGACCTAGGTCAAATATTTTTTTGATATTCGGTTAGCTCATGACCTAAAGAGGCGCCATTAAGTATAAGAAAAAAAAAAAAAAGTAAACCACGACATTTCGCGGGTTAACGCTAGTATTATCCAATGCAAATGGCGACGTCAAAAATATGATAAGAGAATGAACGAGTTTAATGTTACAAAGGTCTAAAGTGATCACCGTTTTTGTAAGTTGATCCTACCTACTGGCAAAAAGCATAAATTCCCGCTTTCAAACATCTGGGTTATCTTATTCATAACAAGAGTTGTTCTCGAGTAGGTTACTCGTGCCAACAAAAGATTACAAGTTGTTAATACTATAAAGAACGCAATACATTGATTCTCTGCACCATGTTTCAAATAACAAGTGAAAATATTTCTCCTAGAGCCTCAATTACATCGAAACGGATATTTTCTCAAAGGGTTTTCAACGTGCTTAACGTAAACCAGTTCACAGTGTTTTAATTTGTATCCAATATATTTTTCTCTTTGAAGGTAAAGTAAGATAATCCCCATTTTGGTTCACGTTATCCGACAGCGTCCGACAGTTACGAACTTCATTACCTACATTTATTTAATAAAGGATTTCAAATAGTTATATCACCGGAAAAAAAAAAAACAATAGACGCTTTTCCGCTTAACTATTCCTAAAGACTCATAAAAAACCCTGTAACAAATTGATACGATGAAGATTGACTTGTCGCGACGTGTTGCCACACCAAGCTCCGGTCGCAGAGACGCTCTGCGTCTAGGCTAGCTAACAGGTTACTAAATATATCCACGTCTATTGTATTTTACAATGGATTTCCGCCAAGTCACGCCTGAATCAATTAACTAGCTTAACAGTGTTAATTTGTCGTGATCTAGAACCCGGCTTGATTGACTATAGCTAATTGATTGCCTATTGTAACAAAGTAATGTAGGTATTTAAACCTAGCCACAGAACCAAAGCATGAATAAACAAAAAACATAATGTAGTTATCGTGTTGTGTGTTTGGAAAATATAATATGCAAAGTAGTTAAAACCTCCAATATTTTTTTGTAAACAATGTTCGTTAGTATTTAAATCATACCTCTTATAGCTCGGTGGCTAAGTAATAACAGCCGCACGGGTCGATCCATCAGGTTAAGCTGCGCTTGCCGGGATTGGTCCGTGGATGGGTGACCATCTTTACATACCGAGACTCCTCCGTGCTTCGGAAGGCACGTTAAGCCGTTGGTCCCGGCTGTCATTCGTGGATCTTTGACAGTCGTTACGAGTCGTCAGAAGCCCGTTTGACAACCAGTCTTACCAAGTGGTTGAATTAGCCATTTACTGGGTTGTGGAAGTCAGATAGGTATTCAGCTGCATCCGGTTAGACTTGAAGTCGACCCCAACATAATTGAGAAAAGGCTAGGCAGAATGAATTTAAATCATACCTCTAGAGAGTAAAACAGTTATATTTTTCCAGAGTGCAGATCTAATGCGTGGTCCTTACGAGAGCATATGGTGGACGAAGAGCGTCAAGTATCACAAAGATCTATACTTATTAGCAGCGCAGTTCAACAAGGTCGTCGTGTTCTCAGCCGGGCCTTTTACTAAGCTCACTGTAGCTACTTTCATAAGTGTAAGTTTTAATCTTTTAATACCTGGTTTTTTTTCTTGGATTATACATTGGCACATGGGTAGACCATGCCTTTTTTTTTTTGGGTGGGAAATTATCAAATAACTTCTCCCGCTCTAGCCGGAGCGGGAGGATGTATCACACTCTTATTGACTAAAACCCACCCGTGTTCCTTCAGTTGCCTGTTCTGCCACGTTATCCCTTTTGGACTTTCCCGCAACCCCGGCCGGCATTGGCCCCCCCTCCATTGGTGCTGACATCTCTTTGAGGGGCGCGTGGAACACAACACGCCGTCAACCCCTGCACCCTAATTGCGTAATACACGATCAATTACAATCTGAATCGTTTTTAAACAGATTGCTAATCCATTGCTTCTTATGTTCGAAAAAAAATATTGATTTCCACCGAAATAACGCAATGAATGTTGTTGAACTGTCAAAATGAAACTGATTAGTCTTAATCGTTTACGAAAGTGAATTACGCAATTAGATAGCAAGTCCTTATCGGGGGCGAGCTACGCATGCACCGTTCGCAGGCCCGCGCCTACAGTGGCCGGGAATCGGCCTGGAATTCCCGACGCCCAGGGCGTCTCCTGCAGCAACTAGGGGCGTGAGGGCATGGGTAGACCATGACCTGGATTTATCCCGGTAGTACGTTCCCATGGGATAATTTCCGAACTCCACGCGGTCGAAGCCGCGGGCAAAAGCTTGTAATGATATAATCGAAATAAAGCCGAGCAACGATGTAAGAAATTGCGAGAATTTCTAAAAATATCTAACATCTACCAAATAACATTTGTTACACATGTAATAAAATCTTGGTTATTATGATCTTATTTATATTTTCTTTCTCATATTATTTATTTTTTCAGATCTTGAAAGGTGCCTACAGTTATTATACACTTCTCGGCCAATCTCAGATGAAATAAGGAATATAATAATTTTGGCAATTTATTTTTAGTTATGTTATTATGGAACCTGATTGATGGAAATTGGCTGGCAATCGCCCCCATTACATGGGATTTAAACATAACAGGTGAAATGGGGGTGTACTGTAGGTACACATTCTGCTTAACCCTTTTATTTAGAGGCGTGATGTTATGTATGTCATCTCTTGTAATAATATTACTTAACATTTAAATATTCGTGAATTTTTTTTAAGATAAGTTTTCTGTTTCGATAGAAGATGTCTTGCTGATGGTGGCGTGTGTGTTGGATCATTTAGCTCCGTTCAAAATGGTTGAGCTGAATAGTGCTAATCCATGCGTCATGTTCGTGAACGGGCGCCGTCAGTTGGGGCTTTTCATCTCTTAGCTGCCATGGCTTATTTTTAATTTATGAATTGTTTTTTTTTTTATCTACGGATGCTTTTATCATGCACGTCTTTCTACATGCTTCTCACATGTATAAATAATTTCAACATGAATGATGTAACCAATTTTTGTAACAAATTTTGGGATTTAAAAGAGTGTCCGTGGAGTTTCTTGCCCGTTCTTCTCCATAGGTACCTACTACGTTTTGGAATGGGCAACTAGCTTCATATTTTCAGACTGACTGACTCCTTGACAATTCAAAAGTGCCTGTAAATGGTTTAATTGAAATAAAGGCTTTGAGTGTGATTGCTTCTATTTATCTTTACATTTCAAATTCGTTAAGTGTTTTGTTTTTATTTCCATCATGCGTTAAGGTACGTTCTTACACGGATTTGAACCCATAACCTCGTGCATGAGAGGCGAAGTCTTAACCACTGGGCCACCACGATATCAGACAAAATAACAAATCAATTCTCATTTTACCAATCTGAAATATTTTTCACGTGTAGCGGTTGTTTTATGTTTTGTAATTTTTCAGGTGTGTTAGTACTTTCAGGATTGTGAAAACGGAAATAAAAGGTTGTGTTTGTATTTTTGGTTCCTTATTAATAACTAGCTGCTGCCCGCGGCTTCGCCCGCGTGAGTGTCGGAAATTACCCCATACATCCCCATGGGTTTTAAGTATAAATATCGAGTTAATCGGACAGCGCGTTAAAATTCTTCCATAAAAACACTGACACCCCCCAACCCCCCTTTGGGGGGTAATTTAGAAAAACAAAAACTACAAACTTTATAATTTATTTGATAACTATTCGTGCAAAGTTTCATGTTTATTACCTCAAGGAATAAGGTTTTTCATACAAACTTTCATCCCTTATTTTACCCCCTTAGGGGTTGAATTTCGAAAAATCCTGATACACGTTATTCTTAATTTTTGGGTTTAAGTATAAATATTGAGTTTCGAGTTAATCGGACAGCGCGTTAAAATTCTTCCATACAAACTTTGACACCCCCCAACCGTAGGATAGGATACTTTTCCGGGATAAAAAGTACCCAGTGTGGTGCCCAGGATATCAAAGAATAATTATACCAAGTTTCATCGTAATGGAACCGGTAGTTTTTGCGTGATGCCTGAACAAACAGACAGACAGACAGACAGACCGACAGACAGACAGACAGACAAAAAATTTTTTAATCACATTTTTGGGTTCGGTGTCGGTCTAGTAACACCCCCTGCCATTTTTTTTTTTGATATTTTCAATGTACAGAATTTTCACTTCTACAGATTTATTATAAGTATAGATATTGAAGGGATTGCTTACGGACTTCTTTCTTGTTCATGTTGTTAGTGAAACGTTACTACTAAACGTTCTGATTATAATCTTGATTTAATTTAATTTAATTTTAATCTAATTTAATTTAATTTTAATCTTAATTTAATTTATAATGTTATGTTATTATGTTATGCCTATACCAATTGTTATTATGAGTCTATATGTTACTTGAATTAAATGATTTGAATTTGAATTTGAGTTACTACAAACGTTACTAGCAAAATGCTTTATAATTTAAGGCCCATGTAACCCGCTTGTCTTGTCATATCTAGAATCCAGGCAGATGTATCCGAGCAGATATATGGAAAAAGACAGGCTTCTTATAAAATCGGGTTAAGGACAAGAGGATGACGATCAAGAAGAAAAACGATTTACTTAATAAAACAATATTTTTACACAAAGTAATAATTAAAATCACTCAAAGCGTAGCGGTTACTCGCTACAACGCTATAGCTGGCGTAGCGTTGACTTCTATGCGTCAGCTACGCCGTAGCAATCTCGTAGCCCAATATAAACAGCACATATTTTCTCGGATTTTTCTCCTATATTAACATCTGAATATTTTTTATTATAACACTAGACCAATAAATAATATGGTGTTACGTATAGAGCATGTTTATCAACACCCTCCACGCCAAAATTAATTTCAATTACTACTTTATCTTCCCCATTAAAGACCATAATCGCGTATTTTACGTTGTCGTGTACAACCAACGAATATAAAAACATATTAATGACTCTGAAATCCTTCATTTTTATTATAATTACTGTTTGTTGGTCATAAAAATTCATATTGGCGGAGGGAGAGAGGGATTAATCCGTTTTGAGTATTCACATCAGGGATAATGTACGATTATATGAATATGGTATTCTGTTTTTAAGCTAAATTCGGTTTTTATTACACTGATCAACAAAGTTAAATTTGCGCTGTTTTGATAAAGAAATTAATGAATACAGTATCCATAATGTAAATATATTAAGTAAATTGGCCGCTTACAGAAAGAACGTGACGCAAAAAAATAACACGATCACTAAAAAGAACAAGTTGGGGGAAAAATGCGTCACATCCATGCAAAACGGCCATCGCCCAGCATAATGCTGCGACCCTATGCGACCCAGATCCCCAGCGCTGGTTTTCAGGTTGACGTGGTGAAGTCGAACGGTGCAACATACAAAGAGAAATAAATAAAATAAATACACAATACTTAATTCTGAATGTTTATAAATATTATAATTATTTAAAATTGCCAAATTCCGTTCAGTCGGCAATGACTCAAGCGCCGCGCCGCCGGCTTAAAGTTACCTGTGCGTGCATCTGTCAGAACACTATATGATATGAACTTACGATTTCTTTTTTACATTATTGGTAAATGGAAGACATAAAGATCACTATTGTCTATGGAAATTACGGTAATGTTCCTAGGCGTAGAATAAAATTGTTTTCTAATAATCTATCCTGCATGTCCATTACTGTTTATAACAAATTACTTGATGGCTTTGAAACTGTCAGCATTTACATTTAAATGTATTTTTTTAAACTTTCTTTTAAGCAAATGTAACTCGATTGAATAATTTATGAATGAAAAAGTTACCTAAATATAATCATATTTTATCTTCTTGACCTTATTGAATTTTGACTTATATAATTAATCTCTTTTATAACTACCGTTCAATTTATTTAAGTTATTTGTAATTATAATTGTAATGATTAATAATTTAATTTTTATTTATTTATTTATCAACTTACATTTACCATTACAGGTTATCCCAATGCGATAAATGCGCTTATACTAACCCGTTTAGATACTAACATCTATACCTAACTAATTACAAACAATGCATTTCTTGTGAATTCACTTAGAGAATAACAGAATATGCCCGTCTCACTCGTAATGATGACCCATAATTTTACAAACCATATTTTGTACGCCGGAAAAGGCAGAATATTATGATCGTAATACATAATTTTTACACATAACAACTTTGTACAATATTCTGACAAATACATGCATTCTATTCTATTACTATCCCAGGGATAAAACTGCATTTTCTCATGTGCTCATACCTTTCAAACTGAAATACAGCTCGCTGCTTGGTACCAGAAATAGGTATGATTGTAAAACTTCCCCAGTTTCTAGAACCAACCACTCTTATCAAATCGCTACATAATTATTAATAAATTCATAAAAATCACTTCTATAGTATAAAACAATTCCTAGACCGAAAATAGCGTTGTTGTAATAAAATAATAATTTTGGTAAGTAAATTGTTAATACAAATATTTGCATGCTATGTTTAATGTTGGCAAAACATGTCTGCTCTGTGTACTCTAAGACCTTCCTATACCATGTTTTACGCAAATAAATAAATAAATAGTCAGTCATTTATAGCACTCAATATCCTTAGCCTTTTCCCTACTATGTTGGGGTCAGTTTCCAGTCTTATCGTATGCAGATGACTACCAGTATTTTGCAAGGAGCGACTGCATATCTGACATCCACAGACCAGTTAGTGGGTAATGCGATACACTTTGTTAAGACTGGTAGTCAGAATTTCGGGCTTCTGATGACTCGTAACGACTGTCAAAGTTCCACGAATGACAGCTGGAACCAACGGATTAAGAGCGTTTGTTCTTAAATTGGCAACGTCGCAAATAGCTGTCAAATATTTACCTATTTTAATTATTTCGTAATATTATTGTATAGAAATATAAAATATCGCTAACTAGTGAACTAGAATATTAATATTGAATTGCAATTATAGCATTGAATTTTATGTTGTTACCGTTTTAGGTGTAAAAAAGTCATTTGGAAAGTTTCCAAATACTTTTTTTATATTTAAAACTAATTATTCGGTGTTAAGATATTTATTATTGCATTTCATAGTCAATATTCTAGTTCACTAGTTAACCATAATTCATATTTTCAAACAGTATTATTGCCAAATGAATGAAAACAGCGATATATTTGACATCTATTTGCGACGTTGCCCACTTTCAGAATGCACCCTCTTAACGTGCTTTTCAACACACGGCTAGTATGTAAAGATAGTCAGCCATTCACGGAACAACTTCAACAAGAACGATCAACCCGTGTGACTGTTACTTATTACTTAGCCCGAACCCTTTAAAAATAAATGAATACTGACACTAAATTAATGTTACCACTCCTTTAAAACCCCTCGACCATGGACACACCCACACGTTTCCATAAGAATATTTACGATCCCATAAACTTTTATGTTTTATTTTTTCATACGCCCAGAATGTTATGACTTGTGATTCGGATGTTTTAATTTGAACGGTGTTTTCCTGGGTTGGGATATTTTTATTCGGGAAAATTGGATATGAGTGCTTTCATGATATATATTTTTTTTACTTTAGGATTATGTAGGTATGATTTGGGACTGCATGGGTTTCAGTGGAAATTCATTTGAGATTTCGTTGAATATTTTGTTTATTAATATGATATGTCTCTCTCTCTTTGCCTAGCCTTATCCCATTTCATTTGGGATCGGCTCTCCTCGTCATGCTTCGCCAGATGTTTCGGTTATGGGTCGTCGAGTCATTCCTCCTTTTTTTTTTTTTTTTTTTTTTGGGTGGGAAATCATCCAATGACTTCTCCCGCTCTGGGCGGAGCGGGAGGGCGTGTCAGACTCTTACTGACTAAAACCCACCCGTGTTCCTTCCCTTGCCATGCCAGGGGCCACGGTTTCCCCTTAGGACTACCCGCAACCCCGGCGGGCAACGGTCCTAGCGGACCCCGGCCGTTTTGCTGACATCTCTTTGAGGCGCGCGTGGAACACGACGCGCCGTCGACCCGGGCCTGGTCCTTATCGGGGGCGAGCTACCCATTGCTCACCGCCCGCAAGCCCGCGCCTACGGTGGCCGGGAATCCTCCAAGGAGTCCCGACGCCCAGGGCGTCTCCTACGGCGGCTAGGCGCGTGAGGGCGCGAACTTTGCCTCTCCCTCACGCGCTCCGCCTCCTCCTTCGCGAGCATTACTGCTTCGCAGAAGGAGGTGACGGCCTGCCATGCCCTCTCGCTCCGCACCATGGCCTGGACCAGGGCCGGACGCGAGAGGTCACTGCCGCCGATCGCCTCCACGAGGACACGGCGGTGCTCTGCCCAAGCCGGGCAGACCTCCACCGTATGCTCCACCGTGTCCTCCGGACGATCCACACAATGGTGACACCCGGGCGTTTCCTCCCGCCTTATGCGAAACAGGTACCTCCCGAAACAACCGTGTCCGGTGAGGACCTGCGTCAGGCGGAAGGTGAGGACGCCGTGGCGCCTCTCTAGCCACTCCTCAAAGAGGGGACTTATCGCCACGATTGTGGCGTGCCCATATCTGGGTTGCGACAATCGCACACTCCAAGCCGCCATGAGATCCTGCCGGAGCTCTGTCCGCTGTACCGTGATTTCTCGCGGCAGCGGAGTTACACCCCGGCGCTTCATCTCCTCGCGCCACTCCCAGATGTGGGCGAGGACCTTCGCCTCCAGATCCCATGGCGGCGTTCCGGCAAGGAGGCTCGCCGCCTCGCCGGAGACCGTACGGTATCCCCGGACGATCCGGATAGCCATGACCCTTTGGGCTGCATGCAACCGGCGGGCTGGCCGCAACCTTAAGGTACGCGCCCACACCGGTGCCCCGTAAAGGGCCATGGACCGCACGACCCCCGCGTAGAGCCTCCGGCAGGAGGCGTTTGGTCCCCTTAGATTGGGCAGAAGCCGCTTCAAAGCAGCCCCGGCCCGCTCCAGTTTGGGAGCCAAACGTCGGAAGTGCTCCACGAAGTTCCACCGGCTGTCGAGGACGAGTCCCAGGTACTTCATCGTCACCTCGACGCCGATGTGAACCCCTCCTACCGTTATTTGGGAACCCGACTGTGGCGCGTTCCGAGGGCCATGGAAGCACATGACCTCGGACTTGTGCAGGGCCACCTCGAGTCCCAATTGCCGGATCCTGTCGACGATCGTCGCAACCCCGCGTGTCGCCAGTTCGGCCGCCGCCTCGTGCGACCTCCCCTGCGCCAGGACCAGCGTGTCGTCAGCGTAACACACTACGCTGACACCACTAGGGAGGTCGGCGCGCAGCACCCAGTCGTATCCGATGTCCCACAGATGCGGCCCCAGGACCGATCCCTGTGGGACACCGCACGACATCTCTCGCCGGTTCCACACTCCCTGGTGACCGGGGTAGATGACGGCCCTGTCCGTCAAATAGGCCTCGACCAACCGACAGAGGTAGGTCGGCATCCGGTGATACCGGAGTGCCTCCCTGATGCAACTCCAGGGTAGGGTGTTGAAGGCGTTGGCGATGTCCAGAGACACCGCCAAGACGACCCCACCCCGGGCCACAGCATCCCCCGTCGTGAGGGCTCGCACGCGCATGATGGCGTCCACCGTAGAGCGCCCTCGGCGGAAGCCGAACTGGCTATCCGCCAAATCCGGCCCCACTCGCACCATCTGCCCGACGAGGCGGTTTGCAATAACTCTTTCAAAGAGCTTGCCCACCTCGTTGAGCAGCACGATGGGCCGGTAAGCGGACGGAGAGTCCGCAGGGCGCCCCGGCTTCCTGATGAGGACCAGTTTCCCCGTCTTCCAGCGAAGTGGGAACTGGCCCCTCTCCACGCACGCGCTAAGGAGCCCCCTTAGTCGAGGCCCGAGAGCCTCCATGGCCAGGACCCAGGCTTTCCCAGGTAAGCCGTCGGGTCCTGGGGCGGTATTTTTGGCACTCAGCCTACGTACCGCCACTCTCAATTCTGCCTCGGTCACCTCCGGAGCATCGTCATCGTCGTCGGCGGTGTGGTCCGCAGCGGGCACCGCAGTAGGCGGAGCCATGGGCGGAGCGGTATGTTCCCCTCTCGAGGGGAACAGAGCGCTCACCACATCCTCCACAAGCTGTGGCCGGAGACTCTGTGTCAGCGGGGGAGCCCATGGGCGGATTTTCTCACGCACCAACTTGTATGGGCGTCCCCACGGGTCCCTGTCCAGAGTCGCCAGCGACTCCTCGCGGGCCAGTCCCCTGGCCCGCAGGATCTCCGCTTGGAGGGCGGTCTTCGCCGCTCTGTACCCCTCGTACAACTCCGCCTGAATGGCTTCGGTATCCGGAGGGCGGATACGGAGCCTGCGGTGCCTGGCGTACCGGCGTCGCGCAGCAACGCACGCGGCGCGCAGAGTCGTCAGCTCTTGCGACCACCAGTACACCTGGCGCGAAGCACGGCCGGGCTGGACCCGGGGCATTGCCACGTCGCATATGTCGGACATGGCCTCCCGGAACCACTCCGCCTCATCGTTGATATCGGCAGGCCTGTCCGGTGATGACACCCAGGCCTGCACGATCGAGGCTTCCAGGATTAGCTCCCGGTCCAGCTGCTTCAGCGCCCATCGCGGACCACTCGGGGCCTGTCGGACCGGCGCGCTCGAGGACTGGGCGGAGACGTCAAACCGGATATACCGGTGGTCGGAGTAGGTCTCCACCCCCTCCATGACGCGCCAGTCGGCGACACGCGGCGACAGAGCGGGGCTGGCGAACGAAAGGTCCACCACTGATTCACCCCGCATCCGCACACACGTGGGGACAGAACCCCGATTAAGGACGACCAGGCCTGTCTCCAGTGCCCAGTCCTCCACCATCCTGCCCCGTGTGTCTGTATACCGGGAACCCCAAGCCACATTCTTGGCATTGAAGTCCCCGAGAACAAGCACCGGGAGGGAACCGAACCCGACGACGACGACTCTCAGCTCCGCAAGGGAGTTGTGGAACTCGGCGAGAGTTCGGTTCGGGGAGAAGTACCCCCCTACCACGACAATCTCCCCGAACCGTGCCGCCACGCAACCCCGTCCTCTCTTGACAGCCTCGAGGGACGGAGTACCGGCGGCGGCCGACGAAATTAGGGTCACTGAGCCGCTCAGGTCCTCCACCCAGTCATCCCTGGGCGGGACAAAGTACGGCTCAGCGACCACGGCGATGTTGATCGACCACTGCGCCATGCTCTGGAGCAATAGGTCCTGGGCTGCAGCGCAGTGGTTGATGTTCGCCTGGAGGAGGCGTAATGGAGCCGTTATTGGCAGTCCATTTCAGCCCCCTCCCGAGCCCCCTGTGAGGACCCTGCCGCGGCGGCAACGGCAGCGACTACGACGGCGGAAGCGGCAGCGGCGGCGCCAGTAGTGGCGGCGGCTGCGGCGGTGACGGCGGTGGCGGAGGGCTTGCCCCTGCCTCCGGCTTTGGCGGGTTTGACGCAGGCCTTGCCCCCAATCCGGTGGTCAGCTGGCTTGCCAGCAGCCGCACATACGACGCAGTGCGGCGCGGCAGTGCACGAGCCAGCCTCGTGACCGGGCTGACCACAGCGGTAGCAGTTACCGCTGCGGTCCACCTCCGAGGTGCATTTAACTCCCACGTGGTGACCCACATGGCAGCGGAAGCACCTCAGAGGTCTGGGTTCCAGCAGTTTGACCTGCGCGGAAACCCAGCCCACCAAAAGCCTTCGGCCCTCCTCGGCAACCTTTTTGGCCGCCGACACGGGGCAGCTCACCGTCACGGCCTGCATCCCCGCGAAATCAGGACGGATGGTGCCCACCTTAACCTGCTCGGCAGAGCACCCCCCCGTCCTAGCGACAGCGGCCACGACCAGTGCCTTCGTCACCGAGGAGTCATTCCTCCTGAGTTTACCTAGTTGACCTCTGAGTTTGTTTCGGCCTTTCTTCTCAGAGTAGTCAGATAGGAAACGCCGACCTCATCTAGCTTAGCTCTAATATTTTTTATATGACGTGTAAAAGTGATTCCGATATCCTATTTACAGAATAAACAATTTCATTTCATTTCATTCAATTGGGTTTGCTTCAGGTCGTTGTTTACTACGGACACCCAAGTGAAAATGGGGCTATCTCGCTTCTTTGGGCCTGAATTCATGTAGAGGACTTGCTTAGCTCCCTTCAAAATGATTGAGCCGAATGGCGCTGACCCATGCGTCATGTTCGTGAACAGGCGCCGTCAGTTGGGGCTGGTCATAACTTAGCTGCCATGGCTTATTTTTTAATTTTTGGATTGTTTTTTATTTTTATCTTTTTATTACGGAAGCTTTTATCATGCACGTCTTTCTAAATTATTCTCACATGTATAATTTCAACATCTTTGATGTAACCAATATTTTGTACCAATTTTGTGATTTTAAAGAGTGTCCGTGGAGTTTCTTGCCTGTTCTTCTCCATAAGTACCTACTACGCTTTGGAATGAGCAACTGGCTTCATATTTCTGACTGACCGACTCCTTGACAAATCAAAAGTGCCTGTAAATCGTTTAATTAAAATAAATGTTTAGAGTTTGAGTTTAGTCATGTTCATTCGGGCCTTATATTATACAACCTCAGGCTCGCTTCAGATAGTTTTTCTTAAGACAGATAATTGTTAGTTTATCTATAATAATAGATGTGAGCAAAACTGTAAACAATATATTAAAAACATTAAGATTTAAAAAACAATGCAGTTGTTTACATGGTAGGTAAAATTACCATATTTTATTATGCGCCAAGCTTGGCGGATGCATAGATGTATTTTTGTTACTTCACAAAATAAAGTCGCCGCGCGGCCCACGGCTGAGCTGCTTGCCGTGTATTAGCTTCGTATTGTATTAAAATACAGGCAGGATCCTCCACTGCGACTTACGGCCCTGCTACACGGATAGCTGGCAAACAAATGAACCATGCAGGTAACATGGCAAACCTCTCCGTACATCCCACGTAGCAATGGACGGTCGAGCCTTTGTGCACAAAGGACTATATTTGAAGCAGTCTACAACTTTTCAATGTATGCTTCCAAATTTTTGATATATAAATAATAAATAAATAAATAAACCTTTATTTGCAGACCTTGAAGTCCATAGTGTTAGTAATGACATGAAATATACTTATTTAACTATTATTAGTAATACATTTACAACAATAAACAATAACATAATAAAAATAAAATAAACAAGATACTTAGAGCCGGCCTGTGTGTGCAGTCTCACCCACCGGTCAAGCATCGGGCAGTCCCACCGTTCACTCAATGCCCTCAACATGCTGTGGAAGCTGATACACGTTCTTTGCCGGAGAGAAGCGCATCGGATTCGCATAATTGCGTAGAAATCATCTACCCTCGCATCAGTAAACATACCCGAAGCGCTACAAAACCGCGGCAGCCTCACGAGCATTCTGAAGGCATTATTATATATTGGCATTTATGTAGGTAATACGAGTATAAAAAAAATGCGCTTGTAGCACCGTACATGTGAAAGAAGTGAAAAAAAAAGAGATATAGTTTGAGAGACAGAGAGTTATGCCTTTCTTCTCTTTCATGCAACGAAATGCGACTTTGAAATTTCACTCTCAATTCTCGTCCAATTATCGAAACACTGCTTATGAAGTTTCCCTTCTAGCAATATTCCCCAAAATTATGTGTCTATTTTGATCCACTGAAATTGAATTTTTTATTTTCAATCAGCAAATAACACCGGACTGGAGTTTTGTTTATTCTTCGGTTCAAAGATCGTCGGTTCGTTTAGTAACTTTATTGGAATATAAGTAGGTATAGGAAGCTAATTTTTGCAAGATGTTAAATTGTTATTTTTTTTCTTTTTCTGCCAGTAGGTATGGTACACATTCACATTCTGCCTAGCCTTTTCCCAACTATGTCGGGGTCGGCTTCCAGTCTAACCGGATGCAGCAGAAAACCAGTATTTTACATGGAGCTACTGCCTATCTGACCTCCAAAACCCAGTAATTGGGTAATACGATACCCTTTGGTAAGACTGGTTGTCAGACTTTCGGGCTTCTGACGACTCGTAACAACTGTCAAAGATCCCCGAATGACAACCGGGACCAACGGCTTAACGTGCTTTCCGAGGTACGGAGGAGTCTCGGTATGTAAAGATGGTCACCCATCCACGAACCAACCTCGGCAAGCGTAGCTTAACCTGATGGATCGACCCGTGCGGCTGTTATTACTTAGCCACGAGCTCCTCTAGTAGGTATGGTACACAGACTTAGATAAACTGACGCCTTCTTCCCATAGGAAGGGGTAGGCATAAACTACAAAACGCCATCTGCTACGATCCTTACACACTCTTTTTGACTGCTTTACGTTCATCCGGTCATACACGCACGCTAGTTGTGAGTACTACACACCAGGGGCCTAAGTCGACTAATTTATAAACGTTACAATGGTCTCTCAATGGTGTGTTTCTGACAGATATGCCATACAAAAACTGTCAAAAACCCACCATTGAGAGACCATTGTAACGTTTATAAATTAGTAGACATAGGCCTCTGGCCTTTCTGAAGAACATCACAAATAGGGCCACTATATAACTTTAACTTAAATAATTTGACTTACAGTCAAGTATTTAAACTTGACTTCGATTCATACTTCTTCAGTTAAACCCCAACATCGTTGAATCGCTTAACAAAAGATGATGAGTTTATGACAAAATTTTACATAAATTATGTAAAGCAGCATTATGTTAATAACATTGTAACTGCTTAGGATTTTGATGAATAAACATTTTGTTGAGAGTTTCATATTATGTGGGTTTTAGGCCCTTTTCTAATTTGTCGGTACAGCAGCGGGGCGACATCAGCATGCTCGATATACGCAGTACCGAAAGCTTACCAAGCACTTACCGAGCGCCTATATTTTATTTATTTATTTATTAAAACTTTATGCACAAGTAAAAAATATACTGTACAAAGGCGGACTTAATGCCTGAGGCATTTTCTACCAGTCCACCTTAGGGTGATGCAGAGACAAAACATGGCAGGTGCAACATAAGGGATAGCTAACTTGAAAAAGAATAAATACATAGATACATACATATGTATAAACAGAATAAACTTTGTCAGGAGAAATAACGATAGGTAGAGGAGAAAACAAATCCAGCAAATCAGCGCTGCAATGATTCTGCCAACTTCTTACGAATGTGTTCACGAGCGTTCACTTTGAAAGTTAACCGACTGGTTGCCATCCTGATGTTCAGAGGGAGCGCATTCCAAAGAAATACTGCCTGGACAAAGAAAGAAGAGTGAATAAAACCAGAGCGGTGAGAAGGACATCGTAGAAGACGATTGCGGGAGTGCGACACATACCGAGCTAATCAGAAAGGCTCAATTGAAACATAGGCATACCGAGCATGCAGATGTCGCACCGCTGTTGTACCGACAAATCAGAAAAGGGCCTTACGATGGTATGTTTACTGTATTAATGCTGGTTCTACTGAGCACTAACTAACTATGCAATGTACTTACGTAATTCAAAGGACCGTTTTCTAAAACTCAAAAGATAATTCCGGCAGATTTTGCAGAAACTGTAGGTACTGAACTAATCAAAATACACGTTCCTAGATTCAACTAAATTTGTTCGACCTTGAATTATTATAAGACAGTCTTTGATTATGAATTTCTGTTTAGTTGATTATCATGAAAGCCAATAACTGTAATAATGTCTTATAATCCCTCTTGGAATTGGCTGTTGATGTTTAAGAGGTATGAGAAACAGGGTCTCAAGGTTACTCATCCTCTATTGAAAAGGGAGGATCTTCCCGCCCGGGTGTCGTGTCTGGCGGGCAACTGCCCAGCGATTGATGTCGGGAAGTTTTATATATATGTGGATCGCGCGGTAAACTCTAATTACGTTATGCAGGATTTATGTGACGTCAGGTCTTTGATGCGTAGTTCGCATGTGGCGTTGTAGATGCCGCCACAATGTTAACCTAAAGCTGGGTTGTGGAGGTCAGATAGACAGTCGCTCCATGTAAATACTATATTCAGCTACATTTGTGTAGACTGGAAGCCAATCCCATTATAGTTGGGAAAAGGCTAGACAGATTCTTGTCTATAGAAGTTACTGCAATTTTGCACGTATAAAACAAGAGTAGCCTACCTGACTGTTGCCTTTTCACGCCTTAAAAGCTCCCGCAGACAGGTGCGAAGCAACGGCGCGACGCGACGCGACACCGGTAGATCAATTTCCGTGAAGTTTTCATAGAAAATGTTTCACCAGTGTCACGTGTGTCTCGAGTCGACGAGTTTCTTTGTGGGAGTCTTAACGGCTAAACAGATTTCGATGAAATTTAGCACACAGGTAGACCATGACTTGGGTTAAGATATTTTTATCCCAACAGTACGTTTCCGTGGGATAATTTCCAGCGTCCACGTAAGCATAACCACGGGCAAAAGCTATTAAAGAATAAAAACAAACTTTATATAAAACTAGGAGAGAGTACTAATCAACTTGACTAACAGGCGTCGCCAACATCTTTTTTTTCTTCCTCTCTGGCGGTAACTCGGCCGAGTGCCAAAGTCCAGCTTCCAACTAACGTCAGCAAGTTAAAAAAGTTTTAACTGTGAAATTACTGCTTCACCCTGGTTTGGGTGACATAAAAATTTACTTTACACAAATAACACAAGCTCTTCTTATCTGGGGCCTAAGTCTCCTTATTTATAAACGTTACAATGGTCTCTCAATGGTGAGTTTTTGACAGTCATACAAAAAACTGTCAAAAACTCACCATTGAGAGACCATTGTAACGTTTATAAATAAGTAGACTTAGGCCCTTGTTTGTTATTAAATATCACGTTGTTTAATAGTTGGCAGATTGTTTTTTTTTTTTGTGTAGCCCGTGGCTACGTAATAACAGCCGCAAGGGTCGATCCATCAGGTTAAGCTACTCTTGCCGGGGTTGGTCCGTGAATGTTTTTTTTTCTTTAATTATTGTTGACATAATCTACTCATTATAATGTTTTTTATGAGTTGTATTATGTATAGTATTATATTGTGGTTAGCTAGCGACCTCGACAATTGATCATATTGTAACAAACTTTTTATTTATTTTACTTCGATGGTCCTAGTTTATCATTTATGACTTTGCGTACTAGTGTATAGTTTCTTCTAACTGATCAGACAGCTGTGCTGCTGGGGAGTTTGTTGCGCCATTTCTTCTTCCCAGCTAAAGCACTAGGAAGTGTTGAAGGGTGGGCGTTTTAAGGGACTGTCTTATGTAATTTTGACGTTCGAAAAGTGCTGATTCTCGGCCTAGTTTGAATAAATGAATTTCGATTTTGATTTTGAATGCGTGACCATCTTCCATATTGAGACTCCTCCGTGCCTCGGTAAGCACGTTAAGCCGTTGATCCCGGCTGTCTTTCGTGGATCTTTGACAGGCGTAACGGGTCGTCAGAAGCCCGGAAGTCTGACAACCAGTCTTACAAAGGGGTATCGTATTACCCAGTTACAGGGTTATGGAGGTCAGATAGGCAGTCACTCCATGTAAATACTGGTATTCAGCTGCATCCGGTTAGACTGGAAGTCGACAAGGCTAGGCAGATTGTTAGGTTTTTGTAAAAAAAAAACAACTTATCTAGCAGTTGCCTCTGCCTGCCTCTTTGGTTTAGTGGTCGCAAGCGAGACTGCTGAGCAGGAGGTCCTGGGTTCGATTCCTAGGTCGGGCACAGAGGTATTGGGTTTTTCAATTAGGAATTTGTCAGTAGCTGCCCGAAGTCTGGATTTGTGCCCATCTACGATTTTATAGCTCGAGAAACGTACAAAACATTGTAGGACCCGTGTAAGTAAAAGAGATAGATATATTCATAGTTGTTCGCTGACATTTCACATACTTTTTTAAAAATAAACTGCAAACTTAATTCAGGAGACTTATAAACTACTTAATTCAGAGTAGCACATGAAAATGGCACTTAAAATATTAATAATACAATATTTTAAAATTTAATATCCTAATTAATTTGTTTGCTAATGAAGGCGAACGAATTGCCACGTAAATGTCTAGACTAATAAATTATAAGACGTAATCTATTTGCTTTGATTAATATTATTATCTAGACTACTACTTAATTTGAATTTCGTTTACAGAAATAATTATAGAAGGTCCACTTTTCAACAGTATTTTAGTATAGTAGAGCGTTTTGTGAACTCGTCCGAGGAAGTACCCATTCAATAACTCACATTCTCGCGAGAATCAGATTGCGTTCCCTACACACACTCACACCACACTTCATTATTTCTATTACATTCCACATACACACTTGTCGCGAACCCGAACACAACGTGTTGCCGCGTCGAGCGCTGCACGCAGGACGTCTCTCAAGTCAATCGTCATCCCGAGGGTAATCCAACGGGGAATCCGTTGAGAGATGAAACACGTGTCGATTTCTTAAAGGGTTTTTTATTACTCTTTAGGAATAATTACGCTGAATAGGTTACTAAATATATGTACGTCTATTAGATTGTTGTTATTCGTCTAAAAAATGATTGTGCTACAGGATGGGACTCTATTCCGGTTAAACTCCTCAAACTGGGTAAAGAAATACTGGTACCACCTATTACAAAGCTTATTGAGGCCTGTTTTGAGCAGGGAGTCTTTCCCCGTATCTTTAAGAAATCTTTAATCACACCTGTTCACAAGGGTGGAAACCAGGACGATGTTAAAAACTATAGTTTCTAATTATAGACCAATATCTGTGCTACCAGCACTGAGTAAAATATATGAAAAAATCATGCTGGACCAGATGTTGTCACATTTTAATTCAAATGAGATTTTACATAGTCGACAGTTTGGTTTCACGAAAGGAAGGTCGACGACTGACGCTGGAGTAAAACTCATCAGTCACATTTTGGAATCCTGGGAGAAGTCCCAGGATGCAATTGGCATATTCTGTGACCTCTCAAAAGCGTTTGACTGCGTTGACCACAACACACTGATCTGTAAATTACACCACTACGGAATTCGTGGACAGGCTGCTGATCTTGTTCTTTCTTATTTATCAAACAGGCAGCAAAAAGTAAGCGTAAACGGGGTGACTTCCTCGGGGTCTCTAGTAAAGATGGGCGTGCCCCAAGGTTCGATTCTTGGCCCTTTCCTATTTCTAGTTTATATTAATGACCTTCCCTACATGATGGCTAACTTATCGGATATAATTCTATTCGCTGATGACACGTCTCTTATTTTTAAAATAGATAGAAAAGATACGGATGTCTTACATGTCAACGATAGTTTGGCAGTTCTTTCTAAATGGTTCGCAGCTAATAATCTTTTACTTAATGCGAACAAAACTAAATGTCTTAAGTTCTCTTTACCAAATGTACCCCAAGTAGGTCTAAACTTAAAACTTGATGGCAAAAAACTAGATGCAATTGCAGAAACTGTGTTTCTAGGAATTACTCTAGATTCTAAATTGCAATGGGGTGCCCACATTAGAGCTCTTTCAGGTAGATTAAGTTCAGCTGCATTTGCAGTAAGAAAAATAAGGCAGTTGACTGATGTAGCCACAGCTAGGTTAGTATACTTTGCTTATTTCCACAGTATTATGTCTTATGGCGTTCTGCTGTGGGGATCGGCAGCTGATGTAGACTCAATTTTTATATTACAAAAGAGAGCAATCCGCGCGATCTATAGAATGGGTCCTCGTGAGTCCCTTAGAAACAAATTCAAAGAAGTTGATGTACTAACTCTGCCTTCTCTTTATATCTTAGAAAGTATTTTGTATGTTCGCAAAAACTTAGGACTTTTCAAAATTAGAAGTGATTTCCATAATATAAATACACGTAGTAAACATGAAATTGTGATACCTAAATTTAGATTAACTAAAACTAGCAAGTCATTCCTTATAAACAGTATTCGCTTTTATAACAAGTTGCCAAAGTCGGTTACAGAACTTAACGATGGAAAGTTCAAAACCCACATAAAACGTGTCCTTATCAAAAAAGCATATTACAAGATTAAAGACTACGTTGATGACAAGGAAGTTTGGCAATAATTCCTTCTGCACATGTGGCCTCCCTGGTACCTCATTAACGGCATAATTATGTAAATGTCTATTAACTGCTCCCAAATTACGATATGTATTTTATTTTACTTTTTTATTTAGGTACTACTTGACATGTAGTTTCATTATTTGACATTATATGCCTACAATTCAAATTTCATTTTAAAGTAGGGTTCTCATTCGGATTGGTTAAAGTTGTAGTGACAACCATTTGGGTTAAATTGGTTTTTATTATTTTATTCGACCTTTATATAGATTCCTTTATATTTTGTGAATGTGAGAACGTTGTAGGCACAACAGACTGTCGATTTGCAGACTATTTTCTATTTTTTTAAGTATCTTGTTGACAGGCCTACGCTGTCCTCGCATACCTATTCAAACTGTACATTTTTTAAAGCATTGTAAAACCCATTTATTTTTAAAAGAGTAACCGTGGAGTTTCTTGCCGGCTCTTCTCCATAGGAAACGACCAATTGGAACCGTGCACCTAGATTCTGACGTTTCATAAGTGCCCATGTAGGTTTATGTGAAATAAAATATTTTGATTTTGATTTTGATTTTGATAGACCTATTTCAGTTTTGTCAGCACTGTCGAAAATATTGGAAAAATTATTGAACCGTAGACTTATGAAATATTTAGAGCACTACAAATTATTAGCAGACACACAATTTGGTTTTAGATCCGGGAAAAGCACCGCAGACGCAGTTAATCAACTCGTTGATTACGTGACTGAAAAAATTGACTCAAAGCAAAAATGTCTGGGTGTTTTTCTGGATCTAGCGAAGGCGTTTGACACTGTCTCTATTCCAACCCTTGTGACCAAGTTGGAACATGCTGGAATCCGGGGAAGGGCTCTAAGCATATTTACAGACTTTCTCGAAGACCGGACACAAAAAGTGAGGATTGGTGAGGTCATTAGCAGTGAAGACAGAGTTGATTATGGTGTGCCTCAGGGTAGCTGCCTATCCCCGAGTCTTTTCCTGCTCTATGTGAATGACCTTTGCCAGCAGTCTCTCACTAACGGTAAAATATATAGTTATGCAGACGACACTGTACTAGTATTTCATGGAGAGAGTTGGGAAGCTGCACGGCAATCTGCAGAGGCAGGATTACGTAAAATAATCCACTGGCTGGAGGTTAACTTACTCACACTTAATATCTCGAAAACCTCATTTTTGCAATTTACTTTCGCCAAAACTAAACCTACTGTAATAAGCCTTAGAGCACACTCCTGTGATGACCCCAACTCAAGTCTTCCATGCTCATGTCTTCCAATCACACAACAAAAGACAATGAAGTACCTGGGTGTGATTCTGGATGAGGGATTGACCTGGCGTCCCCATATTGAACAGACTGCCGCCCGTGTTAGGAAACTTATATGGGCGTTCAAGAGACTGCGGCAAGTGGCCGACTTTAAACTTCTCCGTACGGTGTATCTATCACTAGCACAGTCAATCTTAGGTTACTGTGTCACGGCATGGGGAGGTGCTTGCAAAACATATATGATACACCTCGAGAGAGCTCAAAGATCCTTGTTAAAAGTCATGACCTTCAAACCGTACCGGTTCCCTACAAAAACCCTGTATGAGAGTTGTCAGGTACTTACAGTGAGACAATTATACCTTTTAAATCTCATAATAAAACAGCATGAAATTACACCGGTCAATCACACAACCAAACATAAGAGAACTATCACTAATGTATGTCGCGCAGTCAAATGTAAAACCGCATCCGCTCGACGGCAACGCCTATACCTAGCTACTTATATTTATAATAAAGTAAACAAAATTCTGCACATCAACCCACTAACAAAAAAAAAAACTAAGATGAAACTAAACACATGGCTTCAAACACTCGAGTATTCACAGACAGAAGACATACTTAAAGAACAATACTCGTGATAATTAAATAGTAAAGAAGGCAAACAAATCCCCACATATAACCCAAAATCCAACCACCAAGCAAATCACTCACACTCACTCACTCACACATACATATACACACACGCGCATACACAAAAACACTTAAAAACACACGCACACAAACCACTCTAGAGCATGCATGCACTAAAGGAGATTGATCAAAATCAATACCGCATTATAGTGACAGAGTTTGGCCATAAAAATATACTCATAAATTATAATATATTTATTTAACTGTCCTTAGTTCATTTGATCGAAATCGTATGTGGGGTTAATATTTTGTATTAAATTAGTTCTTTATTCGATATAATTGCATACTTTTTTAAATGGCGTATTTTAGTGATAGCAGTGTTGCCAATTTTAGGAACCTCCCCCTAGTCGGTCTTAACGGATAGTCAGGGCAAACGCTGAGTTTAAAAAATAATTTGAACTATGACATTTTTCCTCGTTATTAATATTTTTAATAACCAAAATATATAGGTAATATAAAGTAAAAATCACGGGTGTTTAAAACACTGCATTATGAACTTAAAAGCGATTCAATAATAGCCCATTTTACGAGCAAGTGTGTTGAAAAAATAATATTACCTTACTAATTAAAATCTTTCTTCAATAATTTTCAAACAAATCACTTATGGTCAGGGTGATTTAGATTACTTGTTGGTAACACTATCACGGACAAGGTGAACTGTCAAAAGTGCCACTGCCAAACAAATCATCAGGTTGTTGCCATGCAACTAGGTGAAAATAATTATACCAAATTGAAAGTGTACTTTATTGTACTAACAGGTCCTTCTCATAATGCCTTTTTAATTTTAACGTATTCTTAAATCATGTACTTCTTGTTTGTCGACACAGATGTCGCTTGCTGACGTTAACCGACTAAATTAAAAGATTCAGTCGGTTATTATTATTAGCTTAAAATACACTACAGCTTCACTGACCAAATGACTATTATAATCCTGTATCATAAACTCCATCAGGTGAATGCCAAATGTTACCATTAATAAAAAATAAAAACGATTTTAAGAGTTTATTCAAATAATCTAGACTACCAAACTATAAAAAGTAAATACGTAATCTATAAATAATAAAATGTGTTTTTTAGCAAATAAATCATTACTACAGCATACATTTTATACGCAAATGATACGTCTCGACCTGTATTAAACATGTAACTACTTTCGTATCGTAGTAGTTATTTTGTACTTTTCAGCAGCAATGAAGCAAGCTTTCAATAAATCTGTCAGTCATTAGCCCATAAACATTTATTAGTCTATGATTACCGCCGGTCGTTTTGGTTGATAATTTCAACAAATTATAACTTATAGTAATCTGTGTTATAACTCATCGAGTTGAGACCCTGCTCCTCGGGTTTACGTCGAGTGTTTTCATCAACCTAGTGCGTGTAAAAGTGGTTCAGATATCCTATCTACAGAATAAACAATTTCATTTCATTTCATCTCTATACATAAGATTGATGACAGCAAAATAAAAGATTACAATTACTTGTATTATGGGTTTTATTTTATTTCTGTAGCCCTAAATAATCTCATAAAGTGAATCAGAAAATTCCATGCCTTCAAGGGATTTCTCAATACCTACACCACCACTACAACCCCATCCAGCAAGTGCATTGTTTTTATTTTAGGTAGGGGGCCTAGGGCTTCAGCGATGTAATTGGCGAATTGAACAACCAATAAAGCGTTTATGCCCGAGTCTATTTTGGAAGGCAAAAATCAGTTAACCACAGAGCAGGCAAATCAACAAGACGTATTACAATGTGTCGTTGGGTGGTTACTGGAGTAGTAGGAAGGGTAATCAAATTAACGGTATTACAACTGGTAGTAAGATTGGTAGTAACTAGGGCAACAAACGTGAAGTAGTAATGGGCTCAACAGTTCTTGGAAATAGCTAAAACTAGATTAAATTCAAGAAATTATTTGGGAGAGTACATACAAAATGAAAATATTAATAGAAGGAGAACTATTTTCTTAACTAAATATTTCCAAGACTGTCATTACATGATCTGATGCCAGTAGCTCTAGGTTCCTATCAAATAAAACAGGCTCGGTTGTATTAAAATTGAACTAGCAAACGACATTTAGGATGACTTGCCATTGGTACTGGGAATGGACAAGTATTTAAGTAAGGGGAAGAATTAAGTCACGACATGATAACAGCAAGGTGTACTTACTACCCCTACATTTTGGTTAATAGGGCTACATGTAACGATAGCTGATATTACTGACTATTATTGCAATTGTTTGGTGAGTAATCGGACAGTGGGGTGCTGTGCTCACGTAATGACCATTTTGTGGTACCTTAGTTGGGCTCGATTTAGGTCTGTTGAGCAGCCGGCTTCGTTTTTAGACGATATACTATATTTTATGAATATGATGATAATATGGACCAATAAAACTATTTCATTCCAATAAGTATTCAAGCATTTTTATTTTCTACTTCCTATAGGTACAAACCTACATTTAGCATGCCCTACCTATGTAATATTATTTATTCGGATTCATTCTTTGGTTTGTTGGAACTATTTTTGTTGCATATTATGTGAATTTAAATCATATTGTTGTAAAGGACTGCTTTTTTTGGTGGAAGGTTTGTTACAAAACTAACCTCAAAACTTATCAAAAAATGAAAATTACAAAAAAAAACCCACAGTACAAATGGATAAATTTTATTTCCTTTGAAAGTATGACATCAACCCTCTTTTATATCCAATTTATGCTATCATACAACAAAATTTGATGCGCAACGGCGGTCCATAGAAAAATGGGCATTTTCCTTTGATTCCTACATTTTAAGTTATTTTATTTTTAATTTTATTGCATAAATTGTTAATACTTAAAAACGGGTGAAGATACTGACTCCCGTAACACAGGTACCACCTAGCTCAGGAGTCAGAGCTTCAAATTAAAATGTAACAATCTTTTTTATGTCAATAAAACATTTTTATTTATTTATTATTATTGTTTTTTTTTTTAATAAAAAAAATACATACGTACGTACAATTATATAAATCCATATTTATTTGAAATCGGTAAAAAATTGGAGAATTGCTGCAGATGTCAATGGACGGCAGTGACACTTACCTCCAATTTAGCCCGGTTAGCCAATTTGCTGTTTTGGCACCCAAAATTGAACTTCTGCACTTGTCATTAGTTTATTTATATTTACTCCAAAGTAGATAATGAGTTAGTGTATTTCATTTATAAAAGGCATTAAATAAATAAGTACTTGATAGATTAATTTAATAATAGGTGTAAGTTTTTTATGACTCTCATAATTAATTTATGATAGTAGTTGCTCATTTAACAACCAGAGTAGTAAGGGACTACCCTTACTACTCTGGTTGTTAAATGAGCAACTACAGAAGGCCGAAAGTCTGACAAACAGTCTTACTAAGGGGTATCGTATTACCCAATTACTGGGATAAGAAGGTCTGATAGGCAGTCGTTCCAACTGCATCCAGTCAGACAGGGAGCCGATCCCAATATAGTTGGGAAATGGCTAGGCAGATGATGAGTGGCTGTTCATTTAACATAAAATCACGCCTGTATTAAAAAGGGTTTTCTGTAATGACGTTCACTAGATGGCAGCACTGAGACGTCAGGTCCGAGCATCTGTCATAAGTGTCACAGCGCCTATATTTTCTTTAGTCGTGACTGAATGATGAACGAATGATAATATTTTATTTTAATTGACGAAATAAATAACCCTCAAAAACCTCTTTGCAAAGTGTCGCCAACGTTAATTTTCATGAATCATCATCCATCCCAAAAAACAATTTTATGTTTTACACATTCTCCATAAGCGCTGAAAATCGTGTCTCATCCAAATCCAATGCCATACAAAGATAAACACTCGCGAAATTGAGAGAGGAAAAAAACCGGTTTCCCCTAAAAAAAATACCTTTACATAACAGATACGTATTAAAGCAACAGTTTACTTTTCATTTCTTTGTTTGTTTCCCGAACGGTGCGCAAAGAAGGCTTTCAAAATAATTGTTGTTTTCCTCTCAGGTACGAAAACGTATGTGTGTGATGAAGTTTTTTTTATGTGACGAGCTATTACAGTACTGTCGACGAAATAGATTTGTGCGCAGGTAGAATGGTACTTACATACCTACTGTAAAGCTGTTTATGACGTGTAGGCCAATTCTCGTAGGTACTTAAAAAACGTTCAAGTTGCAATATGTCAAACTTGTCAAAAATGTTGGTAAATTGATTGTATTTTTGAATGATTGCAAATGAAATGCGTTCTTAAAAATACGGGAATTGCCCTTCAGTTGTATGAACGAAAAGTAAGCAAAAGGAGTACCTATTGTACAGAGCGTAGCAGGTGGCGTCCTATAGTTTCTGCCTACTTAAAAAAACAAACGTAAACTTACGCTCCCACGGGAAGATAGCGTAAGTTTACGATTGTTTTTTTAAGTACAAAAAAAATATTATGCTCGAGTTGATGAAAATAATTATACGTTATTCGATCCCTACGGATCTAATAGATTTGTTTCACATCAAATGCCAGTGAATTTTTTTTAAACCATATCCCATTTAATCGTTTTAATTCCGGAACCTGATTAATCAAGTCTTTGACATCGTTCTTTATAGCTATAATCTTTTGTTTGGAAAGTTATGAAGAATGCGCTTAGTGGTACCTGTTTGAAAAAATCAGCGTATTCTAACCTGCATACCAAACTGGTTGTTTGTCTTTCGTAATAGTTACAAGGCCTCCTTGTTGTCAACAAGGGAATAATTTCTAGACTTCCAGACGATTACTTTTTTCTTAAGGGTGTAAATAGATTGTTTGATCTTACTAATAAACAATATCTACACTAATATTATAAAGAGATTTTTTTTGTATTTTTGTTAATGAATAAACTCAAAAACTACTGGACCGATTTAAAAAAATATTTGACCAGTAGATTTTATTTTTTTATCCACAACGGGGAAGCTCTTGGCCTGATGGTAAGTGATGATCAGGCCGAAGGTGGAAGCGAGCTTCACCCGGAATCCTCAACCACAGAGGAACTGGCTATCTTACCTCTAACTGCCGGAACACAACAATGCTGTTAACATTGTTATTATGGCGAGAGACTTAGATATGATGACTAAAAACAAGCCCTACCACCAACTAAACCGAGCAGATTTTGCTAATTTTGCCCCCACTGGGAATCGAACCCGGGACCTCTGGGTCTGAGACAGGTGGTCTAACGACTAGACCACAGAGGCGGTTAAAGAATATTAAGAATGCTTTAATATAACTGACTAAAATAGGCTATAATTTACGCGGGCGAAGCCGCTGGCAGAAGCTAGTAATATATTATTATTAATATTAATCCCACTAATATTATAATAAATTGTGAAAGTTTGTGTTTGGATGTGTCACTCGTTTTGTGTGATTATTCAATCACACAAAAACGACTGAGCGGATTTAGATGAAAATTGGCACACAGATAGTTTATAACCTGGACTTAGAGTAACTTTATCCCGGTACTACGTTCCCGTAGGATAATTTTGACATTCACGCGCTGTAAAAAACTCTTCCTCTTCTTCGCTTCGCTCTTGACAGAGCTGTCGTGGTCACGATGAACTGTGTCCAACCGCAGGTGTAGTCATTGCCCGCCACGATCTCTCACCATCTGGTTCTGTTACATGACAGTCTGGCGCATTCATTAACAGGGCCTCCAACCATGGATTTTATTTGATTGGCCCACCTCATCGGTGACCTCCCGCGTGACCTATTATTATAGTGACAAAGCGCTAGTTGTAAATAAAGTCCTACTTATAAAAGATTTCCTTCAGAAAAGTACTGGAAAAAAATATAAGAAAACATATTTTTAAATCTTTTCAACACGAGATACGTGAAAATAAAAAGAGCTTATGCATTGGTGAAAGGATGAGATAATCCGGAAGGTTGGTTCCTTTACTTGGAATCCTTTGCATTCTAACCATTGCTGCGTTCCGATTTATAAGTATGTGTACCGGGAAGCTTATCAAGCCTCGTGATCTAAATACGTTACGGAACCCTTCATGTATCAGTTTGACTCGCACTTGGCCGGTTTTTATTATTGGTTGACCAGATACATCACTCTTTAATTCTACTATTACCGATTGGTAAATTAATAGCAACCGAACAAACTCTATTTCACTTTCCCCGATTCAGAACTCCCTCCACATTCAAGATATATACGAAAAGTTTATAATCAAGTGTTGTACCGTTTCTCAATTCGATAAAAAAATATAATTTATGTCTGTAGTCGCAGCTGTTTCAGAAACGGCGAACAAACTAGATACAAAGTGAATTTTAAGTAGATTTTCATTGTGTGTGTGTGTGTTAAGTTAGATTTACGGTGTAAACGTATGGCACGGTTTTTGCAGTTGGTAGGTGATTGGTTTACGTGCATAAAGTACGCAATCTATAAATATAATAAAGCTGAAGAGGGTCGAAAGTCTGTACATTGAAGATATTCGAAAAAAAGTTGGCTGAGGATACTTAGAATCGATAACAGAACACGTTCCAACAGTTTTTAGAATTTTTGTCTGTTTATCTGTCTGTCTGTTTATTTAACCGCGCATCACTCCGGAACCTCCGATTCAGATTTGAAAAATTATTTCATTTTGTTGCCTAATTCTTGAGGAAGGTTTTAGGCTATGTAACATCACGCTACGGCTCTTAGGAGCCGAGCTAAACGAAAAAAAGTCAGAAAGAACGCTAAGTGAAAATGAAGTAATAGCGTGGGCGGGCGATGGGATGCGACGCGGTGGGCCGGGGGCCGAAATTTCACGCGGAAGTAGTCGCAGGCTGAACCTGGTACTCAATATATTTATTGCTTCCACGTCATGTGAACTTAGGTTTAATGGCAAAATATGATCATTTTAGATCCTGTCGGGCACAGAAAAAGTAGGAGAGAGGAGGCGGGTTTTATTTGACTACTTAATTGTTGTTCTATTGTTTTATAAAACTTGTTTTTCGTGATGAGTTGGAGTCCCATTTGCAAAACCTTTCAGCCTAATAATTAAATTCCAGACATCGAACAACTATGTATCACCCTGTATACATAGTTGTTCGATGTCCGGAATTTAATTATTAGATTACTGCGAAAGTTTATAAAAATGTCTTAGTGAATAGGTCGTCCGCTATAATAGATCGAATTTAGAAATTATAACAACACACTATGGGTCTCTATTACTAAGCTGATTTTATCTGTCTGTCTGTGCGTCTACCTGAAGCCAATTAAAATTAATATTAATTTATCTTAAGCATAATCAGCCCGTGATGTTTGAGGGAGTGGGCCATAAACCACCACGCGGGCCCAGTGCGGGTTCGTGGATGTCACGTGTTTTCAAATTTTCGGTTCCAGGACATGCCGGCTTCCTCACGACGTATTCCTTCACCGTTTTGAGAGCAGCTCAATATTAATTTGTTTGATAATAAAACCCATCATAAATTTCACAACAGATTAAATTAAATAGACTCTTTTAAACCTATTAATGTGATTATCGTGTCCAAGGGTTAGTACACGATAATTATATTATTACTACTAATGTATACACAATAATGTATGCACTTTTCCACTCATATATAGCTCTTTATTTATAAACAAATCTGTGAAATTGAGAGCCATGAAACGCAATCAGTCTAATTGGTTTGCGTTTTTTTTTGTGCCACCATAATATTGTGGTATTGAAAATTTATTAATTAACAAACAGTTGTGCCTCTTTTATTTTTCTCTCAATGCCTTCTTAATTGAAAATTCTATTTTTGTTAGGTGTCGATTATTGAATTCTGTAAAATATCGGTTAAGTGTGAATTGGACTCTTGTAAGGGTTTTAAAGTTTCCTTTCTTCTTATTTGGCATAGTAACACATAACGTATTTTGTGAATATTTCAGCTTGCCTATTACGGCATTACGCTGACAGGCAGACGGTAGGCTTATTACTATAACTGTTAAAATACTTACTTTGATGTTACATTTTATAATATAAACAGAAGACGCTCAATTCCATGATTGTTAAATAAATGTATTTTCTTTCTATCATGGCTACAAGCTACACGCACAAGCTACTCGCGTCTTGCTTGCTCGCGACAGCGCATGCAGAGAAAACAAATGACAGAAGTTGTTTAGAGTGTGCCGTGAGTCATCGCGACACCACTTGCATAATATTTTATTTACATAAAACTATGTTAGATTTATATATGGAAGCCCTGACTCTTGCGCTAGGTTGTAACCTGTGATAGAGGAATCAGTGTCTTCTCCCAATAGTTTTACACAGATATGCAATAAATTTTAAACAATTTTAAATTATACAATACCTGCTTGACGCGTGTGTGCAAGAGTGGTTGTGTATCTGTGAGCGCATGCGTGTGGTTGTGTGAAGATGCGTGAGCGTACGTGTGAGTGTATATCATGGTATATGTATATTTATCGTGCATTTTTATGATGGGACCTGGCAATTGCAGGCATAAGTGTCGCGCGCACGTATGCTTGACGGAAGTCGTATGGCTCGAGGCCGTGAACCGCCATACGCTCAATAATAAAAGAGTCCCTCATACATACCATAGGCATACCCTCAGAGTACGGACCCCTAAAAAACACTAGCCTCTCCAGCTTGTCACACATGCATCTAAACTGTAGATGCAGACAGAATCTCTGGAATTGGATTCGTTCCAGGGTTTTAATTAATTCCACACTAGAACTGCGATGAGCTATGAACGAAAACTTTAATTGGAGGAGCGTTCGTAATTTGTTGCGAATGAAGTGGAGACCCGTTGTGTGGTACTGAAAAAATATTGAAGGTATTGGGCAAAATGTGTGGCGTTTATGTGGGAATAAGAAGTTTTTGAAGAAATGTATCGAGCGTATAAAATGTATCTATTGGTGCTTAAGTATATGTAAAAGTTAAAGAGCTTATTTCATTTTTACTTTTTAATTACTAAAATTAGTTAGAAGCAAAATTCTTGTTTCTAACAACCTTGACTTGTCTATGGACTTCTAAATGATTTTTATTTGTTTAGAGTTCCATCGCTTGGGGCAATTGGGTAAAAATACAACGCAACTGTGTTATTCAAAAGATGGTTCTTTATTCGTCATTTATTTACGTGTAATGTCAAAGTCAGAGCAGTTATTTCAATTAAACCATTTAGGTAGTACTGCGACCTTTGTTTGAATAGTAATTAAGAGGTGTTTAGTTAGAAAGTTAGTTAGTTAGTTGCCCGTTCAATCCATCTATGGAGAAGAACGGGCAAGAGGCTTCATGGACATTCTTCTAAATCCTGTTTAAAGATTGCTTTATAGATAGCTTATATTTTGTGTCCCGCTGATCAAGACGTAATGCATGAAAATATGCATGCATGCGAAATCGCCAATTTCTAGTGTAGAATCCTGTTTACCCGTATATAAGCTGATTATATCACTACACTGGCTCAACACCACACCAACCCTCCTGTGCAGGTACCACCTCACTTTCAACTGTTTCCCACTTTCCCGCCATTCGTGGTGAACTGACAGTTGACATTAGTGACAGCGACCTCACTGCTGACGTGCAGGAGATAGTGGTTACATATCTATTAAATAGATACACTACAGCTAGTTTTACTTCTATAACTCCAAACTTACATTTAGCAATGCACTAAAATCCCTCTCATCAACCTCACTCGAATCAACCGAACGCTTCGCACCAGCGATCATTACTCCTTCCAAAGCTTACTACATACATTCTACATCTTAATTGCAAATTCCTGGCCTCAAGTTACTAATTCTTCGAGCTACTGAAATAGAGGGTTGAAGATTTTGGGATAAAACGAGTGTCGTTTTTGTGGGTAACGGAAAATATGGAGATGAATTTGTTATTTTTGTATATTTTGGATAGGCAAATCATTACTGCTTCTGGGGCAGTTGATTAAATTTACGCCTCAAATAGTTCTGTGAATAGGTCTACGTTTTACGTTTATATTGAGAATATTTGACAAAACAAATAAAAAATATTAACGTTATTAACCAACAAGTACACAATTACTAGACATTTTATTTTTTAAATTTTGTATTTAGCTGTAAATTAATCTCAAAAAAAAAAACTGTGTTATTTCCAAATCGCCAGTATCTAGTTTTAAAACACGCATCATGCAAAACCCAACTAAATCCAAACGTACATACACTGAAAACTCCCCTTTAAAAACTCACTCAAATCTACCAACAATCGCACAAGCGATCATTACTCGTTCCAAAGCTTACTACAAACGTTTCCACGTCTTAATTTGCTAATGCCTCGCCTCAAGTTACTAATTCTTGGAGCTACGACGACGACTTAAATGGCCAAGCGGATTTAGTTGTTCGAGATTTTATCGTGTCAGAAGTGAGGGTTTTTGCTCACAATTGTGATATTATTTTCTTTGCATAGCTTTGTTAAGTGATTGTTGGTGACTTGATGAATAAAGCTGTCTATCTTCCTCACCATACTATGAGAGAAGACAAAGACAGCACTAAAGTGAGAGTCGTCTTTGACGCTTCAAGCAAAGGTGACAATAGTGTGTTCCTAAATGATCTCGTATAATAAACTGTTTGGAATATATTACAGTGCACCGCCGCCGCGCCGTAGTGTACGGATGTGTTTTTGTGTACTAGAACTATATAAGGTGCTATAAAAATATCTGCCACGGCTTTAATGAGAGGTAGTATTGTGTTTAAAGATAACAATAGTGAAGAAATTTCGTACCCCGGCACAGTTAAATCAATTTGAGAAAATAAAGTAGTTAAATAAACATTGACTCTACTCTGCATAACGTGGTTCACAAATTACGCGTGAAGTGCACTTCGTCAATGAAAACAACTGCTATCTCTTTCCATCTGTTCTGTGAATAAAAACTGAAATCAGCTGACTAGTTCGTCACTTGCAAATTTATACGTACAATTTTTTGTATGAAAAAAATATGACACATGATCAATAATTTATCTTTACTATTGTAATCTATAAACACAATACTATCTCCCATTGCAGCCGTGGCAGATATTTTTATAGCACCTTATAGAATCCGATATTGTAAACGTGCCAAGTGTAACATCGTTACAAACGAAGTTTTAGCATTTGTGAGCAAATTTTATTGCCCACAAATGCTAACGAAGAAAGTCTAGTGAGAATACATGGAAGTGCTTTCTCTGCGAAAGAATTATAGGAGCCTAAGAAACTTCTTTTCAATTCATTGCCAACACCATTACACATGAAAACTCGTAAACGTGAGGGGAAGTCTCATCGGGACCAGCTGGTCTATTCTGCAAACATCTCACCGTGAAAGCAAGGTGAAGTGAGCTTGAGGTGAGCTGTCAAATTGTGTCAATCCCTGTGGAATGACGGTCACTTCACGCTCACTTCACCTAAGTTTTCACGGTGAGTTTTTTTACAGAATAGAATGGTGAAAGACGTCTTAACATTGCTGAAGAACACCGATCCTGAAATTATCCCTATATTCGTGGCCCGCGATCTGCCCAAACTACTTCCGATTACATTTGAACATGTTGATGTATTTGAGCATGTTGTTCAGCTATTGCGAAGTGATCTAAAGAACGTGCAAGTATCAATGGAGACTTTGAACTCGTTAAAAAGTCAAGTGGAATACTTGAAACAGGTATCGATTGTTAATGATTTCGAAAGTAATTTGAACAGCAAAAGAGGTACGCACCTTATTAATAGGCATTCCTATGACAGTGGTCCAATGTGTCTGGAATATGTATCCATGAAATCAGGAATATACCGATAGCCACTAGAACAGAGAAGCTATCCGTACCGTGGCACGGACTGAGCGTGTTTATGGGTGAGACGTAACGCTATAATAGGCTTTATTAATTAAGTAAGCCTTTATATATTTAAGAATAGATTAAAGACTTACATAATTACTAAAGCCTATTATAGCTTTAAAGATTATTCAAATGATAAATTTAATTCAATTTTAAAATAAGTGATAATCAGAAAATTATGTAATTCATAAATATTATATTTACCCTAATAATGCTTTATGTATGATTAATGTAAGATTTTTTTAATTTTTATTGTTGGTAATAAATATTTGCACACCTATTAAGGTAGATAAGGTTAAAGATCTTCTATTGTGTGTATCACGTTATGTACCTACCCATATTCAAGCAATTGATTTGATTTGAGAATTTTTGGCCCGATGACATCCTGTATCGACGTTTTGTAGAATTTAGTCGTGACAACGCTAGGAAGGTAGCCGGTGATACCTGTGGGCAATGTGTTGCAACCAATTATCTATACTGACAAACCTGAACAAATCGGTATGTAGGTATACAACAAGATATTCTCCCTTTATTTAAACTTCCAAAATTAATCACTTAAAGTTCCAAAAACGCCCAGATCTCGATACAACAATAACAGCCAAATAACAAAATATAACAACAGCGATAGCAATTTATTCTAAAACCCTCTTTCATCCAATTATAAGTTTCGTTCAAACTCCCGAATTGGTCGTTAAACTGATTTGTCGGTTGGACGGTCCTAGTTGAGGTTTCGTTCGGTTAAATGCGCAATAACAAGCAATAGTTGCACATAGTTGTTTGGAGTACCAACGTCATGTGGATGTAAGGACCACCACTTCTGTAGTTTTGCTTAAAAATAATATAATATAGCTATTCCAATCAATCTGTGGCGCCATCAACAACGCCACTTACGAATTACGCATCAAAGACCTGACGTCACACGAATCCTGTATCGCGCAATTATAGTTTACCGCGCGATCAACGAGAAGTCACTACTACTACACATTTTTTGCCAAAATGAGTTAATGATGTCAAAGTTTTTTAAATCCCATTATCTACCTTATGAAAAGGTAAAAGAGCAGTTTTTTTTAGTATTTTTGATAATACGAGAATGTCAGAAGTACATAACTACTTGTTAAGGCAAAAAATCAGTCTATGAAAATTAACTAACGGTACTTGTGTAATATATGAAAGTTTTCATACTTAACGTTTTCTCAATTACTGGGACTGCACTGCTCGCATTAATGTTACTTAGTAACTTTTTGCATACAATATTTTCGACGAGAACCACTGATAACGTCTCTTAGTTATTTCTTGCAGACGAAAACTTTACATGAAATTAAATTAAATCTCCGATAGAAGTCACTAACTAACACTTAGTTACTTTTTGCATGCAATATATAACTCACCCAAATTACATTTTTTGAGTATGCTAGAATTAACTATCTTACTTTTTATTATATATCTCAGTAACGGTAAAAATATTTACATAATTTACTGAATATTTAAGTGCAGGGTAAAATTATCAATATTTTGTTCATAGAAAGCATTTTTGTAACTATAAGCGTCAATGTGATATACCGATTATAAGAACAACAAAACTTTAAAACGCGTTTATCTTGAAACTATATTTTTGATTTCTCGCTCTACAACGACGATATAGAATACTATCCGACAGCAATCGTTGGGTAATTACCCACCAGACACGATACCCGTCTGGTCGGAGGATACTTCCTTTTCTATAGAGGATGAGTGAACTTTATACCCTGTTCGTCATACCTCTAAAAATCAACCAACTCAGCTTTCAGGAACTTGACACAGAGACCTATGTAACAGTGGATTACTTCACACCCTGCGTGTCATTTCTACATTTATATCGGTCTGTAATTCATAAGGTGTACTTATTACAGTCTATTCTATTCTATTCTTAAAAATTCACTGTTCTATTAATACAGGATGTTTGGTATAAGGATCGACACAACTTTTTTGAGGGGTAGGAAGTGTCATTTACTACCCCAAAATTATTTTATTTTATAACCCAATTTCCTGTACTACAGTTAAAATATTAGAACTTGAACAGGCAGAAGACTGTTATTGACCGAGACTGTGGTCAATTTACATTTCCTGTTTCGTACAATTCCAGTTTGTTCTCATATCATTTCTCGTCCTATTAGCAGTCCAATTTCATTGTAAGCATAAGCATAGACGGCCTATAATGTTCCAACTGCTAGGCCACAGGCCTCCTCTCGGTGAGAGGGAGTGTGCCGTAATCAACCACGCGGGCCCAGTGCGTGTTGATAGGTGTCACATGTCTTCCGATGTTTTCCTTCACCGTTTTGAGAGCAGTGGTATTCTGGGTAGGTAGTAAAGTTCCATTTTTATGTCCACGCAATCACTGTCCATTCCTAGGTTGCCTGGAAGAGATCGCAGAAAGCGATAAGGCCGCCCATTGTATGTTATAATTGTTTTTTGCTTATTATGTATTTTCTGGTGTACAATAAAGTATATATAAATAAATAAAATAAATAAAGCGCCTGTCTGGGTTCGAATCAACGACCTACAACTTGTAAATCGCGGCCATTACCACTGGGCCACCACTGCTCTTTGCTGCATTTGCTTGTAAAAGCAAGGATATTATGGAGTTGCGACTTTATTGCACATTTTATTATGGTAGGCAAACTTTGTGAATCATTCCATCCAATATTTTATTTTCAATTGATTTCAAAAACAAAAACAATCCAGCAATCCAAACCAACTGTTCTACAAAACAAAAGTCACTTTTCAATAGCATATGTAACGAAATAAAAATTCATCAAAATACTCGGGCAAATCCACAGCACAAAACATAGTCATTCCCATCAATGGTCCAGTTTTTATCTCTTGGGCGCAGCGCCCATTCATTGCATTGTGACCAGTTGGACTACTATCATAATAACCCATTAGCCGTAATTGACTTTCACGATTCAGGGTGTATTGAGGTTTATCTTTTGAGTTCAGATTAATCGGATGTTACGGATTATTTATGATTTATTATGTAGCCTTTTCCTATTAAGGACTAGTCTACAATCTTATCAGATTTAATACTGAATAACAGTAGACCGTCGACGTAAGAAAGGTAAGGTAAGAAGACCAGTCGTGGCCCAGTGGTAATGGCCTCGTCTTACGATTTTGTAGGTCATGGGTTCGAACCCAGGCAGGCGCTTTACTTTGTGTAAATAATTTCAACACCACTGCACGGTGAAGGAAAACATCGTGATGAAACCGGCATGTTCTAGAACTAAAAGTTCAAAGACATGTGACATCTACCAACCCGCACTGGGGCCGCGTGGTTGATTACAGCCCACTCCCTCTCACAGAGAGGAGGCTTGTGTCTCAGCAATGAGAACATTATAGACTCATTATGATGATGATGAAGGTAAGCTTGTAGCTTTTGTCTGTCTGTGACATCTTAGCTGTGAAACGGATGGAATTGAAACTTTTTATACATTGAATAAATACCACCAAAAGTCTATCTAACATAACTGTCATGCGACATGTCACTGACGACAATCCAATAATCCAAAAAATTTCCATGTTGCTTTATTAAACAGCACTTGGTTTGAAAATGTGTAAAAACATAACTTAGTTCCTGGACAATTATTTCAGGTTAGATCAATAATAATTGCTATATTTTATTGATATAGGAAAGTTAATTGATTCAGGCGTGGCTTGGCGGAAATCTATTATAGAATACAATAGACGTAGTATATTTAGTAACCTATTCCGATTACCTTTTCCAATTCCGAATACGACGTATTACCACGTCGAGAACCGGAAGCAGAGTCCGGCGCTTAGCGTGGCAACACGTCGTGTTCGGGTTCGCGATAAGGCAATTGTCATCCTGAGGATGTCTCGTTGAGAGGTTAAACACTTGTCAACAGGTTGGTGTTATGTTATAAAATACATTAATTCAGCACAGACTAAAAAGCACACATGTACCTACTTCAGCTATTTAAATTCTCAATGAACCTATCCACGGTCTGAAACAAGGAATTGAAAATTAAACTGTTAGTATACCTATTCCTTAACCTTTCCCTGGTGCTGACTGCTGTCCCTGACTTTAATTTGTCTAGAGGGCGCCATATTCATTTTATATAACCAGCGAACGATCAAAACGCTTCCAACGATACCTCATTTGTCAAATTACTATGAGTACCTAGTTTAGAAGTTATGAGGGAACAGATGAACATACATACATACAAACATACATACATACATACTGAAATAAAATCATAACCCTCCTTTTTGGTTTGCCAAAGTCGGATAAAAAATAGGTCCCTCTATCACTGGCCGCTAAGATGAACGATCGTACTTGTTACATTATTTTCTCACCCAACTTTCAAACTTTTACCACAGAGGATCTATTATTAGGTGTAAACTATACGGATCACTCCCAAGTGACCTCCCCTTGACCGGGCTCTGTGGGAGATCATTGTCTTACGGAATTATAGAGCAAACTTATACTTGAAACTAATGTCCGATTTCGCTAAGGTCAAGTTTAGCAACGCAACAGGCCTACACTGTCTTCTCATAACATAACTATTCAAACTGTACATTTTTGAAAACATTGTAAACGACCAATTGGAACCGGTCATCCATCAGGTTAAGCTACGCTTGCCGGGGTTGGTCCTTGGATGGGTGCCCATCTTTACATACCGAGACTCGTCCGTGCCTCGGAAAGCACGTTAGTCCATTGGTCCCCGCTGTCATGCGAGGATCTTTTACAGTCGTTACGTGTCCTCAGAAGCCCGAAAGTCTGACAACCACTCTTACCAAGGGGTATCGAGTTACCAAATGACTGGGTTGTGGAGGTCAGATAGGCAGTCGCTCTTTGTAAAATATTGTATTCAGCTGCATCCGGTTAGACTGGAAGCAGACCCCAACATAGTTGGGAAAAGGCTAATCAGATTGATTGACTTTCTATACAGTGTGTCTGGTCACCGGTGTCCGACCCGTTAAGGCGAATCAATACGATCAATTTTATCGACAAATCCACCATAATAAGACATTTGGCCCCTACAGTTTTGAAATGGCGACCATTTTTTACTGAGTACGTGTTTTCATTTTTTGCAATATCTATCGATGTAGAAGGCCTACTGGCATAAAAGTGATTTCGTTCGAAAGCTACAAAAGTAAGCAATAATTTGGCACTAAAAAGTTTTTCAAAAACTCCCATTAAAACCTTAAAAAATACTTTGAAAAAAAATGATTGTTTTTTTTTTTCAAAACAGTAAGCCCAAAATGCCTTATTATGGTGGATTTGTCAGTAACATTGATCATATTACTTCGCCTTAACGGGTCGGACACCGGTGAGGTGACTAGACACACTGTATTATATCCCACACACTATTCATTCATTGCACTGCTGTAAACTACACAACCGTCCGGTTCATTGCGAGTAAATAAAAAGCTAGTGTTTTATTTGGACCATACCGTTTTTTAATAGTAACGAAACCGATTCATTGTTTTTTTTTAGTTTGTACAGTTTGTTACCTGGTGATAAATTTTGTTGGCGTTCTACTGTTTTACTTGTATCTGGTTTAATTGTTTTATTATTGTCAATGGTTTTTTTTATGTTGCTTTATTTTTTAGTACCTACCTATGTTGTTCGGATAGTCAGAAGCTCTGAGGCCTGAAAACCAGTCTTAACAACGGGTATCCGTGTTACCCAGTAACTGTGGAGGTCAGATAGGCAGTCGCTCCATGTAAAATACTGGTAGTAAGCTGCATTCGGTAAGACTGTGAACCAACACCAACACAGTTGGGAAAAAGCTAGGCATCTTCCTAGCCCCAATCATCTGATGATGATGATTTTAGTACCTGTATTTTCCAATATCCTGGGAGTCTTCAAGTCTCGAGAGAATAGGCTTCTAGCAAGTGAGCGCCATCGTTCCCATCAGTTTAGAATATATAGTGAGTAAATACAAGTCTGAAGCTCCACCAGCAAACGGCATACTGCAGTGTATCGCGAGCAGACTGTACCTACTGCTTGTGTGTGAATCGCTGCTGCAAGCTTTCCACATCGTTGTTGAGCTTGTAGCAGGGATTCTCATAACTATAGGGCAGTGTTAGGTTAAGTGTGTAGGTTAAGTTTACAAACATAGTTGTTAAGTAATATTGTTACTAACTTATTAAGCCCATTGTTACTTGTTTATCTAAACTGATATTATAAAGAGAAAAGTCTCGTATTTCTGTTTGTAATGAATAAACTGAAAAAAAACTAGACCGATTTTTAAAATTCATTCACCAGTAGTATACTATTTTATCACTGACTAACATATGCTGGGCGAAGGCGCTGGCGAAAGCTAGTTAAATATAAAATAATAAAAATCCCGACCTAGTACTTATATGGTTGGTAATTTGGCATTTTATGCAATGTTTTTTTTAAATAGTTTTCAGGTGTTTTGTTTTTTTGCTGTGCCAATATAATAATTATAATGCATTATTTACTTTCTTTCTAATTCTGTCGTATCTGTTCGGTTCAAACTAAATGAGAAATGTGCTGAAAAGGTAAGCCAATCAACAGGGCTAGGGCAGGGTAGCGAGACTAACCGCCCAAGAAAATTATTTGTATGTAGGAAAGTAGTGTGTGTACTGGCTAGTTCTTGTATGGGTGCCTATAGTTTGTATAATCTTAGGAACCCGTCTTAGAATTAGCCGCAACAAATACAGCTTAACCTCACAACCAATGTAACTCTTTCTCCAACCAAATCCAGACAACCAGCCTCGCATCTGACCCAAAACAAAAGCAAAAACTGAAAGCAATCTTCCCTCATAGATAACTGCCTTCATAATAAGTAATTACGTAACTAATGCTCTACTAACTATTATAAGATATATATGGAAACTAATTTTCTCTCGGTAAACGAGATATCTTAATACTGACTAGTGAAGTTAATTTCTTCGGAAGGTATTGGAAAAATAATAAAAATATATAGAAGCGACATTCGATCTCAGCCGCTCGTGCCTACAGTTTTCTAGCATCACAAAGAACACGCATGTGTTAAAGTAGTGGGAACATTAGACTGAGTGTTTATGCTAATTTAATTTTAAAATAACGATAATTAAGCGAGACGTGCCCCGCAAGCGACACTCCTTAGGAACTACTCACACTCATTCAGCTCTATTCAGCGTTTGCCCATAGAAAACTACGATTTTGTATCAGACGCGTACGCGTCCTTTCAGCTGTGGATAGCTGAAAGGACGAAGGCATTTCGCGCGTTTTCTATAGGCAAACGCTGAATAGAGCTGAGTAAGTGTGAATAGTCCCTTAGCGTTCATATACACGAGCGGCACGTTGCACGGCAAATAGACGCGTCGACGGCTGCACTGGCAGCTGCCGCTGGCAACATGCAGCTCGTGTATTTGAGCACGTACTCAAATACACGCGTGGCAAGTTGTCGACGGTAGCCACCGACGCGTCAACGGCTGACGTCGACTATAGTGACGAGCGACGGCAGCTTTACGGATAATCTAAATAATTGATGGTCAGTTTGCGAAACAAATATTTATACACTAATTAAAATATAATAATTATATAATTAAATAATTAATTTTTTATATCTATATAATTATTAATATCGACTATACGTAGTGACGACGGCAGCTTTACAGACAAATCTAAATAATTGATGGTCAGTTTGCGAAAGTATTAACAAACATTTATATAATAATTAAAATATAATTAAATAATTAATTTATTATATTTAAATATAATTAACATCGACTATAGTGACGACGGCAGCTTTACGAACAATCTAAATAATTGATGGCCAGTCTGCGAAACAAACATTTATACACTAATTTCGCTTCTACACAGTTGTATTATTCTATGCATCGGGGAAAGCCTCATGTTAAAAGGAGCCATTCACTTTTATGTGATAGTTTTATTGTATGAGTGTTTTTGTGAAAGGAAATTGGAGGAAGTAATCCTCTTTATCTACCTTGCCCTTTCCCAGCTATGGCGTAGTTGGCCTTCGGTTGAACCAGATGGGACTGAATTTCCGTATTTTGTATTGAGCAATACAAGCTGAAATTCTTAGTTAGTAAGAAACATTTATTTTTATTTTTTATGTCGGGTAATATTAACGAGCTCTTCTTGGAAATGAAATTGAAATGTAGACGCTGTAATGCAAACCATGCATGAGCAATGCAAGGGCAGCAAGGTTTCCTTGAAAGTGGAGAAGAATGGCTGAATGTAAATAAAAAACAAATTTTATCAATGAAAACATTAGATAGTACCTAAACTAAATTATTTTAAACAATAGACTTTTATTGTTACAGTCGTTGCAATTCACAAACGCGCTTCATGTGATCTTTGCGTACCTACATTGTCTTATGGTTCATTTAAATGATTAAGGGTCCCCGAAACGATGAATTGCAACTGTCAATTTTTACGTGATTAATACACATTCATGCGAGAATGTATCGTCTACCAAATGAAATTGAAGCGATTGACAATCTATTATACATTGTAACAGCGAATCAATTTTCACGCCTCCCGCTTAAGACCTAGGCCAAATATTTTTTGATATTCGGATAGCTCATGACCTAAAGAGGTGCGATAAAGAATATGAATAAAAAATCTTAGCAATAATAATAACATAAATGCGGGAAATTTCGCGGGCATTTTGGTATGATCAATAGCAATTTAATCGTTTTGGGGACCCTTATATTTTATTTACGCGTGCTCATCATTCTGCCAAGCCTTTTCCCAATCATGTTGGGGTCGGCTTCCAGTCTAACCGGATGCAGCTGAATACCAGTATTTTACATGGAGCGACTGCCTATCTGACCTCCACAACCCAGTAACTGGGTAATACGATACCCCTTGGTAAGACTGGACGTCAGACTTTCGGGCTTTTGACGACTCGTAACGAATGGCAAAGATCCACGAATGACAGCCGGGACCAACGGCTTAACGTGCTTTCCGAAGCACGGAGAAGTCTCAGTATGTAAACATGTCACCCATCCACGGACCAACCCCGGCAACCGTAGCTTAACCTGATGGATCGACCCGTGCGGCTGTTATTACTTAGCCATGAGCTCTCCGAGTTTATTTACGCGTGCTCGTGACATGGAAAAACTACACTAAGATTATTTTTAAGACATGCCATGCTTTCTGGTGTTATGGAGAAAAGACATTTCCTATGATCTATTAGCTTTTACCATGCTAGTTAATAAACTAATATTGACCAATCAGGAACCTAACAGTACATCTTGAGTATAATCCGAGCAATCACCAATCTGGCTTCCTAACCTGTTAGTAGAACTTAATTGCTTCCAATGAAATCAAACAGAATTTGAAGCTAATTTGGTAAGGGTAAGTAAATTGAGCGATTGGAGAGGCCTACGTCCAGTGGAGGCCCACGGCATGGTAACGGCCCCAACTTATGAGTTGTAGGTTATCAGTTTGGTGGCCGTTTTTGAGTCCAGGTAATACGGTCACCCCCATTTCATAAACATAGCATACCTAACATAGGTATATTCCATGGGACTTACAATATAACAGGCGAAATGAACAGTTATTACACCTCCACATCAAAAAAATATAATAGACGTAGATATTATTTAGTAACCTATTCCGCTTAACTATTCTTAAAGAGTCTTAAAAAACCCTGTAAGAAATCGACACGTGTTTCACCTCTCAACGAGGCATCCTCAGGATGACGATTGACTTGTCGCGAACCCGAACACGACGTGTTAAGCCACCGAGCGCTGGACGCCGAGTGTTCAGCGCTCGGCAAACTATATCTGGGTCAATATCAACAAAGTGCATTTTTTTTCAATTTTGGTGGCAAAATTTCGCCACCAAAATTGTTCTTTTTTCGTGAAATGTATGGAAAAACCGCCACCAAAGCCACCAAAATTGAGGCACCTAAATTGTAACCAGGCATAAAAAAAACTCTTATAAATAGGGGTTTTAAGTTACAACTAAATTAATATCACTCATTTATTTGTAACCCAAATCACTACCTATATCGTGTAGCTTACTATTAAAACACTTTATAATCAACAGCAAATCGATCCACCAAAATTGAACAATTCTTGTCCCCCGTGCCACCCAAGATGATACTTACGTTTTTGGCGGAAAATCACAGCACTAATCACACACCTGTGACGCGCAAAGGCTGGTGCAAGACTGTGACATACTAAATAATAAAACGGGATTGAACACACACGCACGAAACTTAATGTTATAGTAAGTTGAAAAAGTGCCACCAAAATTTTGATTTTTGCTTGGACAAACTTTCATCGAGTATCCTGTGCTTTTAAATTAGATTTTCTAATAAGGTTTAATTGTTTTTAGATAATGTATCTTATGTATATACTAACGAAATTGTTTATTTTTTATTATACTTTAAAATATTACTTTGGTGAACGCAGTTATATCAAAAAATGGAGCTGGGACAAGCCACCCAACTTGAATTTTAAGGCGATTTTTTTCCCCCATTTTATTTACTTACATATATGTAAAAAAAATGTGGCCCTAATTGAACCAAGTTACGTAGTACACTACAAAAAAAAATAAGAAACATCCTATCATTTAACACCTCGATTCTCAACTTGGACACGTATAATTTTCCGCAGGGATATTCACCCATCTACGTCTATTGTATTTTATAATGGATTTCCGCCACGCCTGAATCAATCACATATTATAACACAAAAAACCAACATTATTATTTTTATTGGCAACTCATATAAAATCATCCATTCATAGAAAACCCGTTACCCACATAGTTCTCTCTCACATAACTTTTACCCATAACTTCAACAGTTAATAAGTACCACTAAGGGTGCCCGCGACTTATGAAGGACTTACCTGACCCGTATTTTGGACCTTATAAACGTCAGTTGGTATTTTATGAGCTCCTAGTGATGAAGAGTGACGTACCCATGGGTTTGGTTACAAAGTTTTGAAGCTTGATTTGGTTTATGGTTGTCGAAGAAGAGGAGGGATGCGTTCCAATGTTGTGAAGATGAATTATATGTTTTCTCAAACATGCTTGGAAATTCGAGCATTATTTTGACAACCTTCTTCGAGATAAATTGAATTTGCTGTACTGGTCAAAAACAAAATGATGATGCGGCCAGCAATGTTACTATGAAAATCTATACTCCGTTGACGAGATGTAATATTATGACCTTGCGTTTTCTCCTGTCTACTTAAGTAATTATTATTTTATGTAAATTAGTCATTATTTTTAAATGACAAATGTAAGTATTCATTATTCCTATTATTTATTTGAGTTGACATTGTAATTTTTTATTGTAGGTAATTTTTATATTTATCATGCATGATGCAAATTTTTAATTGTGTTATAATTATTAAAAATGTACTTTTTTTTTTTGTGTCTCACTTAGAATATTTCAAACACAGTGTAAATTGTTTGTGAATAAATGAAATGAATTGAATTGAATTATATCTGTCCTGTGTAGCGACCAAATATATTACTATGAAAATTCATAACTGTCGTGTTATTTAAAAATGGAACGAACTTTTTACTTCAACACAAGACAACCAAGGAGGTAACTTATCAAAGATTTTATTTAAATTTCGATTTAAAGTAAAGAAGAAACAAATGAACACATTGGCGCGTGAAAAATTATCGCTGTCGTGTAAATTATTGATGGACTCACGTATGGCTACACCTCGGCCCACATTTTCACGATCGTCCGTCGTCATGCTTGATTTACTGACCTCGACAGAAATGTACTAATAACCATAAACGTAAAACTAAATCATTACGTCAGTCCCAGAAGAGTAGCCAGAAGTGCAGAAGTGTATGACGCATGTTTAATGATTTAGTCGAGCCAATTAACAGGACTCCGGAGTGCTGCTGAGAATTATTTATACGTACTGGAAATACTAAATAATTACCCGGTTCAAAGATCGAATCCAGTCGCGTTTGTAACACTACGAGACCAATGAAATGGTCAATCCGTAAGATGATACAACTCTCGAGTGCCCAAAAAACCAAATGTCACTTAAGAGCCTAATAAAGTTGAGGATTAATGTTAAGGACTATGTTAGCCGAAAACACGATTTCATATCTCGATAGAAAAAAAATCCAAAGTTACCAAACCGAACAATAAACCGCTGCTATTCAAAAAATACTTCAAATTAGATCATAAAACTTTGCATACTAACTGAACTAACTATAAAGCAGCGAGGTTTTTTAATTTTTTTAAAATTACTTACCATTATTTTCGCCGTAAAAAACAATTAAGTACCTAAACTATTGCCGGTTCGGAGCCGCCTCCGTCTCGCTCGCACTCAGTCCGCGAGTAGTATGGTCCGATCGAGATAAAAAGCTGAGGTTGTGTGGGCTCATAAAATGTAAAAATTAAACTTAAAGGTCAAAAATAACTTGTGTTGGAGATCTTCTTGTGTTTGCAGTTGAAGGACCTTCTGGTGTTTACGACTGAATCCTGAAAACATAACACAATTTTTTTGGGCAGTGGTGCATTTATTTTCTAGACTACTCTGAGCATTCTGAGTGGTTATAGTGCGACAACGATACTAACAGTTTGAACACCGACATCTCCACTAAGTTTATTTATTTACAAGCTGTTCGCAAACAAACTCCAACCCGTCGTTAAAGAGTTTGGATAGAGGTGGAGTTTCGAAAAATACTTTCTTTGTGCAACTTATCATCCTCTTAGAAATATTATTGTCTTCCAAACATGATTCTGCCTTTAGAAACTTAGACAGTGCGTTATTACCACAATACCTATATGAGGAGGATCAATCTTGGACTAAGGGACGAAATATTATGTAGGTATATACAACGTGTTTGTTTTGATATCCCATAACTCTAGGGTTATTTATTTTATGTAAAAATAATACGAAAAGTCCTAGAATATGTGGTCCAAAAACGCATAGTTTCGAAGATAACATAACACTATACTCTCGATGTGTGTAACTAAGTTTCATTGATAAGTACGAGTAAATCATTGTAAATCAAACCAATCATTCATATTTAAAGGTAAGAAACTGCGACATTGTCATATTCCACGTAGGTAAGGGTGTTTTACATTAATAATCGTGACTTTGTCGTATTATTTTGTTTGAAAAATGAAAAAAAAAATGCTATTTGAAAAATAATTCTTAAGCCGGTTGATTCTTTGATATGGTCTCATTGGGTATGCCCAAGAGTTATGGGATATCAAAAAAAACACCTTGAATAGCTTACAGAATGCGTTACTTACTGGTGAAAAAGAAATACAAAATTACTTAATATCTTTGAAATAAGATATTGTAATTATTGTCCCCCAGTAATAAAGGTAAGACTGATATCTATGGGTCTGTTTTATTTTAATTACAATGTACACAAAAATCGTCCACAGACTTTTAATTTTTAGACCTCTTAATTGGTATCGGGAAATTCATATGATGATCAAAACTATTTTTAGGTTTTAAATGGCCATCCGTGGGCGTCATCGAGACGTATCATCGTGTCAAAATTCAAATTCTTATGATTGAACAAACTGTCGGTATCGTTAATATGGCGGTCATAGGCACACTATAACCAGTACGCTCATAATAGTCTAGAATATAATTGCACGACCTCATATCACGGAATCCTACTATATATATCCTACTAATATTATAAATGTGAAAGTTTGTGAGGATGGATGGATGGATGTTTGTTACTCTTTCACGCAAAAACGACTGAACGGATTTGAATGACATTTGGCACACATATAGTTTATAACCGTGATTAACACATAGGGTACTTTTTATTCCGATATGCCCACGGGATCGAGACTTATGCGGGTGAAACCGCGGGGCGCTGCTAGTAGTCTCTAAGCCTATAAATAAAACTAAGCCCTCCAAAATGAAGACTTCAAAATAACTGTTACTAAAGTAAACAAAGAAGTTTAAGAACAGGCGAAGTCTAGGCGCCAACATCAAGTAATTTAATAACTAGTTCGTCATATTCCTCATTGTCTCTTAAGTCTGTGCGCAATCTTTACAGACTAAGTTTAAGTTAAACAGGCTTGAGTTCTGGTACTGTTTCTGGCAGACTTAGAGTTTGAGAACTTTAGGCGATGCATGATGGAGGGGGCTATTGTGTATAAGGCTTACCTCTTGTGAATAAGGAAGAATATTATATTTTATTCATTCATATATCTATAATTTGAATGCTTCGTTGGTCTGGTTGCAAGTGCTACTGTTGAATATCGGTTCCTGGGTTAGATATCCAGGTTGGAGAAAGTGTTGTTGGGTTTTTCTATCAGCAATTTCCCATTAGCAAGCCCGGAGTCTGGATTTGTGCTCGGTTGATGACAATGGGTTCGCCCCATATTACATACGAGGCAGTCCATGCTACATAAAGTATCACATTTTTAGGGGTATGAGGAACAGGGTGTAAAGTTCACTCATCCTCTATAGAAAAGGGAGGATCCTCCGACCAGACGGGTGTTGTGTCTGGCGGGCAATTGCCCAAGGATTGATGTCGGATAGTCTTATATATGTTAATCGCTCGGTAAACTCGGTCCTTTTCTGATTTGTCGGTACAGCAGCGGTGCGACATCAGCATGCTCGGTATACGCGGTACCGAAAGCTTACCGAGCGCCTATGTTTCAATTGAGCTTTTCTGATTAGCTCGGTATGTGTCGCACTCTCGCACATACCGACCTAATCAGGAAGGATCAATTGAAATATAGGCGCTCGGTAGGTGCTCGGTAAGCTTTCGGTACTGCGTATATCGAGCATGCTGATGTCGCACCGCTGCTGTACAGACAAATCAGAAAATGGCCTAAATACGACCATGTTTTGTTTTATGGTTAATTATTGAAATCCAATCAAAATTACTAATCAACAACCCAATATTTTAACATTCTAGTAGTAAAAACTCCGACCGATATGTAAATATTTTCGAAAATCCGTGCCTATCAATAAAACCTTTGTCAAAATTTATTCAGTAACTCGGTACTAGTTTTAAACAAACATTGCGATGGATTTGCTAAAAAAAACTAAAAGAGCAGTACTGCTACAAAACTGTAGTAGTATTTATCAATAGGCTTAAAGTTAATGCTATGAATTGATTTAAACTGAAAAAAGCGAGTAATGTTGAATATTTTAATTAAACAATTTTTGAATTATCAAATCCTTGAGACATTTGATCCTTGAAACAGGATCGATTGCCATCAAAAGAAGTTTTGTGAAAACTGCCCATTTTCTTGCTGACTAGTACATTATTTTCATATTCCTACATATTTTCCAAAATCTGTGAATGCAGATCAAAATTAAAAAAAAAATAAGGACAGTCTCCTAAGACCGTTTTCTTGTAGTGATAAAGGTTAAGATACCTGTCCTTACTGCCATCTCAAAAATCCACCCTGTATAAGCTAATAATAGTCTTAAAAAATAATCATTTTTTTAAAAGGAGGGGCAACAATATCATACTAGTGCATCAAAAAATTCGTCCAAATAGCTGTCAACAGGAAAAGTGGCCAAATTGTACTAAGGTATAAATGATCTAAACCAATTCCCATAATTTAAAACGTTCAAAATTTAGTCGCAATCTCGTCTCAGAGACAATCAATGTCAAAAACTTGTCAAAAATGTTAAGAAACTCGAGGAATTTTTGACAGATTGAGACTGAAATCAATCGTTCTTAAAATAATAATTAGCCCTCGTAATAATTAACAGACAAAATTTAATAATATTTATATAGATTATGTGACAAAAATTGAAAAGCTGCTTAGATGGTTTGGTCATGTTGAGAGGATGAATGAAAGGCGACTAACAAACGGTATTTACAAGGCAGATATGAGTGGAAATGCCGAGACGACGCCCGCAGGACATAATACACAGTGACCTTATTTTAGAATAGACTAGAATAGAATAATATTTATTTGCTTTAAAACATGGTACATTAAGGTCTTATTAATAAAGTATGATCTTACATGTTTCGCCATGGACTGGCATACAAATATTTAAACATGACAATATGTTAAATGTATAATTTAAATTATAATTATGACTAATAACATTGGTTATGGGGGGTTTCGTATCTACTAAACACTTATAATAATAGCTATTGGTGATGTTCTTCAGAAAGGTCAGATGCGTAGTACTCTCAACCGGCGTGCGTGTATGACCATTATGTATGAACGTAAACGAGGGAAAAGGAGTCGGATCGTAGCAGGTGGTTTTCTGCCTACCCCCATGGGAAAAACGCGTGTTTTTATGGATGTATGTATTAATGAACAAATTAAACTTCTCCCACTTATGATATAACCCCACTGACACATTTATACCGCTAAAGTTCCAAGAAACCATTGACCTGATACACGCTGCACCATTTCCCATTATTAATACTACTTATACTCAATCGATCGCCTTCGAAGAATCGCAATAAATATGAGGATTTGATTTGAAGAATGGTTATTTTGGTTGCAAGGTCGATTTGGAAGGTTGATTGAAGTTTAGTTAGGTAGAAGGGATAGCTAGTGCCTTTATTGAGGTAATTGTAGCTAAAAGGTTTGAGTAAACTACCTCTTTGTTCTAGTGGTCGCAAGCGCTACTGCTGAGCATGAAGTCCTGGGTTCAATTCCCAGCTCGGGTTTTGGGCTTGTGACACCCCGCAACGATTGTCAAAGTCTACGAATGACAGCCGGGACTTACGGCTTAACGTACTTTCCGATGCACGGAGGGGTCTCGATATAAGTAATGGAGGTCACCCATCCATGAACCGACCGCGGCAAGCGTAGCTTAACCTTCGAGCATTCCGAGCGGCTGTTATCATTTAGCCACGAGCCCTTTCGCTTAACATTTTTTTAACTAAATGTTTCCCAATTTTCAGTTTACAAATAAGGAAAAAAAAATGAAGAAAATACAATAGACGTAGATATATTTAGTAACATGTTCTGCTTAACTTTTCTTATAGTCATAAACGACGTGTTGCCACGCCGTGTTCGGGATTTAACAATAAATACACGAATAATAATACACGAAGTTATTTTAACAATAAAATATGTAACACAAAAATCAAACAATTATAGTTCGCTAGTAGCTTAGTCCATAAGGAATCAATCTGTAAACCATTATTATGCCCTCAAGGTTTTCTTAAGAAATTGTTAAAGATAATAGATTTTCTTGAAAGTAGACATTATTGGAACTCAATTGAACGATTGAACTAAATCACTGCTATCTCCTGCTATTACGAGTTCACAAGAAGACATTATTTAAAGCAAACTCGCTGTTGCCCGCGTTTTTGTCAACGTGTGTTTATAACCGACTTCATTTTTTTTTTAACAAATATAATTTAAAATTATATTTTATGTCTAAGTTCAATGAATCTGCCTAGCCTTTTACCAACTATGATGGAGTTAGCGTCCAGTCTAACCTGATAAAGCTGAATACCAGTATCTTTTACATGGAGCGCCTGTCTATTTGACCTCCACAACCCAGTAATACGTTAATGCGTTACTGGGTAATACGTTAATGCCCCTTGGTAAGACTGGTTGTCAGACTTTCCGGCTTCTGACAACTTGTAACTGTCAAAGATCTATGAATGACAGTCGGGACCAATGGCTTAATGTGCTTTCCGAGGCATGGAGGACTCGCGGTATGTTAAGATGGTCACCCATCTACGGACGAACCCCGGCAAGTATTGCTTAACCTGATAGATCGACCCGTGCGGCTGTTATTATTTAGCCACGGGCTGCTTTAATGTTTATATTATTTATAAAAAAATGTTTAACAACACGGAAACGACGAAACCGTTACTAAAAATCTACGAAAAACATTATTTACGACAAGAATGCCATTATAATTTCATAAGTTTTTTAACTAAAGTCAACGAGCCATACTGTTTTTCCTCTTCAAAAAACTATTAAGAGAACGTCACTCTTAACTTAACTTAATAAGAACATCCATTTTCGTCGCTTGAGAAAAAAATATCTTTTATATTAAGATACACAACAAACTACTATCGATTCAAGATTATATCCTGCAGACCCAAATTAGAACTTACACTCTACGAAATCTTGACCCTCTACTATGTCTAACAAAATAAGGTCCACATTAGCGTGGCTTTCATTTCTTCGGTAGTAATAAGGCTGTAACAGCATTTTCCCTATCCAAAGGGGATTTTTTCAGACAGTTTATGATCGTTTAAGATATCTCTCGAGCGTTTCCTAGCACGACGTCATCTATTCGATATATTATATTACATACTTTTCTAATATTGTTTGAACCATGTTTTTGGTAATCTGTGCGTGTACGACTCAATTTTTTTTGGGATAGAAAATTGAGCAGTTTGTTGTTATTCGGCGTGCGTAGTTTTAAAGGTGGGATACGTGTTACATTTCAGGACTGTAGGTGGGCGTAGGATTCGAAAATATCTAGTGTATGTGGAAAACAGTTGTGAAAAACTACAAATACTTTGTAACTATATAAAACTTAAATGGTAATTCAAATCCCACTGATGTACCTACTACGTAATACGTATAATAAATGATATGTGAGCCGTATGTGATGTAGAAAATAATTCTGAAAACATAAAATTAAACAACAGTCTCAACTCATCACACACGCACACGCCTTCCACGTTTCAATTTAAAAAAGATATGTTACTGGACACTCACCAACATCCATATAAAATAGAAAATAAACAAATATGATAATATAGAAAATAAAGAAATATATTATAATGTACATTTTGAAATTCCATTTCCCATCACTACGTTTGTATTCATAAAATATCATGCTAGCTGTAACACTACAAACGTTAGCTGAAGTGCACTAGTGTTGTCCCGCAAAGCTAACAGTATCGCAAAGCTTACACACGATTAAAATATATTGGGGCTTGAAGCTAAATGGATATCGTGTAGGACGATCGAACGATGGTCGAATACAATGTTGCTGTGGTCAGCTATCTAATTGCGTAACTCATTTTCGTTAACGATTTAGACTAATCGGTTTCATTTTTACAGTTCAACAACATTCATTGCGTTATTTAAGTTGTTGAGAAGATTAATTTTTTCGAACTTACGGAGTAATGGATTAGCAATCTGTTTCAAAACGATTCTGAAGATTGTGATTGAACGTGTATTACACAATTAGGGTGCAGGTTTTGGGTACCAGTGTTGCTTAAATGTCGTGGAATAAATATGAGAGGGAGAGAGAGAGAAAACAGTTTTCAGAAATGAAGATAATTAGATCATGTCTGTCGCAACCCTAGCCAGTCATCTCAACTATAGTACCTAGCGGCGTTATGACTCATTTTCATTAGTCAATAACTCGGTCGATAAACAGCATGCGGGGACTCCCCGCAGGTAATGACTAATGAACATCATAAGGCGATAACGCGGTCGGTACACCATCTACAGGGAATCCCCGTAGCGGGCTTAGAGATTAATCAGTCGGTAAAAAATGTTAACGTAAAAAAATGACCAATAAAATTGATCCAAACTCAAACTCAAAGCATTTATTTCAATTAAACCAATTACAGGCACTTTTTAATTGTCAAGGAGTCAGTCAGTCAGAAAATATGAAGCTAGTTGCCCATTCCAAAGCGTAGTAGGTACGAAGAACGGGCAAGAAACTCCACGGACACTCTTTTAAATCAAAAAAATTGTTAGCCATGGCAGCTAAGAGATGATCAGCCCCAACTGACGGCGCCCGTTCACGAAGATGACGCATGGATTAGCACCATTCAGCTCAACCATTTTGAAGGCAGCTAAATGTTCCAACACACGCCACCATCAGCGAAACATCTGAGTGAGCATGACATACTCACAGCCGCCAGGGCACATTCAAGTCAATTAAAGACATAATATTACCCGGTAAATGGTAGCTCTATTAGTACCTACATAGTACTCACACATGTGATATGTAATTATATAATGCAAAGAAAATTGAGTTTATACCCTTAAAAGCAACTACCAACCGTGCGTTGCAGGTTTTCTATATTCCGCAATCGTTCCCATATCTGCCAGAGCTTATTTTTAATCTTATATTTTGAATTGTATTTTTTTTTACATTTTTCTCACATATTTATAGAAGCAACACGAATAATGTACCAAGGATTTTATAATAATTATCTTCCTCTGTACCCTCATGAAACATGAGAATCCAGCGGCTAGTGCAAATCGGGTTCATTCGATTTATCGAGTCTGGTTAAACCACGCTGGGATCGGTGCAATTCATTCATTCATTCATTCAAGGATTTTATAATAATTATCTTGATTTAAAAGAAGCGTCCGTGGAGTTTCTTGCCCGTTCTTCTTCATAGAGATCTACGTTTTGGAATGGGCAACTAGCTTCAACTTTCTGACTAATTGACCAACTCTTTGACAATTCAAAATTTCCTGTAAATGGGTCTAATGGAAATAAATGAGTTTGAGTTTGAATTAAACATAACTACTAAAACATAACTGTTAAAGTTACAAATCATTATCAAATACCAATATCCGAACGCTTACAATTCAACTCACATCGATGTTAAAACGCCAGTAAATATAAAGCGTGTCGTCCACCACACAAGTTATACGCTAGTGTTGTGATGTAAAGCGGACACTTTATCCCGGACACGTGATGGTATCAAATAGTGAGGTACGGTTGTAGTGATCGCGGACTTTTTTTTACTCTTTTTTTGAGAGTATGAATGAAAGGCGACTAACAAAAGGTATTTACAACGCAGTTGTGAGTGGAAACGCTGGGAGGGGATGCCCTAGAAGGACATGTTATTGTGACCTTATTGTTGATGTTCTTCGGAAAGGTCAGGTGCGTAGTAGACGCAACCGGCGTGCGTGTAGGCTTATATCTTCGTTATTTCAGACATAGCTCTCAAAATGTTTGATTACATAAAAACAACTTTTACTCCAATTTTTTTTAACCGCTTACAGAAACTCCTAACCCTACCGATGCAAATGTCCATAGTTTGAAAGTTGGCGTTATCTTTCAGTTCTGCAGAGATTTACGGGTTAACTTCTGTCTGGGGCCTTTTGTTAAATATCTTGACGTCTTATTAAAAGTATAACAAAACATGAGTTTCGCGGTATTGTCTCCATTTTTATGCAGTTTTGAGGTTATGCCAGAAGTTTTTCTTTGAGTTTCAAGAAATATTGGAACAGACGGAATAATACGGCTGAAATAATAATGGCGCTGTTTCTGTAATTTGTGGAATTTATTAAATAAAGTATTGCTATAATTAACATACAGGCCAGAAACAAACAGAGACAAATATATCAAAATAAATAAATCAAATATCATTTATTTAAACTAGGCAGCACTTTTTGAACGTCAAAATTACATAAGACAGTCCCCCAAACCGACCACCCTTCACCACTTCCTAGTGCTTTAGCTGTTAGTAAGAAGTGGCGCAACAAACTCCCAAGCAGTACCGCTGTCTGTTCAGTTAGAAAAAAAAATTGATTATATAAACTAGTACGCAAAATTATTTACCGTACGCAACACAAAACATACATTTAATTATTAGTCATATGAATTAAAAACTAAAAGTAAACAGCTTAATATCTAGATAAAAGCCTCCAGGCATAAAGGGCATGCCCACTTACATATAGCAGTAAATGGAAGTCATAAATGATAAACTAGGACCATCGAGGTAAAATAAATAAAAAGTTAATTACTAATAACAATAACAAAACCAAGGTCTGCAAGACGACCAGTCACCACAAGCAGTACCCGTTCACGAGCATAACGCAAAGATCAGCCATCACCCCCACACCATATTTGAGGGAAGGAGGCAACCCCACCCCCGACGCTACCGCAAGAAAAGACGAGACAAGTAAAAATAAATATCAAGTAAAAATGAGTGTTAGAAACAGCCATTTTAACGTGTCTATCATGTTTGCCTTCATTCATTACTAGCGAAGATTTTTACGACTTGATAAAATATCAAAATTTTCTTAAATATATTTATGTAGTACTTATTTACGCCCAAAGTTGCGTTAAAATTAGCTAGAAAAACGAATCTTTGTTGGCTCATAACTTTTTAATGGCTTTTAATTTTACTGTTCTGTTTCCGTACAGAGAAAATTAATAATGAGACCAAACGATATCATGTTAAACTTTGAATGTACAATGTCAAACAGTGGAGTTAAAACCCCCCCGAAATTTGTATGCATTAAATATCAACTTGTTGCACCTTAAGATCTATTTATGGTAATAAATACACAATACACACATAAAACCATATGGAATAAATTCTCTAAATGATTGTGAAAACGTTGCGTAGTTTAGAAGAACAACACGGACACACAGACAGCCACGAAAAGTGACTTAATTTATAATTTATATAGAAGTTCCGAAACTTTAATAAACCAATCAATCTCATCCAATCCATCATCACTGTTAATAAAGTTCAAAAACGAATTTCCAAGTGAAAATAAAACTCCAGTATTCGATCACTCCCAGTTCCTTACAGTATCAATTTACATTTCAATCCAGTCTATAGAAAATGTTTGCAGTCTCTGAAGCTAACGTAAATCCTCAGAGATCCTCAACCTAAAGTAACACGTCCCTGCAATCACCACTTAACATTTTTTAACTAAAAAGATTTCATTTTCCCCGCAAAAACTAAGTCATTACACCATAAGGATCACTTTAACTTAATCACGACTCCCAAGTCCTACTCTCATTCGAGTCACGTCAAGCCCGTCGACGGATCCCGGGATTTATATCCCGGAATCCCGGTACTGCATCGCATTACTATTCGTCCAAGCGGGCGTTGCATTTTTGCTGCCAAATACAATTTTGGACAACACAGCAAGAATGTGGCAAAATTGCTGGTCGTTTTGCATTTTCGGACGCGAAATTTTTCTTTTTAAAGATTGCCCTCGCTTTGTATGAAACTGAGAGGGTACTTGGTTGGATTCTAATTTGGAACGCGAGTGTTTTGTTTTTTGAATGCACTGTGTTGTGAATTGAATTAATTAAAATGTGGATGTTTGGTGGCTTTTACTGGGGGTTGCATGAAAGCAGTGGATGGACCGGTTATAAAAATGGCTAAAGCTGATATCAGAACGCCACTCGAGTGAATGGTTCACTCCAGTGAGGGTTTATTTTCGTTTCATTCCACGTTTACCTACAAGACACCAACAAGTTAAAATTAAAAATTAAAAGAAAAATTAATAACCCCCGACGGAAATAGGGGTGTTATAAATTTAACATGTACTATCTGTGTATTTGTTGTTCCCGCGTAGTTCCCAAACAGCTGAACCGATTTTGATTACTTATTATTTTTTTGTTTGAAAGGTGTCTTGATCGAGAGTATTCTTAGCTACAATTCAAGAAAATCGGTTCAGCCGTTTGAAGATTATCAGCTCTTTTCTAGTTGAATGAATGTGCGTATCTTCCACAGGTCTGATCGATTTGAAATGTAGGATTCTGTCATTCCACTGATATTAGAAGAACATTTCCTATGGAGAAGAGCCGGGAAAAAACTTCACGGTTACTCTTTTAAAAATAAATGGGTTTTACAATGTTTTCAAAAATTTACAGTGTGAATAGGTATGAGATGGCAATGGTCTCTGAAGCCCCATGAAACATTAGGATCAAGGGGCTAGTGGAAATCTTGGGGTTCATTCGATTTATCGAGTCTGGTTAAACCACGCTGGGATCGGTGTATTTCATTAATTAATTCATACTATTAGGCTGGTCCAACAGATACTGACAATGCAATACAAATAGGCACCATTTACTTCGGGATACTAATTAGCAGTAATTATCTAAACAAGCACTCCGTACAAGTCGTATCGCGCTCATGCCAAATTGTTTGACAGAACAATAACGTCCCGCACGTGATTTACAGGTTGGAAGCACCATTTGTTTGAACTAGTAGTTGGGTGTATTAAAATAGCCAACATGAGTTGATATGCCTAGCCTTTTCCCAATAACGTTGGGGTCGGCTTCTAGTCTAACTGGATGCAGCTAGTCTAAACCATTGTCAATTTTTTTTTAATTTATAATAAGCACACCAACAGCACAGTCACTTACAATTCAAATAAAATAACATCAAAAATAATTGGCATTACAGTAACCATGCAAATAACAGGTATGCATGACATTTAGTTATAATAAAATTAGAGACAAAGGAGAGTATGTTCAATACAGAGTATGTTCAGTAGACCTAAATACACTAAAATAAACCAATTTGAGCTAAAACGTGCAGTCTTCGCACTGTTTATATAGGGAGCGTCTGTATGAAGTGAAACTCATGGAGAAGATATCGATAGGGTAATCCGTCAAGTTGGACCTTTCATTATATTGCCTTGCCATACGTGTAAGGGGGTCGTGTGGGGGGGGGGTATGTCTGGACCCTTAGTCCTGCGCTTCCCTCAATCAGCCAATTCCAGCAAGATCCATGCAGAACAAGAACGTGCTGCATTGATCAGCACGATTATCCTTTCAGAAGTAAGATATCATGAAATTGAAAAAAAATGTCTGTTCTCTACATATAAGTTCGCATAGCTCGTTAAAATGTAGGGAGCAGCAGATGTTGTTATTCATAATGATGAGTAAAATGACCCCAATAGAGGATGCCCATAAATTAAATTTCATCCTGAAGATAATATTATAAAAGTACCACCTTTTCTAAAGATAGCGATTAAAGAATTTTTAAACCTCCATCCAACCCGTGTGAAGATTTTTCATTCATGTTAAACATAAACAAACACTCTAACCTCAGCTCTAGGCAAATACATCTAGTATTTACTGCAGCAACTTTAAAAACACTAAAAGAAAGAGCTATCTTTTAAATCTGCACCTCTTTGAACAGTTTCATTAGGGAATGAGCTCTAAAGAAAGGGGAACAGACGGGTACATATGCGGCTATTTTATATCTTTTTCTTACGTTTATGTGGGGTGTAAAAACGGAGTTATTTCTCTCAATGAAGGATTTTTTTGACGTCGCTTTTCCCCTCAGTGCACTATGTTCTATGTTAGAGGTTATGGTTTCCGCACTAGTCCTCGAGTGGACCATTGTGCGTGGGCCATGGCGGCCGACGGTGGTTATTCCAACCAGCCCACCTCCCTCCAGAAGTTAATTAAAGCTCCTGGTCTGTTAAGAACGTCTGTGAAAGATAAGGGTGATCCAAGGGTTTCTGTTCTGATCTGGGTGACGCCCGTGCATTCGATCGGTGCACTATAGATAAGTTCAATATTTCTGACCAAGAAAATGGTTGAAAATTTACATAACATAACGTAACATCACGGCTATATTCCCCGAAGGGTTAGGCAGAGTTGCACCTATAGTACACCCGCATTTCGCCAGTTACATTTTCAGTTAATTTACACAGCAAAGTAAACACACTCGGACTCGGACTCGAACTCCACACTAGGTCGTGCCTGTCTCGTGGGGTCCTTGAGGGTTTGAAATTTCAGGGTCAATACGATAGTAATTAAGATTTCAAACAAATTCATTATCGCTTTGGACAAAAATAAGGGTACTAACTAACGTCATTAGGGCTGCGCGCTATCGAATGGCGTCATAAATAAAATATTGAATAGTTTTGCGCATTCATCACCTTATCTCAAATCTGTACGAAGATGTTGGTTCGAGCGTGTTGAATAGTTTCAGAGAAAATCGCCTGTGACAAGAAGATCGACGAACAAACACCAAATTTATTTAAATAATGTTCTTTATTGCCTGTTTTGATACGGAACACTCGAAAGGTCTCCATAATGACCACTTTCCTTTTTAAACAACACCGAAACAGAACAAAAAGACAATTTTGAAACAAAAATAAACCGTCTTTATCCTGTTTTTCTCCCATTCCGGCAATACCATCAAATATATATATAATATCTACTAAAATCTTATATTTATTTACGAATATTATTGTAAAGCACGTTTACCCTTATTTTCCCCATAAAAGGGTAACCTATAGAAATAAAATTTTATGAGAATTCGACTGTAGGATATGTGTAAGTATCTATTAAATTATATATCCGGCGTTCAGAGTTATGTTTAGGAGAGAATATGAATTTTTATAAATTCGGATTGAGCGGATTTAGTTTGCATTTATGTGGGACCTTTTTAGAACATTGTTTTTTTTTGTTATCTATGAGTTTGTATGTAGGAGGCTATCTTCGGAACTACTGATCCTATTGTGAAAATTCTTATACTAATGGGAAGCTACAGTATTGCCGAGTGGCATATAATATAATTATTTTATGTTAAATCAAGAAATTTCAACATAGACTCACGCCTTTCTTCTCTTGAACATTATTATATAAACAATAATTATATATAAAAAAAATCCCTTAAAAACATAATTATAGGTAAATAAATGTATTTCTGTCACTTCAACATTATTGCTACGAAAGTCACATCTATTCAACCACAAACCCCGGTAAGTCACCAGAAAAAATTGAATCCCCTTAATCATTCGCTAAGGTAAATAGGTATAAACAGGTAAGCTTCAAGTGACAAAATGCTGCTACATTTATCAATGTGAGGTTCTGTTGTTACAGTTCTCCGGGAACTGAAGTGATTGTGTTTTGTTTTGTTGACGACATTTTTGAAAGTGTTTGACGAGGAGTGCTGAATGCTGATGGGCATTCTCTGGGATGGGATTTACATTACGAAACTAGTTGCGCGAAATTAGTTATTCATCGATGGTTTCACGTTTAAAATGATAATTATTTACAGTTGATAGCTATCAGTGAGTAACTAAGTTCGCGCAACTAGTTTCGTAATGTAAATCCGGCTTAAAAGACGTCCACATTCAAGTCGCAATCTGTCAAACTTGTCAAAAATGTTGGTAAATTGATTTTATTTTTGTCAGGTTGCGAATGAGATGCGAATCCGATGTTCTTAAAATTTACGGGATTGCCAGTTTTTTCGGTTCAGATTTAAACAATATTTTACACAAACCGTTTGCCATACAAACTTTCATCCCATATTTTAATTCCTTTGGGACTAAATCAAAACTCTTTCCGTTTTTATAAGGAACGCTTGTGAAAAATTTCATGCTTCAAGACCCAGCGGTTTGGCTGTGTGTTGTCTGACAGTGAATTAATTTAAGATTTTTATAAAGTAGACAAGCCATGTGCCGGAAAAATTGTAACCTTGGAGTTTATTGCCAGCTCTTCTCCATAGGAAACGACCAATTGGAACCGTGCACCTAGATTCTGAGTTTTCATAAGTGCCCATGTAGGTTATGTGATTTTTTTGTTTTGGTGTTATCTCGGCACAATCTATTATATATTGATTAGCTTTATATGTATACTGCATGCTGTGGTAAATAATATAACCCCGTCAGCTTGGCCCTAGCGGGGCTTACTGTACAGGGTGCGCAAGACATTTATTTTAGTACACTTCGATTCAAACTTAATGGCGGCTCGGAACATGAGGCGAGTCACTGCGCAGTAACAATTTCATGTGTCAGCGGGGGTGAGGGGTGGGGTACTGCGCAGCGAGTAGCTAACTTCCGAGCCGCCATTAAGTTTGAATCGAACTGTATCAACGCTCATCGCGATTTTTAATTCACCGCGCCAATGTAAATAAATAATAGGAACAAGTATAAACAAAGTAATAGGAAACAATTTTATTCAATAACCGCATACGCTTAGCATAATCAGCCGATAGTATTGCTGGGACACAGGCTTCCTCTCAGTGAGAGGGAGTGGGCCGTAATCCACCACGCGGGCCCAGTGCGGCTATCTAATTGCGTAAAACGTTTTCGTAAACGATTCTGACTAATCTGTTTCATTTTGACAGTTCAACAACATTCATTGCGTTATTTACGTTGTTGAGAAGATGTTTTTTCGAACTTATGAAGCAATGGAGTAGCAATCTGTTTCAAACCGATCTAGATTGTGATAGATCGTGTATTACGCAAGAAGCGTGCTGGTTGGAAGATGTCACATGACTTCTAATTTTTCGTTCTAAGACATGCCGATTTCCTCGCGACCGGAACGGACGGTTTCGTTTACCGTTCTGAGTGCATGAGTGGTGATGGAATAATTTACTCAAAGTAAAGAGCCCAGCAGGGTTCGAAACTACGACCTACAAACTCGTATAAGTCGCGGCAGTTACCACGGCACACGATAATCACCACATAAATTATACTTGGCAGATGAATTGATAGCAGTTTGACGTTATCAGAATACTTTTACAGAAGGATTGATGATTCCTTCACCGTTGGGAGCAGTATTCATATAATAATACACAAAGTAAAGCGCCTGTCTAGATTAGCACCTCATTTTGCTTAGCCTTTTCCCAATCATGTTGGGGTCGGCTTCCAGTCTAACCGGATGCAGCTGAATACCAGTATTTTACATAGAGCGACTGCCTACCTGACCTCCACAACCCAGTAACTGGGTAATACGATACCCCTTGGTAAGACTGGTTGTCAGACTTTCTTGCTTCTGACGACTCGTAACGACTGTCAAAGATCCACGAATGACAGCCAGGACCAACGGCTTAACGTGCTTTCCGAAGTACGGAGGAGTCTCGGTATGTAAAGCCAACCCCGGCAAGTGCAGCTTAACCTGATGGATCGACCCGTGCGGCTGTTATTACTTAGCCACGAACTCCTGTCTAGATTCGCCCCTACGACCTTGAAACTCGTCATTACCACTGGGCCACCATTGCTCTTCAGTAACAGATTTCCTGTAAATTCGTACATAATTTTCAACGTTTAAATCCGCAGCTTTCAGTCCCGTATCACGGCAACGCTATTGTACGGTGTCCATTTTCCTGGAGTCCTTTTGAACTAACAATAAACTGATGACTGATACATTTTATTTGGGGATCAACGGATAAATATAAAAGTATAATTTATCGCTTCCTCGTATAAAAGGATTTGAACAACTATTTATATACTTTTTACGACGTACTTTTGTATTTCATGTCGGATGTGTATTATTTATTTTACTGTTCAATATTATTTGTTACTGGATTTACTGTATTGATCAATTTTCATGACTGAAAAATGTTTTAGTTTTTACCTGACTACGGCGGAGCAAAAGGTTATGATTTTGACCGGTATGTATGTTCATTTGTTCACATTTTTCTTATTAAATGAAAAATGTATCATTTTCATTCTGCCTAGCCTTTTCCCAATCATGTTGGGGTCGGCTTCCAGTCTAACCAGATGCAGCTGAATACCAGTATTTTACATGGAGCGACTGCCTATCTGACCTCCACAACCCAGTAACTGAGTAATACGATACCCCTTGGTAAGACTGGTTGTCAGACTTTCGGGCTTCTGACGACTCGTAACGACTGTCAAAGATCCACGAATGACAGCCGGGACCATTGGCTTAACGTGCCTTCCGAAGCACGGAGGAGTCTCGGTAGGTATGTAAAGAGGGTCACCTATCCACGGACCAACCCCGGCAAGCGCAGCTTAACCTGATGGATCGACCGTGCGGCTGTTATTACTTAGCCACGAGCTCTTCTTTTTCATTCATTAAATGAAAATTGTATAAATGATTAAATATTTGTAAAGAGAAGCATTCGCTAAATAAATGTTTGTAAAGCGAGTGTTTATAATTATTATAAAACATTTGCGGTATAAATTGTTTGTGAAATAAATAGTATAGGTACGTAACGTTGGTTGTAAACTAAAAAATGCTCAACGGTGTTTTGTTGAAACATTCGTGAACCTTAAATCCTATGTAACAGGGGCGAAAAACTTCGCACAAATCCAGACTTCGGGCTGCTACTGAAAAATTACAGATGGAAAAACCCAATAACACTTTGCCCAACCTGAGAATCGAACCCAGGACCTCATACTCAGCAGTAGCGCTTGCGACCATAGAACAAAGAGGCAGTCATGCATACCTATAATAATTTTTTATGGTAATAGCAAAATGTAGGCATCAATATAAACTCATAAGTAAAGAGTTTTATTTAAAGAAGTCTGTAAGGAACTCCGCAAACCCTTTACAAATCTAACGTCTAAATAACAAGAGAAATACTACAAAAAATACTGATAGGATTATTCGTAATATTCGTCTATCTGTCTGTATGTCTATCACACGATTGACGTGTACAAATGAAAAATTTACCCGCTGTCGAGTTCCGGAAATATTACTGAAGAAAAAAGTATTCGGCAAAAACTTTGGTCTAGGAGTATGAATGAGACAAGCTAATCTAGGTGTCGGTGTACATCGTCTAAAATTCTAAAAACTATGTTTTCGGCATCAGATTCGTTCTCAGACCTCTTAGCAATTACTTTTACACCTCACAAGCTCGGAAAGATTCTGTTTGTCATTCGAAATCTGAGTGCAAAAGTGCATTTTATCCGCTAGCGTGGAAAGAGTTTTTAAAATTCGAACCTTTCTATTCAATAATTTTCTATACCGCCGGGTCCACTGAAAATGCATAAATACGTATTTCATGTCAATGCGCCAACCTCATTATTAGAATAATCGCACTGGCCAGTAAGACGATTGCATGATATGTTTTTCTTGCACCTAGCATTTTCCTCGCTGTAGTGAGGTGAAAAGTTGTGTGTTTCGCTCGGCAGCAAAGTAATTCTGCGTCTCGTACCTTTGAAACCTTCGCAACGCTCAGGATTCTATATTTGAACGATTCGCTTCGCTCATGGTTCAATCCTAGAATCCTTCGCTTCCTCAGGTTTAAATACAAGTACTCGCACCAAAAAACAACTTTGTAGCCTTGCATCAAATACCTAACTATTTTCAGAAATATTCAAAGTATTGTTATGACTTCGTTACTATTTTATTATACATACACACTAAGATACAGGAGCACTTACATAGAGGAGCTCATGACTTAGTAATAACAGCCGCATGGGTCGATCCATCAGGTTAAGAAATACTTGCCAGGGTTGGTCCGTGGATGGGTGACCATCTTTACATACCGAGACTCCTCCGTGCTTCGGAAAGCACGTTAAGCCGTTGGTCTCTGCTGTCATTCGTCGATTTTTGACTGTCGTTACGAGTCGTCAGAAGTCCGAAAGTCTGACAACCAGTCTTACCAAGGGGTATCGTAATTCCCAGTTACTGGGTTATGGAGGTCAGATAGGTAGTTGCCCCATGTAAAATACTGGTATTTAGCTGCATCGTGTTAGACTGGAATCCGACCCCAACATAGTTGGGAAAAGGCTAGGCAGAATGACTATTTTATTATACACCAGAATTCCAGCGTCGGGTTGTTACATAACTTTTCAATTAATCGTGATTTTCATTCAAATTCTTTATGGCACTGGTCATGAGCTATCCGAATATCAAAAACATATTTGGCCTAGGTCTTAAGGGGGGGAGATAAATTTTGTTCACAGGGTCGAAAAAGCCAAGTGTAAGTGTAAATTTCTTGAAAAGCGAAAATTTCTGAACTGTTCAGAATATCCCAGTTTAATTTTTTTTTTTATGATAGGTGGACCCCCTCACTCAACCTCATTGGCCTTTGCACTACCATGTTTGAGACACCCTGTAGATGTTTTTGAAGTTTTTGGCACTTAAATTAAGTAGCAGCCTTTAGGTTCAAAACGAACACTTCCCAAAACGTTCACTCTCCCAAAATGTTAATTCCCTAAATGTCTATTTCCCATTTCGTCCACTTTCCCAAAACGACCACAGATCTACAATGCCCAAAAAGTATACTTCCCATAACGTCAACTCTCAAAACGTCATAACTTATAAAGTTGTATATCAAGGTTTTTATAGATTTCTGTGCCCACAACACTAGAATATCAGGACCACACTTAATAAATTGAAAGTCCACGTTTTGTTTGATATTTGAGACAATTGAATATAGATATCTGCCAGCCTTTTACCAATAATAACTTGACAACCTATCAGTGTAACGCAAATTACTCAATGGATTTTCGGTATGTAATGAAATACATAATAATGAAAGACGTTTGTGATAATGGATGAATGGTTTAGAGATTTTGTTGTGAATAAGTGTTTTTTTTTGGAGTTTTGTGTTGAAAGCAGCGTCGCAAGAAGTATTTACTCTTGTCTTATTAATACTTACAAAATTGAAGGCTCGCTGAGTGAAAAATATTGGCGTCCCGTAGGACTACCCTCATATTCCTGATTACGTCATCCGGGGTACGCGCCAACGTTTTTAAAAGCTTAAATTAGAATAATATTTTTTGAAAGGGTAAATCAGAATATATTTTTTTTTGTTTTTTTTTTTTTGCCATAGTCTCAAAAAAAAAGTGTTTTTTTTTGTGCTTTTTCTGAATGTTCTATTACTTTAGTCTACTTTCATGTTTCCACGTCTGAGTAGAACTATTCATATTAACCGGTCAAGCAATACTCAAGCGTCGCTATTATTGTGACTTTTCCCCTCAAAGCACGGCGCTCCCCGCGCGGCGGGCGGCCGTCGCCGCGCGCTGATAAGAAACACTCCACTACAGTTTTTATTGCCTCTAGACCCTTGTTGTAAATTTTTATGGACTCTTGAATAAACAGACCATACTATAAAATGTAAACAATACTCGTGTGACGAGAGCTATATTTATAAACAAATATGTTATCAGAACTAGGTATGGTCTAGTGTTATATCGATTTCTCATAAAACTACTGTATCAATTTACACGAAATTTTGCAGGGTACATTATGAATAGATGTGTTATCTAATAACAGCGTTTCCAACAGAAAATAACAGAAAATAAAAATCGGAAAAAATTACGATTGTGACGTAATGTACTAACGGTTTTTTACGTAACTTTTTTTGGTCCAAAAATAACTTTGTAACATGTTTTATATCACAAAGTTTGTGTTCCATATTAGTTTATGTAATTATAATTGATTAAAAACCACTTACCGGTGATTACACACGGAAAAACTCAAAATATAACCACTTTCACTATCTTCACTAACGCGTTGTTTACAAAATCTTTGTTGGTCCAAAAATAAGTTAATTATGACGATATTTAGTGAAAAAATTATCTACAACGGTGTAATAACTACTTATATATCACTAAATACGCACTTCCCGTCGAAAAACACTTTTTTTTGTATTTATTATGCAGATAGACACTCGTAAACCGTCACTTTTCAATGAACTTTTGACGTCTCTCTATGCGTCACTTTCAACTTTTTTTTTACGGTCGCGTTCCGATATTTTTCAATTTTGAATGTTTTGTCGACGAGAATATCCGTCAGGCTATAGAGCAAAAATACCCACAGACGATATTAGTCCGTAAGAAAGTTACAATAGGAAGCAAATCCGCATGAGTCAGGTGGCAACCCCCGGTTGCCAGCGTTCCAGTTCGGTATTACTATGTGGCAACAGCGTATGGTTTGCGTTGCCTGAGAGGAATCATCTTAAAAAAACTATTACACGTGGCGTGGCTTCATAAAGAGCAAAGGTCAAAAGAGGCAGGTACACTGGTACAAAGATAAACAACTGTAACTGTAATAGCATTATATATAACCTGAATGTATTATTCATGTAATGATAATACTATATAGAACTAAGAAAATACACACACACACATAAATAATCTCACACCCTCTGAGAAAGGCAGAAACTACAGAACGCCGCCTGCTACGATCCTTACATACTCCTTTTGCCTCGTTTACGTTCATACATCAGGGGCCTAAGTCTACTAATTTATAAACGTTACAATATTCTCTCAATGGTTAGTTTTTGACAGATTGAGAGACCATTGTAACGTTTATAAATTAGTAGATTTAGGCCCCTGGTCATACACGCACGCTGGTTGCGAGTACTACGCACTTGACCTTTCTGAAGAACATCACCAATAAGGTCATTGTATGTCCTTCTAGGGTGGCTCCTCCCAGCGGTTCCAATCACATCTGCCTTGTAAAATACCTTTTGTTAGTCGCTATTCATTAACCCTCTCAACATGAACAAAGTATCTAACCAACCAACCAACGATGACCAACTAAGAAACCTTTGTGATAAAAACCCGTCTAAAATAACAATCGTCAAAATAATCAAATGGCGTTTACACTGAAGTGCAACAAAAACAGGCTAATATCATGATTATTTTTTTCTCAAACAATGAACGATTCTATGTGAAAGTAAAAACATATTCGTGACCACATCTGAACTTGATAGCCCAAAAAGCAAGCGTCATCAAATCAGTTAAAAATGTCGTTTACACAGCAGTGCAACAAAAACAGGCTAATACCATTTAATCAACTCTTTGTTTTTCATAAGTCCCAGATTATTGCGGTCATTAATTATCACGACTCCTACCATTGTAAGTGAGGTGAAGATTTCTCCAAGATTTTCCTTGACCATTTGAGCCTTTGATAAATTATATAATAATTAATTTCTTCGTCATTATTATTTTACGCCTCGTCTACTAATCTTCTTAATGTTGTGGTTCAAGTGGTTGATGCGAATCATAATTTATTATTAAAATAATTGTCGTGTAATGTCGGTTACTTTTGTAAGCTTTAATCAACATACATTAAAAAATGCTCTTAGTAGCAAGACAGTAAGAGTAATTTTTAAGTAGCAATAGCCACTTTTTATATAGCAGACGATCCCTGTAATTACATATTGATTTAAAAATATGTCCGTGGAGTTTCTTGCCCGTTCTTCTCCGTAGGTACCTACTACGCTTTGGAATGGGCAACTCATCTTTCTGATTGACCGACCCCTTGATAACTCTAATTGGTTTAGGTATTTGAAATAAATGCTTTGAGTTTGAGTTTACAGGGATATTATGTTATTGCTAATGATTTGCGTGAGCTAGCAATGCATTTGAGGACCATGCAGATTAATGTCCGAGATCGGCTTTTGAAGAAAAAACCATACAGATTTAAGTGGTCAAAAAAACAAAACTTGAACTGTATGGTGATATTATACCCAGTGTTAAACAAGCTGTTATCACCAAAGTTATAGACTCAGACCCCCACTAAATATTTCTGTATATCAACCATTTCATTACACTTTAGGACAAATTAATTAATCCACCAAACTTTTCATTTAACACAATACAGACAACTTCTACGTCGAACAATGAGCTGCGATGCTCACTGTAGGCTTTTGTTTGGCCAACAGTGTACCGACAGTTGTTTTATAACCCAAATAGTTTCTTTGCTGCCTTTTGTTGGTGAGCACAAATCGAAGCCATTGATGCAGCAATGATTAGTGGTCTAGCTGTAAAACAGCACGGTTTTTTGTTGCCAAGCTTTAAAGCTTACTTTTTATAAACACCTTAAATAGAATTTTATCTTGGACGTTACTCACATAAGGGGAAGTAAAAACACCGTGAGGAAATGTGGACTTTTAAATCAAAATATTTCATTTGACATAAACCTACATGGGCAAAGTTTATGTGAAATAAATCATGTTTTTCCTTCATAAAACTAGTTAGTAAGACTACAGAAGCTAAGTTTTTTTATGCCTAAAAGTGTATAATCCACTGCCGTAAACAAAATCAGAACAATATATGATATTCTTCATGATCTAAGCTAATTACATAGTGTGTTGAAAATATAATAGAACTAATTTGATAATAGAGAAAAAAGTCAGGAAGATACGTCTAACAATTTATTTTAGTGATTAAAAACCATATCCACATACTTACATGAAATCAGTTTGATTTTTTGTCAGATTATTCTACAAGCAATAAAACGGCGAAACGGATTTGGACGTACTTTTTAAACAATTGAAATCCACCTGGCTAAACTCATTCCAAACGTATTATACTCAAATTGAAGACATGCAGTGAGTCTTTTCTGTAAATGTTTATGTATTTACATTACCTTCAAACTAACATCACATTTTCAATGCAATATCATCAAACTAACCTAAAATTTTCAACACGAGTTCCCTCATTGGCTTAAATACCTGCTACTACACTGTCGGACAAACTAATTACAACCAACATTCGAGTTTCTGTGTAGCTCGGCTAATACCTTTGTTTGCTCGCCAGTGTACGGCCACTGTTCTCCAAACTTGTGGTTTCCGTTGTTTGGATTCATTATGGACAACATTTTCAGACAACGGATAATTAGTCAGATAGTAACACTATTAATGATAAAACTAGCTGTTGCTTTCCATTTTTACCCGACTACGGCGAAGCAAAAAGGAAGGTTATGATTTTGACCGGTATGTAGTATGTATGTATGTTCATTTGTTCCCTCATAACTTCTAAACTACTCAATATAATTTGACTAATGGGGTATCGTTGGAAGCGTCTCGATGGTCCAATGGTTATAAGTTTAGTTATGTGACGTCACATTAAATTGAATATGGCGCCTTCTAGAGGACAAAAACTCATGGACTAAAAAAAATGGTGTCATGTTGGGTATCAAATGAAAGGGCTTAATTTAGCACGTTAAATATATTATAACCCCAAAATAATTTAAATAAAAATAAAAGTAATAAAAACTAATACCCAACTACGGCAAAAGTCAACTAAAAAGGTATAAACAAGACATCACAGACAGACAAATTAAAAACCCGGAGTCAGACGTGTTAGGTTATAAATCGAACAGATTACGTGTGACCGGATTCCGGATTTCCGGATTTTTTATTTGTCTGTAATCAGAACCAGCGGACGATCAAGACGCTTCCAACGGTAGGTACCTCATTTGTCAAATAAACATGTATAAGTCATGATACATAGATAGATAAGGAATCCTTTCCCATCCTTCTGACCTTTCCTCCTCCTCCTTCCTCCTCCTCCTCCTCCTTCCTCCTTCCTTCCTCCTCATTTGACCAGACCGACACCTAGCATAAGCGGTATATACAGTGTGTCCGGACATGGACTAGCGATATTCTAAATACTTAAATTATAATCTATTTTAAAGTACAATTATTGGTTGAATTGCATAATTTTTCGTATTTTTTTTCGACATTAACAAAAAAAAAAAAAAAAGATAACGCATTGATTTATAATGCTGACGGTAAACGATATTATTGCCTTTCGAATAAGCCAATTTTTATCTCAGTATGATTAAAACTTTGAGAGATATTATTTATTTTGTACTCGCATAGAGAATATTTCAACAAAAAAACTTGCGCTGGTACATAGCGAGGAAGTGTATTGGACCCAAGATTAGAGTGTAAATGTACTTTAAAATAGTTTATATTTAAGTATTTAGAATATCGCTAGTCCAGGTCCGGACACACTGTATAACTGCAACTCTGAGGACCTAAAATACACCACTGATGCCGCGATTGGCGTGGCCACCTATTGGGCCCAATTCATATTATTATAACATATAAAATATTTTTACTTTTGCCATTGACTCGAAAAGGAGACGAAGAAAGGAATTATATACAGGCTGACTTTGACAACATGCAACAAAATTTAAGGGGTGTTCTGTTCTACCCATCAATATGAACAACTTTTACTATGGGGACAATTAAGCACTCGCAAAAAAAAATTTACCTTCTTATACAAAATGGTCCAATCGGGTTATCGGGTATACCTTTATACAGGAAAGGCATTTTTTTTTTGCGAATTCAAGTTGGTCCTAGAGTAAGTTGTTCACATTGATGGGTCCAACACCCCCTTAAATTTTGTAGCAAGTTTTCAAAGTCAGCCTGTATACAATAGTTCTTCCCAATCACCAAAACATACGGCTTAAAACCAACCGGCCATCATAAAAGCGTTTATCGAAGGAAACAAGATAATAGCTTTGAATTTATTAAAACGGAGAAAACGCAGAACTTTCTTGTAAAACAGATTAATTCCTAAAATGTACAGATAAACTCAAATATTGAGTAACTTAATAGAAAAGTTTTGGGGCTCAAGCATTGTTTTAAATTTTCAAAGGTTCTCGCGTTTGAGTGAGGAGCTCGTGGCTCGTAATAACAGCCGCACGGGTCGATCCATCTGCCGCATTGAAGACGGAACCTCATTCAAGAAATGACCCTTAACGTTTCGAAAGAATAATTGATTTTACGTAATGTTCAAAATATATTGCCGAAAATGCACATAAGCAACATACAACATGCAACAATGCATTAGCTCGTGGCTAATTAATAACAGCCGCACGGGTCGATCCATCAGCTTAACCTACGCGCTAGTGGTTAGACCACCTGTCTCAGACCCAGAGGTCCTGGGTTCGATTCCCAGTGGGGACAAAATGTTCTGCTCGTTTTGGTTGGTGGTAGGGCTTGTTCTAAGTCCGCCTGGCCAGCTACCACCATCTTATCTAAGTCTGTGGCCATAACAACAATGTTAGCAGCATTGTTATGACAGCCAGTTCCTGTGTTTGAGGATTCCGGGTGAAGCTCGCTTCCACCTTCGGCCTGATCATCACTCACCATCAGGTGAAATTCAAGCCATGAGCATCCCCGTTGAAGTAAAAAAAATACTATCTTTTAAAGTATTTTTAACACCCGACGGAAAAAGAGGGGTGTTATAAGTTTAACGTGTGTATCTGTCTGTTCCCTCGTAGCTCCTAAACGGTTGAACCGATTTTAATTATTATTTTTTTGTATGAAAGGTGTCTTGATCGAGAGTGTTCTTAGCTACAATTCAAGAAAATCGGTTCAGCCGTTTGAAGATTATCAGCACTTTTCTAGTTGATGTTTGGATGTGCGCATCTTCCACAGGTCTGATCGATTCGAAATTTAGTATTCTGTTACTTCAATGATATTTGAAGAACATAGTAACCTTGAACCGATACTGCAGCATCACCTGGAATTGTTATTACATAACTTGTTATGAATGTACTTACGCGAAGTCACACACAGTTTACACAGATTACAAAGTCCCACCATTCTTCTTTTGAGTAAACAAAATAAATATTACATTTTGAATCGACATCTTCACATTTTCAGAGGTGAAGGTCAAAACATTGCTTTCTTTTGAGGTATGAAATCCTAAAATATTGTTTACTCAGAGACTTTTTATTCCCACGCAAATACTCCAAAAGGTTATTGTGGTTCCGTACGCGTCTTCATTACATATTTAATATGTGATGGTAAAGTAAAGAAGTCGTATTTTATATTGCTGTGTGTTTTAATAAAAATGTATGGGATGAAAAGGTTTTTTTTATGTTATTTTTAGGGCCTCTTCTAGAAATACGAGTATCTTTTCAATGTTTAATGAAATGCGTGGCTGTGCATGATTTGAACCTACTTGGCGTACGTTTTATTTCGGTCTTGCCTAAAGCCAAAGACTTTACTAAAGTAATAAACCTACTCGACCAAGAATCTTCTACGTTCTTAAACCACGTTCTGATTGACGACTTGGTTTCATATTTTAATTTTATAAATAGCCTAGATGGTTCCATAGTGTTCCGGCATTTTCATTTCCAATATTTTCAATTAATCGTACGAGCGGTTTTATAAGTTAGGCCTATTCTCAGTAACAAAGCCTAGTTATTTATTGTTTATGATTTTTTTACAGGTTTTTAAATTTTATCTTTTGTATAAAGCAAGGCAATGATCACAAAATGTAGTTCCTACTAATTATTTTAACTGGTTGCCGCAGTTTTAATCACATCCCAGTTGAATTACCTACTTCATAGACCCAGACAAAAAATGTTTTAACTCTGTGCCAATTTTTTGCCGAATGCGTTCAGCCGTTTATGAGTAATAAAGAACCATACTTTCATATCAATAGTTTTCGTAGAGAAATTGTACCTTGTTTGAATAATATAACTTTTCTCCAGCCTTCCATTCCCGCAAATTATACGGCTCAGTGCTCTCAGAATGTTTGTTTTTCATTACCTCAGTCAATGCCACAATGCACATTAAATGCATAGGTAGGTTAAACCACGGAATAATACAGAAGGTCACCTCAACCAATGTGTGTAACGCCACGCACTCATAGACACGCTTCACATACAGCGAGTGCGCTTGCACTCGCGACGGTATTTGTTTCAGATCGCGTACGTAAGTCTCTATATGTACGTGCGCCTACTGACATAATCTGCAAAGCTTTTTCCCAATTATGATGGACGACTTCTGGTCTAACCGGATGCAGCTGAATACCAATATTTAACTTCAAACGACTCCCTATCTGACCTCCTCAACACAGTTACTGACTTTTGGGCCTGACGACTCGTCGCGAGACAACATGACACCCCTTATTAAGACGGGATGTCGACTCTCTACGAATGACAGCCAACGCTTAACGTGGTTTCCGAGGCATGGAGGGGTCACAGCATGTCAAGATTATCACCAACCGGCCGAGCGAACAACCTTCTGTGTAGTTCTTATTCTGTGGTATTACGGTGGATCGCATCTATCAGACTTGCAACCTAACATCCATCATTATTGGAACTTTGATCGACTAATTAAGCTGATAGTCTGTTACCGCGGAAATGAGAGGAAATTTTAGGTAGGTTTATGAGCTTCATATTTGGATTATGTGTTTGGTAATGCATTTGTAATAAAGTTTGGTTATGAATAGAAAACAGTTGAATTAATATTTGGAAATATACAAACCTAGGCATTGATGTTATCGTTGATTCTAATATATTGCATTGTGCTTCCTACTGACTGTGTTATGTTTGTTGTCTAAGGAATGCTTCAGATTACAGTATGATTGCAGATAAAATCAAGGAATTTCATTTTTCTAAAAGTACTCAGGAAGTACCCAAGTCACCCAGCGTTGGTTTGGGTTATGCTGAACGGATTTGGACAAATTGTGTCCAAATTCATGCAAGGCGTGAAAATGTTATAGACATAATTATAAGTATTCATTAACAAGAAATGAGCATCTCAGAATTCTCCATCCAAGAGTAACATCAAATTCAAAACCGATTACACCACAAAAACAAGAACGAACTTTCCAGGTGCATCATTCCTAATTCTCGCGAAATTTCGCACTCACTAACTGTTTAAACTTTACTTACAAACTAAACGAACCGCCAATTACTGCAACCAATCCGTGCAGATATAGAAACTCAGGTAGAGGGTTAGGTGCTTTTAGACGGGCCATTCTTATCCGTAAATAAGTGGCTGCAATATTTTATGGAAATGAAATTGTATATTCTGTAATTAAGATATCGGAATCACTTTTAAAATTCATATTAAAAAAACGACACGACGTGTTGCCACAGCGTGCGCTGGACGCTGATCCTAAGGGCTGAGGGCTGGGCTCGGCGTGGCAACACATCGTGTTCGGGTTCGCGACAAGTCAATTGTCATCCTGAGGATGCCTCGTTGAGAGGTGAAACATGTGTCGATTTCTTACAAGGATTTTTATGTTACGAATTTGAAATGAAATATGCTATTTCAGAAACAAAATACAATCGAATTGATAACTCTTTTTGAAGACGGTTAAAAGAGGTTTTATCCCCTGCCAGTTACTGGCTTATAGTTTGATAACTGAAGATCAATACTTTTGACCAGTAGGGCTTACTCGATTTCAACGGAATCTTTAATTAAACAACTCAAAACTCTTTAATATAAATCAGTTAAATTTTCCGATCATACCTTGGACATTAGAATTTAATCTTGGAATCAATCCATTGAATTCAACAGAAAATTTCAGACACCTAAATCGAACTGGCCAATCAACCAAATTCTACGTATAAGCTAAATCGGCATTCTAAAGGCGCTTCTAAACGGGCTACATTTATGCAACAATGAGTAACTGCAATACGTAGCCAGCAATATGGGTAAGTAAATGATTTAATTACAAAATCTCTAATATTTACAAGATATATCAACTGAATCTATAATTTTATTTGATATAATTATATGATCAGTTTTAATATAATAAACGATTGTTATAATTTTAAAATAACTATTTTTTATAAGCATAACATACATTGAATATTTCATCAATGATTGAATATTTTTATATTCAATGTATATATATTAATAGTTGCTTATAAAAAATAGTTATTTTAAAATTATAACAATCGTTTAAAATTGTAACAATCAAAGAACACGTCTACTCCAACAGTCATCGGTTCTACGGCTAATATGGCCGGCCAATTTCCACTTCAGCTTATTCTGTGAGGTATGTCGACAACTTTGGATCTCTGTTGGATCACCTCGTTCTGGATTCGATCCCTCAGATAGATGTGGCTGTGCTCAAGACTAAAGAATGAACTTATTAATAATAATCGAGCCCAAATACTTCAAGTACCCAAATACAACAGAAACTCTCGAAAATTAATAAATTGTTTAGGCATAAAACAGTGGATTCAATTAAAAACCTTTTAATTTTGATATCAAGTTAATTGCTTCTACGAGGTTACTTTGACATAGATACTCTAAATCCCTTTTTGTAACAGACCTTGGGTCTGGGATTTGGGGTTTGACCTTTATAATGTGGAAACAGGAGGAACCATGATGTGGGTATTATATATTTTTTAAGTTTACTTAGTAACGTAGCTTTTAGGCGCTTGGCCGTGGCCACAAGCTACACGCTCAAGCGTCACGCGTCTTGCGACTATGACTGCATAGAAAACAAATGAAAGAAGTTGTTAGCATGCCACGAGGACTCACCATGACGCGACTTGTGGAGCGAACGGACAGAAACAAGAGACGCGCGCATGCCGCTTGACGCAAGTAGCAACCCGCGCGTCCGTGAACGTGAACGAATCGAGACGCTTGTCAATCAATCAATGTCGGATCGACAGGATTTATTCTATTAGAATCAGACATCATGTGGGCAGAAGATGGGTTTCGTGTAATGAAAACACATTGGGTGCGATACACGGCGTTTATTAAAATCACAAGCTAACACTATTATCACAAATAATCACAATAACTGAGCACAACGAATCGAGTACAGTTTCGCGACGTCTTAACTCCGATGCGATCAGACACTGAATGTCCTCTTGCGCTTGTTCCATACAAGTTTAGACGTGATTAAAAACTTGCCTACTAAAATTACGTCAATTTACGTCAGGCGTTGATTAATTTGAGAGGACTAAACTAAAATTTATCTTCTGTCCTTTTCTGAATGAAACAGAAAGAAAAAGATGCACTGAACTTAAAGTTTAGTTTGTGAACAAGGGAATCGGCACCAATTTCTTTCAAATGCAAGACATACTAAATAAAGACAAATAACTTATAGAAACGATGAATGGATTGTGTGTAAGATGATTTATACCTAGAAAGGGAGTGAATGAGATGACTGTTAGAAGAAATATATGGAAAATTGCACTGATCCAAAATAAATTGAGTTGAGGGCACAGAATATACTTTGATTCAATTGATAATTAAGTGTGTTTTTATTTATTTATCATTTAAACACAGAAACAGAAAACATTAACACACAGAAATACTATCTAATAACACAATAAAGGTAGCTAAATTTACTGAAGCAAACTTACAAAATCCTTTTAGGAATCTATTGCGTAGGCAGTTTACCTTTCTGTGGGGGACTGGACATACCTCTGAAATCGCCTTAGGAAGAGGTCTGAGCAGTGTCCGACCCAAATGTTTAATGGACAAAGATTAGGTAGTGAATTTTTGCAGATAGGATAGTCTTAGTCGAATCGTATCTATAGGTACATGTCTTGAAAAAATACCAAAGGTAGGTTAAATGGTGAGATATTTATTTATTTATTTATTTATTGACTAGCTGCTGCCCGCGGCTTCGCCCGCGTGAGTGTCGGAAATTACCCCATACATCCCCATGGGTTTTAAGTATAAATATTGAGTTTCGAGTTAATCGGACAGCGCGTTAAAATTCTTCCATACAAACACTGACACCCCCCAATCCCCCTTTAGGGGGTAATTTAGAAAAACAAAAAACTACAAACTTTATAATTTATTTAGATTACTATTCGTGCGAAGTTTCATGTTTATTACCTCAAGGAATAAGATTTTTCATACAAACTTTCATCCCTTATTTTACCCCCTTAGGGGTTGAATTTCGAAAAATCCTGATACACGTTATTCTTAATTTTTGGGTCTAAGTATAAATATTGAGTTTCGAGTTAATCGGACAGCGCGTTAAATTTCTTCCATACAAACTTTGACACCCCCCAACCGTAGGATAGGATACTTTTCCGGGATAAAAAGTACCCAGTGTGGTGCCCAGGATATTAAAGAATAATTATACCAAGTTTCATCGTAATCGAACCGGTAGTTTTTGCGTGATACCTGAACAAACAGACAGACAGACAGACAGACAGACAGACAGACAAAAAATTTTTTAATCACACTTTTGGGTTCGTTGTCGGTCTAGTAACAACCCCTGCCATTTATTTTTTTGATATTTTCAATGTACAGAATTTTCACTTCTACAGATTTATTATAAGTATAGATATGGCACTTCAACTGGCACTTGATATGGTTATATAAAATACAATAACATAAAATATAAAATTACATACAATTCTATGAATCGTCACTTACAGAACTGCACAGCAGGACATTTTAGGTATTGTTAGACGAATTAATTCTAAGTACAAACTAAAAGGAAAACGAGCTATGTTCACAAATATGATCATTCAATCTACCTAGCCTTTTCCCAACTATATTGGGGCCGGCTTCCATAATGCAGCTGAATACCGGTATTTTAAATGGAACGACTGCATATCTGATCTTCACAATCCCGTTATCTACTCATAGGTAACACTGGTCTGGTAAGACTGGTTGTCAGACTTGGGCTTCTGACTACATGTAACGACTGTCAAAGATCTACGAATGACAGCTAGGAACAACCACTTAACGTGCTTCCGAGACACGGAGGGCTGTCGATATAATAATGGATGGTCTGTGCCGTGGTCGATCCATGGATGACACGGACCGGCCTCAGCAAGCGTAGCATAACTTTCGATCAGCGTGCGGCTATTATTATTAACCTTTCTTATGCCGTAATTATAGACACAATTAAAAATGCATTGTCTCGCGTGGATCTACGTTCGATACTAAAGACTAAGTCACGAGCCCCTCAATTACTTAACTTTAAACTCTATACATAAAGGGCCTAGTTTCGGTCCCTTTCATGTTCGCCTAATTTTGCAGCTATTTCAAACCTTCCACCTTTTTGGCGGGTACAGACAAGGTAACATAGCACATAACATAATATACAGACAAGGTAACATAACACATACCTAACATAATATACAGACAAGGTAACATAACACATAACATAATATACAGACAAGGTAACATAACACATAGCATAATATACAGACAAGGTAACATAACACATAACATAATATACAGACAAGGTAACATAACACATAACATAATATACAGACAAGGTAACATAACACATAACATAATATACAGACAAGGTAACATAACACATAACATAATATACAGACAAGGTAACATAACACATAACATAATATACAGACAAGGTAACATAACACATAACATAATATACAGAAAAGGTAACATAACACATAACATACTAAACAGACATGGTAACATAACACATAACATATAATTACAATCAAAAATAGGTGGCCTATCTTGAATCTTATTCTATGAAAATCCATTATAACTGAAACAAATATTTATTAACTCCTAACAACATGTTTTATGAAAGTTACAAGATATTCTTGTATTTATTTCAGACTCAATTAAAATAAAATTTTCTGTGATCTTGAACCTCGACTTAGGCACTCGAAATTCATTAATGGGATATTTTGATTGAACTTCTTCAAGAATATTGTTTTTGAAATATATTTCGGTGTGATGAAGTGAAACTATAAAATTCAAAACTTGTTTATCGAGGGCCTAGCAAAAGGTCTCAATTTTTTTTTTTAAACATTGCCCCACACTAGGAATTTCTCCTGTATCGTGGGTGCGTTTACAAACATTTAAACTGACATACACAAACAGCCAGACCCGGAACAACTACATGTAAGTCATACAAATATTTGTTCAGTGCGGGAATCGAACCCGCGACACGCAGCGCAGCAGTCAATCGCTTAACCACTACGCCAACCGTGCCATCAAAATTGAGCGTCTTAAGTAAACTGTGACGCTCAATTGAGACCTTTTCTAGGCCCTGGAACTTAAGTATAAACCTCACCACGACCGTTAAATATATGTATGAATAAACTTAGGAAGCAAGAAACGCTGGTTACTAAAAGATTATTTGAAAAATAACTACAAAATCATCCTTCTATTAAGAACAACACAAAAAGCACAACAAACGAAATATTTACTCTACCAAAGTCGCCCAAATCACTACACAAACACCAATTCGAAATCAATCAACACCAATATCACACAAAAGAAAAAGAAAAAAAAACAACAGAATCGCGTCAAATGAGTTCTCTATCTAAATCTCACGATCATTTTCTCGTCTACAGCTTACGATGTACCAAACGTCACTTCGATGTCCCTCAATGTCCCACAATGTCCCGCTTTGTCCCGCTATGTCCCGATATCATGTCATTTTCCACCCCGACGGCTATCCGACGACCCAACTGCGTGACGACGTGAAAAATAACCCACCTTATCTCTTGGATAAGTATTTCTTTACAATCGACTTGTTTTTTCGCAAATGATTAATAGATTGCTTTCTTTTTTTGGTTTAATACTAGCTGTGTTCGTGACTTTGTCTATCTTGCAGTTGGAAAATATTTATTCGAAAAATATTCGTAAAGACGCTCTCCCTCACCGGGAGCATTTGCCTGTAATGTAACCGCCTCTGAGTCTAGTGGTTAGACTACCTGTCTTAGACCCAGAGGTCCGGGGTTCGATTCCAAGTGGGGGCAAACGTTTCTGCTCGGTTTGGTTGGTGGTAGGGCTTGTTCTAAGTCCAATCCAATCTGGCTGATTGGCTCATCTCTACTTAAAATAACTTTCTTTTTTTTTTGCCCCAACGCTAATACCGGTCGCTGGCGCAGCCATTTCACTAGAATCTATTCAGTACTTTTTGCCTTATGTGTTAACAGACAGACAGTATTTTGTTTCAGTATAGGAAACTGTCTTGACGTAAGTAGGATGGCAAGTTCTCCGTATAATACCTATAATAATATTAGCCTTTTGACAGATATTCTGCTTAGAGCCCATACTGTTACTTTTTCCTTTTTAATCTGAATAAAAGTGTTATTGAAAAAGATTAATATTTCGTGAATAATTTTCCATTCCACATTTTATAAAAAGTTTATGCAAGCGATGATATTTTAAAATTGAGAACAAAATAAGATAATATAAGTAGATACTTTTGAGGGAAACCCTATTACTAAGCCTCCGCTGTCCATCCGTCCATCTGTCTCCCTCACAATAAATTAATTGACTGAACAATTAAAACATTGGAAAGTAATTATCCATTCGAAACCATAAAACAATACCGATTCCCCAATCGCGCTAGATATTGCTAATGGTTGACGTAATTTTTACATCTTACGTTCTTTCCATTTCCGAAGGACGGGGCTCATTAAAATTTTACGCACCTTTTTGATAACAGAACGGTTAGAAGAAAAGGTCCACTTCGGACAAGACATGACTGGAATCATTTGGCGCCAAGATTAACATAAACGTTTTTTAATTCAAATGCTGTTATAGAAAGTAACATGAAAGAAGAAGGAAAAAAATACATTTATTTGACCCAGGTATACAATATTCACACTAAAACATACATATGCTACAAACTTCCTCCTTTTTGGAAGTCGGTTAAAATTGACTAGACAAGAAGAGTCCATGTAAGGACTTCTGTACTACTTCTTTTTTATAGAAGTATATTAATTATATATTAGGTATGTTGAAACTGTTTGTACTCCCCGTCACTTGTCCCTTAAGGTTCATTAGAAAACCAGACTGCATTTGTCTGGCATTAATGCTGAAATGAACCTTTTTGGCGCAGCCGTGAGGCACACACTATTGCTGTACATTATTTTCACTTTTTTACTTTGTTTTTGTATTTGTGTTTCACGAACTGTGTCCAAATAAACGTTTTTTCTTTCTTTCTTTCTTACTTCTGGGCAAGGTACTTCTGTTCCTTTCTTACATACAACCGTTTCTACTGAAATTATCATTTTTGCTATCGAAGTCACGTCTGTTTTGTGACGCCAGGTGGTATCCCCACATAATTACATGGCTTTTTATATCTTTCCATGTATTTCTGTTCAAGGTTTTTTGTAATTTTAATAATTGAGTTTTGGGCTATGCAATAGGAAGACTTTTTACTGTTCAAAGTATTTAGAAAAGTAATTTTCCTGCCTGTATGGTATTCAGCTAAATATTTATTTAGCGTTAGAACTGAAGAAAAAAATCAACACGAGTTGGGTTCTACATGTACTGAATTCATGGTATTTTTTTTGTCACGATGGCCCTTTCCAACATATATAAGGTGCTATAAAAATATCTGCCACGGCTGCAATGGGAGATAGTATTGTGTTTATAGATTACAATAGTAAAGATAAATTATTGATCATGTGTCATATTTTTTTTCATACAAAAAATTGTACGTATAAATTTGTAAGTGACGAACTAGTCAGCTGATTTCAGTTTTCATTCACAGAACAGATGGAAAGAGATAGCAGTTGTTTTCATTGACGAAGTGCACTTCGCGCGTAATTTGTGAACGACGTTATGCAGAGTAGAGTCAATGTTTATTTAACTACTTTATTTTCTCAAATTGATTTAACTGTGCCGGGGTACGAAATTTCTTCACTATTGTTATCTTTAAACACAATACTACCTCTCATTAAAGCCGTGGCAGATATTTTTATAGCACCTTATATACAAATTGTCACTACAATTTTATTGTTTTAATTTGAGCATATTATAATTACATACATTGGTAGTATTTCCCTTGACATTCACATCTAAGATAATATTATAAAGCTGATAATTTATTAGAAATGAGTTCTCGAAAACACCAAATCATTTCTTACTTGTACCACCTACTACGAGTCTTTTCTCGGAATTCTATTCTCACAGTCTCACTTTGATCTCAACAAGATCCATATATATCCTATCCAATATATTATTTTCGAAGGTATCACAAAAAGCGATTAACTGTAAACCGATTTAGGGCGAAATTCACACAAGATCTGTAGTGCTATTCTGTACAAATCTCACCATGATAACTTGGGTAAAGTGAGCTGTCAATGGTGCCAACCCTAGCATCGGGTGGAATGACAGCTCACTTCAAGCTCACTTCACCTGAGTTTTAACGGTGAGATTTTTACAGAATAGCACTACTGCTGTCAGTGTCATCATTGTTGTGACAGCTCTTGAACGCTTTTTTATAGCTGCCTAGGCTTGTTGTAATTTATTTTTTGAATTGCTGCTTTTTTATCTTTTTATTATTATTACGGAGGCTTTTAACGTTCTGCATCGTTCTCACATGTATAATTTCAACATTAATGATGTAACCAATATTTTGTAACCACATATTAATTTAAAAGAGTGTCCGTGGAGTTTCATGCCCGTTCTTCTCCATAGGTACCTTCTACACTTTGGAATGGGCAACTAGCTTCATCTTTCTGACTGACCGACAATTCAAAAGTGCCTGTGTTTGAAATAAATGCTTTGAGTTTGAGTTTAGATGTAATGATCGCGTTCATTTCATTATTGAAATTCGCCCTGAAAAGCATATTTGTTTATCTACAGTCGTTAATATACAGAGTGTCTCAAACGAAGTGGTCCAAAGGCAAATGAGGTAAAGAGAAGGGGTCCATCTATCATTAAAAAAATTAAAAACTGGGATATTCTGAACAGTTCAGATTTCACTATTATTATTTTCAAGTTTACACTTCCACTTGGATTTTTCGACCCTGTGAACATAATTTTCGACGTAACGAGTTCAAACCTGGCTGGAAGATGCAGATGATTTGAACTAAAAGTGTAAAATTTCTTGAAAATAGCGAATTTTTCTGAACTGTTCAGAATATCCCAGTTTTTAATTTTTTTAATGATAGGTGGACCCCTTCGCTTTACCTCATTTGCCTTTGGACCACTACGTTTGAGACACTGTATAAACCGCAGCATCAGAGGTAGTGCATTGTGCTCATTAGCGCCGTATCTTGTTGGTGACGACCCTGTTATAGTCTGTATGTAGTTTCAAAAAAGATGAAGCTACGTGGTATCTTGCTGCTGAGCTGTCGAAAAAAGTGACTGCTTGATGTGTATATGAGACAAGTAGCTCTAATGACATTCACGTCTTTCTACATGGTATAATTTCAACATGAATGATGTAACCATTATTTGGTAACTATATTTTAATTTAAAAGAGTGTCTGTGGAGTTTCTTACCCGTTCTTCTTCATAGGAACCTAATTAATACGCTTAGGCATGGGCAACTAGTTTCATTTTTTTGACTAACCCCCGTGACAATTCAAGTATCATTAGTAAGTTCAAGTGTATGTAATTAGTAAATGACAAAGTAAGAAACCGGTAAAACGATGGCGGCGCGGGTCTGTTTAATTTGCAATCAAAATGGACACTACAAGAATCTTACATGTTTCTGCAAAAAAGTACAACAATTCTCTAAGCAAAGTTATTTTAAAGAGACCTGAATAACAAAATCGTTAACCGAGACTCTTTCAAACATTTGAATATCTTTCCAAACATTTGAATATCTGTCCGAAGTCCATATTTCCTCGTTTCGCCTCGTAACTCCGTGTACGATGATAAATATACCGCGAACCGGTTCAAACTCGATTGGACCAGTTACCAATGTCTCGTTTGTCATTGGATTTGATTGTGTGTTGTGACAGTTTTTGTGTGCTCTCGTATAGGTATGAACTGTGTGCGAATAGATCGTGCCATGTCACAGATTACTACAGATGGTTCACTCCGCAAAATCATTAAAATAAAAAGCGACTCTTGCTACGACACAATAAAGTGCAATTCAGGTCGCACAGCACTAATTAATTACCTACAGTTATATTCACCTAGATATTGCCTCTTTCAAACTCTTATATCTTCTGTTACTAACTAAGTTACACTCACTGAATTGGCCTGACAAGACGAGCCCGCCGCGTACTTGTAGCTTCATACCTAAAATGCGGAGTGAACCATCTGTAGTAATCTGTGGCCGTGGTAAAAGTATGATGGCCACTCGTGAAAACTATAATAACACACCTATCAATCTATTCTGTAAAAATCTCTCCGTGAAAACTAAGGTCAAATGAGCTGTTAAAGCAATTGACTGGCATCGTCTAAAGATTACGTACAATTGTTGCACGATACGGGGAAGTTATTTGCCGTTCAAAAGTGGTAATAGAAATAAATAATAAATAAGTAGAAAACATAATAAAATCACATTCAATTCTGGCATCAAAATTGTCTATCATTCAAATGTTCAATGCGCACGAAACAAGTTTAAAAACTGTGAAGACGTTCAAATAAAATTGAATGAAATATTTGGCGGTGCAAATACGGTCAATACCGACTCGAAATAATTGTACAAGATCGTGCAACTCTGTGTTTAAAAAAGAGGCAAAACTTGCATGCAATAATTTCCTGGTGTTAACAGAAGTCGCATGCAATTATTGAATGGCAAAACGTGCATTCAATTATTGTATGCCATTTTATGGAAAACTCACGCGTGTTAAAACGTTCATGACATTTTTGAATGACAATTATTGAACGTGCTTTATGGTATGAGATTATTGCTCTAGAACGTTCCAGTAACTTGCACCGTGTAAATGGGGCTGACATAGTATACCTACAGTTAAACGATGGAGCCATTTTTGAAATAAGAATCTAACAGTCTTCTTCTTCTCCTGCGTGTCGATGGTAATCTAAACCAAGCCTAATGCGTAGCCTAGTAAGTAGACACACAAGTAACGATAAACTTGCGCAAGCCTAAATTTGTGCAAGTAAATCGTTATATGTGTGGCTACCATAACCAAAATCGAAAATATAGTTCAATTTTATCCAATATTGAAATTGCCAGTTTTGTAATATGAACTTTACAAAAGTCGGAATATAGCTCGAAATACATAAACAGGCTCGGACTAAAGTTAGATCTCATTTTGTAATAATACTGTTCAAATATTTCAACACTGACCATATACCTAAAATAAAGCCTATATCCTCCCGTAATGAATATTCCATTCAGTTTAGCATAGACTTTTCATTTTAACAGCTTTTCACTTTTAATTCTCTAATTCAATAACGAACCTTTCAAAAACTAAAAATACACTTTAAAGCGCTCACCAATAGTAGAGCATTTTCCATCTGGGAGTGCATTTGGCATACCCTAGATATAGACACGTGCTTCTCTTCCCAAACATCTCGTAAGAATACACCTCGATGCATTACTTTATACGGAACGACGGAGATTTTGACATGTGTCAGTAGCAGATATCGAAAGTATTTGAGATACTGGATTTGAAAAGCATGTAAATATTGTGGTGTTTTATTTCAGATGTGGTATTCTGCAGAGGTTTCAAGTATCAAAATTACATATTTTTTACACGACTACGCGACAGCAAAGATAGGATTATGTTTCGTATGCATAATATCTATGTACCCTCGACCTAATGCAATCTGTGAACGCAGCTGTCATTAAAAATAAAACAATATTTGACGTTTTGATTTTGACTTATTGGTTACGTAACATAATCGCCATAGACTAGTATATGTATAACATCACTGCGAGCGAATTTCGTCCCTCATCCCGCGCTGGATTCGTCTCAATTTGAACAGAGCTTTACACGGAACACAAATACAATTCTAGGTAACTTTAAATAATAATAATATCTAGTATTGTTTTGTCTACAGCAAACTGTTTCACCTCGGGATTTCCACTTCATGATTTCAAACTATGTACTTATTTATTTAATAAAACACAGTTCTACTTCCTGCAAGTTTATTTCATGTTTTCGCTATGATAGATTCTTCAGGTATCTTATAATTTAGCAATTTACTTGATATACTGTTTAAACCATGTTTGAATAATCATTTTTACGGTTTCGTACCTCAAAAGGATAAACGAAACTCTTATAGGATCAATCGTGTGTTTGTCTGTCCGTCTGCCTGGCTGGCTGTCCGTCTCTCACAGGCAATTCACTCCGAATTTACTGGACCAATTTAGGGTACACATATGAATTTCTGTGACCGGACGTGTAACGTGAATAGATGATTTTTTTCTACTGTAAATGTATATAACTTGAATGAATTGTCCTCGTGTGTACTAATAGAATCTGATCTGAATAGAAATGAGGAAATCCGGCAGAGAACCAAAGTTGTCGACATAGCTCACAGAATAAGCAAGCTGAAGGGGCAATGGGCTGGCCATATTAGCCGTAGAACCGATTACCGTTGGGCTAGACGTGATCTTGAGTGGAGCAGAATGGCGTGCAATTGCTGCTGATGATGATTACATAACAAGAACATTATTGTTTCTATTGTTTACCTGACTTGAGATGACATATTTATTGATTTATTTATTAAGGGACAACAAACAGCGGGGTAATAATAAGTAAACATAGTTTAGAACATAATAATTGATGTTACAAATACACTACTCACAACTTTATCCACAAATTACTAAGCAGATCTACTGCTAGTTATTAGAAAAAAAACGATATAAAAAAATAATAAGAATAAAAGCAAACATTACTTAATTAATAGGGTTCTGATTACTTAAATATAAGAGTAACAACGTCTTTTCTAAATAGCAAGCAAGGCTATGCTGAGAAACATAATATCAGTAGAGCCATAATATCAGACTTATGACAATGGAATGTTATAATAGTATTAAGAATAAGCTTAAGGCATGGGAATAATAAAAATATTAGCAATGGTACATTTAAAAATGCAAGAAGATAAAACTGTGTGTTTCAACAAAAATATATTTGAGTACGGTACTTAAAATAAATGGTTGATGATAAATATTTTTCGTAGTTTCACCATGAAAGAGGTTGTGGGGAGTACTTCAGAAGTTTGGGACTCTTTTCAAGATAGACCAAGTCTTGTTTTTGAAAACAAAGCGTGCAGTTGGATTTTTAGCTTTCGGTGCTAAGCCGAGCACGCTTTTATTTTAGGCATTAGTCGTCAAAATCCTTGTTAATCGTTCTGATATTTCTGCCACCAAGTGGTCTGTTATGTCAACTATTTCATAAATTATATTATTATTATTCTCTATTAAGATATTTTTAAAACATATTCTTTATTTTGGGTCTAGGTTTAAAAAACTATTTCAACCAACGAATACAAAACTACATTTTATTTCCAATTCTCGCCGACTGGTCGAAACTTCACGTGACCAGAGGGCTGGCTCGTTCTTTGACCAGAGAATTAGCATTGCTATTCTACGTGGTAGTACTGTCAATCTTCTGGGCACGTATCCGGATTATGCGGACTAATATTTCGATGTCTAAGACGTGTCCTTTTGTTTTTATATTTATTTGTATAGTTGGTGAGTTAATCATTTAATTTACAAAAGACGTAGATATATTTAGTAACCTATTCCGCTTAACTATTCTTAAAGAGTCTTAAAAAACCTTGTAAGAAATCGACAAGTATTTCACCTCTCATCGAGGGATGACGATTGACTTGTCGCGAAACCGAACACGACACGTCGTTGAGAGGTGAAATACTTGTCGATTTCTTACAAGGTTTTTTAAGACTCTTTAAGAATAGTTAAGCGGAATAGGTTACTAAAATATCTACGTCTATTGTATTTATAATGGATTTCCGCCAAGTCACGCCTGCATTAATTAACTATTTTAGATCTTAGTGTAAATAGTTACTGAAAATATTTTTCACAAACCAAAATTGTCCCTGGTCTTCTGGTCCTCAATAAAAATGACTTCAATTCTAAAGATAAGAATCAACAGTACCTAGCATGTTATTAATTAACCCATAAAATTGAATTAAGATAAATCCTTGGCCAAGTTTCCATGGTATTTTCAACATCCTATGTATAATTGCTTTTCATGATAAACTGGGAATTATAGGAATTTATAGGGAGCAGTTTATTATCCTTTGCAAGGTAAAATTGGGGCAAAATATGGTGTATTCTGTTCGAAATATTCTAAGCTGTTAGTCGGTGAAAACGAAAACTTGCTCATCCAAGGAAGAATGAAATTTTATATTCTGAAGTCATCATCTAACTAGACTAGTATAATTGCATAGTAAATGTTTGAGTGTTATGGAGGAGCTCGTGGCTAAGTAATAACAGCCGCACGGGTCGATCTATCAGGGTAGGTCCGTGGATGGGTGACCATCTTTACATACCGAGACTCCTCCATGCTTCGGAAAGCACGTTAAGCCGTTGGTCCCGGCTGTCATTCGTGCATCTTTGACAGTCGTTACGAGTCGTCAGAAGCCCGAAAGTCTGACAACCAGTATTACCAAGGGATCTCATTACCCAGTTACTGGTTTGTGGAGGTCAGATAGGCAGTCGCTCCATGTAAAATACTGGTATTCAGCTGCATCCGGTTAGACTGGAAGCCAACCCCAACATGATTGGGAAAAGGCTAGGCAGAATGATGTGTGAGTACTATGTACGTACGATAAATAAACCATTTACTGACCTGAAAGTGACCTGGCGGCTGAGAGTATATCTTGTTCACTCAAATTTCCCACTGGTGGTGGCGTGTGTGTTCGATCATTAAATTCCGTACAAATGGTGCTGATCCATGCGTCATGTTCGAGAATGGGACCAGTAAGGACTGGTCATCTCTTAGCTGCCATGGCTGATTCAATTTTTGAATTTTGTTTTTTGTTTTTATCTTTTTATTACGGACGCTGTTAACGTGCACGTCTTTCTATATTGTTCTCACATGAATGAATGAAGTAACCAATATTTTGTAACAATATATTGATTTAAAATAGTGTCTGTGGAGTTTTTTTGCCCGTTTTTCTCCACAGGAACCTACTACGCTTTGGAATGGGTAACTAGCTTTACCTTGCTGATTGACCGACCCCTTGACAATTCAAAAGTGCCTGTAATTGTTTTATTTGAAATAAATGCTTTGAGTTTGAGTTTGACTTCTCGAAACTGTGACAACTCGAAACGGTCGGCGTCCAGTCTAATCGGATGCAACCAATACCAGTATTTTAATGGAGCGACTATTCAACTGATCTCCACTTCCCAGTAATTGGGTAATACGATACCCCCTTGATAAAGCATAGTTTAAATGTTACCTACGAAATACATTCATTCAATATTTTTCCCCAATTACTTTTAGCAACTAGACAAGATAGGAATTAAAAGCAGCTGATAGCCATCCAATTGCACTTTTATCTGAAGATTAGCTGAAAATACTTCCGCAATTATGAAATTTATACGACAATTTTGTTCAGCACTTCTTGGCAGGACTTCTTAAGGTTTAAATTCAAATGTAAGAATTTGGATCACTTCAAGTTTTTCGAACCATTGCAACTCATATCTTTTGTTTCGACATTTACTTCAATTAGTTACTGTAAGGCTGATGCTACATTAGGCCGCGACGCGACCTGCGACACATGAGCGATTAAAACAAATAAATGAATGCTCATGTATATGGCTACACCGTACATCAAATCAAATTACTAGCGATCTTTGATTTCTTTATGCGATAGGAACAACATTACTGTAATCACGGCATCGGCTACATCAACATATCAGCGAAATTGAAGCGAATTTATTAGAAAATTTCTCACTTGCACGACTAGTTCAATAGTGCTACTAAATATGCGTGTGGCTACATTATGCGTATAATAAACCGCGAAGGATGATGTGTACTGTAGCCTCGTATCGCCGAATATACGCCGGATTTTCGCTTATAGTGTAGCCATACCATGTTTATCTCGTTTCGCTCTTCCAGTCGCATCGCAAATCGCTGCCTACTGTAGCCTTAGCCTAATGGGTGACAGTTTTTGTTTATATTTCTGTCAAATGGTTTTGATTGAAGTTAAGGTAGATTCACGCTTGACTAACGCTAGGGGAACACCTAATCCGTCATCGGCCGATGCTCGACTGATATTAAAAAAAGAAAATAAGTGCATACACCCAGTTATCCGGCAACATCATTACGTCTTCGGCAGAAAGTGAGCACTTACACCTTGTTCGTCTTGCATCATGACACGACACGTAGGTGTAATTCTGGTATACCGAAATCAGCTTTTAGAGGACATACATATAAATCACATGGAGATCATTGCTTCTTTGACATTACCTGCTGATTTCCGATTAAAAGCAGATTATACTTACGACCCCGCCCCTGATTAGTTACTGCGACCATAATTATTAACAGTTTTCCTACCTATTGTGACTGGGTTATCGTACGGTAGGTGTTTTGTTTTTTCTAATTATTATATTTCTGAACTTTGCTGTGTTGACTGTACAATTTAAGCTTGGTAGTGTTGTTAATCGGCAACGACACTACTGGTAGTGCGGCTGGTAGTGTCGTTGCCAATACATAGAAAACCCCAGAAAGAAAAAAATAGGCCCAATAATTTAAAAACGTGTGCTTCATTAGATGGTTAATATTTTTTTAGAGGGTCAGTTAAATTCGATATCCCAAAAATAAATTGACCCTCCATTAAATCTCGATCTTTTTAAAAGCAGCACTATACCTAGAAAACTCCTTAAAAACTTTTTTTTAATTATCTGGTTTGTAAAAGCCAATATTAATTCGTTTTTATTTATGTACAACCTTCAATCAAGATATTCACAAACTCGCCGTTTGTGTCTCAGTTCTCAGAAAACGGGTAGTTTAATCAAAAGAATCAATTCTACGAAAAACGGTTTTAAATTGGGCCTGAATTGGGAACTTGATGTAAAGCTTGTATTGAAATTCCTTTACACTTGAGTGTTAGGGTTATGGTACTCCATCGTTATCCTGTTCTTTCCGATAAAGATGTTCAATACCTAAAGAGTTTTTTTAAACCAATTTACGCAAATACAATAATTATCATCTCGAATATTGTTGTTGTTTAATTGTGTATTTAATTTTGTACTAACTATATTATTCGTTTATTATTATTACTAGTTCCTGCCCACGATTTCGTCCGCGTAAATTTCAGCGGAGGAAGTCGTTCTTTTTCCCCGTCCCAGCCCGTCGCATCGCATCGCCTGCCCGCGCTATTACTTCGTTTTCACTTAGTGTTGTTTTTGCTTTTTGCTCAGCTCCAAAGGATCCTAGCGTGATGTTTAATAGCCTTTAGACTTCCTCAAGAATGGGGCTATCAATAGCAAAACGGAAATTTTTCAAATCCGACTAGTAGTTCCAGAGATTAGCGCGTTCAAACGCGAAAACGCAACGCAAAAAAAAACGGACTCTTCTAATTAACTATAATATTAAATGAGAAATATTTGTTGCTTATTTAAATATATTCGTATATTTTTATTTGTAATTACGTTCTCGAAAAAGGCGCTAACGATTTCGATTCTCCAGCTGATCGAAATTCATCAGCTGGAGAAAAAGTGATATGAGCTTGCTGGGATGAAAAACAAAGGCTTCGAAAAATATTTTGTATTATATTTGCATCATACAATAAAGGTCCATGCAGACGAATACAATATAATACAAGATGTCTTCTAAGACTAATGCCGGAGGGATTACGTGCGGCTCATGCCTTGCATTAGTTTGTACCAAACAATGGTGTTACGTGTGAACAACACGCTACCGTCCTTTTGCCAATATTACAAGTGCAGTAATAATGACTGAATAATGATTCATGGCCGGCTTTGGTTTTTGGTCCGGAAATGAATGATCTCCTTTGCAATAATATAGGGGTTTACGGGGGCGAAAAATCGATCGAGGTATATCTGGGAAAATTCCATTTCTCTATTTTCAAAGTCGATCGCCCAAAGTTTAGAAAAGATGGTTAGTTTAGGCGTGAATTATACAGAAACGGCGTGGTGAAGGCGTGGCGGAGGCATACCCTTCCGCCACGCCTTCACCACGCCGTTTCTGTATAAGTCTCGCCTTAGAATAATGACATGGCAGCATGGAATTAATAATATGTACTATACATGGAATTTGTTTGAAGTATCCTATATTATTAAATAATCATTCTCTATTTTTACCCGACTACGGCGAAGCAAAAAGGAGGGTTATGATTTTGAGCTGTATGTATGTATGTTCATTTGTTCCCTCATAACTTCAGAACTACTCAACATAATTTGACAAATGGGGTATCGTTGGAAGCGTCTCGGTCGTCCGATGGTTATAGGCTATGTGATGTCGCATTTAATTGAATATGGCGCCCTCTAGAGAACAAAAAGTCATGATCTAAAAAAAAAGTTTTTTTGATGGTGTCATGTTGGGTATCAAATGAAAGGGCTTAATTAGCACATTTCAAAAAAATATAATTCCATAATCAATAATTTGTTAGTAAACATTAACCTTAATAGCTATGTTAGTAAACATGCAGGTTGGACAAATAATGGACGTGCGGGCAATCGAACTTCCCTGCAATGACATTCAGGAGACTGTTCGAGCTGCCCCTGACCTTCTGCAGCAGCGATGCGGCACGCTTACGTCTGATCGCTGCGAAGTCGTCAGTGTGCGCATCAGCAAATATTCCCGACGCACTGCAGAAGCGTGGCAGCCCCAACAGCATCCTGAACGCATTGTTGTATTGAACTCGAAGAACATTGATGGCTTTCTGCGTACAACTTGTCCAGAGGCTGCACGTGTAAAGTTTATACCTTTTTAGTCGACTTTTGCCGTAGTTGGGTTTTTGTTACTTTTATTTTAACGAAAACAGAGCTCGGTCGCCCAAGTACTCATATATCACAGTACCTACAATTAAATATTTCACATGATATTTTGCAGGTTATAATTACCATTAGTGTGTATTTATTAACACGTTAATGTTGCTAATTAAAACATTAATGCTCGTCTCTCATATATCCCGCAATTATCCTTGGTTTAACATGTCCCTGAATGTCATAAGATTAGGTTTGCAGTTCCGACAAAAGACGAACTTGTAAATCATATTCATGTCGAGTGCTGTGTAGACAGGGCTTGGAAGCGATACTTGTCAAAATTTCAAAATTTCTTCGGAAGAGAAGACTTACCTATCCGCCGATAAAATTTATTTCTGTTTGGTCGAATCCGCCGGGAAAAATTTACTATCAACTTAAATTGTCCATAACATTCAAATCACAACTGTCATTCTTTGATAGTTGTATGAAATGTCTATAATACGACACATTGACGTAAGTTGTCATTTTGCTTAACCATTAATTTTACTGACTTAAAAATCTTCAGGGATTTACTTTAGTTAAATGCAAAGCAATACCACCGCCCCACACCAAAATTCTATAGATGTAATACTCTTTTTTCTCTCTCCCTCCCCCCACAATTAAGACAAATCTAACGACACCTCATTTATTGTAAAATCTATCAAGTCGTTTAGTCTACACAGCGTGCCAAAGAAATAGACATAAATAAATACATAAATACTCTCAAAAAACATTACCCTCTTTCTGGAGCAGTCGAGTCGGGTAAAAACTAAATCGTAGACGTGCATCGTTCCTTACTATCTCGTATTCTTCGAGCGTGTATTGTAACGCGATACTTTTTAGGACGGTCTTGTGGCTAATGAACAGTAACTGCTGTTACATTGTGTCTCTCATTCTGCGGATATTTGGGACACTGTCCTAGTAATGAGAATGAATTTTATTATGTGGTGTCAGAATGGGTAACCTTATTGTACGACTCGCACCACGTTAATATTCTACTGTCATATATTTAGGCATAGATAAAATATACAAAAAATCACAAGACAGCAAAACCAATACAAGCCTTTTAACATATTTAAAACTCCGTAGGTACCTCGCTAGGCCAATTACTACCAACTACTACCGACGTACATTGACTTTACAAAGGCTCGTAAAGGAGGAACCTCAAAACCGGTTCGAGTTTAACATTTTTAATATACTCAATTAAATTCATTTTCATAGCTACGTTACTTATTTACAGTTAAGTAGTGTTTTTTGACATTATTTCATCAACCGTACAATGGCGATTCGATATCTATCATGCATAGGAACAGCGAATTGATTTTCACGACTCCACCTTAAGAGGGTTTATCCTGAAAGTTGGCAACGTCGCAAATAGATGTCAAATATTTCGCTGTTTTGATTAATTTGATAACATTTCTGTATGGAAATAAAAAATGTGGCTAACTAGCGAACTAGAATATTGATTATGAAATGCAATCATTAATATCGTAACACCGAATAGTTAGTTTTAGATGTAAAAAAAGTATTTGGTAACTTTCCAAATGCCTTTTTTTCACCTAAAACGGGTACAACATCAAATTCAATATTATAATTGCAATTCATTATTAATATTCTAGTCAATTGGTTAGCCACATTTCTTATTTCCATACAGTATTATTTCCAAATAATTCGAAACAGGTAAATATTTGACAGCTATTTACGACGTTGCCAACTTTTAGGATGCACCCTCTTAAGACCTAGGCCCAATATTTTACATTCGGATAGCTCATGACCTAAAGAGGAGCCATAAAGAATAAGTTTTTTTTTAAATTCCTATTGTTCGGTTGTTTCGACAATTCAAAAGTGCCTGTAATTGGTTTATTTGAAATAAATGCTTTGAGTTTGACTTTGACTTTTCCAAACTATGTTGGGGTCGGCTTCCAGTCTAATCGAATGCAACCAATACCAATATTTTAATGGAGCGACTATTCAACTGATCTCCACTTCCCAGTAATTGGGTAATACGATGGCCCCTTGATAATGCATCGGTCAAATCTTACCTACCAAATACATTCCAATATTTTTCCCCAATTGCTTTCAGCAACTGGATAGGATAGGAATTAAAAGCAGCTGATAGCCATCCAATTGCACTTTTATCTGAAGATTAGCTGAAAATTCTTCCGCAATTATGAAATTTATACGACAATTTAGTTCAGCACTTCTTGGCAGGACTTCTTAAGGTTTAAATTCAAATGTAAGAATTTGGATCACTTCAAGTTTTTCAAACCATTGCGACTCGTATCTTTTGTTTCGACATTTACTTCAATTAGTTACTGTAAGGCTGATGCTACATTAGGCCGCGACGCGACCTGCGACACATGAGCGATTAAAACAAATTAATGAATGCTCATGTATATGGCTACACCGTACATCAAATCAAATTACTAGCGATCTTTGATTTCTTTATGCGGTAGGAACAACATTACTGTAATCACGCCATCGGCTACATCAACATATCAGCGAAATTGAAGCGAATTTATTAGCAAATTTCTCACTTGCACGACTAGTTCAATAGTGCTACTAAATATGCGTGTGGCTACATTATGCGTATAGTCAACCGCGAAGGATGATGCGTACAGTAGCCACGTTATCGCCGAATATACGCCGGATTTTCGCTTACAATGTAGCCATACCATGTATATCTCGTTTCGCTCTTCCAGTCGCATCGCAAATCGCTGCCTACTGTAGCCTTAGCCTAATGGGTGACAGTTTTTGTTTATATTTCTGTGAAATGGTTTTGATTGAAGTTAAGGTAGATTCACGCTTGACTAACGCTAGGGGAACACCTAATCCGTCATCGGCCGATGCTCGACTGATATTAAAAAAAAAAAAGTGAGTGCATACACCCAGTTATCGGGCAATCATTACGTCAACGTCAGAAAGTGAGCACTAGGCCCGGATTCCTCTGTCGCTGACGTCAGTCGCGTACCGTCAGTAGCGTAGCGCGCTGACCATCAGCGCCAATGAAAACATCCGTAGTGCGATACTGACCGCTCCACGGTACAGGCGTCTCCAAGTGGATTTGTTGTGGATTTGTGAAGCGGAGTTTGAATTTGGGATATTATTATGAACCCGTTTATAAATTGTTTAGTTGCTGCAGCATACTTACGCAAGCGGAAACGGCGTCAATATAGAAAAAAAAGATATCACATTCACCCAATTGTTGTCACACGTTCGGTATCAATGTTCATGGTAACGGGCGACTGTACGCGCGCGTGCCGACGGTCGGGAACAGAGTGCGGACGCTCATAGCGTTCTATAGCGCGTCAGTCGAGTCAGGAGACCGACGCGCGTCATCAGCGGCGCGTAGCAACTCGCGCGCCGCTGATGTCAGCTTTACAGTGTGGTGCTTCATAGAACACAACGTATATTCGTACGCGCGACCGACATCAGCGACAGAGGAATTCGGGCCTAACACTTTGTTCATCTTGCATCATGACACGACACGTAGGTGTAATTCTGGTATACCGAAATCAGCTTTTAGAGGACATACATATAAATCACATGGAGATCATTGCTTCTTTGACATTACCTGCTGATTTCCGATTAAAAGCAGATTATAGTAACGACCCCGCCCCTGATTAGTTACTGCGACCATAATTATTAACAGTGTTCCTACCTATTGTGACTGGGTTATCGTACGGTAGGTGTTTTGATTTTTCTAATTATTATATTTCTGAACTGTGCTGTGTTTTATTTTTATTTTATTTTATTTTTTTATTGGTTCACCAACAATTGTTTACACTGGTATTTTGCTAAAGGTAACATGCAATAAAATAGAGTACAATAAATAGTGTAACAATCACTTATAGGTAAACTCCGCATGCTTTAAGGGTAAGTTACATATGAGAAAAATATAAATATATAAAAAAAGCGAACTTAACTAATCTAAAACTATTATTGAAAACACGCGACATCATAAGTGTCTAATCCAAATCGAGATGATATTTATAAATATTGGTTTTTAATTGGCTTAAAGAGTTAAAGTGCAGATCGATTATGTCGCTACAACCATTAACCACCTTGCAAAATCTCGCGTATGGAGAATTGGAGCCTAAAACCGTTCTTCTTTGCGGTGGACGCAGTGGTGTTATCTGGCTGCGAGGAATTCTTGAAGGTGCACGGAAATTGAAAGTGCTCAGTATTTGTGGGCAGTCAATCTTGTGAGCCATAACTTTGCACACAAACGTCGCGTCATTTAGACGTCGGCGCTTGTGTAGGGAAATCATTTTGAAATGTCTCAGTCTATTGTTATAAGAACGTGTTTTCTTAGCTATGCCACTAGAAAACGCCAGATGCCACAGAAAACGCTTTTGAACACGTTCTAGGCGGGGCTAGGGGTGTTGACTGTACAATTTAAGCTTGGTAGTGTTGTTAATCGGCAACGACACTACTGGTAGTGCGGCTGGTAGTGTCGTTGCCAATACATAGAAAACCCCAGAAAGAAAAAAAATAGGCCCAATAATTTAAAAACGTGTACTTCATTAGATGGTTAATAAATTTTTTAGAGGGTCAGTTAAATTCGATATCCCAAAAATAAAGTGACCCTCCATTAAATCTCGACCTTTTTAAAAGCAGCACTATACCTAGGAAACTCCTTGAAAACTTTTTTTTAATTATCTGGTTTGTAAAAGCCAATATTAATTTTTTGTTGTTTATGTACACCCTTCAATCAAGATATTCACAAACTCGCCGTTTGTGTCTCAGTTCTCAGAAAACGGGTAGTTTAATCAAAAGAATCAATTCTACGAAAAACGGTTTTAAATTGGGCCTGAATTGGGAACTTGATGTAAAGCTTGTATTTAAATTCCTTTACACTTGAGTGTTAGGGTTATGGTACTCGCGGGAAAGTCCGAAAGGGATACCGTGGCCCCTGGCAACACAGGCAACTGAAGGAACACGGGTGGGTTTTAGTCAGTAAGAGTCTGACACGCCCTCCCGCTCCACCCAGAGCGGGAGAAGTTATATGATGTTTTCCCACCCAAAAAAAAAAAAAAAAACAAAAAAAAAAAGGGTTATGGTACTCCATCGTTATCCTGCTTTTTCCGATAAAGATGTTCAATACCTAAAGAGTTTTTTTTAACTAATTTACGCAAATATAATAATTATGGTCTCGTATGTATATTGTTGTTAAAAAAATACAATAGACGTGGATATATTTAGTAACCTATTCCGCTTAACTATTCTTAAAGAGTCTTAAAAAAACCCTGTAAGAAATCGACACGTGTTTCACCTCTCAAGTGTCTCCGCCACGCCTTCACCACGCCGTTTCTGTATAATTCACGCCTTAGAATAATGAAATGGCCGCATGGAATTAGTATGTACTATCATGGCAGCACGGAATTAGTAATATGTACTATACATGGAATTTGTATGAACTATCCTATATTATTAAATAAGCATTCTATATTTTAACGAAAGCAGAGCTCGGTCGCCCAAGCACTCATATATCACAGTACCTACAATTAAATATTTCACATGATATTTTGCAGGTTATAATTACCATTAGTGTGTATTTATTAACACGTTAATGTTGCTAATTAAAACATTAATGCTCGTCTCTCATATATCCCGCAATTATCCTTGGTTTAACATGTCCCTGAATGTCATAAGATTAGGTTTGCAGTTGCGACAAAAGACGAACTTGTAAATCATATTCATGTCGAGTGCTGTGTTGACGGGCTTGGAAGCGATACTTGTCAAAATTTCAACATTTCTTCGGAAGAGAAGACTTACCTATCCGCCGATATTTCTGTTTGGTCGAATCCGCCGGGAAAAATTTACTATCAACTTAAATTGTCCATAACATTCAAATCACAACTGTCATTCTTTGATTGTTGTATGAAATGTCTATAATACGACACATTGACGTAAGTTGTCATTTTGCTTAACCATTAATTTTACTGACTTAAAAATCTTCAGGGATTTACTTTAGTTAAATGCAAAGCAATACCACCGCCCCACACCAAAATTCTATAGATGTAATACTCTTTTTTCTCTCTCCCTCCCCCCACAATTAAGACAAATCTAACGACACCTCATTTATGTTAAAATCTATCAAGTCACTTAGTCTACACAGCGTGCCAAAGAAATAGACATAAATAAATACATAAATACTCTCAAAAAACATTACCCTCTTTCTGGGGCAGTCGAGTCGGGTAAAAACTAAATCGTAGACGTGCACCGTTCCTTACTATCTCGTATTCTTCGAGCGTGTATTGTAACGCGATACTTTTTAGGACGGTCTTGTGGCTAATGAACAGTAACTGCTGTTACATTGTGTCTCTCATTCTGCGGATATTTGGGACACTGTCCTAGTTATGAGAATGAATTTTCTTATGTGGTGTCAGAATGGGTAACCTTATTGTACGACTCGCACCACGTTAATATTCTACTGTCATATATTTAGGCATAGATAAAATATACAAAAAATCACAATGACAGCAAAACCAATACAAGCCTTTTAATATATTTAAAACTCCGTAGGTACTACGCTAGGCCAATTACTACCGACGTACGTTGACTGTACAAAGGCTCGTAAAGGAGGAACCTCAAAACCGGTTCGAGTTTAACATTTTTAATATACTCAATTAAATTCATTTTCATAGCTACGTTACTTATTTACAGTTAAGTAGTGTTTTTTGACATTATTTCATCAACCGTACAATGGCGATTCGATATCTATCATGCATAGGAACAGCGAATTGATTTTCACGACTCCACCTTAAGACCTAGGCCCAATATTTTACATTCGGATAGCTCATGACCTAAAGAGGAGCCATAAAGAATAAGTTTTTTTTTTAATTCCTATTGTTCGGTTGTTCTGGTCGTTGACAAAACAAAAACTCGAATTATTAAAGCGTCGTGCAGACCTGCGCGACGCGACGGTGCGACGCGACTTTAACAATACAATTTCTTAGAAAATTTCACGGTAGAACAATTACCGATGTCATGTCGCACCGTCGCGTCGCGCCAGTCTGCACGAGGCTTTAATAATTCAAGGCTTAACGCTACATCACCGATTTCCGATGAAATAATTATAATATTTGTTGAATTCTAGGACAAAAATAGCTTCGGCTCTTTACAATTTTCATCAAAATAATAAAGATTTCATAAATTCGAAATCTGTTTCAGAGCTCAATCAATCGTATTCGATGTATTTATTTTTACACAAGTGGATATTGGAATAATTTAGCGAATACCTAGATTTGGTGGTTCAAACAGTGAAACTTGGAATAGAATATTCAGCCTATTATTTTATTATTATTAAAGAGTGGGTGGATGTGGTTGACCTTGCTTGCCTGATGAATATCGATGGATGAGATTAAATTGCATGATGATGGATGATGACTCTGACAGTACTATTTCTTAGAAAACTTCACGGTAGAACAATAACCGTAGTCACGTCGCGCCAGTCTTTACGAGCCTTTACAATGGAACGAGTGAACTCAGAATATTCGTTCTTATTTTAAAGGTTTGCTAAAAGTAAAAGGAAACAAAGATGGTAGGAATAGATTTTAGCAATGCATACTTAATTCTAAATTCGAATATAACTCTGTCTGTCTGTCCGTCTGTTTTATTAATGCCTTAATAAAACAGACGGACAGCAGCACAGATTTGGATGAAATTTGGCACACGGATAGATCATGATACTTTTAGTGACGATACTTTTATTCCGGTAGTACATGTTCCCGTGGGATAATTTCCGAACTCCACGCGGGCGAAACTGCGGGTAGAAGCTAGTAATATTTTGAATAATCTACCTGTGTTCATTGACTGTACGAAAAAAAATATCTTTCTATGCATGTCTGGGGATATCAGGAAATATCCCAATATCCGCACAACTCACAGTCACCCTACACCTATTAGCGGACACTTAACGCTTCGGACTACGTAACAGAAGAAATTATCTCCTAATGAACGACAATGGGGACATCTTTATGGAATCAATTACTGCTTCTAGTGACGTCATGCCTTGTTCGTAATATGGTACAAGTTTTGGTACATTGGGTTGAGATTTTTCCTTTTGTCTACACGAATTATATTATAAAGAGAAAAATATTAGATGTAATTTAACCGAATTTAGACATACTTTCACCTATATTAAGCTACATTATCGAATAATATGGGGCGGGCGATGCGATCAATTTTTAAAAACTACGTTTAGAGTGGGTATGGGGGGGGGAGGTTAAAAATTACTAATACTCATAATTTTAAATATCGTATGGTTTTGTAGTGGCGTTCGCAGGTATTAGCTGCCGCAGCAAGGTTAGTAGTTCCACAAGGTAAACCGACAACCCGTGACCTCGTGGAGGACACGGAATTCTGCTGGTTGCGGCAGGCACAAGATCGGTCATTGTGGCGATGCTTGGGGAAGGCCTATATTCAGCAGTGGACTTCTTTTGCCTGAATGATGCTGGTTTTCGTTCCGTTCCGTGTGGAAATCGGTTGTCATCGTCCATACCATTTGTTATTGAGGACAATGCCAATCTGACCTCCAAAACCCAGTAACTGGGTAATACGATAATCCCTGGTAAGACTGGTTGTCAGACTTTCGGGCTTCTGACGACTCGTAACGACTGTCAAAGATCCACGAATGATAGCCGGGACCAGAAGTGCTTTCCAAGGCATGGAGGAGTCTTGATATGTAAAGATGGTCACCCACCCACGGACCAACTCCGGCAAGCATAGCTTAACCTGATGGATCGACCCGTGTGGCTGTTATTACTTAGCCACGAGCTTCTCCGATCACACTTGATGCGGATTTAAAAGCAATATCATTTGGGATGAAACACACTACATAATATTAGTTAGTAATTAGAATTTATTGACGGGAAACATTTTGTAATGTAACCTATAATATTAGCATGCTATGATATAAGCAAAACATGTATGTTCTATAATGTTTTTTTTACAACAATTTTATATACCATGTTTTATGCAAATAAATCCTATTTCTAATATTTATATTTCTACTATTTATATTTCTACTATTTCTATTTCTACTATTTCTACTACTATAGTACCTATTGGTTTGCCAGATCAATAGTACAATGACCTCAAACGATTTCTATTCTCAGAGGCACTGCGAAGTTTGTGTAGAAGCCTATAATCTCAAATTTCATACGGTAAATGGAAATATCTTATCCTTACAGAAATCCATCATCGGCAAACGTTGAGCTGTAACACTTAGGCTTAGAGTATTTCCGCGCGGTGTGTTGAGCTGTTGAGTGAAAACGCTGCGTCATTTTTATTTATATTAAGAAATCAATCAATCTGCCTAGCCTTTTCCCAACTATATTGGTTTCGGTTTCGAGACTAACCGGATGCAGCTGAATGCCAGTATTTTACATGGAGCGACTGCCTATCTGACCTCCACAACCCAGTTACTGGGTAACACGATACCCCTTGGTAATACTGGTTGTCAGACTTTCAAGCTTCAGTGTTCTGGGCACGTTTCCGGATGACAGCAATGCATACGACGCCTAAGTGTCAACGACGCCTTTTGTTTATGTATTTCTTTGTATAGTTAGTTATTTAATTTAGTACCCTAGTGTAAATAGTTAGTTTTATTAAATGTTGCTTATAAAAAAATCCTATAACAATAAAAATTAAAAAAAAAACAACCTTCACGTTAAAACTCATACACACTTTAAAATATTATCCATTCTTTGAAATCCGTAAGTAAGTTTCTAAATCAAGTATTTGTATCACGCTTGACTGACTTTCATTGGGTAGTGCTGACGATACAGTTCGCCCACTATATGAATAGGGTTCATTAGGTAACTAGTTAGAAAGAGACGGGTATATGATAAAATGAGATGGAACGGTTTGAAATATTTAGCTGGATTAAAACGTTTTGGATTGTTATGAGATGAAAATATCTTATATTATGTATACAATGTGTTAAAAAATTAACTTTACAAACTTTAAGGACCTGCTTTAGACCATCGACCTGAATAACTTTTACTATGGGACCAACATTGCTGATTTTTTTTTCGCGATTTCACTCCTTGAAGTTTGTAAAGTTATTTTTTAACACCTTATATAGAAGTAAATAATTATAGTGCCGATGGTGATTTGTCATACCAAGTTTTTTAAACTGGCTTTATCAGCAATCAATAAATGTAGAACCTTTTGTGGTGACAGCATTACAAACCATCCTTTATGATAAACAGCAAAAAACTAGGACACCAGTCAACAAATGGCGGACTGCGGTCCGGATTCGACCCGCCAACCTATTTTATGTGGACCTGCGTTACTAAAACTTATTCTGAACATATTAATATTAATTTTGAGTTTTAGCTTGCACCAAGTTTACTCTAGACTTTAGACAGATAGTAGAAAATTTAAAAAAACATTTTTCACATGTACATGTACTTATATAAAAAATGGGAGAGGAAAGAATCATAGGGAATCGAAAAATTCATCCGCGTCGCTGTCAAAAGGAAAGGTGCCACGTTGTATGGCAATGCTGGTTCTTTGGCCAAAAAATAAGCCAGCCCTCTGGTCATGTGAGGAGTCGACCAACCGCTTGGTGATCTCTTGGAAAACCAGGTAGGTACTCGGACCCCATGGCCCTAATGTTTCAACCCCAAACGGCTCGAACAAATAACCCCCAATAAGATTGGAATATTTTCGCCGTTTGAGGTTTTCCGCACCTGCAGCAGCCGCCCCAGCACAGCCCGCCGTGCTAGGAACATTTTTCACATTAAATTAATTACCTAATTTGTTATTTTTGTTGAAGTACGTAACATTTTTTTAATAAAAAATGTCTGTGTATAATTGCATCGTGCTTTCGAGTAATCCTTGCGATATCTCAAATCTCTACGTATCTTCCAGTAAGAAAATTATAAAATTCCTAATTAACCCACTTTGGAATCCTGCCCGATGCTCGCAAAACTACGTTACCATATTTTCAAGTCACCAAAAACTGCACTTAGGAACGCGATAATAATTTTAATATCAAAATGACCGGAGCTTCTGAGAATTCCTTAAAACTTTAGATTCCAGATTTCTAGATAAATAATAATGCTCGTGGGTCCTGAAGTTCAGTAATTAAGTGGGTTATTTATTAGCTGATGACCTACTGAGATATTTTTGCCGTTTTGGCAGAACTGTGCATTCTTCTATCATAAATGATCACAAACGATGGGTGGAATTTGCGAAAATGGGCCAAATAGCGAAAATATATGAAAATGTGATTTTGATAATACTTTATAGAAAGAAGAAAGAAAGTGGAGTTTCTTGCCGGCTCTTCTCCATAGGAAACGACCAATTGGAACCGTGCACCTAGCTTCTGACGTTTCATAAGTGCCCATGTATGTTTATGTGAAATAAAATATTTTGATTTTGATTTTTAAAGAAAGAAAATACATTTATTTCACACAGACTAAAACGCACACATTAAATTATACAGCAGATAAAAAATAATGACGACATGACAGTATCTCCCATAGGTATATAGGTACCCTTACAAGGCGTATTGAGAAGGACATCTTGAATACCACAACCCATAGTCCAGGTTTCCTTGCGTTGTGTTTCATCAAGTCTTCCAGCGTAACTTAGACACTGAATTGCAGCGGTTTACCAATGAACCATAGTATAAAACAAGAATAAAATTATGTTGGCTCACCGGCCAGTTTTGCGAGCATATTCTCTTCAAACTGGAAAATAATAAAAAAAGACACCGTAATAGTAATCCCTCGGAGAGAACTTAATTTCCGAGAAAAGTAAAACATTTGAAGAAACAACTCTTAAACTAAAAAACTCAGCAAGATTAAAAGCACACCCAAGTTATACCATTAACTTCATAATTATTCTGAGATATGTTTCCAATTAGCACAAAGTTTTATAAATAAATCTAAACTGACTCAAGTTTTGATAGCAAGCGATTCCTTGAAATGTTAAACATGTATATTTGAGATGTAAACGATAAGTGTACTTGGGAAGTGAGAACTCGAAGTTGTAGTTGTGGAGTTCTCACATCATCAAGGTGTGATGGCATAACCGCAAGACCTGAAAATACACATATACATACATAAACTCACGCCTTCTTCCCATGGGGGTAGGCAGAAACTATAGAACGCCACCTGCTACGATCCTTAAATACTCCTTTTGCCTCGTTTACGTTCATACATCTGCTATCTAATTGCGTAAAACGTTTTCGTAAACGATTCCGACTAATCTGTTTCATTTTGACAATTCAACAACATTCATTGTGTTATTTACGTTGTTGAGCAGATTTTTTTTTCGAACTTATGAAGCAATGGATTAGCAATCTGTTTCAAATCCAGATTGTGATAGATCGTGTTTTACGCAATGAGGGTGCTGGTCATACACGCACGCCGGTTGCGAGTAGTACCTGCAACAAGCGTGCGCACCTGACCTTTCTGAACAACATCACCCATAAGGTCAGTATAATTATGTCCTCATATGGCGTCCCCTCCCAGCGTTTCCACTGCATCACAGAAGTTACATGAATACGTAAATACATACAGTAGTTACATCTGCTTTCAAAGTAGTTTGTTCAGAATAGGCTTCTGAATCGATTTCCGTCATTATATTTATATAAGTTTTTTTTTGTTTTTTTTTTTCAGATTGTGTAGAATTTTATTTCTAAAATTTTTGAACGTGACCAGAGGGCTGGCCTATTCTTAGCCCAAAGGATCAGCATTGCGATCCAACGCGGCAATGCTGCCAGCCTTTTGGGCACTTTCTCCATCGACAGCGATGCGGATGACTTTTTTGATGCCCAATGAGCTCTTCCCCCCTTTTTTTTTAAGTTTCGATAAATACTTGTACATACTATATTTAATTTTTTATTTAATTTAATATTATTATGTAAATAGTTTTTATATAAGTTAATTTTATCTGAATAATATTTTATATAAACCCTACGTATTAACCTTACGTTTAGACATGCCAATATTAAAAAAAAAAACTTCTATAACACGGTTAAAAACCAATTACAATAATTAAAGGCAGAGACAATACATATACAAAATAAAATATACAAAATTAAAATTATATAATTCAGGTAATAACATAAAACAATTTAAAAAAAACATGGTACAGATTAAATTATAGATATTATTTTAGTCTTATAATGTAATAGGTATTTTAATTGGGTTGTCTGGGGTTTTGCGTTTATTCTGTTACACATTGTAAAAGCAACAGGATTAACGTTAAGGGTTTTAAAATATCTAGATTTAAAAGAGTGTCCATGGAGTTTCTTGTCCGTGCTTCTCCATAGTGATCTACGTTTTGGACCGGCTTCTACTTTCTGACGAACTAACCTAGACAATTTAAAAGTATCTGATATTGGTTTAATTGAAATAAATGCTTTGAGTTTGAGACACAGATTTGAGGCAAAATTAGAATCGAAATCAGGGTTTATTTACTCTGCTTTCAATCTAAAATTACATCAAATAATACTTTATCTACACCCATGCTATAATTCGTCTATCAAAGTTTCTGAAACAGTTAGCTTATCGCCAACATTAAAACGATCAGTGTCATAGTAACCATTATATCATCCAAACAAGTGTTATAATGTTGTACTAAATTTCATAATGCAACTCGTTTGCTCCTTCGATTCCTTGCGGTCAGCGGGTGCAGACCCCACGCTGACACATCTGACACATTTTCCAAAATATGATACGTCACGTTTGGCGGGTACGGGCTATGGTCGGTTTAATGTTGGCTATACCTAACTGTTTCAGAAACTTTCCTTAGTATACAACAGTTGCATAAATAACTATAGTGTTACCCGTGCGAAGCCAGGGCGGGCAGCTAGCTTAAAATAATTATCAGTATAAAACCTATTACATAACGCTTTCAGTTTAGTTATTATCCTTTTAAAGCGTAAATCTCGTTAGAGACCGTCACGGACGCGTCAAGGAGAAGTATAGTTGGCAGCAAAAGTTTTTATTTATTTTATTTTTATATGTTGGCTTGGTAGTTAGTAGCCCGAAAGTCAGACAGCCAGTCTTACGAAGGGGTATCATGTTACCCAGTAACTGAGTTATGGAGGTCAGATTGTCAATCACTTCATGTAAAATATTGGTATTTAGCTGCACCCAGTTAGGTTGGAAGCCGACCCTAAAAAGGCTGCGCAGATTGATTCATTAATCTGCCCAGATTTTTGTGTCGCATTTTTGTGGGGAGAAAAATGCAAGTTTGTTAACATTATTATATATTTTATAATTAAGTATAATATTGATTAAATAAGTGGTAAGGTTTAAAAAAAAACTATTGACTTTATAATTGAATGTTAAGTATTTTTAGAAAAACAGGACTTCTTTTTTAGAGTCGTGTGTAAGTGTAAAAACTTCGATTATGAAAGTATCTATTTTTTTCATTATATTTAAAACTGTCTTTAGGTACCAAAAACAATACAACACGACAATTGGAAAATCTTATCGTCCTTACATATAAACCACCCACCATCTATCACATAAGTATATTAAGCATAATCCACCCACTGCAGGGCCACAGGCCTCTCTTGGAGAGGGAATATAATAATTATAATCATTTTACAAAAGAAGCATAGAGAAAGTATTTCTCTATGCTTCTTTTCCTTACAATCGGCTCAAAGATTTTCCAACGCCAGCAACAATCCTTAGCATTACATTTCAAATTACTTACTAAAACGAAACCGACAGCGTACGAAAGAGAAACTACAGCAAAAAACAAAACACAATCACTTTTGTGCTCGCCTGTCCCGTCACCGTGAAAATGACAAGGCATTTCACGCGATCATAAAATATAAGTCTCGGCTACACTGATGAATACCCGGCTTAGTGCGGACAGTGATAGGATACAATGATGTGGACTAGGGTTTAATTATTTTGTTTAGTGATTCTTTTTTTTTTGTGATATATTTTTTATCATATCAATCACCGTAAAACAGTTTACTAGATGATAGTTAGTAAGTAATAACAACCGCACGGCTCGATCTATCAGGTTAAGCTACGCTTGTCGGGGTTGGTCCGTGGATGGGTGAACATCTTTACATACCGAGACTCCTCCGTGCCTCAGACAGCATGTTAAGGCAGTGGTCCCGGCTGTCATTCGTGACCCGAGAGTCTGACAACCCGTCTTACCAAGGGGTATCGTATTACCCAGGTACTGAGTTGTGAAGGTCAGATAAGCAGTCGCTCCTTGTAAAATACTGGTTAAACTGAAAGCCAACCCCAACATAGCTTGGAAAAGGCAGGCAGATTGATGGATTGAGTTAGTAATGCCACAAATGTTTTTAAATAAGAAGATTTTTAAAGTCACAATCATCTTTCTTCTGTCCTTATCTCAATTTATTTCTCGGCGCAACATGTTTTTTTCTTCCATACTTCTCTATTAGTCGTCATCTTTGCAGTCACCCCCTTTCTAGCCATATCATCTTTCACACAGTCCATCCATCGTTTATTTCAATCACCATTATAATAATTTTAGTATAGGTAGGTATAAGTTGTTATAAACATATATTTCATTTTAATTCTGAAATAAAGCTGAACGGCAGGCAATAAAAAAAACAAAATTATAGACAATAGTTACAAATGTCGCTGATGTTTTTAATAAAGAACGTTTTAAAATGAAATGGTATTTGTTTAGGTAAAATCATTCTAATATTTTATGATACCTATCATATGGATGTTCGCTGTGTTATACTTAGTAGCTGGATAATCTTTTCCTATACAGTATAAGCTAATCTTTTACTTGCATATTTATCCTTTGCTGACACCAGAGCAGAAATAGAACTAATCTACTATCCACTGCCCACGAAATCTCCAAACGGCTGGTTGTCACTTCCCGTGACCCAAGGGCTGGCTTTTAATTGGCCAGAGGCTAAGCATTGCCATGCATCGTGGCAATGCCGCCAGTCTCCTCGGTACACTACCAGTCGACAGCGATGCGGATGAATTCTTCGACGCCATATTTTAGTTTTGGAATAATTTTAGTTAAGTTAGTACATCATTTAGCTATTTTTATTAATGAATTAAGTAGTTTATAAGTTGTTATGTACAGTCACGAGCAAAAGTATGTAAACACTACGTAAAATTCTAAAGCTATTTTCTCATTTAGAGTATGGATAGAGTATTGCAATTAAATAAAAAAAATTAAAGTTCTGTCTGTATAAAACCCTATAATTTCAATAATTAATTTAAGAGTAATTCGTTCTTGAATTTTACAGTGAAATTACCATATAAAAAAAATCCGATAACGTTTAAATAATTCGTGGTAATTTACCACAATATCAGCCGAATGAGTCTAAGAAATATTCCACAAAAAAACTACTTATAATAATATTATGTAAAAGCAGACTTATGCCCATGATTTAAGCTTGCAGCATATCCTACCAACATGGTCCGAGTGACAAACTGCTCAATATATCATGTGGAGTTCCTACTTTACCCAACAGCAGGCGAGCCAAAGAGGGTCATGTGTTTTCTTTAAATGACGTTGGAATGTGGATGATATATTAAAATAAAATTTGAGCTATTTACAAACGTACAAGAAGAAACATAGTAAGAAAAGAATACGCCCCAGGTTTGATTCCCAGGTCAGGCAAAATTGTTAATGGATTTTTCCGTCTGGAATTTCTCATTAGCAGCCCGAAGTCTGGATTTGTGCGTGTTTGATGGCAATAGGCTCACCCTCTATTACATGGGACTTAAAAATAACTGGTATTATGTGGGTGTACTATACAGGGTGGCCAGAAAATTGACGTCCAAAAATAAAATTTGGATCTTCATAAGTATTGCTAAATACGTTCGGTAAAATAAGACTGAAATTTTCAAAGTTCCAGTCGCCAGACTCACAGCTTTCATAATCATTAAAAAAACAATGTACTTAATAGGCTAAAATCGGCTTTCAAAGACAGCAATGTGGAAAATTCTTAAAATTAGCCATCTGATTAATACATTTAAGTCTTCTACTTCTTTTTTAGATTTTTTTTAAATTGGTCAGTTCGAAAATTATCAAAATATTATTCAGAAAAAAAATCATAACCCAAAAACTATGAAAAATCGCGGAACATTTATATGGGGGTGATTCGGATACCCCACGAGACGAGGGAACTAAATTTTATTTTTGGACGACAATGTTCCGGTCACTCTGTATGTACACCTCTGCCTAACCCTTCGGGGAATACAGGCGTGATGTTATGTGTAGGTATGTTATTTTGGTTCAAATAAATAAATTATGTACTTTTAGTTTATACTTATTCGTTTGCTGCAAAGTACAAGTTATCGATTCTCAAACTCCACGCATTTATTTCAGTTAAACCAATTACAAGCACTTTTTTGTTGCCAAGGAGTTGGTCAGTCAGAAAGATGAAGCTAAGTTGCTCGTTCCTAAGCGTAGTAAGTATCTATGGAGAAAAACGGGCAAAAACTCCATGGACATTCTTTTAAACATAATATTAATTGTTTTAACCAACAATATTTCAGTTTACCTTGTCATACAGTTTTTTCACGTCGCGTCGGCAAAGTAACATATTAAGTTTCATTAATAACGTTGCTAAGCAACAACATTAATGAGGCAGTAAACAGAAGCCCAAAATAAAACTACGATTAAGGACTCCAACAAGTTCAAACCGAGTTCAAAAATCTTCAGTTATTGCGTCTCGTCCAAATAAACCACTAAGCGCTTTCAGAGTTTCAAACTTAAACACTTTATTGAACCATTCAGGGCTCAAACACATAAACACGTTACTACGACGCAACGTCACACGGATTTCTGCAGAAAACAATAATGAAAAAAATTAAAAATTTAAATAACCCCCGACACAATTCCAGGTGATACTGCAGTATCGGTTCAAGGCTACTATGATCTTTTAATATCATTGAAGCTGAATACTAAATTTCGAAACGATCAGACCTGTGGAAGATGCGCACATACAATCATCAACTAGAAAAGAGCTGATAATCTTCAAACGGCTGAACCGATTTTCTTGAATTGTAGCTAAGAACACTCTCGATCAAGACACCTTTCAAACAAAAAATAATAATCAAAATCGGTTCAGCCGTTTGGGAGCTACGAGGGAACAGACAGATACACACGTTAAACTTATAACACCCCTCTTTTTCCGTCGGGGGTTAAAAATGCAACGTGCCACGTTGCGTCGTCGTAACATGTTTATGTGTTTGAGCCCTTACCGCTGACCGTGGAACAGATTCAAGGTCATTTGTCATTTCATACCAGGTTTTTTTTTTTCTATGGTTTGGTAATGAAAAACAAAGTTCAAAAGGCCTTTAAAAACTCTTCATAGATTTTAGTAGTTTTTACCTATTAAAAATGTATATACTACCGGCACGTAAAAAATTTACTGAGAATTTCGTCTCACTTAAGAAGAATCGACACCTTGCCTTTAAGATTTTCTTTTACCAATAAGATATAGATTTTTTTTTCTCCATATTTTTGTGTAATTTACCACTATATTTGATCAAAACAATGTAAAAGCCGAGCTTCTAACTGAACTGAAATATTTTTACACGACGCATGCGTTCTGCTCAACGCATAGCCTATGCCGGGTGGGGGGTAGACCGGTCCGCGTTTCGTAAGGGGCTACACGCCTTTTCCACATTAATACATCTCGCGCGCAGTGTAAAAAATGCAGTGAAGTGACATTTGAATAAAAGTATTCAAAAAGAGAATGTGTTTTCGGTAAAGTGAGTGCTGGAGAATTTTGAGAAAAAATTGTTGTGAAGTTTAGTGATGTGCTTAAAGTGTTTTTAGGTAAGTTTTTAATGTTTTTTTTTTTGTATTATTAATACCGGTATTTATCGGTTATTATGATAACAAAACACCGTGTGATCTAAGGTGAATAACTTTGTCACAACAGTCGAAGTTTTAAAGTTACATAATCATCAAGTGTGCAAAGTTTTAAAACTATTTGAAGTGTGTAGCGAGAATTCTAATGAACTATTAACAGGTTGATGAAAAATAATGTTATGTTTCAAAATCGCTTGATAAGTAGGTATTATGAGAAGTACTTAATAATAATAATAAAATAAATTTTCTTATATCTCCTGAAGCCGCGTGTCCGTTGCGTAATTTCAGCCAAAATATAAATCATTGTGATGTAGTGATTCGTTACCAAAATATGTCAGATTAAAAAATATACACTGATTATTTTTAAATAAATAAAAGCTTAATAATAAAATAATGACCGAAAACTATTCAACTATTTCTCGGTATTAAAACCTAGTAAAATTATAATAACTCAAGTAATAAAGAGTGTATATAATGACTATTATTTAATGAAAAAAAAAAAAACGTAATATTTACACAGAAATTATTTCGATTATGCTAGAGTTAGTGGGATTTTGAGTCATATACATATTATAGGAAAACCAAAAGCTTTAAAAAAAAGGATTATAAAAAAAAATGATGTTGACTTCCGCCTTTCGACAAGGCAATCCTTTTCAAATAATTGAAAGCTGGAAAACATACTCAGTTATTTTATAGAGAACCAATGATTTTAAGTTCAGACGTTAAGGTGTATCCAAATGGCATATTTTCTTTGAACAACACACATCGTCTCACATCGTATCGCATCGCACATCGCATCGTCTTTAATCCCAGAGGTGTACCTATAGGATGTTTCTTTGAATGAAATAAGACATTGTCTACACGCAATGAGCAAGCGTTACCTACTTTGATCAATGATTGTTCCTTTTCTGAATAAGAAGAGGCCTCTTCTCGGCAGGCTGATATTATTCAATAGAAAAATATTGTCATTTATTAAGCGTTCCTGAAACGGAAATAAACAAAAGTAATTGTTTATCATAATTTTTAATGATCTGACCAAGATTATGTCTGGACTGGAGACTGTGGCCACTGAGTTTTTTTCGGTGTTCTCAGAGTCTGATAGGATATACGCTAATCGTTTTTAATATTTTTTGACTTATAAAAGTCTTTGTTAAAAATAATTTACAGAAATAATTATGTATTAACATTTATTAATTAGGTACTATTTAAAAGTTATTGGCATTGTTTTAAATATTTAACGATAGTAATATGCCGAGCTATTTCATATCAGGTTCATGCCAATTTTATCTCGATATATTATATTTTCAATTAAAAAATTACTTATCAATTAATTGTTAAAGGTTCCTGGTATTTATTGACGGTTATCAGTTTTCAATTGTAGTGAATTAAGTCATTTTGTACGTGTTTAACATCGTTATTTACAAAGCAATTAAGTTCGAGTATTATTTATTGATTATTTTGAGGGATTACTTTATTATATTATTTAATAATAAAGTAGTATTAAATCCCTGTTTCAATTAATTACTTTAAAGATAGATTTATTAATAATCTATTCATAAAACGAGGATTAATTATAATATTTTAATAATTATATAGGATCATTTATCGTTTATCATGGACATCTACCAACCCGCACTGGGTCCGCGTGGTGGATTACGGCCCTCGCCCTCTCACTGAAAGGAGGCCTGTGTCCCATCAGTGGGAAAATTATAGGCTGATTTATCTTTTAATCTATACGATATAATATAAAACAGAAATATAATATAAAATATTTAATAAATAAATAAATAAATTATGAAAATAATTTATAAATTAGACCGAAGCTCAGAAATGATTTATGTGGCTATAAATATTATGGTTCCCTTAAAAATATATTGCAATGTTTGGATAAAGAAAATTGACACATAGGTGAAGAAGGTTCTCTTTAATCTGATTTTATTTGACACAGGTCTGTATAAAGGTTACGGATAATAACTATACTGACACATTTTATCCAGTTATAAATTGTTTACTGTTTTGTACCTGATTTCTATAAAACACTTCACTAACCGTTAGTTTTGGTTAGTATTAATAACACAGTGTCGTCACATAAATCGAAGTGTAGTCTTTACGGCTTAGACGGTGTTGGACACCTTTTCATTTCATGTAAATTTTTACAGATAATTTGTATCTTACAAAACCAACAATTTGTCTTACAGCGGGGTATCGTATTACCCAGTAACTGGGTTCTGGAGGTTAATATCAGTCGCTTCATGTAAAATACTTGTACTCTGCTGCATCCGGTGTTAGCCGACCCCAACATACTTAGCTGGAAAAAGACTGATTAAGCAGATGGCTTAGAAACTTTACCTTCAATATTACAAAGCAACAACAATTACGATTGATAAAGCGAATTAACCGTGTCAGCCTAATTATCTAGGAACCGGGTAATAATTAATTCAAACTAGTGCAAAGCTACACTAGTTAATTGATTCAGGCGTGACTTGGCGGAAATCCATTATAAAATACAATAGACGTAGATATATTGAGTAACCTATTCCGCTTAACTAGTGTTAAAGCGTCTTAAAAAACACTATAAGAAATCGACACGTATTTCACCTCTCAACGTGTTTGTCTCTCTCTCGGTGTGGCTCACTCAGCGTCCAGCGCTCGGCGTATCAACACGTCGTGTTCGGGTTCGCGACAAGTCAATCGTCATCCTGAGGATGCCTCGTTGAGGGGTGAAACACGTGTCGATTACTTACAGGGTTTTTTAAGACTCTTTAAGAATAGTTAAGCGGAATAGGTAACTAAATATATCTACGTCTATTGTATTTTAAAGCTACACTACTAAGACATAAATGCAACATAATATCTTGCAACGATATACAGAGAGCGAATGTAATATGGAACGAGACTGACAAGGTTATAATAATTGGATTTGAAACGCGCTACTCAAATCACACCCACTTAGCAAATGGTAGTTGCATGATAGATGTACCTAATTACATTTCGAAATGCAAGACGAGTAAAGCGCATAATTTATCATCATCTGCCTTGCGTTTTCCCAACTATGTCGGCGTCGGCTTCCAGTCTAACCAGATGCAGGTGAATACCAGTATTTTACACGGCTGCCTATCTGACCTCCACAACCCAGTTATGGGTAACACTCCACCTCTTGGTAAGACTGGTTGTCCGACTTTCTGGCTTCAGATGATCCTTAACGATCGGACCAACCCGACCCGTAAAGCGTATTATAATTAGAAATAGATATTATAATACCCGGGGTAATTTCATCATCTCAGCTGGAAGACGTCCACTGGATATAAATAATACGCCTCGCCAAAGCATCACTAATGCGACATTCACTTGTTTCGGTTTTCGAAAACCAATTAGTTTTTGACCGCCTGTGGTCTGGTGGTAATACCATCTGTCTCAGACCCCCAGGTCCCGGGATCTATTCCCAGCGGGGATAAAATTTTCTGCTCGGTTTAGTGCTTGGTAGAGCTTGATCTAAACCTTGCTAGCAAACCACCATCTTAGCTAAGTCTGTCACCATAACTACAATGCTAAGACCATTGTTGTGTTTCGGCAGTTAGACTAATAACATAGCCAGATCTTCTATACTTGATGATTCCGGGTGAAGCTCGATTCCACTTTCGGCCTGATCATCACTTACCATCAGGTGAGATGAAGGCCAAGAGCTTCCAAGTTGTGGTAAAAAAAAACTGAAGACTAATTCCCGTAATAAAAAACGTTCAAAATCTATTCAAAATCATTACTCAGCGACCAACAATGTTGAAAACTTGTCAATATTGAAGGTATTTTTAACAGATTGAGACGGAGATTAGAATGCGAACATTCTAAATCTAAATCAGTAAATCTGTTCTTAAATCCTTATGATAGGTTTGAATTTGGTTGATTGACGGATTCGTCAACTAATTGAAATCTCAAACGGGTGCGCTACTAAATTGCAGTGCATTTGTTTGTGTAAGAACTCGTCATCAAAGTCACTTTTGTTTCTGCCGTGACTATAGAGTACGCGCAAGATAAGTCTGCGAGCGACGGGTGGCGCTGGCGTGCTCTATTCTATACTGTAATAATTATTATATTAAATCTGTGTTAATACTCAATCTGAATATTATTCATAATAAATATAATGTATTTTTTTATTTATTTTAATGAAAATATTTAAAAATGTAAATAATAAGATTACAAAGGAAATAAAAGAATTTAACATAATTAAATTAAATAATTCTATACTTAATTTGACCTTATAATATAAACGTCGTTTAGACAAGATGGCAGCATACTTATTAGTTCCGATTTCAGCCGCGCTTATCTTCCGAGCAGTCTTAACACTCATAACACTAACACTTTCATACAAAAAGTACGAAGGCGACGTGCGCCTGTGCCGCGCTTTCACCTTGTGCCATCTGTGTGTAATTCACACCTTACACTATTCGAACTTTTGAAACTGACATTGACATTGTAACTGCGACTGACAATGTGTTTGAGCTCCTTATGTTCTGAGGTGAGCTACACTTCTGACAAATGCGTGCACTAACTGGACAGGTACACTCAAATGTGTGTGGTTCATTTTTCAAAAGATCATGTCAGACACTAATCTGCCTGACCAAGATTATGTCTGGACTTTAAAAGAGACTGTGACCTCTGACTTTGTTTCTGTGTTTCTTCTTTAAGTAATTGGATAGGATAACCCCAACCTCATCTAGTTTTAAAACAAAAAAAACTTTAAAAATTAAACAAGTTTTTTTTATTAGTATCGTTTTTAAGAACAAAAATTCGTTATTTCTCAACGTTTTTCATGAAACATTCTAAACATTTTCATTAGTTTTCACTCTTCATTTCCATCTTCAAAGTGAACCAAGCTTTCAAATTAAATAACACCAGCAACTCCGTGGCCCGAGTTCCAGGAAAAGGTGATTTAGAAATTCTAAACTTTATTGCCATGAGAAATATTTTACTTTTTGGAATGTTTCTGCATGATTACATTGCATCAAACATCTTCTGAAAGGGTTCGTGGCTCAAGGTTATTGGTCGATCAATCAAGGTAACCATCCATTTCCTGCCAAGACCCCGCCATGCCTCAGAAACCACGTTAAGAGCCCACACAACCTCAGGTTTTTATCTCCTTCGCACCATACTACTCGCAGACCGAGTGCGAGCGACACGGAGGTGGCTCTAAATCGGTAAAAGTCTAGGTAATTGCTTTTTACGGCGAAAATAATGGTAATTAAAAAAAAAAAAATAGTCACTGCTTTATAGTTAGTTCAGTTAGTATGCCAAGTTTCAGGATCTAATTTGAATAGCAGCGGTTTATTGTTTGGTTTGGAGGAAGCTTTGGATTTTTTTCTATCGACATTTTTTTTTGAAATCGTGTTTTTGGCTAACATAGTCGCTAACATTAATCTTCAACTTTAACATATATTTATTTCAAAATTAATGCTGCAGTAGTTTCGATATAACGGCGGATCTTGCTAAGCAATATGACGACATATAGGCCCTTAACGTCCCGGCTGTCTTTCGTAAATCTTTGACTATCGTTACGGCTGGTTAGAAGCCCGATAGTGTAACAACCAATCTTTCGAGGGGATATCATGTTACTCAGTTGCTGGGTTGTGGTGGTTACATACGTAGTCGCTCCTAAAATACCGGTATTCAGCTGAATCCGGTTAGACTGGAAGCCGACCCCAACATAGTTGGGAACAGGCTTGGCAGAAGATAATGAGTTTCATGAATATTATAAAAAAAGGATTTTATTCATATTTTCGTCAAAATTTAAAAAAAGTATTAATTTCTCTCTCGCAGACCCTTTCATTCTTAAGCAGCATTTATTGGTAAAATTGCCTTTAGAAACTTTTGAAAGGTCAGCCCACCAATTATGAAACTCACGATAAGTTATTTGATGTTCCATTTTCGATTTTCATAGAATCCTTTACTTTCCTAAGTATTTTTTTTTATATTCAACAGTATTAGAGTGCTTTACAGAATAAAACTGCCTCGTTGGTCTAGTGGTTGCAACCGCTACTGCTGACCATGAGGTCCGGGGTTCGATTCCCAGGTCGGGCAAAGTGTTATTGAGTTTACCCACCAGGAATTTCTCAGTAGCAGCTCGGAGTCTGGATTTGTGCCTGTGTACTAATGAGGATCTTTCAGGTAACTTAAATGAAGGATAACACTGACCGGATGTATGATCGTTAACGAAGCGAAAGAAGTATGTACAGTCACGAGCAAAAGAAAATAAAATTCTAAAGCTATTTTCTCATTTAGAGTATGGATTTTAAGTATTGCAATTTAATGAAAAATTTAAAAGTTCTGTCTGCACAAACCCCTAAAATTTCAATAATTAATTTAATAGTAATTCGTTCTTGAATTTTACTTAGTGTTTACATACTTTTTCTCGTGACTGTACGGATTAGAAAGTAGCGTTCTGTGAGTTCTGCCAACCCCCGTGGGAAGAAGGCGTGAGTTTATACATGATAATAATAGACACAGGCTGATCACTGACATGTTAAATTCAATTTCCACCAACCATTACACAAAGCAAATTATATTATTAACTTAACCAATTAAGAATAGGTAACGTATGTACGTATAAGCCAAGTTCATCAACGGTCTGAGGTAGGTAATAATATCTCTAATTACAGCAACAGCTCTAATTATAGGCTATGATATGTTCCTACAGATACAATATTATGTACACTTATGCAGTCTGCCGTATGACCAATGAGCTGTGGGCCAAAATAGCCAGTATGTGGATGCCTGGCACAACCAAGCCACGTAGAAGATGTTGGGACGAACGGGACATACAAAGAATGGTCCATATGGCAAAGTGACAGGTACTCTATCAACGATAGCAGTGATGGAAACATCAAAAGTGTAGGAAACTGACATCATCAGTTCAGCCGAAAGACGTCCGTTGATCCATCAGGTTAAGCTACGCTTGCCGGGGTTGGTCCGTGGATGGGTGACCATCTTTACATATACAGACTCCTCCGTGCCTCGGAAAGCACGTTAAGCCATTGGTCCCGGCTGTCATTCGGAGATCTTTGACAGTCGTTACGAGTCGTCAGAAGCCTGAAAGTCTGACAACCAGTCTTACCAAGGGGATAAGGAGGGGGGGGATATCGTATTACCCAGTCGCTCCATGTAAAATAAAGGTATTCAGCCGCATCCGGTTAGACTGGAAGCCAACCCTAACATAGTTGGGAAAAGGCTAGGCAGATTGACTGTCGAAAGTAGTTGTAGAAATACGAAACGCTTTGAAAGCGATTGCCACAGTCTAGACCCCTAAATGGACATGGCTGAAAGTCATGGAGTGCCTTTGTCCAGCACTAGGAAAATGCAAGCTGTCAGTAACCAGTAACCTTAGTAATCTGCTCGACACGTCATGGCTATGTAAAATCCTCTAGATACAGATGACGTGGATTCAAAACATATTATGACAGCGATGCGGGCGAATTTTTTGATGCCCCATGCGCTCTGCCCCTTTTTAAAGTTTCGTTATAAGTATACTTGTCTGCAAATATATTTTTAAGTTAGTTTAATGTAAGTAAAATTAATGTATGCAAATAAATAAACAATGCTAGAAAAAAACATGATTGAAACAAATTCACTACCCAAGCTCAATTAATAATATTAATATGGAACCCCCAAATGAAAGAAGAATCACGGTGTCTCTTCCTCTTGGTCGCGTTCTTTATTACTGAAGCTCGTGTCCCTGAAAGGCCTTCGTGGCTTTACGTATGATGTTCTTCCATTTCGTTTGGTTCTCCGCTTCTCTCAGGGCGGTCGTAACAGAGTCCAGTGAGTGCGGTTCCTTGGGCCGACCAGCGGCTAAATCGGTGTGCATACATGAAGATAACTCGCTTCAAAACAATTGCGATTAACTTTTAGTCGTCCGTCATAGCAAAGTCACGAGATTAAAATCGTATACAATAAATAAAGTTACTTAAAATAGTAGTTATTTCAGTGCAAAGAAACATAATTTCAATAACTCATTAATTAATCTCAGACATTATAAATAATTTTGATTTAAATGCAAATTAAAAATCCATCTGTTTTAAATAATTTTAATTATTTCACTCGGTTCTGCGAATGAAAAAGCACTATATAAACGTATGAAACTTGTTTTAAAATATTAATTGAATAAATAATTTCATTGATGAAATACTTCAACACGGTCATGCTTTTTTAAAGCTTTATTAAAACGTCAGTTAATATGGGATAGTCTTTAAATTAATATGTTTTATGAGAAGTTATGAAACTACTGTGGATGCCTATGGTTTGTTTGAAAAGTATTTGATGATTTATAAACAAATCGATCAGAAAACATACCTGTGGATGCCAATCTGAGCGCTACTTACAAATTGAGAGCTTTGATTAGATTTTTTAAATACTTGAACCCAAAGTTCTCATTTTAAATCTTCTTCAAATTCTTTTTTTGTTTGAAAGGGTATCATATAAAGCTCTCAAGATGGTCCCATATAAATTTTATTAACTTAGCTTGAGTACTTTTTGAGTTAGCTTCATTAATACGTATTTTTCCCACTTAGCCTATATGGACGATATTTTAATACTTTCCTCTCACTGTTATTTACATAGCAGGTCGTGATGTTCGAACTAGTAGGGGGTAGGTACCACAACTAAAAAGTGAAAAATAAAAACTTTTTACAAAAAAAAACCAACCGACTTCCAAAAAAACCCTAGAAAGTGAAAAATAACTTTAATTTCGGAAGTCGGTGGCTTAAAACGAAAATTCAAAACCGAAGACACCGACTTCCGAAATTAAAGTTATTTTTCACTTTCTAGGGTTTTTTTGGAAGTCGGTTGGTTTTTTTTGTCTAAAATTTCGTCGATGATATTTCTTTTCAGCTGTTTCGGCCAAATATTCTTTGTTACTCAATGATGAAATATTTTTACACGTACAAGCATACATAAATTCACTCCTCCTTCCCATGGGGGTAGGCAGAAAATACAGCACGCCACCTCCTACGATCCTTACTTGATCCTCCATTTGCTCCGTCTACGTTTATACTCTCTGAAGAACATCACCAATAGTAAAACACAGAGAATAATGTTTAAAACAAAGAATCGAATGATAATAATATATCTTTTTTTTTTCATTCTTCCTAGCCTTTTCCCAATCATGTTGGGGTCGGTTTCCAGTCTAACCGGATGCAGCTGAATACCAGTATTTTACATGGAGCGACTGCCAATCTGACCTCCACAACCCAGTAACTGGGTAATACTATACTTGGTAAGACTGGTTGTCAGACTTTCGGGCTTCTGACGACTCGTAACGACTGTCGAAGATCCACGAATGACAGCCGGGACCACCAGCTTAACGTGCTGTCCGAGGCATGGAGGAGTCTCGGTATATAAAGATGTTCACTCATCCACGGACCAACCCCGACAAGCGTAGCTTAACCTGATAGATCGACCCGTGCGGCTGTTATTGTTTAGCCACGAGCTCCTCTATGATAATTATATCTATCAATAATAATATCGTCTTGAAAAGGAAATATTTTATTATGTAACATGTTGTGAAAGTAGAACAATGCGTTCGCGGAAATAAACAATAAAAATAGATATGTACATGGCAAAGAAATAAGATGAGTTATCTTTTCCTCCGAGTTATACAAATACCCTTTTTGAAGATTTTTTTCTCTATATTTACATGATAACAATGGTCTATCATGCGTCTCATTTAATCATTTATTTAAGTAACAGTCTTTTTTGCAATTTTATACACAATCACTCAATCAATCAATGTACATATTCGTTATTATTTTTTATCTGAATTTATTTTATTTAAGTATGCATGCCCGCTCAATCGCTTCTTGCGACCACAGATGCAAAAACGAAATCGTTCATTTTGCTTTGTGGAACCGTGGTTGCAAAGCCATTCAACACGTTGCATTATAAAACGGATTTACATCCGTCACCTCACACTATCAGGTCCAGTTGAAAACCAGTGTCAGTCACTTATAGTTGTCTGGCATTTTTACTGAACTGGGCCTTTTTGGCGCAGCCGTGAGGCACACTCCCCTGCAAATTTCTTAAATCATACTTTATCTTTTTATTTTATCTTTTTATCTTGTGCCTTGTAATCTGTGTTAAATAAACGTATTTTCTTTCAAACTGTCTTCTTTAACATAACATTTTTCCCGAAGGGTTGGGTGGAGGTCTGCCTATAGAACACCCAGATTTCGCCAGTTATGTTTAAGTCCCATGTAATAAGGGGGCGAGCCTATTGCCATCAACCGGGCACAAATCCAGACTCCGGGCTGATACTGAGAAATTCCTGATTGAAAAACCCAATAACACTTTGCCCGACCCGGGAATCGAATCCAGGACCTCAAGCTCAGCAAAAGCGCGTATCAAATATAAATTGAAATGGAAATATTTTATTCTGTCACATGTTGTCAAAGTGGAACAATGCTTTCGCGGAAATGAATAATACAAGTAGATTATATACATGGCAAGGAAAATAACATGAGTCTTCTTTTCTTTACCGTATCTTTTCCTCCGAATTATGCAAAGGCCCTTTTATTTCGATGAAAAGTAGGTTCTTATTAATCAAACAATTTGCATCTTTTTCTTTTATTCCTAAACCCGTTCTGCCTATTTACTCTACAAGGGCTACCAGTAAATTATTTGAATAATTCTTAGACAATTAATTACAAAGAGTTTTCGTTCAAGCTATTGAAAGTGAACCAAGCACTCGATATCTTTTGAAACTAAAACAATATTACGATCCTTTTGGAACTGTAGTGACTCGTGAATTAACTTTGTTGTTACTAAGGCTTTTGTCTAATTGGGTTCCAATAATAGTGAAATATTATTTTAATATAATAATGACGATTTTTTTTCCCGGAAGGTGTGGGTGGGCAGGTGTATAAACAGTTGGTCGCTGACTGAGCATTCGGTACTTAGCTTCACATCAGGGTCTGCGATGTGTTAGTGATTCCTAGATTTGTATAGTGTTACCCCCTATTACGTGGAATTTACAATATAACTGGAGAAATGTATCGGACGCACCTGTCACACTCTCTGGCAATACAGGCGTGATATCATGTTATAATAATTTTCTTTTATTTCATTTGTTTACTTATTATTTATATTTTTTAATATTTTCATTAAAAAAACATTTAAAAAAATTAAAAAATATTATTACACTATTATTAAAACCCCATCGATCGAAGTTTATGCTACGCTTCCCGAGATCGATAATTAGACGAGGTCGAAAAGTCTGAGGTGCGTGCCTTGAGTTGCAACTCGTGACCTATGACTTGGCAGTCGGACGGTCCTACCACTAGGCTATCACTGGGGTTCAATGATACTTATTTTTATTTTCATCGCTTATTAAGAATCATGTCCCCGCCCTATCTTTACATCACTAAGCTTCTTTTCCATAATATTAGAAGTGAACGAAGATCGATCGCCTTATCTAGATGAAAATAGCGGTGAACTTAGTTGAACATGTCTGAGATAGGCTCAGACGGGCCTAAGTACCCTTACAACAGTTGAATACTAAGATATTTGGCTAAATAATATCGAATGTTTAGGAGTTTGGGAGACGGCTTGATGTTACAATTTGTTTTATTTTTGTGTGTGTATTGATTGACACTAGTCCGATGTTTTTGATTGCGAGACTGATTGATTTTTTAACCCCCGATGGAAAAAGAGGGGTGTTATAAGTTTAACGTGTGTATCTGTCTGTTCCCTCGTAGGTCCCAAACAGCTGAACCGATTTTGATTATTATGTTTTGTAAAGGTGTCTTGATCGAAAGTGTTCTTAGCTACAATTAAATCGGTTCAGCCGTTTGAAGATTATCAGCTCTTTTCTATTTGATGAATGGATCATCTTCAGGCGCATCTTCCACAGGTCTGGTCGATTCGAAATTTAGTATTCTGTTACATACATACATACATACATAAACTCACGCCTTTTTCCCATGCGGGTAGGCAGAAACTACATAACGCCACCTGCTACGATCCTTACAAACTCCTTTTGCCTCGTTAACGTTCATACATCTGGTCATACACGCACGCCGGTTGCGAGGACTACGTACCTGACCTTTCTGAAGAACATCCCCAATAAGGTCACTATATGTCCTCCTAGGGCGTCCCCTTCCGGCGTTTCCACTCACACTTGCCTTGTTCAGTATTTTGTTACTTCTATGATATTAGAAGAACATAGTCACCTTGAACCGATACTACAGCATCACCTGGAATTGTCTTTGTTTGTGTCGGGGGTTATTTAAATTTTTAATTTTAATTTGTTTTTTGTCGTGTTTGCGTTACGCAGGATAGTAAGACCGATATTAGGTTTTGACTCAAAATTGCCTTTTTTAAGAACTAAGTTAGTAGACCAGCTCCGTATAGAAAACGGTGACTATGGCGAATAGTCTAAGGGTATTGCTGATGTGTGGCTGACCCTAGAAGATTGAATGCATTTTTCATATTTTATCTTCAAACCAGGACACACCAATTTTGATTAGTTATATGAAATGGTATGTTGGTACTGCTTTCTTAGACGGCCTCTTTTATAAGGTACTTTAGGTAGGTACTACTATGTATATATGTCGCAGGTTTTTCATAAAATTAGGTTTTTGATCGAAAACCTAGGTTTTTGATAAAACCGGAAGATGACACATTTTAAACTCAATTTCATCATAAACCTGTAATTTTATGAAAAACCTGCGACATATATACTATATTTTTCTTTCTTTCTTTCTTTGCTAAAGGCTCTAAATGATCTATTCCTATGTCTATGGCAAAAGGACCACTACACAACAAAATTAATCTAACAAATCTCTGTACTACAGACTGCACAAACAGAACACAATTAATCTGAAGATCACTGTACGAGAATAGTTTGAAAGCAGTTAGAGCACAGAATAGATAGCTACAGAAGGATAACTCCATACAACCAGTGAAAGCACACGCACACATAGACAAGCTTCACATACAGCGAGTGCAAGCGCACTCGGGAAGTCGGGACCGGCATTTTATGAGATCGCCATAACTACGCGTCTATGTGTGCGTGCGTTATAGTTCGTCGTATGAATTCAGCCTTCGTGTGATCCTGTGCTCTTCTAACTATTTTATTAGCAAGCTCGGCTTCTCTTCTGTGAACCATTTGACGTTATTTATATAAGTGGAGTACTTTAATGGGAGACTATTTTGTAACAACAGAGATGTTTCCTAAGGAAATTGTTATTACTTTGCAGATTCCTGCCGCTAAGTAGCATTGTTGTGTTTCGTTTTAAGTGCTAATTAAATGAGCAATTACATGAACATGAGACGTTTGAACTTTGTCTTCTAACTATGAAGCTGTAAAAGTGACACTTATATGGACACTACACCAATGCTGAAACAATAGAGTCAGTCTTCTGTAGCTATCTACTCTGTGGCCAGAGGACATGTTTGAACTTGTCGGAGAATGGCTCAGACATAGCTTTAAGTAGTTTTACGCAAATATACACGTCCATTGAATACTAATACCTTTTCTCAATAACGGTTCTGTTAAGAGGTTTATTTGAAGAAGTTTGGTGTGGGTTTAGTAATAATTGAGGGTCATTATTAGCGGGTTCAGTTTGAGGGCGATTTGGGTATAATGCGTTTTGGTTTTTGTCCTTTAAATAGACATCTTATATTCTTATTTACAGTCTACCGACCCTATTGTTATAGGAAAATAAATTGATGGTCTCAAACTGTTAAATAATTTTATTTTAGAACTAGCAACCCGCTTCTGCCCGCATGGTTTTATTAAGGCCCATGTAGCATACATAAAAAACAACATATAATTTCTTATAAACCTCAAATTTTCATCAAATCACTCTCATTAAGTAATACGTTATCTAATCTCGATCAATCATCTGTTATAATGTACATTACCGCTATTGCTGTTTAGGAAATCTATAGATTTCCTAGGAAATTTATAATTATATTACAAAATATATCATAGATTTCCTATCTGTTTTAGGAATTGTACACATTTCTTAGGAATTGTATACAATGAGTATAAATATTATACGTTTCTTTCCTCACGCTTTAACATAGTAGCTTCTAGACGAAATAATGTATGCTAACATTTATGTAGATAGGCAGCTTCCAAACATAATTTGCATTACATTTACGTTATATTTGAAAAGAGTCACGCCACTCTTAACATTGAACGCTATATCCATACTCAGGGGAGTGCTATGGAGATTTCGTATGAAATTATTGATAATATTTTTAATGGGAAAAACATGTTCTGCATTAGATTTTAGTCGGAATTTTATACCGATAGCGGAAAACAACGTGAATTGGTGAAGGAGAGATCGCCTGAGTTTAATTGCGCTGCACTATCCTTAATACTTACTTCAAATGCGAATCTAACTTCGTCTGTTACCTTTTCACGCCTAAACCACTGAACCGACCGTCATGAAATTTGAAAAATAAGTAGCCTACGGGATATTATTTGTATAAAAAAATGAAATACAAAATAGGCTGCTCTCTCTATTGTCGTGAATCTATTGCCAGTAGTTAATTGATTCAGGCGTGACTTGATGTAAATCCATTATAAAATACAATAGACGTAGATATATTTGGTAACTTATTCCGCTTAACTAGTCCTAAAGAGTCAAAAAACCCTACAAGAAATCGACACGTGTTTCACCTCTCAACGAGACATATGTGTTCGGGTTCACGACAAGTCAATCGTAATTCTGAGGATGCCTCGTTGCGAGGTGAAACACGTGTCGATTTCTTACAAGGTACTCTTCCGGGTTTAGGAATAGTTAAGCGGAATAGGTTACTAAATATATCTACGTCTATTGTATTTTCTATTGCCAGAATACACATTTTTTTAATATTTGGTGGGGTATACAGAAAGCAGCTTATCTTTTGAATTAAAACCTTAGGTCAGCCGTAGGTAATCAGTAAACTCCGAAGAATAATTGAATCAAAGTTTTGGAACGTGCGACTTAGTTTCTGACTAACTGACTGACTTCTTAATAGTATATACGTGCCTGTGAGTCTAATTGAAATAAATGGTTGACTTTGAGGTTCTTAACAGTCAAAAGGATGAGTCTGCAAAGTCCAAACGAAACCCTTTCATTGCCTTTTTATTAGATAACCTGTGTGCCCGATGGTTTATTTCTCATAGGCCAAAATGACGGAAAAAAACGACGCAAGTGCGTAAGTTTTCACGTCAGTAACATTCATATTTAGAATATGAATTTTCAAAAATCATTCTTATAAGTGTTTTTAATGCGTTGCGCCGGCGCTCCCCTGATCAAAATCTGCGCACCGCACACCTCTTAAAACGGCGCTGCGACGACGCAACCGATAGGCATCGCCCATGTGTGACATCATTCATCAGTGCTCACTTTAGTTAACCATGGTGGCCATTTAGTCACCTACGTCAAGGGGCTGATTCTACACGCCATACTAAAAAACTTTCCCTATGACATTCATATCCGATTCTGAAAAAAGAAAAACAATTTCGACTCAACCGTGGACAGACTTTCGATGCATATTAAGAAAAGTTTTTTTTTACGACTCGTCGTAAGTATATGAGTTTCATAGCAAAAGTTGTTTAGTATAACTGGTAAAATCACCCCCTTGACGGATGCAGGTGACGAAATCACCATCTTGTATAAGGAACTACAGAACTACTACTATGAAGACACAGCGGTTTAGACGTTGTCTGTTAGTGAATTTATGATTTTTATGAAGTAGGTGGATCTATTTAAACATTTCGCACTCAAAAAAAATCAGAAAGGCGGACTTAATGCCTTAGGCATTCTCTACCAGTCAACCAAGGGTGGTGAAGAGTTTAGATGGCAGGTACTCTGTTACTATGGTGCTATACTATAATTTCAATTAAAAAAAAGCACTAGCAATCTCAAAAAACTAATTTTACAATTTATTTAAATTAAAGGTTTAGACATCAGAATTCTCCAGACTGCTTTGCTCTTTAGCACAGGCCTCTCACAGGCTTTTCCATAGCTCACGGTCGTGAGGTTTCCTCCTCAATGTCCCTCCAGCAGTAGTTCTCAAATCATCTTCCCATCTTTGGAATGGCCTTCCTCTTTTCCTCTTTCCTTCCCAGAGAAGGAAAGTGCTATACAGTATTGTCTTCCAAATACATCTAAGACCATTCTACTTCACGATACAGTGTTTCCGTAACGTCAAAGCTATCACAACAGTAGCTTCGAAACATAATTTGCATTTGCTCCGTATCCGGCGTATACAGTCTATGTATAATATACCTAGTGCATATGTATTACCATGTGAGAGTTAGTTAACTATGTCAATGAAAATACCTAACGGAGAAATGGGAATGTATTCTGTTGAAATTGCATAGAATATGGTAGTGAATGACCTGAAAGAGCTTGGGCCAGTTATTTTAGTTTTAGAATGGTACACCTAATGAGAGGGGTGTTAAACTCTATCTCAACTCAAACTCAAAGCATTTATTTCAATTAAACCATTTACAGGCACTTTTGAACTGTCAAGGAGTCGGTCAGTCAGATATATGAAGCTAGTTACCCATTCCAAAGCATAGTAGGTACCTATAGAGAAGAACGGGCAAGTTACTCCACGGACACTCTTTTTTAACTTTGTAACATTCGTATCCTGACCAAACTATGCCCCATCTGTTGGGGTCCATACACCTTTTGAGGATCTACAAAATGCCATTGATGCCGCGATTACTGTGGCCACCAACTGGATTCAAATCCTTTAACACAAATCCATCAATCAATCTGCCTAGCCTTTTGCCAACTATGTTGGGGTCGGCTTCCAGTCTAACCAGATGTAACTGAATACCAGAATTTTACATGGAACGACTATGTATCTGTGTTTTTTTGGTTTTTTGAACATATTAGCCAAAAAATGTCAGTTCCTCACATTAATAAATAAAATGTGAAAAGTTTTGTTTATACTTCCTTATCGAAACATAATACAATACATATTTACGTTTCAATTATGCCGTCATCAATCATTTTCTTCGCAGAGCCTGTTTTCACCTTTATATTTCCGTGGAAAAATTAAGAATGTATCGTTGGCAACAAAAGTGGGTTAACACTGTTACTATGCCCGGGCGATAATTTAACACATCGAGTGACTGTTGTTTTTTTTTTGTTTTGCTATCTGCGATCAGTTTTGTACTTTTAGCGGATGAGTTTTAGGTAAATATTGGCAACTGTCGAATTTCAGATTTAAATTATTTGAGAAAGAGACTAAGGTCGGGGTTCGTACCCAGGCTGGCGCTTTACTTTGTGTTAATAATTTTAGCACCACTGCTCTCAAAACGGTGAAGGAAAACATCGTGAGGAAACTGGCATTTCCTAGAACCAAAAATTCGAAGACATCTGACATTTACCAACCGCACTCTCACAAAGAGGAGGCCTGTGTCCCAGCATTGAAATTCTTGTCCTCTTATAGTAGCCAGGAGTTTATGTTACATGATTGTGACGACACTTGCGTTGTTGCGGCAACTTTAATAGCGCAGCAGTATGCTGAGATCCTCTGCTGGGGGCCTCTTAGCCTTCTACGGGTCTAAGGTCTTTTTCTCAATTATTTTGTTCGTTTTTAATGTACTTTTTTTATTGTTTGTATTTCCTGTGCGTGGCTGAAAAAAATATTTTTCTTGCTTTTTACTTCACTTAAGCGCTACTGCTGAGCATGAGTTCGATTCAGGAAGAGCAAAGTGTTATTGGGTTTTTCCATCAGGAATTTCTCAGTAGCAGCCTGGAGTCTGGATTTTTGACCGGTTAATGGCAATAGGCTCGCCCCCTATTACATGGGACTTAAACATAACTGACGAAATGTCGTTGTTCTATAGGTACACCTCTGCCTAACCCTTCAGGGATTCATGTTTCATTCCATTCAGTCATGGAGTTAAGTTTTGTTAACAGAAAAACTAAACATCTTTCATTGCCAAACTGTACCTCAAAAACACATACTTGGTTTAGAGGGCGAAACAACGCCCAAGGGAACCACAAAGTATGCCAAATTGCAACATTTAAGCCGCGGCACAAACACTTGTTTTTTGATGAACAAGTCTCTTTGATGCTGAAAAGATGACAAAAGAGAGAACCGCAGAAGAGTTTGTTTGACAAATAAGAACCGAAAAAATGCCCTTATATGTTACAAATAAAAAAAAAACTGGTGTCCCCTTAAATACCTTTGCGTTACATTTTTTTTTGGTTGTAAATATGCTTATTTTTTTGTGCAAATGAATGTATGATAGCTGGCATTCTCTTTGCAAACAATTCTGCCAGTTTTTCTTTTTTTAAATATTTTGATTGGAATAGTTGTTTTGAAATAGGATTTAATGGAATACTGGTTTAAAAAGCGTGTGGCGCGATGAATGAAAAATTGATATTTCAAGCTTTGACGTTGAAAGAGTTCAGTTTTTCAGGTTTAATTTTTAAATAAATTTTTCATAAATATTTGAATGAATGACTGGCACTTTGAAACTGAATTTAAAATTATATTGCGGTTTTAAATTTATACTGGTGGAATTCAACAGTGACTAACAAAAATAAATAAAGTAGTTCTAAAATATATTTTTATTATGCAGTTTTATACTGGCATTAGTGTAAGTTTTAAAATCACCTTGTGCTTTTATCTTAGTTTATAATTATTATAAACAAATAAAGGACCACGAATTTGATGAATGTCATTTTTTGCTGCATTTTCTTTTCTAAAAAACACATTTATAAATGGCACGATACTTTGTAAAAAACACTGCTCGGCACAACATATTTTGTTGCTTTTACAGTACCATGTTACTAATTTGAGAAACGAATAAATGAAATTGGAAAGTTATTCAGCTACACGGATAATAATTCCAAAAACATTCTTCATAATTTTATTCAAACAACTCACACCCGAAAAATAATTACTTTCTTTATCAAAAGCTTTAAAAATCAAAAGAAAAAAAAAGAAGACCAGAGTTTCCTTTTTCGAATCTTATGTTTAATCAGACATCCAACGCAATTATCATTTGAAATGATGAGAACCCCGAGCGCACCTTATTTGCATAAACGGAAAGAATTGCCAGCGTAGAAAAATCGATAGACGGACGTTTTTTATCTTGTTTTAATTGATTGAGGTTGATTAATAAAGGGAAATCGAGTTACTTTGAGTGGGTAAGCTACTGTTGAAGGAGATGACGTAATGAAGAATGTTTTCTTACATTCAGCTAGACAAATCGAATAAACGGAATTATACTAGAGACGTATTATCTTGTGCGAATAATCTTGTTTATAAGAAGAGACAGATTTCAAGTCTTGTAAAACTAGTTTAATAATATAATTACCTTAATTTCCTTTTAGCGGTCAAACGGGTTTTTCACGTCCAATCCCACTTCCTAACCAAAAGCGATCGTCGCGCTCATTAATATGAATTTATGACATACTTTTTTACTAGACACAGGGAATAAGTTTGCAAAGTATTGACATTTGGCAAACATTTTGTACTAGCCCAGAGTTGGCTAAATATAGAAAGAGTTAAGAAGCCGCATACGCGTATAATTTCACCGAATTTTATGACCTTCAAACTGAAACACAGCAATATAAATTTCTTTCAAATATTTTAGCAAGAATTCCCCAATAATTGGGAAGTTCCGCTTAAATTTTCTCGAGAAGATTTATTTAAATAATTTTAATGAAACGTCACAAGAAAATTAAAACAGCACTTTCTTTTTTTAGAAACCACTCCAAACCCAGGGACCGTTACTCCATCAAACCAGCATTAATAAGCCACTACCGGCCACCTAAAGTACCCAAACTTCTACAGTCTGTTTGCTGAGCAAACTATTGCATAAACATGAGTCTTGCTACAATGTTTGTATGTTAACTAAAAGACTGGAACTTCGTACTAAAGTTTCTGATTCAATCTACTACCAATTTGTGTTTCAGTGTTTCGTGATTCGAAAATATTTGATGTAAGTTATGAAGTTTGTTTATTTTGAAATGGAATGGAATCTTCCGTTGTTATTTCATTCTGTAGTATAATATTATTACGAGGAGCTCGTGGCTAAGTAATAACAGCCGCACGGGTCGATTGGTGGTCCGTGGATGGGTGACCATCTTTACATACCGAGACTCCTCCGTGCTTCGAAAAGCACGTTAAGCCGTTGGTCCCGGCTGTCATTCGTGGATCTTTGACAGTCGTTACGAGTCGTCAGAAGCCCGAAAGTCTGACAACCAGTCTTACCAAGGGGTATCGTATTACCCAGTTACTGGGTTGTGGAGGTCAGATAGGCAGTCGCTGCATGTAAAATACTGGTATTTCAGCTGTATCCAGTTAGACTGGAAGCCGACCCCAACATGATTGGGAAAAGGCTAGGCAGAATTGAGTATAATATTATTACCACGATAATAGATTCACTCGTACCAGTATTTCTTACGGAAGCGGGGGCTTTCGCAGGAAGCTTTACTAGTGAATATGTAACCCTTTGTCTGCCACGACGCAGCGTTACAATTTTCACGCGATATTTTTCAGTTAACAAGTAGTAAAGACTGTGCTGACTGGTTTTTCTATGTTATTGAGTACTTTCTAAGATAAAAGAAGATAAATCTAAAACTTTACTGACATAATAATTATAGTAAAGATAAAAGACGAATCCTCAAATCAAACATGTAATTATAACTTGTGAATGTATATTGCCAACACGCAGTAAAGCCCACTTGCACCACTAATCATTAAATACAATAACCGCTTGAATATTTAAAACATCGTCAATCCTGTGATGTTAAACCAGATTACCCGCGAAATTTCACGTTGTTCCATAACTTTTTAATTAATCGAAATTTTTAAGGCTGCGTTTCCACCAGAGATGAGCGAGGATGCGTAGCGAGGGATGTCCGTAAAACTAACCAAAAACAACGCTAGCTTCGCTCAAGGTATTACAATGAAGCGATGTTATTGGCTAGTTTCACACACATCTCTCGCTACGCATCCTCGCTCATCTCTGGTGGAAACGCAGCCTTAAGGGGGAGGCGTGAAATTGATTCGATGTTACCATGTGGAATAATGTATAGCCCGTTTAGTTATTTGCGGTGCAAGTGGGCTTAAGAAAGCATGTTGTGAAAAGATCTTTAGCCAATATTTCATCATTATAACCAATCAGAATGATTGATTGATTGATCATTATAACCAAACATTGTTCTCAAAAGTACACGGATAAAAATGTAAATAAAAAGCCCTAAACAGACTACCAAAAACAACAAGCACAAAATATTCACCAGCATTCTGAAAACGCTGACACAACGAAATCTCCTTTCCGTAGCAATTCTCATAATGAACGGTGTGACAAACTGCATCGTAAACAATACTCAGACTTGCGAGCGTTTTCAGCACTTCACTGTATTATTTAATCAGGGGAAGATCTTCAAACTTTTTGAAACAGAATAATAGTGTTTGCTTACTTTTCTTTAAGATAACAGGAGTATTGTATGATCATGTTTTTTGCTGCCTGTAGCTGAGAGTATGCTACCTACACAATTTGTAGGTGTCATGAATGGGTAACGAGGTATCCATACTAATATTATAAAGAAGTCAAAGTTGTTTATATGTAGGGGGTAATCTCCGGAACTACCAGTCAGATTTGATTTTTTCTTTTGCATTGCATAGCCCAATTCTTGAGGAAGCTTATAGGCTTTGTAACATCACGCTACTACCCTTAGGAGCCGAGCAAAATGAAAAAAAGTCAGAAGAAACGCTAAGCGAACACGAAGTAGTAGCGCGGGCGGGCGATTGGATGCGACGCGGTGGGCCGAGGCCGAAATTTTTTATAAATATAATATGTACCCTTATACCATGCGGATACATAGAAAAGGTACTTACTTATACACTGAAAATTCGAGGGTAAGATTATGTTCGCGCCAATTCTTCACCCAAACAGGAAGCTTTGGGTTCATTTTCGCTTCCAGTTTAAGTTAGTTCAGCGGATGAACTAATAGAATGGTTCGCGATCGAACCCGCGACCGATTCATTCGTCATACGCTCCGCGACAGTACCAAATACTCTTTGAAGAATACTCACGTCTTCAGCCCGCTCCACTCGCTCGCTGTCCCGTGTGTAATGGCTTACACGCGGTCGTCAATAATTCTATAAAAACGCTAAATTCGAATTCTAATCGCTTTGGCTAAAGCTCTTCACTACCGCTTGTGAACGTGTGTGCTTCGTCATTTTCATCATATCGCTAGCTTAAGGAGGCTGCGAAGACAGTGTGACTGCTTTTTCTGGTAACTGCAATGTGTCTGGCTTCTTTGTAAGTTGGTGTGAACGCTTTCAGTATTTTTCTTCCCGCATCTTTATATGTACCATAATCGTATCACCAATCAGTATGTTTTGATGGATATAAAATACTTGAGCCAACCTAGTTTATTTATAAGATAGATTTCAAAACTAACTGATTACAGCAGATTTAAGGTCTACTGCTGCATTGAAGACGGAACCTCATTCAAGAAATGACCCTTAACGTTTCGAAAGAATAATTGAGTTTACGTAATGTTCAAAATATATTGCCGAAAATGCACATAAGCAACATACAACATGCAACAATGCATTAGCTCGTGGCTAATTAATAACAGCCGCACGGGTCGACCCATCAGGTTAAGCTGCGCTTGCCGGGGTCGGTCCGTGGATGGGTGACCATCTTTACATACCGAGACTCCTCCGTGCTTCGGAAAGCACGTTAAGCTGTTGGTCCCAGCTGTCATTCGTCGATCTTTGACAGTCGTTACGAGTCGTCAGAAGCCCGAAAGTCTGACAACCAGTCATAATCAAATCAAAATCAAAATATTTTATTTCACATAAACCTACATGGGCACTTATGAAACGTCAGAATCTAGGTGCACCTACCATACCAAGGGGTATCCTATTACCCAGTTACTGGGTTGTGGAGGTCAGATAGGCAGTCGCTCCATGTGAAATACTGGTATTCAGCTGCATCCGGTTAGACTGGAAGCCGACCCCAACATGATTGGGAAAAGGCTAGGCAGAATGATACCAATTCATATACTCTGTGTGATGATTAAAGCAATATAATTTCTGGTCATTAATTACAGGAACAATTAAGAGGCCCTTTCTCAACCGCATAGGTACGTTTACGGACTGTTATTATACAAGGTCTTGTTAACGACACAATTTACATACTACCAAGTTGAGTGTCTTCTATCGTAGCTACCTAATTCCAGTTTCTAAGTCCCTATTCCTTTGAAACATGTCCCCTATCGCAAAGATATCGATCTCAGTGTACCCGATTTACTCAGAATCGAGAGCTCTACCTCACAGTTGATCCTGTACAGAAAAATAGTGTTACGACACTCAGCGATAGCTGAATAAAAAAGGTTTCAACGTAAAAAATACAGGCGGCAGGTTTATCTCGATTGCGATGTATTGAATCGTGCTTTTGCAAACGTGTTGGATATATTTCTTTAACTGTGATATGGCTGGCTAAGTAAAATAAAATATTATTGCTTAATTTATCTAGTGATAGTCCCTACCTATGTTGATGTTTTTGATATCAGTTTTGATATTATATACTCGAATTAGATGAATTTTTGAACATTGGACCAATCGCGAATTGGACCAATCGCGCCTAAAGGGACGCAGCGTCGTACAAAATAAAATAAAATAATGTAGTTTTGCAAACTTACGCGTGAAATGACACATTTTTGTCTTTAACTTTTGGGGTATAATTTGTACATCCTCTGAAAACACACGACGGCATGTTTTCTTTATATTTTGCACAGGTTTTCACACACGATATAAATTAAAAACAAACGTAGCGTCGCGCGACAGGTTGGTGCGTGACTGAGCGCAATGTGGCCAATTGCCTTCATTTCATGTTGCCATTTTAGAGTGCGGACAACGTATCTATAGTTTTATACATCATTGTACTCAACCACGTAAATAACGCAATGAATATTGTTTAATTTAAAAAATAAATGGTATTTGGATTGTGAGTGTGTGGCGCAATAACAACGCTACAAGTTTCTTGTGGCGCGGGTTTAAAATCGGAACTAAAGCCGCCATCTCGTTTTGTCAATAAACAAATTCACAAATGTTTACCAACAACGCCATGTCAGTGTCATTCAGGCGCCAAAATGTCCGTGAATATTGCTACAAGAATATTGACTGTTGATAAAAACATCGTTATCAAAAACATCAACATAACTCAAACTCAAAGCATTTATTTCAAATAAACCAATTACAGGCACTTTTGAATTTTCAAAGGGGTCGGTCAGTCAGAAAGATGAAGCTAGTTGCCCATTCCAAAACGTAGTAGGTACCTATGGATAAGAACGGGCAAAAAACTCCACGGACAGTCTTTTAAATTAAAATATGGTTACAAAATATTGGTGACATCATTCATGTTGAAATTATACATGTGAGAACGATGCAGAACGTTAAAATCGTCCGTAATAAAAAGATAAAAGAATTGGACCAATCGCGCCTAAAGGGCTGCGTCTAATGGCGGCCGGCGCATGAAGTTAGTAGTCACGTGACGTTAGGGGAGGTTGAGACACTAATACACAGGTTTTTTTTTGTTGTTAGAATTTATAATATTGTTTGAATATAATATGCACTTGTTATGTTATGAATATACATTATTGTTTTCCGTTTCATTTTAGATTGCCTACAGATGGGCTGATAAAAGAAAAGTGGCTTAAAATGATAAGGGTTCAAAGACGTGAAAACGATTGGCTACCAACTCCCTATACTAAAGTTTGCTCAAAGCATTTCTCAGCTGACGATATTTATGTGACGAAACAAAATTATCGAAGAATAAAAAAAACTGCAGTTCCTATAATTATGGTAAAATTCTACGTCATTTTTAAACACATTATTTAAAAGTATTGGTTAATATTTTTTACATTATTAAATAAAGGCTTTTTTATGTTTATAAAGATATTTTGTTTTATTTTTAAATTTAATATGTAACAATAATTACTGTTGCGGAATACACCATTAACATTTAAAAGATATAATATTGGTATTACTTTATTCGTAAAGTAGGTAACACGGTACAATTATAAATTATTTTATTAACTCTAGAAAATCGAGTGTCCTTTTTTCCCCATATGCCTCTGATAGCTACGTCACTCATGCGCTCGACCAATGAGCATGTAATTTTACTATTACTTATCCTGTGACGTAACTGAAGATGTTTATTTATCTCCCTCTAGCAACAGGCATTCCGCCGTACGGTGTCATATTTTCTTTCCCTTTCTTTACGCGTATAAGTAGTTATCTAGTATTTTCGCCGTTTTTAAGCGCCGAGATGTTTGTTGATAACGTGTCTATATATAATACGTCATTGGTTGAGTAGACGAATTTTTCATATAGATGAAGCAATGGATTATGAATTTCCTTCAGAATCCTTCGGGTTTTCATAGAAAGTGCGTATCAGGCGTGTCATTGGTATAGATACTACTGTGTGTGTGTAGGTCTAGTGACTAGCCGAGTGTAGGGTCCTGGTGTGTAATTGGATTTTTAATTAGGAATTTCATATTAGATGCCCAGGGCCTGGATTTGTAACCCCAGTTAGCGGCAATAGGCTTGCCCCCTAAAAACTCCAACCTATCTACCACAACATGTATACCACAACATTTAATTTAATTTTGTATGAGCTAAATACCTCTAATTTATTAAAGCGGATACACACTTTCCTGTGTTTTTAATTCTAGCGTATGGCACTCGTGGGTTGCAGCTGAAAATCAGCGTCAGGTGGTACACTTTGTGTTGTCATCTGACATTATGCTGAGCTGAGGCCCTTTTGGCATTATTATCACTATTTTCTGTTTTAGTTTTTAAGGTATATTTTGCCAATAAACGCATTTTTCTTTCTTTCTTTCTTTCTATCTAAGTGGAAGAATGTGGGAGGGACAACGCGTTTTTTTTTTTCTGTAATAAAATTGATAAGTTTAGTATTTTAGAATAAAAAACAGATTTATAAAGAAGGCTTCCACTTAGCATGATGCTGTGCTATCATATGGGGGACCCACACATCTCCCAATATACCTACGCCAATGGCCCTTAGGAGTAGCCATGATGTTTTAATGTTATGCTAGGTTTGTTTAGTTTAATGATTAGATGTTTACGTTTTGGAAGGCTGCGTACTGGATAGTTGAACGCGTTCATTAATTGATTGCTCTTTTGTTAGCATTAATTCATGGGTAAACGGATGAATACAGGTCCGTTTAAGTGGAGCAATTTAATTGCCTCGCTTGATTTGACGCATTAATTATTGTGCTATAGGGTGTATTGTTTAGATAGGACAGCTTTTGTTATTGTTGATAATTACATTTCCGGGGCAATTTAATTGCTTCTTGTTAGAGCCTAACGAACTGTCAAGTTAACGGGTTAAAGACCATCATTCTCCTGTCCTTATCCCAATTTATTTGAGGTTGGCGCAATGTGTATTTTACATCCATACTTATCTCTATTATTCGTCATCTCGGTCATCACCCTCTTTCTAGCCATATCATCTTTCATACAGTCCATCCATCGTTTTTTTTAACAGGATCTCGTGGCTCAGTAATAAAAGCTGCACGGGTCGATCCATCAAGTTAAGCTACGCTTGCCGGGGTTGTTCCGTGGATGGGTGACCATCTTTACATATCGAGACTCGTCCGTGCCTCGGAGCCGTTGGCTCCGGCTGTCATTCGTGGATCTTTGTCTTTACGGTTCGTCAGAAGCCCGAAAGTCTTGGAGGCTTGGTGTGGTGATGAGCCAGTGTAGTGATATAATCAGCTTTAATACGGGATCAACAGGATTCTACAGTACCTACCTATAACATAACCTAGATAATATTTAGTGGTAAATCGGATGAGGAGCAAAATCATTTTCTATTACGCTTGAGTATTACAAAATACTGCGGTTACCAATTAGTTTGCAACATTGTGGTTCAAGATCAAATTCTAAGCGTTGGCGCTGGCAGTAGGTATACAGGAAGGCAGGGAAATTGACGCGCAAACTGTTACCATGAATTCAGCACATGATTCTAGATTCCCAACCGTAGAATTTTCGTCGGTTATAAAAAAAACAGCTGTTTTATAGAAAAGTGCAATACCTACGCGGTTTAAATGTATGGAAAATAACAGGATCCAAAATAGTTCTTAGAATAACTGGGAAGTCTTTGTTACACTCCCTTTGTTTAATTTTCGGGGACTGAAGATCTGGAACTATAAATGATCGCTTAACATACATGGGGGTATCTCGAAAAGCCTTTGGCAAGAAGCTTTTATAAAATCATTTTGAAATCATAAACGGACCACCCTGCAATGCTGCAAGTTGCCTCGAAATAGCGATCTTTTACAACAATTTCGTTGCAAAAGAAAGTATTGCTGTCTCGTTCCAAGACTTTTGAAACTGAGAACACACTATGAAAAGGATCACTGAACTTCTAGTACCGGTCTAGAAAAGATGCAACAAAGTTTCTCAAAAAGGCGAAACACCTTCACACGTTTACACTTTCGAACAAGCAGCAAAAGTAGCTAAATTATATTATCGACGTGTACCAAAACAAGGGGTACAGAATAGTGCAGAAGGCGGGCTCCTCACAACCAGCGAAAACAGGCGCACGCACACATAGACGCGGACGTGTGGCGATCTCAAACAAATGCCGGTCGCGAGTGCGTTTGAACTCGCTATTACGTGAAGCGTGTCCATGTGTGCGTGTCTTCACTCATTGTATGGAGCCGACCTTCTGTACATATCTATTCTGTGTTTGGGGTTCTGAATAAATTCATAGATAAACGTGAGAACAGGTGTTACCAGACGTTTGCACTAAAAAGGTTTGCAAACAAAGTATTTTCCACGCTATCTCGGATTCCATTTGCGTCCTTTTTTTCAGTTAAAGGGTAAGCTGTGTTTACGGAAGAGGGCTGAAATGTATAGAGGTAGGTGTGTTAGGGTCGAATATTGCTTGTTTGAATTGTTATGTTATCATTTTTTTGGAACAAGGTCATGTTGAGAAGATTAATGTGAGGGAGTGGGGTGGAAACACCGGGAGGGGACGCCCTAGAAGGACATTGAGTGACCAATTAGGTCACTATATTATGACCTTCAGCGGTGATATTCTTTAAAAAGGTCAGGTGCGTAGTACTCCCCGCCGAAGTCCCTGTATGACCAAATGTCGCATGAACGCAAAAGAAGGAAAAGTAAAAAGTAAAATGGTTTTATTTTGGAACAACTTTACATAATTACAATGGAAACGATGATAGCTACAAATGTTAAAAACTGTGCCCTATAGCCTGTGAACTTATAGCCTAGCAATGACCAAAAATATAGTACACGATAGTTGAACTAAATGATTTACTTCATGTTTTAATAAATTTCATTCAACAAACAATAACATTAACCCCTACACGCACCCCATCATTAAAATATCAGGATGAAGATGTACACTTACTTTTTATCACTAAAGTAATTCTCTTACTCGGGAGACTGTAAAAATGGACTACATTCTTTAATCGACGGCCATCGCTCCCTTTTATTATAGCCTTTACGATGTTACCCTTATAATATCTTAATAAAGGAGGGTAGGACCTAAAATATTAGGTCGAAAGCTAGCCTTTTTGGAAGGATGACGTGTAATTTTGAGTAGTGGGTAGGATGTGATTTGATGGCCTCGATTTGAGTAAAGTACCCGGCTATAAAGGCTCATCAATCAGCCTAGCCTTTTCCCAGCTATGATGGGGTCGGCTTCCAGTCTACGGCTAGGGTCTCTTTAAAACGTCAGACGCTACCGACAGCGCACGGTGACGTCCGACACGCCACCGGTATCCAAAACGCCCGTTGCCGCCGTCGCAACTGTCCGTAACTTGTGGCGTGCGAGCGAGACTGCTTATCTGACCTCCACAACCCAAGTAGTGGGTAACACGATACCTCCAAGACTGGTTGTCAGACTTTCAGGCTTCTGATGACCCGTAGCGAATGTCAAAAATCCACGAATGACAGCTGGGACCAACGGCTTAACGTTGACCAAACCATCTAAGCATACTCTTTAAATTTCTCACTACGTAGTTATTCATAGTCACACCACGGATGCTTAGGAAGGAACGCTACGCCTTCGGAAATACGTGTTATTTTATGGTACTCAAAATCTACCAAAGCAAAGTTAATAAAAACATTATGGAATCACAGCGTGAGCTTCTTCAACAAAATGAAACAAAAAGAAAAAAAAAAGAAAAAAAAAATATCCTAAAGACGAAAATAGAACCTTCTTATTTTTTTCGGTTAAGAACAGACTGACAGACAGTATTAGGTAAAAAGAGTGCCTCACATTTACATATTTTGAATTTTTGATAGTAGGTACGTAATGTTAATCCAAAAAGTTACTTAGCTCCGAGTATTCGTCAAGCCTTGAGACAGTTTTGTCAGTAAAGGGGTTCCGCCAAAATTGCCCCAGGTCCGGCGCAAAAGAAATATATCTCAGATTTCAGAGTAATAATAGTAGAATTATTGTAAAGTATCGCTATTGCCATATTCGGTGGCTAACTTAGTTTTTTTGCCCGGTGAAGTTTCATAAGCGCTAGATGTAAAAATATCTGTTTTCTGTGCTTAACTGTCGGAAATACGTCACTGAATTGACTAATCGGGGCGCCAGCGCCGCCGCCGCCTAGCGGCGCTCGACTGAGTCTACATAACATAACGCTCGACTGGGGATAAGCAGAGTTGGTCGGCTATAATTTTACTTGAACTGCAAACGGTTTTTAACCGACTTCCCGAAAAGGAAGAGGTTATCAATTCGGCTGATTTTTTTTTTTTTTTTTATGTGTGTTTGTTCACAACTCCGTCATTTATGAACCGATTTTTATGTTTTTAAAGGGTATATTTCTCAGGTGGTCCTGTTGTCATCAAGTCAGGATCTGATAATGGGATCTTGGAGAAATCGAGGGAACTCTTCAAATATTATAGGCACACCTATAGCGATTTGGGTATTTTTTATGGTAACTCGTGCATTTGCTCTTGGAAAGCACCATATTTCACAGATGCCTACCGGAACTACTCAATAATAATTATTGTATGGGTTGCGATTCGATTACTTTAATATGTTTGCCAATCAAAGCTAGCGGCGCTCGACAGAGTCTAAAACATAACGCTTGACTAAGGGATAAGCAGAGTTGGTCGGTTATAATGAATTTGGTTTTTCTATTGCGCAATACCCAACACTACCCATAGTACGCCCACAGTAGTTAAACTATGGCTGATAATAAGGAAGAGACAATTAGACTTTTTATCTGACACTGTACCTGCTATGAACCAGATATTGTATTTATTTGTGTCTTTGTATTATTTTGCTGACATTGTATTTATTTGTGTCTTTGTATTATTTTGCTGACATTGTATTAATTTGCTTAATGTAGTTGTTTCTGCATGTGTTACTTCTCTTTTTAATATGTAATGTTCAACACAATGTAAATTGTTAATGAATAAATAAATGAATGAATGAATGACAACAACCCCATCATTTTTTTATATGGCATACCTATGTGAATATATTTACAGTATTTATATAAAAATGTAATACAGTTTGCTTTATACTTTTTGCTTATGTACAAGTATTACAAACCTTCTATACATGCAGCTTGTGGGTGAAGTATACGTAGAGGGCCTGCAACGTCCTACGCGTTCAGTATAATTATGGGTTTAGGATGTTGATGGGGCTTCCGCGCACAGATGTTCGCGGATGCCCGTGTTGACGATTTTCATGCCATTTTGAGAAAGCGGGCAGCGTCAATTATGGGACAAAAAACCCCAGGCCCGGCGCAAAAGAAATGTATCTCATATTTTAGAGTAATAATAGTAGAAATATTGTAAAGTATCGCTATTGCCAAATTCGGTGGCTAACTTAGTTTTTTTGCCCGGTGAAGTTTCATAAGCGCTAGATGTAAAAATATCTGTGTCGGAAATGACTTAGGAGTTACCGACCCACTAAAAAAGGAAAATACAAAACCAAAGACACCGACTTCCGAAATTAAAGTTATTTTTCACTTTTTAGTGTCTTTTTGGAAGACGGTTGTTTTTTTTTGTTGTAAAATAGTTTTATTTATCGCTTTTTAGTGGGTCGGTTTGTAATTTATCTTAGTTACAATAGCCTCATGGCTCATCAGCTCATAATATGAATTGTGACTAGCATAAATTGATTGGCAAACATATTAAAGTAATCGAATCGCAAGCCATAAAATAATTATTATTGAGTAGTTCCGGTGGGCATCTGTGAAAAATGGTGCTTTCCAAGAGCAAATGCATGAGTTACTATAAAAAATACCCAAATCGCTATAGGTGTGCCTATAATATTTGAAGAGTTCCCTCGATATCTCCAAGATCCCATGATCAGATCCTGACTTGATGACAAGTAGACTACCTGGGAAGTATACCCTTTAAAAATATAAAAATAATTTTCCAAATCGGTTCATAAATGACGGAGTTGTGAACAAACACACATACAAAAAAAAAAAAAGAATTCAGCCGAATTGATAACCTCTTCCTTTTTGGGAAGTCGGTTAAAAACCGTTTGCAGTTCGAGTAAAATTATAACCGACCAACTCTGCTCACCCCCAGTCGAGCGTTATGTTATGTAGACTCTGTCGAGCGCCGCTAGGCGGTGGCGGCGCTGGCGCCCCGATTAGTCAATTCAGTGACATATTTCCGACAGTTAAGCACAGAACAAAGATATTTTTACATCTAGCGCTTATGAAACTTCACCGGGCAAAAAAACTAAGTTAGCCACCGAATTTGGCAATAGCGATACTTTACAATATTTCTACTATTATTACTCTAAAATATGAGATACATTTCTTTTGCGCCGGGCCTGGGGTTTTTTTGTATGGGATTTGGCGGATCTCCTTTTCGTACTTAATTTTTTGTGATTTTTGTAACTAGCACTTTAACTTAAGCAACATATTTTTTGTGTCCTATTTTCCTAAAAATAAACACTTTGAAAATCAAAATCAACGTATTTTATTTGACATTAACCTACATGGGCACTTTAAATTAAACATCACAAGCTGGGTGCATGGTTTCAATTGGTCGTTTCCAAAAAAACCCACACCCAGAGTAGCCAAAAGCCTCCTATTCACGCAATATAAGTGTATTTTTTTTGTAGTGCTTGATATCAGAGACAATTTAAATTGCGAAAGCGTTGTTACATAATGTGTGTTACGACACTGGCAATTGAAAACAAACAAATAATAAAAGGTGCAGTTTTTCTCACGATGTTTTCCAGAACCATCAACTATAGTGACGTTCAAGATTCACTTATTGTTTCAACCCTTTTTGTCCACAAACTACATCAAAGATCTTTTACTCTAATTGCAAAAGAAAAAACCTCTTGCGTTCTGCACAGAAAAGAATTCTTTTGTCAATACTAATTAGTGTAGTAGTCGAGCTCTTTGAGAAAGTTCCGAGAAAGTATACCGTTCTTACTGTATTTTGTCGCTCTTCGGGTTTGAAGGGTAACTAGGTTAAATGTAACAGTTTAAAGATGTCTTTATTAAACTGGAGTTAAAACAGTTTTGTTTGCTGTAGAGAGAGTAGATTAGTTTACTGTTAAAACAGTTTTTTTTAATAGCATACGAGGATGTTTTGTTGCGAGTGTGCAATGCTTGATTTTTATACCCCGCGTTTTCACCCTTATACAAGTTATTTTATATTTCGTCGTGTATAAAACGTTGTTTTCGGTGTATACGAAAAACGTGTAGAATCGTGTAGAATAGAACAGTGTTAGAATACATGAACCTTTGTGTATACGCGGGGATAGAACAAAAGTCTATCTAAATACAGTCTTCTCACTGGTCAGCCTTATTTGACAATCTCGTTAGAATTGGAGAACTGGCTACATTGTCGCATAAACTTATGTATAGTCTTGTCGAACTCGTATTTGCATTATCACCCTTAGGCCGCATCCTATATAAAAGCGATCGTCGCGCAAATACGTTATCGGTCGCGTGCATAATGTCACTTTTTGTTCGTAAAGCCGGAAAGCGCCCTCGTCGGCACGACCACGAATACAGGTTCACCGAACAAATAGTTCGAACGATCGTGTATTCGCGCGACGATCGCTTTCAAATTGGATACGGGCTAAGGTTAAAATAATGTCACTTGCACGTCATAAAACGACCAGGTCTATTTTCGATTGATCGATGCGTGCACTGACTGGACAGGTCCACTCAATCTGTGTGGTTCTTTCCTCAAAAGACCATTTCAGACACGAATCTACATATTCTTCACATGATCTGACCAAGATTATGTCTGGACTTTAAAAGAGACTGTGACCTCTGAGTTTGTTTCGGCCTTTCTTCTCAGAGTAGTCAGATAGGAAACGCCGACCTCATCTAGTTTTTAAACATGTGATTGACGTGTAAAAGTGTTTGTATGAACCTACGTTGTTGTTGTGTGTGTATTATATTTTCAGTAAAATATAAAAAAAACCTGAACTTACGTTTTGAAATACTTTTACAAAAACCTTCTTTTTTTTTTAATGAGTACGTCACTAGTTTAACTTTCTAGCGCAACTTTTCATTTATGCATGCAACCATATTTTCTGCTTTATAGGAAATGTAATATTTGCTCACGAATTTCACATGAGTTTCATAGGGAAAGCAATTCAGTACGACGTATAGAATCACCCCCTTGACGATTAGAGATGAATTGGCAGCTTGTACAGCCGCACGGGTCGATACATCAGGTTACACTACGCTTGCCGGAGTTGGTCCGTAGATGCGTGACCATCTTTACATACCGACCATCTTTACTCCTCCGTGCTTCGGAAAGCACGTTAAGCCGTTGGTCCCGGCTGTCATTCGTGGATCTTTGACAGTCGTTACGAGTCGTCAGAAGCCCGAAAGTCTGACAACCAGTCTTACCAATGGGTATGTATAGTATTACCCAGTTTGGTTGTGGAGGTCAGAGGCAGTCGCTCCATGTAAAATACTGGTATTCAGCTGCATCTGGTTAGAATGGAAGCCGACCCCAACATAGTTGGAAAAGGCTAGGCAGACTGATTTCGATGTAGGTGTAAATATATCGTACATCTAATGTTTAGCAATAACTTCTACCTAGCTTAAGTATCATTCTGCCTAGCCTTTTCCCAATCATGATGGGATCGGCTTCCAGTCTAACCGGATGCAGCTGAATACCAGTATTTTACATGGAGCGACTGCCTATCTGACCTCCATAACCCAGTAACTGGGTAATACGATACCCCTTGGTAAGACTGGTTGTCCTAGCTTAAGTATAATCTGCCTATAATGTTCCCACCGCTGGGACACAGGCCTCCTCCCTGAGAGAGGGAGTGGTGGAGTAGACCATACTCCACCACTCAGGCCCAGCGCGGGTCGGTGGATGGTCGGTGGATGGCGAGGGGGGTGATGGCTGATCTTTGCGTTATGCTCGTGAACGGTTGCTGCTCGTGGTGACTGGTCGACTTGCTGATCATGGTTTTGTTATTGTTATTAGTAATTAACTGTTTATTTATTTTACTTCGATGGTCCCAGTTTATCATATTTGTGACTTCAAGTTCCAGTTTTAATAGCTTTATGTAAGTGGGCACGCCCTTTTTGCTTGTATGGAGGTTTTAATGCGATTAAGTTTGTTTTTTTTTGCTTGATTTGGTATAGATTTCGATGTTTTTTGTGGGTATCAGGCGTGTGCTAGCTGGCATAAGGCAAATAATTTAAGTTTGACGTTTTTACGTCTGTTATATTAGAATTTAACATTACTGGCGAAATATGGGTGCAAGGTGTACCTACTGGTACACCTCTGCTTTACACTTCGGGGAATAACAGGCGTGAAGTTATGTTTTTGAATGAGTCACCACCACATGAGCCACCCACAACATAACAAAACCCTCAATTTCCAAGGCCTTCCAAAGATTCCTACTAAGACAAACTTGTTATAATAATATTACTGTGTTAGACCTAATGCTCTCAGTAATGAATTACTTTTATTTTCTTATCGGGTAGTGCAGGAAAACATTGAGTAAAGGAGAGTGGGGAAAAACGAGCACTTTAATAATTGAGTGAATTTAGGTATATCCCGGTCAACATTATTTTCGGTAAAGCAAAGAGCTTTTCTGTAAGATAAAAAAAATTGGGTTTATTTATTTAGGATGTCCAATAAAAGCTATACCATGACACGTAAATAAAGGTTAACATAAGGTATTAAGTAGTAATAGGTGGTAGGTAGCAGGGACCGATGTTTTTTTATAAATTACGGTACAGGTATCGAAGAATTTTGGTTACTTCTACGACTAAGGTTACCGCTATCTAGGGTAACCCAACAAGAAGAAAAATGTTACCTCTTTTATGTTACCGTTTGAATTTATACCGGTTACACGTCACAGGCGATGCGCGCCCATTGACTAGGCCGAAGGCACCTGTAAGATTGAAGTAATTTTTATTTCGGTAACCAGTATTATTACTGGTTGTATTCAATGTATATATACATATACATTTAACATATTATATCTAAGTTAAATACTTAATGTTAACATTATATTGCATACCTACTAGATATCAATATCACAACATTAATTTATTATTACTACTAATTAATACAATAAACACTATATTTAACATACAGGGTGTCTCAAACGTAGTGGTCCAAATGCAAATGAGGTTAAGCGAAGGGGTCCACCTATCATTAAAAAGCGGGATGTTCTGAAAAGTTCAGAAAATTTCGCTATTATTATTTTCAAGAAATGAATTCGTTACGTCGAAAGTTATGTTCACAGGATCGAAAAATCCAAGTGGAAGTGTAAATTTCTTGAAAATAATAATAATCTGAACTGTCCAGAATATCCCAATTTTTAATTTTTTAATGATTGGTGGATCCCTTCGCTTTAGCTCATTTGCCTTTAGACCACTACGTTTGAGACACACACTATGTTTGTGTATATTTGCCAATTTCTCACAAACAACAAGTGTTTGTTTTACTGGTTATCTTGAATTTAATTATTATCTTGTTCTTATTCATGGGAGAGTCTAGGGAATTTATGCATCTTTCTTGGTTCTTATACATAAACAAGTGAACGAGTCAACCTTCTCAAACATTGCTTATAATATTCTATTAAATTACCCAGTCTCCGATTCCCCTACTTTCCTCTTAATGTCGTCCGATGTTTCTGTTATTATGCAGACAACTGCTGACAGAAAAAAATCCAAGAAAGCGCTTAAAGAGCTGTATACTGTCTTTGGTTTCCCTTTGTCATTCTGGTGTACAAGAAATGAATATTTTCTACTTTGGCGCTTGGAAAGAGAGGGTGTAGAGTGGCTAGGATCGAGTTAAGTGGTTGTAATTTGGTAGCCTTGTATCCAGTACTAGATGGCTATATTATGGTAAAAATGAGGAAGTATATATTTTGTTTAAAAAAATATATTAAATATAATCACCGCCTTTCACTGGAGGAAAGCCTTTAATAGGGAATATGTACGTAATTAAAAAGTTACTCATTAGACGTAGATATATTTATTAAACTATTCCGCTTTACTATTCTTAAAGAGTCTTAAAAAACCCTGTAAGAAATCGACGTAGTTACCTAATTAGTTATATATTTATTAATCGATATAGTTTACTAAATATATCTACGTCTATTGTATTTTATAATGGATTTCCGCCAAGTCACGCCTGAATCAATTAACTATCTTAAATATACAGTCAAGAAACAAATTCCAATTTTTTTACATTACTTATTTTACAATTAATTATTTTGTGTTATGTTTTTTTTGGTGGAACGGAACGCATACTCGAAACGCGTTGTCTTCGAAAATGTCGTAAGTGACCTCCAAAAGCATGTGAATAAATATATTTTTTAGCAAACTGCTTGCATTCTCACTAAAGTTTGTTTGTAAGTGCGATTTCTGCTTGAATAAAACACAAAAACAATTTAATTTTATGATTTCGGGCTAAAAAACCGTAAAAAACAGATGTAAACAAAGCAATAACGTGCCAAATGACGTCACATCCTGACCGCGACAGAAACGAACGTTTTAACTGTACTAGAAAATTGTTGGACTTTCATATTATTTTCGAGCAACAAGCAGTAGTTGAATTTAACTTTTATACTTTTCTTAGGTTTATATTACTGTCTTTAATTGATTTAGTGTAGTATTTTCTCTTAAGAGCTCACACAACCTCAGGATTTTATCTCGCTCGCACCATACGACTGAGTGCGAGCGAGACGGAGGCGGCTCCAAAACGGAAATAGTTTAGGTAAAAAATAATTTAAAACATAGTCGCTGCTTTATAGTTAGTTCAGTTAGTATGCAAAGTATCATGATCTAATTTGAAGTATTTTTTTAATAGCAGCGGTTTATTATTCGGTTTGGACGTAACTTTGTATTTTTTTTCTATGGAGAAAATTTTATGAAATCGTGTTTTCGGCTAATATAATCTTTAACATTAATCCTGAACTTTAACATAAAATATTTATTTCAAAATGAATGCTGCAGTAGTTTCGATATAACGGCGGATCTTGCTAAGCAATTTGACGACTTATAGGCCCTCAATGCTTTGAAAGTAATGCATTTCATCTAGAAAACTATACTAGATACTAGTATTTATGATGGTGCACACGTAACAAAAATAATTTCAATACTCGAAACAAAGCCCTCCATTCAAATTAAAACATTAACATCTGCTTACCCAATTTGTATAGGCACACAGCACCTGTGTGTCTCACGTACGTCATAACTTGTCGGTTATGGCGGAACGTGGTAAGACTAGGATGTCGGATTTGCATATGAACGGAATTGTCGTGAGAGAGGATTTAAAGGCTCATTTACATGAGGACAATATCTCGCCTTGAATGGGCGATTGTTGGAAGGAGATAGAAAAGTTGAATGTGGGTCTTAAAAAGGGGGTTTTTCAAGACTCATCTCCTCGTAACTCATAAAATGTTATACAAACTGCGTGTGTTAACAGAGGATTTAAAAAAAATCAAAAATATGTATTATTTTTAATTACCAAGCAAAGTGCCACTTTTTTCTGAATTTTTCATAAAACTAATTATAATATATAAAACATCCATAAACAAACACATACATATCTACATTAATAAAGAGTAAAGATTTGTAACAAAAACCTACTGGACCGATTTTACAAGAAGTGACTCAATGGACGGTGTTGTCGCCAAAAACGATCTTTTAAAGACAACCTTTGGATAAAATTAAGGTCACCTGATGTTAACCTCTGCCAATAACAACTGCAGTACCTTGTACTCCTAAGTCACGTCCACATAGAACGTGCTTTACGGTCTTTACATTACACACGTCTCACCCGCAAAGATTAGAATTGACAATAGGTGGTAGGAGACGGTAAATAAAAAGCCATCTTTTCAAGACCAATCAAAACACATATTATTCCTATTCAAAGTAAGCGTGGTGTGTAGTATATAAGATTTGTTGAATGTACAACATTATTGCGTCATGGGTTCGAACCCAGGCGAGAGGAGCTCGTGGCTAAGTAATAACAGCCGCACGGGTCGATCCATCAGGTTAAGCTGCGCTTGCCGGGGTTGGTTCGCGGATGGGTGACCATCTTTACATACCGAGACTCCTCCGTGCTTCGGAAAGCACGTTAAGCCGTTGGTCCCAGCTGTCATTCGTAGATCTTTGACAGTCGTTACGAGTCGTCAGAAACCCGGAGTCTGACAACCAGTCTTACCAAGGGGTATCGTATTACCCAGTTACTGGGTTGTGGTGGTCAGATAGGCAGGCGCTCCATGTAAAATACTGGTATTCAGCTGCATCCGGTTAGACTGGAAGCCGACCCCAACATGATTGGAAAAGCCTAGGCAGAATGATGGGTTCGAACCCAGGCGGGTCTTTTACTTTCTCAAAACGGTGAAGGAAAACATCGTGAGGAAACCGGCATGTCCTAGAACAAAAAAATCGAAGACATGTGACGTCTACCAACCTGCACTGGGCACGCGCGGTAGAAGAAGGCCCATGTACCAGCGGTGAGAACATCATAGGCTGATTATGACTCCGAACGGACTGGCCTGCTTTAGCAGAGCAAGGAAATGCTTGGGAACGAGAGAAGGAGGCTGTAGTGTATCTATTTAATAGACATGTAAACACTATCTCATGCACGTCAGCAGTGAGGTCGCTGTCACTAATGTCAACTGTCAGTTCACCACGAATGGCGGGAATGTGGGAAACAGTTGAAAGTGAGGCGGTACCTGCATAAGAGGTTTAGTGTGGTGATGAGCCAGTGTAGTGATATAATCAGCTTAAATACGGGATCAACAGGATTCTACAGAGGCCTTTGCCCTACTGCAGGGCAAAGGCCTAAATGCGAGGTAGATACAAAAATTATGTTCACATGAGTAGTAGTTCTATAGAACAACAAGCTCTCAAAAATCAAGTTAAATCCCAGATCACTTGGTGACCTCTGCCTGTAAATGTCAGTCACGTCCACGCATGGAACGTGCCTTTCCGTCATTGCATTAAACCCGTCACTCAGACGCACTGACATAGATTAGAAAGGACAGGGTGGTGTGACCGTCATTCATATTTGAGTAGAGGACACCTCTATGAACAAAAGATGTTATGACAGTCAAGGTCTAAGGCGTGCTTCAAACTAGTTCGGGTCGACTTGATTTAGCACGATTCGACACGGCGGCGGCATGTTTATAAATCGAACAGATTACGTGTGACTCCTAATATTTAGTCTGTCTGTTATGTTTGTTTATGCCTTTTTTTTCGTATTTGGGTTTAAGTTTTTATATTTTTTTTTAAATTTACTTTGTGCTTATAAAACATTGAAATGTGCTAATTAAGCCCTTTCATTTGATACCGAAAATGGCATAATTAAATAAAAAATGTTATTCATCGTTTTATGTCCTCTAGAGGGCGCCATATTCAATTTAATGTGACGTTACATAACCTATAACCAGCGGACAATCAAGACGCTTCCAACGATACCCATTTACCCATTGACAAACTATGATGAGTAGTTTAGAAGCTATGAGGGAACAGATGACCATACATACAGGTTAAAATCATAACCCTCCTTTTTGCTTCGCTGTAGTCTGGTAATACAAGTTAAAATTATAAATTTAAATAACCCCCGACACAATTCCAGGTGACGCTGCAGTATCAGTTCAAGGTTACTATGTTCTTCTAATATCAGTGAAGTAACAGAATACTAAATTTTGAATCGATCAGACCTGTGGAAGATGCGTATATCCAATCATCAACTAGAAAAGAGCAGAGAGAATCTTCAAACGGCTGAACCGATTTTCTTGAATAAAATTGTAGCTAAGAACACTCTCGATCAAGACACCTTTCAAACAAAAAAATTATAATCAATATCGGTTCAGCTGTTTGGGAGCTACGAGGCACCAGATAGATACACACAGACACAATTACACAGATACACACCATAAAACTTATAACACAGTATAATGTCCTTCTAGGGCGTCCCCTTCTGGCGCGGCGTTTCCGAGAACGTTCCCCTTAAAACAAATCAATTTTTTACCGATCCCACGCACAGTTCCTTCACACATCTCTTGAAATAAGACGTTAACACACAAAAACAAATATTTTAATACCATTACAGTTTCTTTATTAGGTACATAAAAGCTTCTACATAGAATTTTATTGTTGGAAGTAATGTAGGAAAACAGATTTTTATCTGATTATCTTTACGACTCGATCGATTCGAATAGGATAGAAACATAACGCTCTTTATCGGCACGGTCGGGAAAATGTGATTTGTAGTTGTAGGAGTTTTACCTTTGGAAGGCACTTTGATTTCGTAGTACTAGTTTTTATTTATTTATTTATTTTATTTACCTATTTATATACACACAAAGTGCTTCTTTCTAAAGAAATCTCTTCCAGCATACTTGCGATACGAAACAGAAGTGTATTGTCCATAACACTAATAAATAAAACAAGTTGCTTACTTACTAGTCTATTACTAATGCTTGAGAACTGAAACGATATCAATGACGTGATGCAAAATATTGTGTTAATTTTACGGTTCGCTAACTCAAACACACACACATCGACCCCTTAACGCCCCGCTTAAGATATATCGATTTTTAACGATTTTATAAAACTACCCAATTTTGGTATTAACTCAAGCATACATTCCGAATTTCCGACTGCCGTCCCATTACGACATTGCATCAGACAACTAAACAGCTACTGCGAACAACTTCGTCGTAGCTAAGTGCTACGCACGTAGCGCTACGCCTACGCACGTAGCGTCGCGCCTACGCGTACGAAATTGCTTTGTGCATGTCAGACGATGAATGTAGGCATGCATTTGTTTACTCCATTTATCTATTGGGATACTGATTAATATTATGATTTTGTAAAAACTGAACTTTTATCTTATCTTATCTTATCTTATCTTATTTTAAGACCATGTACATACTATTTGATATAGACTCATGTGTTTTAATAAATGTATTCTTTTGTATTCTGTATGCATATCGCACTTATACTTTAATATGACTACACTGTTATGTAGAAAAACTATCCTTTTAACACAATTATAATAACAAATCAACATTTATTTCGTATTATATAAGGTGCTATAAAAATATCTGCCACGGCTGCAATGGGAGATAGTACTGTGTTTATAGATTACAATAGTAAAGATAAATTATTGATCATGTGTCATATTTTTTTTCATACAAAAAATTGTACGTATAAATTTGCAAGTGACGAACTAGTCAGCTGATTTCAGTTTTCATTCACAGAACAGATGGAAAGAGATAGCAGTTGTTTTCATTGACGAAGTGCACTTCGCGCGTAACTTGTGAACCACGTTATGCAGAGTAGAGTCAATGTTTACTTAACTACTTTATTTTCTCAAATTGATTTAACTGTGCCGGGGTACGAAATTTCTTCACTATTGTTATCTTTAAACACAATACTACTTCTCATTAAAGCCGTGGCAGATATTTTTATAGCACCTTATATTTAAAAAAAAACTGATTGAAAAAATATACTATGGACCTCCGTGGCACTATAACGTCGGAAATACTCCACTTAACGAGATCTTTAAAAAAAAATCTCTTTAGACTTGCGTCCCCTGATTTCGTATTGAAAATGGCTGTTTAATTATTCCATGTCATTTATTGATATGAATAAAAAACTATTTTTTTTTGTAATTAGCGTTTTTAGTTTTTTTTTTTTTATATTAAAGTTCGTGCGGCATACGAGAGAACCATTCACGATGATCAATGATGGCGCCGACAGCCGAACTGCCGCGGCGCCTTCGACACGTGTCACTCATGACCCTACTCGATAAACTAATTAATAACCACAACATTGGCAAAGCGTCGTAAAATTAATACGTGTATTCAGCTAATGTTTCATTTTTACTTCTAATTAAGTACATAAATAAAATATGATGTGTTTGATTTGCGTCAAGCAACAGTATACAAAATTCTTAAACGATAAAATTAAATAGAAATATTAAAACAAAAACAACAATTTAACACCTCGCCTGTAATCCACGAAAGGTGAGACAGAGGTGTACCTATAGTACACCCGCATAAACCCCCAAAGAAATAATAAACCTACATAAATATTTAAAAACATTATCTTTAGGTAACTAGAACAGCCGCGAGCCATTTAGAATTAAATAAGCCATAGAATAGATATTACAGTGAATTGTTTACATTTAATTATTATCGTTTTCGTAACTGGTTATGTTAACTAGTTATATAGGTCAAAATACTAGTTAATGGCCCAATATTACCATAATACCAGGCTATTATTGAACTGTAATGTTCACACTGATGGAACACAGGCCTCCTCCATGAGAGGGAGTTGGCTATAATCCACCACGCGGGCCCAGTGCAGGTTGGTGGATGTCAAATGTCTTGGAATCTTTCAGTTCTAGGATATGCCGGTTTCCTCACGATGTTTTCCTTCACTGTTTTGAGTGATGATGGAATAAATGCTGACTGAATAACTCCTTGACAATTCAAAAGTGCCAGTAAATGTTTTAATTAATTGAAATAAATGCTTTGAGTTTTAAGTTTTTATGTGACAGTAATTTACCCTGCAGTGTGTTAATTACGGGCTCACAGCCTGATACAGTTGGATTTTCAGCATTTTATTTAATTTTCTTTGAATACTGCCAGTATTCGATGAAATTACGACCTTTATTTACATCAATTTCACAATTTGCCAAACACCAGTAAGCCATGTAAAGCCACACAATTATGTATGAAACCTATTTGTGAGTGAAAGCGGATCGGAACAGCGCTGTCGAAGCCGTATGTGATAAGCCTAAGTTTATGCATTATACATTAGATTGACTGTATTTTTGTATGTGGTTAGGGAAACTATGGAGGGTGGCATATTTGGGGCGAATTTTACGTAAGCGAATGTAGTTTTTGGACTGCTGGGTCAGAATTTTTTGGAATGTAAATACATAACATTAAATGAAATTGCGGTAGTGTTACAAAGCGGTAGAGTTTTTTAGTTTGTATGTCGGAACTTTTCTTCGAAATTACTCTTTTAAATTCTTTCACTGATAGAAGGCTACGCTCTTGCCGAGTGCCAAAAAACACGAGGACGAAGTCGCGGGCATAAGCTAGTAAGAAAATAAAAACAAATAAATGTGTTCAGTTTCAAGCTTTTAAAAACAACGTTAGAAGTTCAAATAAAAATATTCTGTATGTTAAAAAAAATTGATTAAAAGAGTAAACAGAGATATAAATCTAGAGTAAAAAAACAGAAATGTTTTTCAAATTTTTTACAAGCTCGGACAGTTAACTAGAAAAAACAAATCAATGTGTTGAGTTTCAAGCTTAAAAAACGTTCCATAATTTAAAGTGCAAATAAAATATTCCATGTTGTAAAATGAAGCCGGTTTAAAGAGTAAACAATTACAAAATTCTATACTAATATAATAAAGCTAAACAGTTTGTTTGTTTGTTTGTTTGAACGCGCTAATCTCTGGAACTACCAATCAGATTAGAAAAAAACTTTTTGGATTTTATATCCCAATTTTTGAGGAAGATTATGGGTTATGCCGTCCTTAGAAACCCAGTAAAAGTCAGAAAGAACACTAAGATGACCGTAGCGGATAGCATCTCTTCTCCGTTATGGAGATCCTTAATTAAGAGGGTAATTTAAATTGTTTGATTTATTTTTTTATTTTAATCGAATTGTATGGATCAAGTTCAAACGAAAACGAAGTACTCGTATGAATAATAGTGGGGTGTAACAGAAACTCGCCTCCGCCTCTGCAAATAAATAAATAAATGCGGATCTTCCACAAAAAAATATATCGCCAAGAAGGTGCCAAAGCTGTAAAACTGTTTTCTTTAGATATATATGTTGTTTGCCCCTTCTATATTTTGATTACCACATGATCATTTTTAGGGTTCCGTACCTCAAAAGGAAAAAAACGGAACCTTTATAGGATCACTTCGTTGTCCGCTGTTCGTCCGTCTGTCTGTCTGTCAGTCTGTCAAGACCCTTTTTCTCAGGAACGCGTGGAGATATCAAGTTAAAATGAATATCAAATCTCTTCCTTCTCTTTCTTTTCTTTCTTTCTTTCTAAGTACGTAGGTCTATGGTCCCTTGGAGCTGTAAAAAAATCAAGCTTCAACATAATTGAGTCAAGTTGGGATATTGTATTACCTAGTAACAGGGTTGTGGTCAGATAAAGTCGCCGCTAAGTTGACCCCCGTTACATCCCTAGTACATACTAACTCCTGATCTCCACTAGTACCTATTCTGACAGAACCTTTAAAAGAATCTCAGTAATCCGTACATTACTACAGAATATATTGCAAGGGTACGTGTGCTCGCGATCGATTACTGGCGGCAGGACGTGAAGATGCGCCAAAGTTCGGTTTATTAGTTACAGGGATGGTGTTATGTGGAAGGAAAGCAGGAAGAAATGTAGTTAAATAGGTTTTTGAAAGGCTGTTTAATTGGTTGTTGAATTTTCGTGTCGATTTAAACGATTGGTGGTTGCAAACGATTTATAAAATCGAATGTTGAGAATTGACTGAAAAATTTAAAGTAGATTACCACAGATGAGCACAGATGGTTCACTCCGCAAAATCATTTAAATAAAAAGCGACTCTTGCTACGACACAATAAAGTGGAATTCAGGTTGCACAGCGCTAATTACCTACAGTTATATTCACCCAGAAGTTGCCTCTCTTTCTATCGCGTAATCGCTCTCATTATCTTCTGACTACGTTATGCTCATTGAATTCGCCCGACAAGACGAACCCGCCGCGTACTTATAGCTTCATATCTAATCTGCCGAGTCCGCTTTCTGTACTATTCTATTGTTATACACTGGTTTCTAAAAGCTTTATAATTTAAAGCCTTAAATTATTTAAATAATATATCATTTTGATATATCTGATAAGTGGTTGTTACTTCAAGGAAACAATACTAACCAAAATTTATGTTAGGTTTTATGCCCATGAATAAAATTTAAATATTTGTATGACGCTTTTAGCGCCGGATGTGTCCTGAACCTATATCTTCTAAGCAACTTTGTACCTCCGAGAAACAAAATATCTGTGTGAAAAATTCCATCAATTTTCACATTTACATCTCTCATCTCATTTCACAATTACATCTCTCACACACACATAAACCTGTGACGTTCAAAACCCTTTCGTTTGACTCCGGCGTGAATAGGCAAAACGGAGCTATGACTGGGCAAAGTTAACAAAACCAGCTTCAGCAGACTTCTATCCATTGTAATAGTTTATTTCTTAAACCAAATCAAGACAACAAGATGATGATTGCCCCCTTTGCCTGGGAAGTTGCGAGGTAACCCCATCACAAGTATCCCTATAACTTACCGGGGCTGCCTCAATTTTGTGCTGTAGAACAATTGTATGAGAAACAATAAAAACTAATTTTTTATTTTATTTTTAAGAAAAAAATACCTGTATTAGGAGACTATAAATATATATGCAACCAGTGTATCTCATTATAAGTGAATAATTGTATTCTGTTTTTAAGAAATAAATGTCTTATTCCATAAAAGGTAATAGGCAGACAGAGTCATTGTTACTGTCATGGAAACAATTTTTTCAACACAATACAAACCAGAAAAAATAACAATAATATCTAGCATCTAATATCTAACTTACACAGACTTACGCAGCTTTGACCATCTCACAGGTAAGTTCTTTGGGTTTTTATATAAGCTTAAGGCATTAGGTCGTTAGCCGTTACGACAATCGGCTATAGTATAGACGGGTCTATAGCCTGTGCGTCGGCAACCTTTGCTTGGTCAGGATATTTACTTTTATTAGGATTCCTGGCTTTTACCTAGATTGAGTCATGCAAGATGGAGTCATCGATTCGGAATAAACACTTTTTTTTTTTACTAAAGAAAGTTAATAATCATTAATTCTATATACATACCTATCTTATAAAAGTAAGGTGTGATTGATTGACCTAATTAATAATAGCCAATCAAATTACTTGATATAATATTTAACAACAGGTAATACAAACACATTTCTTACTTTTTTTAAACCGGTGATCAGTTTAACAGAATTTTTAAAGCGACGTTTTGTGATTGGCATTGAAGCAAATGATACCTAATTAGAAATCGTAAAATGAGCAGCCTAACTTATCATTACTGATTTATTTCATCATTACTGAGAAACTGATGCTTGGCACGATTTTTACGACTTGATAAAACATCGAGGTTTCTTTAAATACACACTTTTCAGAATAAATTCTCTTAATGATGGTGACAATCGATCATCCGACTCCGTTGCGTATTTTAGAAGACAACTCGGCCACACATACAGACATAAAAAACATTTCTTTTCTAATATTTATAGAATAGATATAGATTAGATGGCACGTCATGCTACCGGTCACACTATCTATGGAGGATCGTATACCACTGAAAAAAATCTACCTCAGTTTCTCGCTATCATAACATTTATAACAACAATAGAAATCGATGCTCCCAGACAAATATTTCACTACGCAAATGATCAGACATAAAAAAAACAAAACACAATCACCCGAAGTCACCTCTCGCATAACACCATCCATTTCTCGGTAATAATAAAGAAGGGCCCATTCCGACTAAGATTTATATAGCTGACTAGCTGTGCCTTTTTGTGGGCCCACGATGTTTGTTATCCAATAAGAGGGTAGGATTCACTAATATGTATGGGGAAGTTGTGATCGTGGATAGTTGGTGGTATTGTTTGAAGGGAAAAAGAGATTAAATATCAGTAGCCAAGGCTAAGTTTTCATAAGATATGTCACCTAACCGGTTCTGAAAAATGATCAAAAAATCATAGACAATAGTAATTTTATTGCAATGTTTAGAAAACAAGCTGAAAAGAAAGGCGCTATAGTCCCATTGCTTACCAGTAAAAAAAAACATGCGTTGAGATTTTGTAGTAACTAACTCCTACTACTATCGTGAGCGCAGTTACAAAAAATAAAATATGTCACGCAAACACCCAACTGTCTAGTGGCCATACTTATATAGTTCCTTGCAAAACATTCAACTTTGTTGGTGTTCTCTTGAACAGGAGCTGACGTTTCCGACGTTTTTTTTGCCGTGAAAAACTACGGTTTATTTGCCGTGTGTAGGCACGGTTGTCAGTGTTGTATGGATCAATATAAAAGTTTGTAGACGACACCATAGAACCGTGTCATATTCACAAGATGATTCTGCGGTGCGGCGTAGATATATAATATACCATAAAGAAACCATGACATGGTCACAATAAAACCTACCTTCCAATTACAAAACTTAATTTAAATTTTCATAGACCCTGATAAACGCTGTTCAAAGTAACAATAAAGCATCTGCCTCAAAAAATTAAATGATTCCTGACATAGCCAGTGTTTATTATAAAGTGTGATACTATATACACTCCCAACAATCAATTAAGCCTCACTCAATCAACCAATAGCGAAAGGCCTGATATAACATAAAATGTTCTGAATAAGAAATAATTTCCGTAGACAAACACATTGTTAGTAAGAGTCATTTTCCGTAGGTATATTCGTGTTTTTCCAACAGGCAGGATTGCTTGTTCAAGTGTCAAACATTGTAATGAACGCTTCAGAAGACAGTTAGGCTGATTTTCCACCAATAAGAAGCGAGGAAGCTATTATATCGACTAATGAGTGTGCTTCATTTTTAAACCTTCGCTCAGCACACCTTTTTACGAAGAGATGGATGCAAACGGTGGTATTCTTGATATAATTTCGAAATTCGAACAGTTTCGGGATGCGAATGCAAGACCATTTACTTTTAAACAAAGGAGTTCGCGTTAGAATTTTTTGTGGTCCCTTGAATGAGGTTTTAAGTGAACTTTACAAAATAATCACTGAGTCTTCGCACGTAGGTACTTACTTGGCTACAACGCTAAGCTATGTTGAAATGAATACACATCGTTTTACAGCTTAGCTTCGCTTCATATTACTAATGGGAAACAAGCCTAAAGTCCTGTCAATGTATCTTTTACGAACACAAATAAATTGTAATTTTATTAGAAAAATCTGAAAGTGATTTTTGTCACCCTCGTCACAATAACATGTCAATCTATGAGAGTCGACAGTGGGAAGCTGAAGGTTTAATAACCTTTACTTTACTTTTCTCACGTTTATTCAGTCATTTTTATTTGGGTACCTTTTTCCACTGACTTAGTAGTTTTGAAAGTTCATTTAAGGTGAAAAATGTATTAATAGCAGACCCGAAGGTCTGCTATTAATACATTTTTAAAAGGGGAAAGTCTTGAAGGATTAAAATAGACTAGCTTTCACCGACGGCTCCACCCGCCTGGAGATCGGAAATTATCTCGCGGGAACGTACTACCGGGATAAAAAGTATACTTATTCTATGTTCTAACCCAGGTCATGGTCTACTTGCGTCCCAAATTTCGTCGAAATCCGTTCAGCCGTTGACCGAGACGTGAAAAGGTAACAGGCAGACAGACAGAGTTATTTGCATTTATAATATTAATATGGATAGAGTAATTGAGCTTTCAATTCACGACTGATAAGGCTTCTAGGCAAGTTTGCGCCATCATCGTTTACCATCATTATGAGGATAGTAAAGCGAGTGAGCCTTTCTGATTAGCTCGGTATGTGTCGCACTCCCGCACCTACCGACCTAATCAGGATCAATTGAAATATAGGCGCTCGGTATGTGCTCGGTAAGCTTTCGGTACTGCGTATATCGAGCATGCTGATGTCGCACTGCTGCTGTATCAACAAATCAGAAAAGGGCCTAACACAACATCTGTCACCATTTCCCGCATACGAAAACAATTGAACGGGACAAATAAATAATAAATCCCATTCAAACAGAAATATTGTTTCAAACTGCTGAAAATACTTTTGGAACTAAAATAAAGTGCTTTTAAACACAAAATGCAGTACTTTAAAAGTTAAAATTGAGTGGATTGTGCCTCTATACTTCGCGACGAAGTAGCCAACCAAAAGTGGGCACTTCCAAACTTGAGCATTCTTGAAATACGATTATTTATGAAAGAATTTTCGAGAATGAAGTCGCAAATGACTTTTGACAACCTTGGAGGTCTTTTCGAAGCATAGTATACACATATCAGTACTACAAGTTCACTCTTGTGGTTTTGATAAATTATTTCAAGATAATTTTTTTGTTTACTATGTTAATATATATTATATAATATTCCTATGAATTGTACAATAATATTAAATTAAATAAAAAGAATAATAGATTCATACAAACACGTTGGGGTTCGCCTACTCAGAAGAAACACCAAAACAAACTCCGAGGTCACAGTCTCTTTAAAGACCATACATAATCTTGGTCAGATCATGTGAGTTCTGTATCTGAAATGGTTTTATGAATATTCTTTTTTTATTTACCGATGTATTTTACTTTCACAGAAAAAACGGCAAGTTTTTAATATTGATTTTGACAGAAGGACAAAAAAAAACACGGGTCACGCCTTTAATCCCCAAATGGATAGACATTAAGTCTTATGTAAAAGGGACAGCCTATTACCATTTATTGGTCAGAATTCCGGGCACAACGTGGTCCAGAGACTCGATGCCGTTAGAAAATAGGGCAACCATTTTATTAATGTTCTCACTGCATAGTGCCCGACTGTGTCCTTTTAAATTATGCATCCGAGCCGTTGAACAGCCGTCCATTTATTTTTAAATACTATATTGCTTGCTAATTGACATGCCAACGAGATTTACCAAAATAATTTTATCATTTCATACAGGAATGCTTTTATCGGTTAAGAGGGATGCGTTAACCGGTCAAGCAATACTCAAGCGTCGCTATTATTGTGACTTTTCCCCTCAAAGCACGGCGCTCCCCGCGCGGCGGGCGGCCGTCGCCGCGCGCTGATAAGAAACACTCCACTACAGTTTTTATTGCCTCTAGACCCTTGTTGTAAATTTTTATGGACTCTTGAATAAACAGACCATACTATAAAATGTAAACAATACTCGTGTGACGAGAGCTATATTTATAAACAAATATGTTATCAGAACTAGGTATGGTCTAGTGTTATATCGATTTCTCATAAAACTACTGTATCAATTTACACGAAATTTTGCAGGGTACATTATGAATAGATGTGTTATCTAATAACAGCGTTTCCAACAGAAAATAACAGAAAATAAAAATCACAAAAAATTACGATTGTGACGTAATGTACTTTAAATAGCCCGCGAAATTCAAATTTTCTTACATTTTTTGCAATTTTCAGGTCACTGTCAGGTTGTATTTTGATCAAAATAGGATTCGCAACCGTAACATAGATGTATTTACAAAATTACAATCATTAAAATCATTAATACAACTCTCTAAATCCAAATTAACCTGTTGAATAACTATTTCATGAAATCATGACATTTGAGGTCAATTCTAATTTAGAGAATTGTATTGATGATTCTCATTATTATAATTCTATAAAGACATATTTGGTACGGTCGCTTATCATATTTTGATCGACATACGACCTGATACTGGGCAGCTAATTGCAAAAAACGTAAGAAAAATTGAATTTTGCGGGTTACCTTGGCCTTAAGTCAGCGGTAATATTTTACCCTTTGTAATGTGTCACAGTATAACAATATCAGATAGATAAGGAGTAATCGTGAAGATCGAATCACATCTTTCTGCGTCGTCGTCTGTCATTTTTGACATTATCAATGAAAGATCCTTTGGTATAACTGTCTCGGAGGCGTCCAGTCGGAAACTGATGAATGTTATTAACTGAAAATTATTTTTGTTTAAACTGGTTTCATGGCAAAAGCTTTTCTTGTGTACGAATTGTGGTTAAACCGAATTTGCGTGCGATTAAAAAGGCTCATCCGCGAAGGTTCCACCAGAAAGCAATATTGCCTGTAAAATTACTGGACCATAATACTTTTTTCATTAAGTATAAACGACTTATGGTGTAACAGATCATCCAGTTTTCATCTGGTGGTTATATGTATTTAATTCTAATAAAGTTACCTAAAACCGGTTAATTATCTTTTTAATCGACTTCCAAAAAGGAGGAGGTGATAATATGTTCGTAGCGTATGTATGTTTTTTTTTTTTTTTGTGTATTTCCGTCGATATTTTCGTTGTTCGTGGATGGATTTTGAAAATTCTTTTTTTGTTTGAAAGGGTATGCTTTCAAGGTGGTCCCATATAAATTTTATTAACTTTGCTTGAGTACTTTTTGAGTTAGCTTCATTAATACATTTATTATTCCCACTTAGCCTATATGGACGATGTCTTAACATAATTCCTGTCACTGTTATTTACATAGCAGGTCGTGATACTCGAACTTGTAGGGGGTAGGTACCACAACTAAAAACTGAAAAATAAAAACTTTTTATTAAAAAAAAACAACCGACTTACAAAAAAACACTACAAAGGGAAAAATAACTTTAATTTCGGAAGTCGGTGGCAAAAAACGAAAATTCAAAACCAAAGACACCGATTTTTTTGGAAGTTGGTTTTTTTTGTAAAAAGTTTTTTTTTTGTGAAAGGTCATCCACCCGCGGGGGTATTGCGTAACGCTCACACCAATTTAACTTGTCCTACTGTAAAATAGTACTCTGTACAATCTGATGGTACTTTGTCGGTACAAGCGTCGACAAACAGACAGACCGTCGATTTAATTTTAAAATCATTGGCTCTCATATTTTCACGCGAACTCAATTCCGGGGAAAATAACTTTGTGTTTTTAATGGACTTTTTATTTACTTTTCACGTTTGTAACAATGTTTCGCTTCATGGTAGACTGCCGGATTTACTGTGAATTTCAGAGGCGATGAAGGTAATATTCAAAGCGGTAACTTTTTGTTTTTAACATAGGTTTTTACTTCACATTTTACTTCTGTCTTACAGCCGCGAACTTAACTTACCTTTTTTGTATACACGGCTTTTTGTTACAAATAAAACCAATTTTTCTTTCTTACCTAGTCATTAAGATTCCAGTGGGACTGACTGCCCATTATCGCTCCTCGTAAAGGCTATTTGAAGTAAAAGTTATCTCACAGAAATTGCAAACAAAATCATTCGACGTGTTCCCCATTCATGCCCATGGGACTTATGACATTCACGTAACTGATAAAATGTGAGAGTATAATACGTCTCCTTACTCCTATGGAAAATACACTAGGTACTATAATATTGGTACATAAAGATAATAAAGTGTGCGCATTGACTTATATATTACTAGCGTAAAATCAATGAGTGTGCGCTATCTTAGGTCAGAGGGCGTACAAATGTTTGTAATTAAATAAGCAAGGTAGCCAAGTCTCAATAATTAAATAGACTAAGAAAACAATTTTATAGAATCACTCGTTTCTTAATAAAAATTAATTAATAATAAATAGCAATAGAAATCAATGTCAATAAAAAGAGAAGAAAATAAAATAAAAAGATAATGTCAATACAGTACAATGTCCATGTCATGTCCATGTCAACACACAGGCTGAAAACAAATAGGTAATAAGTCAATATACAATACTAATGTCAATGTACAAAATGTATGTCCAGAACAATAATAGTAAAACTACAAATTCGTTTATTTATTACGTCATCGGAACATAAAATAACATAATACAAGCACATTTATCTATCACGATTTATTGCAATCGACGTCTTCTCAGTTCAACGGTCACATGTACATCAGTCTTGTGGCGGCATCTACACCGCCACATACGAACTAAGCATCAAAGACCTGACGTCACAAGATCCTGCATCGCGCTATTTAAGTTTACCGCGCGATTCATATATATAAGACTATCCGACATCAATCCTTGGGCAATTGCCCGCCAGACACAACACCCGTCTGGTAGGAGGATCCTCCCTTTTCTATGGGGGATGAGTGAACTTTACACCCTGTTCCTCATACCCCTAAAGTCTTTTCCCGGTAGGGCTGCTCCATCGTCAAAGCTGAATAATTTGGCAATTGGTGTTATGCCTTGTGCCGCAAATGCACATTCTAGTGGCAAAGATTATTGAGAAGATGATTCTTGATCGTATTCAACCCATCACTACGCTCATGGGCCTATTCTAGAAGTCAGCTGGTAGCAGTAGTATTCTATTATTTCAGCTCAAAGATGTTTTACGAAGTTCGATATTTGTGTGGCGAATATTCCGTCAACAGATGCAACAAGGGGGGTGAATGTCGGATTTCACAAGCGTTTGAATATTTCTTTTTTTTTAAGGACTAGTATAGAGTATAGTAGTATTTTATTAGCATGTCAACATTCTGTCATTAGTTTTTCGTCTGGCTATGCTTTATGACTGGCGCCTGCTATGATGCTGTGTGAGACCTTCTTACGCATAAGCTTTTGTTATTCCGTCAACTTCATTTATTAATGTCTTACTTATTTTAAATAACTTTGGATTGGTCATAACATACATTATGGTGTATGTGTGTGATGCTATTATATTTTATATTATACAGACAAATTAAATATCCGGGGTGACACGTAATCTGTTCGATTTATGCCCTAACAGTGACTCCGGATTTATTATTTGCTGTCATTGATGTCTTGTTTATTTCTTTTTAGTTGACGTTTTTTGTCGAAGTTGGGTTTTAGTTTTTATAACTTTTTTTTTTCTTTATTTACACTCAAACGGAAGAATTTTTCAAACATTATGAAATTCGTAATTCGTTACGAATTTCCTTCAAAATATTTTGAAGTGTCTTATGTAATTAGGATGCAGGTCGGCTAGTAAAGCATTCATTTAAGAGGCAGTAACTAGATATCTCTTCTCTAGCCAGTTTTCATTTTGTAATACCCATTCCCCTGCCAATTTTCTACATATACCCAACCCACCCTTAAGACTATTGTCCGACTTCATTAGTACAAAGCTTTTAGAACATAATTCAACACGAACTTAAAACTCCAAGTCCTGCCATGGCCAGATAAACAGTTCAACTTTTAAACAAACTTTTTACACTAATCTTAAAATTCAACATCAGAAAACGAGGGGAATGTTTATGTTTAAACTGAAGTACAGTAATTAATTCAGAGTGGATTTAACAATTAACTATCTCGATTTGCTCAATCTTGGCTGGGAGCCAAGGTTGTCAAGTCCCCGAGTTTTCGAAGATGGATTGAAAGGGATTTCGTGGAAAGAGCATGATTTTCTACATAGCTGGATTGGGGAATTATCTTGCTGAAGAAGTTGGGTTTAGTGATAGTTTCTTTAAGAACTATCGTAGATGTGTTGTCTTTTTCTTGAAAACAGCAGAAAGATTGGAAAACACTTGTTTTTCTTTTTCGTATCTTGTTAGACACTCCTGAAGCAGCTGTCTTGATTTTGAGCCCACGGAAGATGTAAAAAGACATTGTCTTTGTTAGGCAATACATGTTACGATAAAAGATTTTATTTCTTTAAGTGGGTTTGTACAAATACTTTACAAAACTAGATGAGGTGGGCGTTTCCTATCAGACTACTCTGAAAACCGAAAAAAACTCAGAGGTAACAGTCTCATTTAAAGTCCAGACATAATCTTGGTCAGATCATAAGAAGACCATGTAGATTGGTGTCTGAAATGGTCTTTTGAGGAAAGAACCACACAGATTGAGTGGACCTGTCTAGTGCGTGCAATTTTTTACGAGCATTTTCATACAGAGTCAGAATGAACAGGGACTACTGCGCTTGCGCATCACGTTTTGAAAATTTTAAACTTGCAATTAAGTAAAGGTCTTTTCACGATTCGTTTTTTATTACCTACCTGTGTTATTAAATGTAATTTTATGAAGTCTTCAATTATGCTCCTGCCCAAATTTTTTTTCCCCAAATTGTTTCGTTTCCCATAAAACATGCATATTAGCAGTCATCCCCTACAAAAAAGAAATGCCCATGACAATATTAAAATCTACTTAATATTAGACAACCCTAGCTTAAAGTCGTAATTCCAGTGCAGACAGAGATTTCACGGCAGTCAAAGTTTTGAAGTAAAAACTGAAATCCTATACCACTAAGATAAAGAGAAATTGGACTCTGTTAGTTTCGCTTGAGATCATTTTATAAACTTGTTTCATTGTTTAAGAAATTATCCTTTAGTTGTACAAACGAAGTAGATTTTCCTGACACTTATACGGCTATTCAAGAGTACCTAATCTTAAGAAATAGTTTCTGAAGGAGGGTTTTTAATCACATGGCTAACTAAGTGCTAATTTCACAAACGCATCTGAACGCGATCAGCACATAAACCAAGTTTAAGAGCTGTCAGTGTCGTTATTTTCTATGGAATATTGACACTGACAGTTCTTGAACTCGTTTTAGATGTGCTGATCGCGTTCAATTGCATTGGTGAAATTCGCCGTAAGTGCTAATTTAACTAACGCAACTGAACGCGATCAGCACACAAACCATGTTTAAGAGCTATCAGTGTCGTTATTTTCTATGGAATATTGACACTGACAATTCTTGAACTCGTTTTAGATGTGCTGATCGCGTTCAGTTGCATCGGTGAAATTCGCCCTAAGTGCTAATTTCACTAACGCAACTGAACGCGATCAGCACATAAACAAAGTTTAAGAGCTGTCAGTGTCGTTATTTTCTATGGAATATTGACACTGACAGCTCTTGAACTCGTTTTAGATGTGTTGATCGCGTTCAGTTGCATCGGTGAAATTCGCCCTAAGTGCTAATTTCACTAACGCAACTGAACGCGATCAGCACATAAACAAAGTTTAAGAGCTGTCAGTGTCGTTATTTTCTATGGAATATTGACACTGACAGCTCTTGAACTCGTTTTAGATGTGTTGATCGCGTTCAGTTGCATTAGTGAACTTCGCCCTAAGATAACCAATTTTAGCTTAAGCAACCTTTCATGTTTTTATTGTTGAAACATAGATATTTTGCTAACACTTGATTAAAATACAGGCAACTAAGTTGTTCCTTACGATATAGCATAATCAGCCAACGCCACCTGCTACGATCCTTACATACTTCTTATGCTTTGTTTGCGTTCTTACATCTGATCATATACGCACGCCGATTGGGAGTACTACGCACCTGACTGACTCTGACGTCATACAAAAGATTATCACGATAAACTATTTGTATTAAACCAATGAAATTAATTTGTAACTATTAGTTTTGGGCATTCTTAAAGGCACTCGCAGACAGGGGTGACGCGGCTCCGGTAGAACAATTTCCGTGAAGATTTCATCATTTGTTCCACCAAAGTCGCGTCGCGCCTATCTGGGAGCCTTTAATCTGGCTGATATTTACGGATCTGAAAATACTCCTTGACAAACCAATTTAACCTAAAACCCACAGCTACCTACACAATACCTACTTACCTTCATTGATCTCTAAACCAGAGCACAGTCATCCATCCAAAGATTTTCTGTTTCCAATTGATCCTTTACTCGTCTAGACAAATGTCCTGTTCCGTGCTACAGATTTCCAATTTGCTAAAAGATTTCGACTGTGTACCTTTTCCTGTGGTTATTTTGGGATGGATTTGAACGGATTTTACTCAATACTGGCTGGTTTTTCTATTGAGTAAGAACGTTTTTTCTTTAAGAGACTAATCGAAAAAGTGTTGCAAGGTTTTGAAAAGATTCGTTGTTTAAAATTAGAATAGCGCGGTTGAAACTAAAAGCATTCATTTCTTTTTTTTGGTTTAAGTAGGTACTTGGGATACACCTTTGTATAGCAACCCATAGAATTATAATTACTAACCTTATCAATACCTAATAATAAAGATCACTGTGATGCAAAATCAGAGGTAAAATAACTGTGAAACGACTGCAGTGCGAGTCTTGTATACGTACTGGAAACGTACGTGGAAGCCATCTTGTCGCAGTCATGACGTGCAGCTATGTCTGTTTAAGCTCGTATTAACTAATGTAGATCTTATATTTTGTTAATTTTTTCTGATGACCGATTTCTCTGTATGCACGCGTTTCTGTGAAAAATAAACCAATTTTTCTTTATTTTTCTTTTTACTGCGAGCAAATTAATGTCAGTGTCAACATTTAGTAACATTAATTCATAATGTAGGTACTTAGAACTTAATTCAATCGAGGTATGGTTACATATCAACAATAATTAACGTGTGAAACTTACACGAGGGATACTTTCTTTTTATTTCAATTAATGGCGGTTACATAATATTTATGATATATTATTAATAGTTTTTTTTCTCTCTTTGTTCCTCTCAAACTGAGCACCTGCCATCTAATCTCTTCACCACACTTGGTTGACTTGTAGAGAATGCCGAAGATGTTACATCCGCCTTTGTACCTTTTTTTTGAGTGCGAAATGTTTAAATAAATAAATAAATAACCTAAGTGGCAATTTGTTCAAAATGTATATAGGTAAATGCTAGCACAAAATTCTTCACTTACGAAAAAGGCTAGCCTTTTAATTTAAAAACCGCATACCATTTTTTGCGTCTAAACCACGTATCAATAGGTACGTCCCTATGACGTAATTGGCATATCTTGACAAAGGCAGGATATCGACAGCGCCGTAAAGAGAATAATCCTTTTTTCGTCTGCTACTGCAAAAGGCCAGCATTTTAATTTAAAACCGGCCAATTGCGTGTCGGACTACGCACAATGAGGGTTCCGTAGCTAGGATGAATTTGTCCCAAGAACAAACTTAACACACACACACACACACAACATGAAAATGTTTTTGCAACTGCAAATGTAAGTCGGTCGATAATTATTCGTTAACTTGTAGAGCCTACTTAGCTGTGATAGTTTTTCTTTTACTGCTGTGAATTTTTCCACATATCCAGAACTTACCATTTCGCTGGCAGAGGGGCACTTGACTCTAACAAAAATTAGCACTTTAAAGCTTAATATTTCGAAAACGGATCCTTCAATCCAAAAACATTTTTTTTTCATTATTTTATTTTAAGTACCACTTTGTCGGCGTCATTAATATGTATACTCATGCCAAATTACAGCTTTCTAGTACTAACAGTCGCTAAGCCGGGGACAGATAGACAGACAGACAGACGGACATGGCGAAACGATAAGATTTCCTTGTTGACTACGGAACCCTAAAAACCACACACCATTTTATGCGTCTAACCCACGCACATCACTACGTCCCTATGAAGTAATTCGCATATCTTGACAAAGGCGGGATATCGACCGGGTCATTCTGTCGTCGGTCAGACGTCAGATATCGCTCGTAAAACTTTATTGTTCTAGTATTAAAATTGTTTGTCTGAGTGATTATAGTTAGGCATGTGTTGCGAAAGAAGGTTTTGATATTTTTGAAATAAGATTAGACATTTAAATAAACCTTCTTTACAGTGCGTTCAACCGATTTTGACTTCTATACCGTAGGCATAAAGATGTCATTAAAAGCAAAAAAAAGCTATTACAATACCAACCGTTTACTGCAACTGCCTGCAACTGCCATTTGTCATGCTACCAACGCAATAGAAGTCAAAATCGATTGAACGGTCTGTAAAAAAGTTTTATTCAAATGTCGAATCTTATTTAAAAAGGAGTTAATAGGTGACAATTAAATAAAAGCCCGCTATTGCATTTTCCTGTGATACATTTAAGTGCCGCCTACTGTGTGTGAAATCGGTCATTTGATTTTTTTTTGTCATTTAATCTGTCACTTCTTAAAAGTGTCGAAACAGAAAACATGACATGTCATGGAGTTATGATAAAATGAAAATCATGTTAAATCGATCATGACGGGTCATTCCCATATTAATACAATTTTCCTAATATTTGAACCCCTGCAACAAAATAGACACTAAACGAAATACCTACTAAACAGAAATAAAGCTAATACGACCAACTTTTCGATGAAGGATGATAGATAAAGCCCTTTGTCACCGACACTAGGTATTAATCCTTCACGGAATCCATTACGCTACTTACAAACCTTTTACATCCAAATAAAGCCGTCCTTAGACCTTCAAACCTAATTCCAATGTAAAAATGAGGGAAAACAACTATTTCTTATTGCCCGGAGGCTCCTACTAGGGTAAATTTGAACAGAGGGGCAATTCCCGTAATGTTTAAGGACGTTCGCATTCTAAAGCCGGGTCTGCTGCGCCATGTTTGGATGTTTTAAAAACTTCAAACATCAAACACGAACCAATCAAATGGCTTCGTGTTTGATTTGCGGATGCCTGATTGGTTCGTGTTTGAGGTTTGATGTTTTTAAAACATCCAAACATGGCGCAGCAGACGCGGCTTAATGTCATTCGCAATCTGCCAAAAACACAATGTACCAACATTTTTGACATTTGACAGATTAATTGCGACTTGAATGTGAACGTTTTATAAGTACGAGAATTCGGCCTTCAGGTTATGGTGGATGCTTTAAGGTAGCCCGCGGAATTCGCAGGTCTGTATCAAGTTGTATGTTGATCTAAATATCATTTGCGGCCATAACAGATATTTATTTATAGAATTATAGTCATAAAAATTATCAATACAACTCTCCAAGTTCATATAATCCTATCGAATGACTATTTCATGAAATTATGACATTTGAGGATTAATCTAACTGAAGGAGTTGTATTGCTGATTATAATCATTATAATTCTGTAAAGCCATATTTGATACGGTCGCGAATCATATTATAATCAACATACAACCTGACACCGGCCTGTAAATTGCAAAAAACGTAAGACATTTTGAATTTCGCGGGCTACCTTGGAGCATCCACCTTATGTGTGAAATAACTGGCCAGAAAGTAAACTGAAACTTAGACGGTATCGATGAAACAAGCCTTTAATGATTAATATATAGGTACCTTATCGTACTAATTATCACACTTCTCTGAAGGGTAAAATCTCAGAGGTGAGCCTACCGTACACCCACATTTCGCCAGTTATGTTCAAGTCCTATGTAATAGGGGGCGAACCTATTGCCATCAACCGGGCATTAATCCAGGCTCCGGGCTGCTAGTGAGAAAAGTCAGATGGAGAAACCCAATAACACTTCGCCCGATCTGGTAATCGAACCCAGGACCGCAAGATCAACGAGGCAGTCTGCCTTAAATTATTATTACATTATAAAATCAGGCTGTTAATGATCCTCTGCTAGCCCAAGATCTCCTCTCACACAGGTAAGGAATGAGCATTGATTACCACACTGCGCTTGCTCACTGCATGCTGGCCATTTCATACAGCTATAAACACAGGTTTCTTCATGATTTTTTTCATTCATAAAAGTCAGTGGCACAGATTAGTACAGATGGTTCGCTCCGCAAAATCATTGAAATAAACGACTCTTGCTACTACACAGTAAAGTGCAATTCAGATCGCTCAGCGCTAATTACCTACAATTATATTCACCTAGTAGTTGCCTCTCTTTCTATCGCGTAACTCATATGTCTCCTGACTATGTTACGCTCACTGAATTGGACTGACAAGACGAGCCCGCCGCGTACTTGCTTCATACCTAAAATGCGAAGTGCGGGTTCTGTATTATTCTGTGTGTCCTAAGATTAAATTAGAAAATATTGCTAATCAGCTGGGTTCCACACTCGCATCCTCGTGCCATAAAAACTTTGTTTTTTACTTCGAATCCATTAAGACAGACATAAGCATTAAAGAAAAATCAATACAGAACCGAGCATTCCGAGGTTACAGAAGCTCGTACCAACTTAAAACATCAAACGACAAAAATTTATTAACTCGATCGTCTTCTAAAGTCATTTCCTGTGCAAAACAATTGAAAAGGTCGCAACATAAGTTTGAGAAACGCTTCCCGACGATTCCCTTTGATAGGAACGTGGCGTCGTTAACAATCAAATTACACGGAGAATGCGAATTCTATTTGTTTGAAAGTTTGAGAGCCTCTGGCATAGTGGTGGGCGATGATAATGAGATAATGTCGATAAAAACATTTTTGTGTTTTCTTCTTTATTAAAGTTTTTATGTACGTTTTGCAGAATGAGATGTTCTCCCTACAGGGTAATTATTCCAAGAATAGGTTAATAATGATTTATTTTTACTTTATTACATTTATTTTAGCATTAGACAAATGACGGCTAAATTACTACAGTTATTGTGCAATATTATTGAAATGACTGCACTTTAGAACTATATTTTTAATGTATATGGTAAATAGATTACATTTCTTTGTACTTATCGTGAAATAACGGAGTTTATAATATGTTTATATCGAAATAACAAAAGGATGTTAACCGTTATTTGTTTTAATGTTATAATAAATGCGGTATAGGTAATTTTGCAAAATGTGTTTTTAGTTACTTATTTATCTAATTTTAAGAAATATATTACTAATAGAGTTTTTGAAAAAATATTTTTAAAGAAAAAAAAAGGTGAATTACTCAATAACTCATAAATAAGTAATCAATTTCAGATAAACCCATTTCTCAGTATCAGTAATAAATTATGTAAAAGAAGTTTTCTCGCAAATCTATCAAGACGTAGCCCAAATCACTTAAGCTTTAAATAAAAAAATATTCTCTCTTGAAATCTCTCTCCCTTAAGACTCGATTCAGATTCAGCATTCGATGAGAGGATTCAATCAATAAAGGGCAGGTTCACTTTTTATTTAACAAGTATATAACATCACGCCTGAATTCCCAGGAGTCGACAGTCGCCTACCTTTCGCTAGTTATTAAATCTATAAAATAAAGGAGCTATTTACTTGCCAGTAACCGGGCGCAAATTCAATTTTCAATTCCAAGAATTTTCTGATAAAGAAACACTGCTCGACCCGGCCGTTGATCGAACCATTATTTGGACCATTGGACTACCAAGTAATAGGTCTCAAGTTCCAACCACACATCACGCAAAATCCTGCATCGCGCAAGCAGCGTTTACCACGCGACTTTTCAACGAAAATACAAAGTCCGTCGTAACGCGATATATACAACGTCCCGACATCAATCGTCGGGCAGTAGCCCACAAAAGGGAGGATGAGTGGACTGTACACTCTGTCCCTCATACCTCTATACCTCTGACAGCACCCAAGCAGCAATCCACCAGCAACGTGATTATAAAATACTTTGATTTTGTGTGTGCTGAACTTTGCAAGGACTGTACCCTTGAACTGAAAACTTTCCTCATAAACACTGAGATCTAGTAAGATTGGCCTAACCAAGCCTAAAACCTCCTCAAAATACAATTACTTTTAGCTTAAGACTACCCCTCCCAACTCCTTTTGTACACTAAATTTTATTAACAAAGCTTAGTATTTCAATTTCGAAGAAGATAATAAGACAAAGCAATTCTCGAGTAACTAAAAGCACTAATATTAGGTATTTAGGTACTAGAAGTTAAAACCTAAGTGTTCTCCAGCGTAATTAAGATAACCAAACGGTGAAACCTATTAAATTAAATATGAGTACTTAAACGGTTATTCTTGAGTTGTTCTGCTGAGAGATTTCGTGTGCGGGGAAGAAAGTCTTAAGTAACACTCTGTGTTACAGAATTGACAACTTAGAATCAGAGTTTTAAAGTTTAAAATAAAATTGTCTACGCATTTTTTTATCGCTTGAGATGTTCTTCCAGGAAATGATATCGTCTCTGAAACATACGAGAATTATATTTTGGTTTATTGAAGCTAATGAAAATTATTCGATATTAATATTTTATTTCTAGACGCTTGATTCTAGAGAGCTATTCTAAGTTAAGTAGAGAAAAATAGACATTTATATTTTGTCTGTGGTATCATTAGTTGTAATCTTTTTTATCAGAAACACTAATCGTATTAGAACTTATTACTAGCTCTGATTATAGACTGGAATTATGATTAAATTACCACGTCGTAATAATAGTACACTAGCTGTCTGCGACGGCCTGTCGCAGCGAAATTCAATACAAAAATCCCATTGAAAATATCACTTTAAGTTTACCCTGAATTTTCCAATTTTCTGGGCAACTTTTCAAATGTTTCTTACCCTAAAAATCTTATTCAGATGTTAACAAATATGGATTTAAAAAAAATCCCCAAATCTGTCCATCCGTTTTCCAGTGATGCGCTTATAAACGAACAGCATTTAATTTTTATTTATAAGGATATCAAAAGCAAACTAAATCAAAATCATCGATATCGAATATCGATACAAGAACGTCCTTACTCAAACGTTTCAGCAACAGTTGACGTTACAGGTGCATATAAGTTCTAATTGCTGTCGCTAAGTGTCCTTTGTTTGTCGAATGGTATAATTTGTTAATTAGAGGCACTTGCAGTAAGTGTAAAAATACAGGGTGGCGATTAACATTTCCGACTCGTGAAAAAAAAAACCTGGCCAAGTGCGTGTCGGACCACGCACAATTAAGGGTTCCATAGCTGGGATGAATTTATCCTAAGAACAAACTTAACATTTTAGTTGCTACAAGTTACCGAAAAATTTATACAATAATACAAAACGTATGGGAGAACATGTTTTTGCAACTGCAAATGTAATTTGGTCGATAATTACTAGGTAACTTGTAGAGCCTTACCTGTGATAGTTTTCCTTTTAATTTCGTTATATTATATACTACTGCTGTGAATTTGTCGGCGTAATTAATATGTATACTCATGCCTAATTACAGCTTTCTAGTACTAACAGTCTCTGCGCTAAGCCGGGGACAGACAAACAGACAGACATACGGACATGGCGAAACTATAAGGGTTCCTTGTTGACTACGGAACCCTAAAAAACAAATTTTTATACAACAGCAGATAGACTACCTATGTCGATACATGTATAAAAAGTTTTTCTTTTACGTGTCGGATATGAGTTTTATAGGGAAAGTTGTGTAGTATGATGGGTAGAATCAACCCCTTGATGGATGCTAGTGACTAAATTGCCATCCTGTATATTAATGTTTGACGATATAATCACTTTTCGAAAGCGAACACAAACAATAGTGTTTGTGTACTTAGTGTGTTTCGTTGTATTAATCATCATATCTAAACACATTGAATAACAGTTTCTGTAATATTATGCTGTTTTCATACAGATTATACAGAGAGCATTAGTTGCCCAGTGGTAACGGCCGCGACTCACGAGTTGTAGGTTCAAACCCTGACGCCTGCGCTCTACTTTGTCTAAATATTTCATCACCACTGCTCTCAAAAGGGTGTAGTAAAACATCGTGAGCAAACCGGTATTGTCTAGAACCAAAAAATCGAAGCCGTGTGGCGTTTTACAATCTGCACTGAGCCTGCATGGTGAATTACGCCCGAGTGTCCGAGTGTGTGAGTGGTCTGTTACCCAACGCTGGTAGGTAATAGGTTGCGTGCCGATGTCCCATAACCCGTGTATAATCTGTATAGCATATACACGATTACACGATTCTATAGACGATTTTTGTTTACGGTCGAATGGCCCGAGGGCCATTCGGTTTGGGCCGTTCAGACTATATATGTATAACCCTAGTAACAGTCGCGCGTCAATGTCCTTTACATCGTGAATAGACTTTCTTCAACATCAGAAGCAGGTCTTCCCCCGAAGAGAGGCTCCGTCGACTACGCCTTACTATTATTGCCATTTTAGAAATAGGTGACATTTTCTAAGTCTTTTTTTCATAGTGCCCCGTTTCGTATCCATTAACGGATATCGTCAGCGTCCCATTCAAAAATCAGTTTACGTCACAACAGTTCGTTAAAAATCTCATTCAAATGTCAAACGCCATACTAACATTCGTTAGTGCCATATTCGACAACCCCGTTCCCTAAAACGGGGCGAAGCTAATAGCATCCACAAAATAGTTAGGCACAGAAGGTCAGCTACAATACACCGAGCGTGAACGCACGCACACAAAGACACGCTTCACGTACAGCGAGTGCAAGTGCACTCGCGACTGGCGCTGCGTTTAAAATCGCCGCACATACGCGTCTATGTGTGCGTGCGCCTGTTTTGGTCTGTTGTATGAAACCGGCCTTCTGTACCTATTTAGCTTGTGCTCCAACTTCCCTGATACGTCAAACACGTGGACATGTGACGTACCTTGCTCCTAACTGACGTTCCGCTTTGACGGATAGTCACGTCTTACTTTCAAAATGACGAAAGAGTTAATAGTTATTTTGACACGGCATGGCGGCTGGCCTACTATTACCAGTCAAATGCTGTTGCTCTGCACGTATATGACATGATGGTTTCAGTAACTTAAGTTTCACAAGAGATCCTAATTTTGTGTTAGAGTCGACTGCAGGCACAAAAAGTTGTATGGAAAAAACTAAACTGAAATAGGTACCTCTTCGTGATCTAGAAATGGAAATGTAAGAGAGTAGGTTCTGCACAGCGGCTTCACCCGCTTTATATATAAGGTGCTATAAAAATATCTGCCACTGCTGCAATGGGAGATAGTATTGTGTTTATAGATTACAATAGTAAAGATAAATTATTGATCATGTGTCATATTTTTTTCATACAAAAAATTGTACGTATAAATTTGCAAGTGACGAACTAGTCAGCTGATTTCAGTTTTCATTCACAGAACAGATGGCAAGAGATAGCAGTTCTTTTCATTGACGAAGTGCACTTCGCGCGTAATTTGTGAACCACGTTATGCAGAGTAGAGTCAATGTTTATTTAACTACTTTATTTTCTCAAATTGATTTAACTGTGCCGGGGTACGAGATTTCTTCACTATTGTTATCTTTAAACACAATACTACCTCTCATTAAAGCCGTGGCAGATATTTTTATAGCACCTTATATATGTACAATCACTTAACACTTATTTCAGTGATTGTATATGTAAGTTTAAATTACCTATTTTAATTATATATATTTTTAAATTATAGCCTTATCCGTGATAATAATATAGCATACTACTGATGGAAAAAAAAATCAAAATCAGTCCAGAAGTTTTTGAGTTTATTAATAAATTACAAACAAAAATACATTTTTTTTCTCTGTATAATATTAATGCTTAGATATAAAGATACTGACATAAAATAAAACAAGATGTTTTTACATATTAATAGTCATTTTAATGAACCTGTGTTTGAGCGTTTCAATATGAACCTTTGACTTAATTATGTCTACTTAATTAGGCGGTCTCTTTATGTCATCTCATCTATCTAGACATAAAAATATCTAGGCAATTTCATTATTATATTTATTTATGAGTCTCTGATTTTCCACATAACTCCCCAATGAACGGGAATTTTCCAGTAACCATAGAAACGTCTTTTGATTAAACCAAATTACAAAGCAGAAACATCTCTTCGAAGCATTTTACTCAATAATCTTACAATATCGAAGGCACCTTCCCACAGCAGGCGATTAACGAGAAGCTTGGGATGAGCGATTTTTTTATATTTGTTTATTCCAAATCTGTATTAACAATATTACATACATAAAGTCTGCCAAATTGCATAATAGTTTATCGGCTATTCGCCATTCTCGTCTAGAAACGGATTACAAATTTTGAATTTTGAAAATAAAAATGTCCTAAAACTTAATTATGCTAAGTAAACTATAATAGTTATTTATGCAACTGTTGTATAATATGGGGTATTAATACCTAATTATATACAGTTGCATACAAGACTTTATCTACACCCATGATATGAATCCTCTATAAAAGTTTGTGACAGTTAGCTATTGCAAACATTAAACCGACCATAGCCCGTACCCGCCAAGCGTGACGTATCGTATTTTGACCCGCTGAACGCAAGGAATCGAAGGAGCAAACGAGTTGCATTATGAAATTTAGTACAATATTATAACACTCGTTTGGATGATATAATGGTTACTATGACACTGGTCGTTTTAATGTTGGCAATAAGCTAACTGATTCAGAAACTTTTATAGAGGATTTATAGCATAGTTGTAGGTAAAATAATATATCTACGTACAGTCGAGATAAAAAATTTACTCGCTGGTACGCGTATTTACACTACCATGCATAGTTTCACCACCTCTGCTCTCAAAACGGTGAAGGAAAACATCGTAAGGAAACCGGCATCTCCTAGAACCAAAAATTCGAAGATATGTGACCTACCATCTACATCAACCTGCAATGGGCCAGCGCGGTGGATTACGGCCCGTTCCCTCTCATCGAGAGGAGGCCTGAGTCCCAGCAATGGGCATATTATTAGCTGATTATTCTATGCATATTTACCAATCTTGGGTTTCTCAGCGAGTGTTCTGCCCGCAAAGCGAGGTTGGCTGAGCGAGGACTCGCCGGCGGTGCAAACAGTCAGCGATCAATATTAGTAGGTAATTATGTATCTCTTTTATTTATACGGGACCAACAACCTTTTGTACGTTTTTTGAACGAGAAAATCTTTGATACCTAGCTTCTTTGTCGGCGGTGCCTTTATAAGGTAACAAAAAAAAAATGTAGGGGTAAGACGATAAAAAATTATTTCCTTTATTCACTTTCCATACATTTAAGATAATTATATTATTGTTGTTATTAAGTGGTAATTTAGTGTACTAATGAACCTTATTTTGTATGTACTGTTTGTTCCGTTCCCACAGACAAACCGTGAAAACGGTTTTGCGGGGCATAGTTTTAAGATTTTTATAAACTTTGTTTATGATAAATTAATAAATAATAATAAATACTGTCTTATTCAAAACCTTCTTTTTGAAGTTGCTTAAAAACTCAAACCATCCCTTCAAATGCTTTACGGTATTACCTACCTTACAATTTCTTAATAAGATAACAACTGATTATTATCTCTAAAGCCTTCGTAGGTACGTTTACCGCTTGCTCATCGCCCCTTTTTGTAACAAAGCGTTTAAACCCACGGAGGTTTAATTCAACCCTCCAAAGGTTTTACTAAACCTTACTCAAGTCGATCCTGTGTCGTGATTTTGGTGTATTATAATTTATAATTTTGGAGATATTTGTGTGTTTTCTTGAAGGATGAAATTACAGTAGGTACCTAAATTAAATGAAAATAACGTGTTGTTTTTTCAAACATTTTTATAAAGAGATAAAGTTGTCTGTTTGTTGGTAAAAGATAATCTCTCAAAATACTATCCAATACCAGATAAAAAAGCCTCCAAATCAGCCCTGCAATGATTCTGCCAACTTCTTACGAATGTGTTCACGAGCCTTCACTTTGAAAGATAACCGATTTATAAAGAACCATCATCATAATCAGCCTACAGCAGTCCACTGCTGCACATAGGCCTCTCCAATTGCACGCCATTCAACTCGATTCTCGGCAACTCTGATCCAGCCTCCACCAGCCTCGCTGCGAAGATCGTGCGTCCAAGCCTGAGGGCGTCCTACCTTACGTTTGCCGATATTCGGTCTCCTCTCAATAACACGTCCCCAACGATCATCGGTTCTACGGCTAATATGGCCGGCCCATAGCTACTTCAGATTGCTTATTCTGTGAGCTATGTCGACAACTTTGGTTCTGTGCCGGATCTCCTTCTTCCGGATTTGATCCCTCAGAGAGACTCTTCGCATAACTCATCACATAATAGCTCCCTTAGTGACCTTGAATTTATGGACCAGCCGTACAGTGAGTGTCCGTAAGTCATAACAGACAGGACGCACTGATTGAAGACCTTCGTGACGAGAAGACTCGACGAAGCTTCCCAAACACAGCCCAGCCCAGCTGAATTCTTAATATAACATGGTAAGGCATCATTAACAACCTATTAATAGAAATATCACTTACATCACTTAAAGACACCACTATCAACATTAATTACCAATCATTATTCCCCATTCCTGGAAGGCTTAATTATAGATAGAAGCATGTGTTGATAGGTTTATATCATATACAATATGGCGGTACAAACATTAGTTGTAAGTACATTACGTGTTTAGAATACACTTAAGGGATTGAGCGTCTTGAGGCAATATAATAACTTTAATTTGGGGGTGAATAGGAACACTATGTTAGTGTACCTACCCCTCCGTAATGTAACTGAATTGATAGTGGGTGGCTCTTTTGGCGCCTGAATGACATTGACAAGGGGGCGTTGTTGGTACACATTTTTGATCTTCTACTGAATAAAAATCTTAAATTCATTTATTCATTCATTTGGGTGTAGAAACATTAAATTTTGCAAATTAGTTCCTTATACATCGAAAAAGAGCACTAACAAAGGATTTTGGATGAAAGTTAATATGCAAGATCCATACGAAAACTGTCAGAGTAAATCTTATTCCGCGGAATAAATTTATTCCTGTTTGGTCAAATCCGCCCTTAACTGACAATCAATCTGCCTAAATACCTAATTGGATAGATATACTTATCTACATATTTTAAGGTTTCTCTCAAAATAAACCTATTTCTTCAATCCGTATTAATCTGAGAACAATGTTATCCTCAGAAAATTAATTGTCTAAGACAAATAGTTTCTGGCGTCTATAATTTGATTCACCCACAATGGCTGTCAAGACTCAGTAGTGGGGTACGTCTGTCCTATTGTGCTTCCAGCCTGTTATAAAGCATTTAATAAATTAATTTTAATTAATAGTGATGGTTTGTAGTTGATCTTAATAGGAGGAATCTTGAGTCTTGCGTACTATTGTATAGAATCAATTTTTCTAACTGAACTGCCGCGTTTTGTGTATCGTCAGTGTGAACGCGTAGTTCGCATGTGGCGATGTAGATACCGCCACAGTTTTATTTTCAATATTTATAATTCGACTTTTTCCCACACATTTTCATTGAGTCTTCATTTAGTAATAACCGTAATACCGTGAGTACAAATGGCAACACAAACCTCATATCCTTAAAAACTCAAACCCGGAACAAATCTGTACCCTACAAAAATACTATTTATTCGAGCAAGAATAAAAATCGCAATTGGCAGCACTAAGTTTAATGTATAGAAGGTAGTAACTTATCACTATTACACACCCTCTGCAATAATCTCACCGTTAATACCCCCTCGCTACCTGCCACCACACATGCTAGACAACCTCACCAAGGTCTATAATTACGTCAAAAACAAAACTACTTCACACACCCCCTTTCACCCCTTTACATACCTTACAACCCTCTAATTCACCCCCCCATTACTAAAACATTACATTTAGACAGACAACCTCCATGCGCGTTCATAACAGGCTTCACCTGTCAATTATGTACCTTGTACGTTAATTAGTAATCTGTTAGTTGAGCTTCTTCATTATAGATCGTGTTTGGGGGTGAAGCTTGGGGGGCGAGTTAGGAAAACTTGTACTTATGAATGCGTAATTGCGTGTTTTGTTAGACCAGGGATGTTTGTTATGTGTGTATCTTAGTGTGGTTTATAGTGATAAAAGGCCAATTCTAATACATAAAAAACATAAAATTCAAATCGCAATCTAATGTCAAAAACTTGTCAAAATTTATCTAAGTTTATTTCTCTTGACTGTACTTACATGTCAAAAAGATAGACCGGAATGATAAAGTTTATAGTGGATCAGGCAGGAATTAAAACATAATAATAACCAGCAGGGAATCAGGGGATTCGACCGGAATAACTCTTAAAAAAATAGAGGATTTTTTGACAGTTCGTGATTGAGCTTCGAATAATTACGAACGTTATGAAAAATTGTCCCTCCGGTATTTCTTTGCATGAAAAAAATTTCTCTTGTATCGTAGTTACGTTTCAATCTGCCTAGCCTTTTCCGAACTATGTTGGATCGGCTTCCAGTCTAATCGGATGCAGCTGAATACCAGTATTTTACATGAAGCGACTGCCTATCTGACCTCCACAACCCAGGAATTGGGTAATACGATACCCCTCGGTACGACTGGTTGTCATACTTTCGGAAAACACGAAAATTCAAAACCAAAAGACCGGCTTCCGAAATTAAAGTAGTCTTTTTGAAGTTGGTCGTTTTTTTTAATTTAGCAAATGGAACAATGTTTTAGGATTTGCAGAATACCTAAGTATTAACCCTGTCACAAGACAACATTTTAAAAGACAATTGTTTACAAAAGAGTCATCGTCATCATCTGCCAACTATGTTCCGGTTGGCTTTCAGTCTAACCAGATGCAGCTGAATACCAGTATATTACATGCTGCGACTGCCTATCTGACCAGCACCCACATTTCAGCTACCCCTGAAATAATCAAACTATTTTATTTCGCTACAACAAAACAAATATTTTCCGTGCGGCCTCTCGACGTGACAAAAACACGCTGGTAATAAAATTTAACGCGTGTTTCTGAGAGCGATACTGATCTACTCGTCACGCTGGCTAAGAGTCCCGCTGGGGATATAACCTTTAGGTTTTTGGTCCTTTTCTAAGTGAACAGGTGAATTAATATTGGTTATAGTTATACCTTTAAGTACCTATGTGTTATTGTGTTTTTATGTAAGTGTAGACTTTTATAAGAGTTTCGATGTTGAAGTTGTATAGGGAGTTCCTAATTTAGAGAATTCTATGTGTAGCAGTATCTTATAAGGTCTTGTGCATCCTTTTTTTTCAGTGAGTGTTTTGTTACTTTCTTGGGTAAAAAAAAAACATAACATATGTATTACGGGCTGGTGTCCGCAACTCCACGTCAATGCTTGTATTTTGCGTACGGGTGGGAAAATCGATTATTCGATCCACCCCAGCTCGTCAAGGAAGGCCAGCAACGCCTTGATGTTCCTGACAATCTCACAAACGGTACCTGGGATACCGAAGTACTTTTCCCTGTAAGTGGCGACCACCGGGCAGTTTAGAAGCACATGAGCTGCTGTCTCATCTTCCTCCATGCAGGCCCTGTACAGCGCACTGACCCCCTAAGAAATACATAAAATAACATCACGCCTGTAATCCCCGAAGGATTAGGCAGAGGTGTAACTATTACGTACACATCTGCCTAACCTTTCGGGTAAGAACCATGATAATGTTGATCTGCATTCACAGATTTTGAAAAAAATCTACAGTCAGCAAGAAAATGGGCAATTTTCACAAAAACTTGTTTTATGCCAATCGATCCTGTTTCTTATAAGGATCAAAAACCTCTATTGGAGAAACTGAGCTTTGTGTACTAAAAAAGTCAGAAATCGCAAAAAACTTTTCCCATACATTTCGTAGGCAATGAGACTAACTGATAACTCAAAAGCCAATAATGTAATCACATAATACCGGGACATAATCCATCAATATTTACCCCACTCCCAAAAAAAAAAATAACTTAACCAAATAAAATTAAAACCTTTTACCCAAACATCACAGTGGAATGGAAAGATAACGCTCCATTTTACAGCGATTGTTTCATTTAATATAATTAATCTTTCACGCTTTGGTGCTACTCCATTTATTTCGGCTACGTACCCGACATGAAAGCGCTTTTAGTATACAGTTGGATTCAGAATGGGTCACATCGTGTTTTTTTTTTTTTGTCGTGAATGAATTAAAAAGATGTCGTGGCTAAATGGCGATTTGGGAGATTAAGCCCCATTGTTAAACCACGTAAAGCCGTTGGTCCCGGCTGTCATTCGTAAATTTTACGGTCGTTAGCGGTAGTCAGAAGCGTGAAAGTCTGACCACCAAATTTTACCAAGGGGTATCGTGTCAGCGAGGTATTGATTGTGGTCAGATAGGCATTCGCTCTATGTAAAATCTACCAGGGCCACGACTCCAAAATAGTAGGAAAAAGACTGCGCAGATGATACAAACCCGCTGTGTGACTTAGTTGGGAGTGGATGTTTAAGTTATAACTTACGTTCTTGTAGAAAATGTTTGTGTACCACAGAATTGACACGGTTTGAATGAATGAAAGAATGGCATGGCTTGATTGATCGCCGTACTTATATTTCTACCTATACAGGGTAGGTACAACAAGACCCTTCAAGAAGCCTTCATCTAAGCGTCCATACATCAAATTAATTAACTTTGTCCAAAATTAATTTCTGGAAAACGACTTTTTGTTTTGGGTCTTTTCGCTGTTTACGGTAATGCGCAACGTACAATATTGTGCGTATGGGTGAATGCAACGGTATTCGGATCTTGGGAGTATTTAAAATTAAGTTATAACATTTAAAACTTATTTTCCTAAAAAAACATTCTAGAAACTGGAAATTTTAACCTTCAATATACCTTCCGTAACCAGAAGGTTCCCAGGTAAAGTCCAGTAAAAATAAACACGATAACGTGAAGCACAGACTCTTTTGGTTTCGTTAACGTAACGTAACTAAATGAGAAACAGTAAGCTGAAACGGCTGTCGTCTGAATAGGCCCTAAAGGTGACATGGGTATATATAGAGTCCACGCCACCACTGAAGTCTGAAGACAGCCAATATATTTTTTTATTATGTGCGTATGACTTTTTAAATCTTTGGCATAATAAAAGAGTGTTGTAAAAGATTTTTCTCAAACATGCTTGGATATTCGAGCATTATTTTGACAACTTTCTTCGAGATAAATCGAAATTGTTGTACTGGTAAAAAACAAATGACTATGCGGCCGGCAATGTTACTATGAAAATCCATAATATCTGTCCTGTGTAGCGGCCAAAAAATTAACTATCAAAACTCATAACTGTCGTATTATCTAAAAATGTAACGAACTTTTTACTTCAACGCAGACAACCAAGAAGGTAACTTATCAAAGATTTTATTCAAATTTCGATTTCACTTGCAAATAGAACTGTATAAAGTAAAGAAGAAACAAATGAAAATAATGGCGAGTGAAAAATTATCGTTGTCCGTCATTGATTCTGGAATTTATAATTAATTTAGTTTGTTTGAATTTCCGCGCATCATTTGAGAAAAGTACTATACAAGCCTTGGCCGCAACCAGGCATTGATGGATGGCTACGCCTCGGCCCACATTTTCACGATCGTCCATCAATGCTCGTTTTGCTGGCCGCGACAGTAATGTACTATTTTCTTATGACTTATGTAATATTATGACTAATTATTAGACTGTACTTACACGTGTGCCTATTTCAAGGAATGCAGGCATGTTGTTATAATAATTTTACTAATAAAAACTTTTTTGTTGCTTCAGGTGCGGAACCCACGACAGCAATGTCGGTGGAGGGCCAACGGTGCCTGTGTGTTGTGGTGCTGCTCATCCACACGGTCACAGGTGCTGGAGAAGGTAAGCAGGTCCTTGCTTTCTGGTCCTTTTGACTTTAGCATTTTGGTCCTTGTGCTATGTTACTGGCCAAAATCATAGTTTTTAATGAATTGTCTGGTCCTAGGCCAACGGGAAGTCGACAACTAGTTAAAGTATTTGTGTACCGACATAAACACGGTAATCACGTGGTGCGTCAGTGCGATGGAACAGTGGTGCGCAAGAGATTGCGAGTTAGGTTCCTGGTCGTGAAACTTGTTGTAGATCTCTTAACAAGTAATGCGTCCTGCACACATTTACGACACATGCAGCGTATAAAGGATGAATGAAATCTAAGCCCTTAGGTAAGCTTAAGCCTAAGCCTTCATGGTATTTCTGAGATGATAAGGCAGATAATCACAAGCATAGGTAACAAAACCACATATATACAAACAAAGCAAAGCAATCAGTAGCCCGTCTATCAATACTATGAACACTCCTCAAAGGACCACCGAGTCTAATAGAGAATCGACAAAGCCTATATTCTCGATCAAACATTACAACAGCTGTATAGAAAGCAGACTGTAATTTCTCAACTGCAATACAAATATTTCTTCTCATAGAGAAAAGTATTAAAGTACAAAATCAAATATCTTCCTGACTTACTGAACGAAAAGTTGTAATGCAATCGTTTGTCTTGGTATGGGCATGTGATAAGGAAGGATGAAACGCATGTGACTAAAATAGTGTTGAATATAAATATGGATGGATGGAAAGTGAGGGGAAGACTAAGGAAAATATGGCTGGATTGTGTGAGGAATGTTGAAAGAAAAGGGAATGAATGAATAGCGTGACTTGCCAGGGAGAATGGATAATAAAAACGAGTTGGCCGACTCCAAGTAACATGGGACAACGGCAGGATCCGCCCATGTTAAAGTCAGAAAATCAGGAGATTATGCTTTCTGACTCACTACGTTTTGGCGATTTCAGATGGCATCCTTAATTAACTTTAAAAGCACACATTAAATGAAAAATTTACATTGATACAGCAGGCCACACGTCAGTTGCCACACTTTGACCTTAAGCTGGTCTGGCGTAGTACTCCGTTTCACTAAAATAAGAGGCCAGCTTATACTGGTTTGGTTATCACAAACGTGCGGATACCGCACATTTTAAAACGTTGTGTTAATAAAACTGGTCCTTTCGCCTCCAGTCTAACGTAGATGCAAATAGAAAATTATAAAAACAAATATCAAACAAAAAACGAGAACCAAACTGCAGCAAACCATGCGAATAATATACTCTGGCAACTCAGTTTAAAAACCTAGGCCATCAAGTTTAACAAAACCCGAACTGCCCTGTTTCATGCTGAAAAGCAGAAAAAAACGATGTACAAGCCACATAAAAGTCCACAACGCAAAAGTTAGTTGTTAGTGTAGAGACAACAAAAAAAGAGACTGAATAAATAACGCCTCCGAGGTTTAAGCGTCGAGTTAAATGTTTTGCTGACTGTGTGTTGGATGATATTTTGATTCGCTACGGTTCCTATTTTTACATGTGTGTGTATTTGTGCGTGGGTACTTGCCTGTACCCCTTTGGTTAATGTTGGAGTGTTTTTGAGTTGTTCTTGCATTTTTAATGTACTTACTAATCGTTGGTGGTGGCGAAGTTGGGTTGTGTAAATACACTCATACACTGTAGGTGTAGTATTTAAATTTGATTAGCACTTAAGCTTTGTATTCTGTGCGTAATTTTTCTGCTACTATTCAAATATGTACTAAGCCTTACGCAGCTTTACTAGAGACCTTTCTTGACTTTTTATCGTTTCGATATAAATCACAACAACGAGACAAGCGTCACGACAGATAACCAGAAAATATCATTATTAATATGACTTCAAGATCCTATAGCAAACAACGTATAGTTTTCAAACAGTTCTATCAAATAATATCGAAACATGAATATTTTCAACCTTAAGTCCCCAGTGTTTTACAACTCAGAGTGCCAATACAATTCCTGTACCACTCCAAGTAAAAATATACAGTGCAACCGCATCAGAACCAATATCATTAGTCAACCATGAATTGACACTAGTATTTCCTTTTCCCACTACCATAATAATCGAAAACATGTACCCAAGGACCAAATATAAATAGCGTGAATCAGGAATGTGGCGCCATATTTAACTGTGCGGTACAGGCTATCAAGACGAGGAGCTTGTGGCTAAGTAATACCAGCCTCACGGGTTGATCCATCAGGTTAAGCTACGCTTGCCGGGATTGGTCTGTGGATGGGTGACCATCTTTACATATCGAGACTCCTTCGTGCCTCGGAAAGCACGTTAAGCCGTTGGTCCCGCCTGTCATTCGTGGAACTTTGACAGTCGTTACGGGTCGTCAGAAGCCCGAAAGTATGACAACCAGTCTTACCAAGGGGTATCTTTTTAACCCAGTTACTGGGTTGTTGAGGTCAGATGGGCAGTTGCTCCATGTACAGAACTTCCATAACTACTCGACCCAAATATATGGGATGTCTGATTAAGTTTTCGTGATTTTGATGTTGGTCCCATGGAGAAAGTTGTTCAGTTTGATGGTCTGTACTACCCTTTATATGACCACACATTCCTGATACACACTGTATAGAAACAGACCAACAAAATCCTCTAGAAATGTAATATATGTAGTTGGCTTGAAACAAAACATTTTAAGATATATTACAATGCGGAATTAAACAAAGGACCAGAAACCAAGTCTAACCTATCGTGATTAAACTAGAGCCTTACTCTCAAAGGGTGGAGTTACGAGATCAAAATTAATGTGGTTTTTGAACTGAGTTAGAGGGTGTTTAGATTGTCATTGTATTATTGTGAGCTTTGTTGAACTGACTGATGATGAGACCGCAGTGTTAGAACAGAGCCTTGCGTAACACCACTACAATTGCAATAAATTTCATTTTGACAATTCATCAATATACTTTTCTTAATAGCCAGTATAAACTTTATTGTGCACCAAATCGACCGACTGCGTAGTTGTCGCGATCGCTTCTGCTGAGCATAAAGTCCTCGGGTTTGATTTCCAGGTTGGGCAAAGTGTTATTGGTGTTTTCATCAGCAGCTCGGATTCTGGATTTGTGCCCGGTTGATGGCACTAGGCTCGCCCCATATTACATGGAACTTAAACATAACTGGCGAAATCAGGGGTTGTTAGTATATGTACAACTCTGCGTAATCCTTTTCGGATTACAGGTGTAATGTTATACAGGGTTACTTGTAATTCGACGTATATCCGTTAGGAGCTGATAGGGGGGCCAGAATGCAACAAATTGAACACCCCCTATGTATGGCCGAAATTCAATAGTTCTCGAGATATTTGAATTTTACGGGTTTTTCGATATTCACCCAAAATTTGACATTTAATTCCAAATAAAAAAAGAACTACATATTGAATGCGTACCATTAAAGAATGATATCGTAGCTGGCACTTCAATCAAGCTATGAACCTAATTAAAAGTACTTAATTCAACGAAATAATTAAAATTATGAGCGATTTAAGAATAATATCTTACAAATATTTTCATTTTACGCTTCAAAAATGTTGTCTCGTCAAAAAAATTACTATGACGTTAATCGTACAAATAACTAAAACAACTTGCCTATTCTGTAAGCTTTCCAAAAAGGTATAAAAGTTAAATTTAATATACGTAATTCGTGGCATGGCATGTGTTTGAATCAGCGCGGGGACAGAAATCATCTGTGTTTTCAGTTTAGGATCATCCCTAAAACTACCGATTTTACTGGCGAAATTCTTCGTGATGGGTCGGGGTGTGCGGGCTGTTTTATAACCGTTGAAGAACTTATATCGGCCACATGGGAACGCAATGGGAAACGTGAGTATTCATCGATCACAGTTATTATGTACTTATTTCTTGTATTGGAAGGTACATAATAACTGTGATCGATGAATACTCAAATGTCTGGACCTTTAAAATCAATACTTTATCTCTCCATAGGTGAAGTAGCTTTTATCAAGATTGGATCTGACAAGGCAGATCTGTAGAATTTTAGTTGTATTTCAGAACAATGTTCTCCAGCTGGAGAACATCAAATAGTCGAAGCAGAACGCCAGGCCACTGAAAATTCAACTACTCGGCGAAGAATGACGAGAGATCGTAGGCTTCCAAGCCGCTACTGGGATTACGTTTGAACTGAATAGCTGTTCTTGATAAAAGCTACTTCACCTATGGAGAGATAAAGTATTGATTTTAAAGGTCCAGACATTTGAGTATTCATCGATCACAGTTATTATGTACCTTCCAATACAAGAAATAAGTACATAATAACTGTAATCGATGAATACTCACGTTTCCCATTGCGTTCCCATGTGGCCAATATAAGTTCTTCAACGGTTATAAAACAGCCCGCACACCCCGACCCATCACGAAGAATTTCGCCAGTAAAATCGGTAGTTTTAGGGATGATCCTAAACTGAAAACACAGATGATTTCTGTCCCCGCGCTGATTCAAACACATGCCATGCCACGAATTACGTATCTTAAATTTAACTTTTATACCTTTTTTGAAAGCTTACAGAATAGGCAAGTTGTTTTAGTTATTTGTACGATTAACGTCATAGTAATTTTTTTGACGAGACAACATTTTTGAAGCGTAAAATGAAAATATTGGTAAGATATTATTCTTAAATCGCTCATAATTTTAATTATTTCGTTGAATTAAGTACTTTTAATTAGGTTTATAGCTTGATTGAAGTGCCAGCTACGATATCATTCTTTAATGGTACGCATTCAATATGTAGTTCTTTTTTTATTTGGAATTAAATGTCAAATTTTGGGTAAATATCGAAAAACCCGTAAAATTCAAATATCTCGAGAACTATTGAATTTCGGCCATACATAGGGGGTGTTCAATTTGTTGCATTCTGGCCTCCCTATCAGCTCCTGACGGATATACGTCGAATTACAAGTAACCCTGTATACATCAAAATAGTAACACAGCTCTATTATTGCGTTATTTACGTTGTCAAAATCCTCCGGATTCTGATAAAAAGTGTACTCGTATTTCACAATTGGTCTTTTTTGACTCTATTCCTGCACGGATTAGAGTCGACAAGGACCAATCGTAAAACATGTGCCGACGACGACGCCTTACGTTAACCGCATTGAGCGGACTCTCTCGTGAACTTCACACATATTCTATATCCGGGCCTTTGTGTGTTTATCACAGCAATCATATAAAGTTTGGTCTTTTTGGGCACCTACTTTTGTGGTGTGTGGTTAGAAAGTATTAACGAAGAGGTACATTTGGATAGCATCCATTAAATCTGTTTTAGCGTATCCCTTGCTACCCCTACCAGCGACTTCCTTAGCCAAGGTCCATACCCCACAGGGCGTGCCCTTAGCGTGAAGTCGATTAGTTAATAAGTGTTATAACTTAGGTGGAGGTCTTAACTTATTAAGGCACCATAGGGTAACGTGGTTAATCAGTCAACAACCTCCTAACGTGACCAGCAAGATGACATACATAAAAAATGGATCTGCGAGTGATGATGCGATGCTTTCGATATATATAAATATATATATACATTTAAACACTAAAAAGGCCCCATGACCCTTTCCAGTTACAAAATGATTAAGAAGCACAAAAAATTATAATTGTATTCGTTCACTCTGTTTAACGAATTATTAACGTTTCTAAAACCAAAGTAGCGTAATAAATAATACCGATTAATCTTTGCTTAATTCCCCGATTACTTTAAAACTTTCTAAATAATTCAAAGGCGCTCAAAACTCAGACAACTCCTTTTTTAAATCGAGATAATCCTCTTTAATCTACGAAAGGTCATCTAAGAAATGTCTAGTAATTTAAAGGAACTTCGTCTCTCGCACAGAGTAGGTACTAAAAAAGGTATAGAGGTGCCTAAACCTTTTTATTTAGGGCATGTATTTAGTTGACCCTCAAATAATTCACATTTTGCTTTCCTAAAAATATTATTGAACACTCTAATAAAATGATTGCACCTCTCTTTGTAAACGACAAATAATTCCTGTTTTGTGGTCCTAAAAATACTAAATAATCAAGTAACTGCGACTAATTGCAGTTACCCGCAGTTACTTGGTTATTTCGATTTTTTTAAAGGGTAAAATGTTAAAAAGAGGCTCGGTTATTTAAAAAAAAGTGTGCATCTTTCGAAGCCCTAAAAGTTTTTAGAGGTTTATTAATTTGAAAAGTATTAGACGGTCAATAAGTTTTTAGAGGATTACTTAAATACTTCACTTTATTTTGTTTTCAGACTAACTGATATCATTCGACTTCACAACTTTATCTACTATATCACAACATTTTCACTGAAAAATGACTTGTTCAATTTAAATCGACGGTCATGTTGGTGTCAACAGGGCTTTTAAACTGATAAATGATATTTATTTTGTAAATTGACTAAAAATAATACATTTACTCCTCAATTTTAACAAAATGTGATCGTATAACATGTATTTTTAAATGTAAAAATTGCGTGTCCAAGTGAATCTTAGACACTACTGACTTAAGATCAAGAAGGGAATTTTTAGCAAACTCAAGACAAAGTTATAGGTATGTTTACTCTATTAAGTGTTTTGTGTGTACATAAATAAATAAAAAAGGTATAAAACCCAAGTAAATACCTCGAGGAAGTGTAGTAACAAATGCTGTATTTCTTTGTATGAAACGAAGTACCCTTGCATTACGACAATTTACAGCGTAGTAAAACCTCCTCGCGCTCCAAGAAAACTGGCATCTCTATCTTTCTAACTACTCTGTGGTCTGTACCCACCGATTTCATTAGTGCCCTTAGAGAACCCAGATGGCGTGGCCATTTGTAGAAATGAGTTCACTGAAATGATCTTAAAGCTTAGCCTTATGTTAAGAGGGGCTAGCTTGGGGGGCTCGTGGCTCACTGAGTATCACGTCAATCGAGCAATTTGTGTAGAGTAAGCGGTCATGTCTTGTTGTTTTGTGAATTTTGATTGTGTATCGCTGCTTGTGTATGTTAAAAAAAGAGAGAAACTAAACAAAATGAAAGAATGAGAATGAGAGTTGATAGACAAATCCAAATGGGGTAAACATTAGTATTTTCTTATCTTGAAAATTTATTACTTACATCATTAAAGGTGTGATGGATAGTTTTTGAATTGAAAATTTTGCTCAATCCAGTAACTGAGAAAGGGCCCAGCATTATTTTAAATAAAGTAAAACGACATACTAGGAGTATTTAAAATTTTGAAATGGTATTTGTATCAAAGGACCAATCTAATCTAGGAATAGGTCATTCGTTTTCTAGAGTTACTACTACCTCTTCTATAAACCAATCGAACCGCATAAAAAACGATAGTCTCAAAAGTTTCCTAATGAGATAAACTAAACACTAAAGACCACAAAACTAATCCTTTTCTCCTCTAAAGGACCAACCAATAAGTCTCAAAAACTAGGACCAACAAGAAAAACTTCTGTTCAATCCTAAACGAACAAGTGACGATCCATTGTTGCCCTCACACAATGAAAAGACATTTGAACTAAACAACATAAACTTAGGTTACTTTTCACAATGAAACGGGGACACGGAAAGGATTCTTGTGTACTAAAAGAAATGGACAAAATGAGAACGAAGGAAAGTATTTCTTCCTTTTAACGGAAGTCAAGTCCATTAAGTTGTGTTTTGGGTTTTTTTCCAAATTAATTTTTAAAAGAGGTTTTTTTATTAGCTTTGTGATAAAATAAAGAATGTTGACGGAAATTCTTTTGGTTAGGGAAAGAATAGGAATTTTGAAAGAATACTTTACAGAAAATAAGCCAACACAAACTTTTCATACATACACGATTTAAATCGATATGAAAACCATTGACCATGAAAATTATACACCAAAATAGATTAATTTAGAAACTACAGCATAAAACACCCGCACAGAACTGAATCCCGTAATTAACTTTCGACAAAACGTTGCCCCAAAAATCATTCACAGAGAACCTTAATTTAACTTTAAATTTCCAAATTAGTAAAGTCGTTCCCGCTCAAAGTACAGAGAAACAAATTCAATTACAACTTACCTAAATTCATTGATCAAAATCTGAACACGACTAAGTTCATGGACAAAGCTAGAATTTAGTTCCACCTTTGTCCATAAATAATGGATTAGTATTCTACTCGTTTTCCATTAGGAATAGTTCCACTAATTTACCCCGGAATTCAGGCTGAAAAAGTAATCCAGGGTACCTTTTGGCTCGGCGAAAATTCGTTAATACATGAACATTGCCCGCAGCAAAAAAGGCTGTCTGCCTCAAAAATTTAGCGAAATTGTGGATGTTAAAAACTGGTATAAACTAGTTTAGTAGCGGTTGGTTGGCAACAAAGTTCTGTAATAGAGTTTCCTACAGAGTAATTTATTTGAGCTGAATCATTTTTTGGTCCATTTACGAGAAAAAAAAATATTACTTTGTGTATTTTCAAGACGTAACGAAATTCAGCGAAATTGTTTTTAGTGCAAAATTGCTATTTTGCCAAGTATAAGCTGGGCATTTATGTATTCTTATTTTATTTTAATAATGGTTTCAACTCATAATTTTCTCTCTTTTTAATGTACACTCGGAATAGGTTCTTTCACTGCATTTGTGAAATAAACTATTTTGAAAGAATGCACGCTCATCACTGTATTTTTGGTCCTTATACACGAATTCCACCTTCCACCTCCTCGCTCGCTCCTTCTTCCTTCTCGCTTCCACCTTCGGCCTGATCATCACTTTCCATCAGGTGAGATTCTGGCCAAGAGCTTCCCCGTTGTGGATAAAAAAAAAAAAAAAAAAACGATTTTGCCTATATCACAATACTTACCTAACTATACAGATCAGTACTTAAAAATCATTCTATGACGCTGTAATTGATGTACACAAAATATTTGTAAAACCTTTTAAATTGAGTTTCTTGCCCATTCTTCTACGAATAAACTGCGATCTGGAGGAGGCTATCACGTAGAAGTAATTTTATTTCAAATGTACAACATTATGATCTTAAATGGATTGAAATAAACGATTTTTGAATTTGCGAAAACTAATTCCGAGGTCAATTATATCGTGTACGTGTCCCTATGGACAAACTAGGCATTACTGGATACGTCTACATCATCATTTCAGTCGAAAGACGTCCACTGCTATACATAGTCCTTCCCCAAGCACCGCCACTTCGACCGGTTCTGTTCTTCCCGCATCCAGCAGATTCCTGTGGCCTTCACAAGGAAGGTATTAAGGATATCTTCTAAGGATTATTTACACAAATTAATGACTTAGGAGACGGATTGGTAACTCCCATTTCCTATAATTACCAGAAAAAATCCAGCAGACTCCTGCGGCCCATTACCAGGTCATCGGTTCACCTTGTGGGGGGCCTTCCAACGCTACGTCTTACATTCGTATAACAGGCAACATTCTAAGTATTCACTCCAACTTCCTTTACTAAGCAAAAGACAATTAACTAAGTGTCAGTCATTCCAAACGCTTGGCAGATGAGGTCACGATCCGTTTTATAAAATACTAGCTTCCGCCAGCCGCTTTGCCAGCCTGATAACTTTATAAATTATAGCCTAGATAACATTTTACGGGAAGAATTTTTCTAATCGGTCCTGTAGTTTCCAAAAAGGTTTTATGTTCGTAGTTGATTATTCATTACAATCAAAAATACAAATATTTTGTCTTTGTTGTTTAACTAGCTTTTGCCCGCGATTTCGTCCGCATGAAATTTCGTCCCCCAATCTACCGCGTCGCATCCCATCGCCCGCCCGCGCTACTACTTCGTTTTTGCTAAGAGTAATTCTTTCTGCCTTTTTTCTCTTAGGGGTCGTAGCGTGATGTTATTAAGCCTAATAATAACCTTCCTCAAGAAACACAACTCAACAACTCTAATCCGACTGGTAGTTCCGGAGATTAATCCCTGCATACAAACTTACAAACAAAGAAACAAACTTTACCTCTATACAGTGTGAGTCTTCATAATGTGCACATATCGAAATGGGGGAATCTATGCTTAATTTTATCGACGGAAAAAATAAAAAATAAAATCTAAATACATTTTTTTTTCTATTGTTTTTTATTTAAAAAAAATCGTCTTATTGATTTTTTTTTACGATTATTGTAAAAATTGATTAAAAAAACAGGTTTTTGGACGAAATACCTGTTTATTTTCAATTGAGGGTTTTTTGGGTTTAATTGGGAGGGGTTTTTCCCACAATTTTCATTTTATAAGAACACTTAATTACTACCAATCATTATGGAGTTGAGTTTGTTTCATCGCGATAGATCATTTAAAAGTTACACCGTTTTTTTACATTGGGGTAAAAAATACAAAAAAATAAGAAAAATAAAAATAGATTTTTTTAAATATTTTTTCCGTTTGTCAAATTAAGCATAGAATCCCTCATTTCGATTATGTGCACATTATGAAGACTCACACTGTATAATATTATAAGTAGTGATATAGAAAGAAAGACAGAGGGAGTAAAAAAGAAAACGTGTTGTCTTATAACGAAGTAAGTATTATTTGTGCGAAACGAGTATTTAGTTTTTTTTTTAAATTTACTTTATGTTTACTACGAGTGTCCGAACTAGGCCCATTGATTCTTGTTGATTAATGTTAAATATTGATATTCTGTCACGTATGGTTGGAGTGTCCATGGAGTTTCTTACCCGCTCTTCTACATAATTATGTGAACCTACTAGGCTTTGGAATGGGCAACTGACCGACCAACTCCTGGGCAATTCAAAATACCTGTTCCAGTTGATATAAATGCCATATAACCTATCAAAACGTGAATCCACAGGAGACACAATGGATTTTTAATTGTGTCTGTAATAACCTCATACGAAAGGTTAAGTTTGAGAATGGAAAACATATTTGGAAAAGGGGCTGTAGGTATTAATGACGACAGAAGTTATAAGCCTTTGACATTTACGAACATTTTGGCGTTATTAAAAAAATCACAGGGTCACATGACACACGTAAAAATGAAATGGTTTTATATTAAGAGGGTGCATCCTAAAAGTTGGCAACGTCGTAAATAGCTGTCAAATATTTACCTGTTTCGATTAATTTGGAAATAATACTGTATGGAAATAAGAAATGTGGCTAACCAATTGACTAGAATATTAATAATGAATTGCAATTATAACATTGAATTTGATGTTGTACCCGTTTTAGGTGAAAAAAAGGCATTTGGAAAGTTACCAAATACTTTTTTTACATCTAAAACTAACTATTCGGTGTTACGATATTAATGATTGCATTTCATAATCAATATTCTAGTTCGCTAGTTAGCCACATTTTTTATTTCCATACAGAAATATTATCAAATTAATCAAAACAGCGAAATATTTGACATCTATTTGCGACGTTGCCAACTTTCAGAATAAACCCTCTTAAAAGTTAAAAGGTCTCGTGAGAATTTCAAATTAGGGCTCGCCAGCCCTTTTGTGCCTGTGTGAAACAGATTGTGGCACAAAGGTTTTTCATCGCGCTAGCGGATGGTAAACAGTTTTTCACACATTTCCTAAGCAGGGATTTATTTTGTTCGGAGGAGCTCGTGGCTAAGTAATAACAGCCGCACGGGTCGATCCATCAGGTTAAGCTGCGCTTGCCGGGGGTGGTCCGTGGATGGGTGACCATCTTTACATACCGAGACTCCTCGTTAGAAAAAAAAGCACGTTAAGCCGTTGGTCCCGGCTGTCATTCGTGGATCTTTGACAGTCGTTACGAGTCGTCGTTCAGAAGCCCGAAAATCTGACAACCAGTCTTACCAAGGGGTATCGTATTATCCAGTTACTGGTTGTGGAGGTCAGATAGTCAGTCGCTCCATGTAAAATACTGGTATTCAGCTGCATCCGGTTAGATTGGAAGCCGACCTCAACATGATTGGGAAAAGGCTAGGCAGAATGATTGGATGCGTTTTTGACACTAATCTGACGTAATTATGTACAATACAGTCTGACATTTCAATTATAAAGTCAATTAGTTTTAACTACAGGTTTTTCATGCGTTTATAGTTCAACAATCTGAAACATTATGATTAATTTTACCTACAAATTTTATTCTTGTGATATTTTAGTTTGGACTAAAAGTTCGGAAAATGGTTGCCCATTTTCCGAACTTTTGAAAGTGATGGAGCGTTTTAAAGTGTGAATTTCTTTGGAGCAGATTGAGTTAATTACAAAATATAATTAATTACCGTTTGATACAGAACCCTCTGGTAGATCCCCACTGCCGTCGAAAAAGAAATAAGTAGGTACCTACATCAAATAGGATCAAAACTCCAAATATTACAGGTATTCCCAAAATTACTAAATAAAACTTGTTCAACATAGAAGAGAGAAGGCTTCAGAATAATAAGTGTAAAAAAAAAAGTTTGTTATCACAAAAACCTTAATACACAAAGCTCATACAATACACACAGAACAACAGCTACATAGATAAATACATACATAAATTCGCGCCTTTTTCCCATGGGGGTAGGCAGAAACTACAGAACGCCACCTGCTATGATCCTTACAAACTCCTTTTGCCTCGTTAACGTTCATACATCTGGTCATACACGCACGCGTTTCTAATAAATGCTTGCAATCTTTTCTGAGCAGTGGTGGCCCAGTGGTTACGACCCGGACTTACGAGTTGTAGGTCATGGGTTCGAACCCAGGCAGGCGCTTCATTTTATGTTAATAATTTCATCACCACTGCTCTCAAAACGGTGAAGGGAAACATCGTGAGAAAACCGGCATGTTCTAGAACCAAAAATTCAAAGACATGTGACATCTACCAACCCGCACGAGGCTAGCGTGATAAATTACAGCCCACTCCCTCTAGATGGCCCAGCAGTGGGAACATTATAGGCTGACAATGCTTTTGCTGAAGACCCGTTTGCTTATACCTAGAAATAGTTCTACATCTCCAGAATAACTAGGAGCTCTCTAGTTGGTTATTGATGGCCTTAAGTAATTAAGTCCGGGCCTCCCTAGAGAAACACTAGAATGTCTTGGAGTTGGGCCTAATAAAATTAATTAGGTGTTATATATTATATGAGTCTAGCGAAACAAGGCTTTTGTAACTCGACTGGACTTTTATTGTGCAATAAAGTAACAAAATCATTGTTCTTTTGTTTTTGTTGTGACCAAAAGGAATATATTGGGATGATAATAACAAGTTTACTAACGTTGGTAGATTTTTTTACTTGTTTATCCTAGAAAAACATAATACACAATAAATCAGCAGGTGATATTATTCACATCAATCAATCTGCCTAGCCTTTTCCCAAATATGTTGGGGTCAGCTTCCAGTCTAATCGGATGCAGCTGAATACCAGTATTTTACATGGAGCGACTGCCTATCAGACCTCCACAACCCAAGTAAGGGTATTCTTCATATCACATCGATAAAATGGAAAATCAACCATAATTTACTAAGGCCGATATCAGACGCTTCAGATTCATTTTTGTTTCATTCCACGTTCATAGGACACCGATAAAATTACCTACATAGGAATGAACGTTCATCGGCTGCTTCCGTTTAATTTTCCAATCATTCGTTAAGCGAGTGGAAGCTGCCGAGTGCTGAAATCAAATACTGTTACATCAGTTCATTAATGAATTATTTTTTTAACTTTTTATTCACTTTGAGTGAAAGATGCCGAATGAAGCGCTAAAATGAGCAAAAGTGATCCGTTTGATATTAATTATTGTATCTTATTTATATCTGCACCGGTCGACGTCATAACGTCAAAGCCGGCTGTCGCTGTAACCCAGCGCTAGAGATCTATCCCGCATAGGGTCGCAGCATTATGCTGAGCGATGACCGTTTTGCGTAGATGTGACGCATATTTTCCCCCAAGTTGTTCTTTTTTGTTTTGTGTTCTTTCTTTGCGTCATGTTTAACGCAAATAATCGTTTTTTATTTGCGTTAAACATGACGCGCGTGTTCTCTTACTTCTTTCTTTAGTTCGATTTCGAAAATGTGCAGTCACTTGAAGGAAATTTTAAGGAATAGGTACCTACCTACATACATACATAAATTCACGCCTTTTTCCCATGGGGGTAGGCAGAAACTACAAAACGCTACCTGAAACTCCTTTTGCCTCGTTAACGGTCATACACGCACGCCGGTTGCGAGTACTACTCACCTGACCTTTCTGAAGAACATCCCCAATAAGGTCACTATATGTCCTCCTAGGGCGACCCCTCCCGGCGTTTCCACTCACACTTGTCTTGTAAATACATTTTGTTAGTCGCCGTTCATTAATCCTCTCAACATGACCAAACCCTCTAAGGACACTCTTTTCAATTTTTGTCACTACATCTTCTTTTAAATCGCACCGTTGTTTTATCACATCATTCCTCAGCCTATCATTCATAGTCACACCACACATGCTTCGCAAGGAACGCATTTCCACAGCATTTATTCTACTTTCATGCTTCTTTTGCCACACCCAGCATTCACTTCCATACATAAGCGTGGGCACGAGCAGACCATTGTGAACAGATCCGAGCCTTTTTAGACATCAGCTGGTTGGTCACAATCGCATGAATAGGTACCTATCTAAGTTTAAGTGAACAAGGCCCAAATAGAAATAAAAGTACGTCAAGAACACCGGTTCAAGGGACTTCCTTCCCGATTAGATGCAAAAACAGAAATACGTTCAATTAATTAACAAAGGATTTAATTAACACCACCTGCATACCTACCCTTTAAGCGCTCCGAAATTAGGTTTTTGATAATAATTTTACTTAATCTTTAGATGTTTCTACACGAAATTAATATTATAAATATACCCGAATTTAATAAGCGGAATATTCCTGAATACCGTCGTCAGATAATCTGTATCTTTTTGCTTTTGACAAATAATTTACAAATAATTGTCCCTTTGATGCTTCTGAAGTTGGAAGAGAAGACAAATTCCCAAAAGTAGGTATTCGTTGATTATGGATGCTTTGGAATTGCTAGTGAGTTTTGTCATTTTAAAAGTTAATCAAAGATAAGAGAGATAATTTTGAATTGATTAATATGAATATGTACTGTATATTGATTACTAGCTTCTTCCCTCGACCCACCGCGCCGCATTGCATCGCCCACTTGCATAGGGCAAGTGGGAGATGCAATGCGACGCAACATGCAATTTCGTTTAGTTCTTTCTGACTTTTTTCTTTTTTTTTTTCTTTTTTCGTTAAATAGCTTAGAACCTTCTTAAAGAATTGGGCTATCAAATGCAAGAAGATTTTTTCAAATCGTACTGGTAATTTTAGCGATATACACGTTCAAACAAAAAAATATTACATATAACTATAGATACCGACAGTAAGCCACTAAAAAGCTAGTGACGGATTAAAAAAATTACATTTTATGTATAACTATAGATACCGACAGTAAGCCGCTAAAAGGCTTTAAATCTAGCTATTTAACATCGCCACCAAAGTCGCAAGCCACAAGATCAAAGCTCGTTCCAGTTCTTTACGAGAAGAGTGACATTCTATCTACCCATCTACGTACTGACTGCAGAAAGCGTAGCTTAACCTTCGATCGACCCGTGTGGCTGTTTTCATTTAGCCACAAGCCCCTTTCTAAGCAATGTAACTACGCAATAATTACCATTAACTAAAACCTTCATTTTTTTTCACAGGTCCTTCATCACCGATCCCATCAACATCATCTTCCTCAATAAAGCCAGACCAGAACGAGCTGACAGTCACCTTTCCCCCCCTCGAGGACATATACAACAATACTCCTGAGAAACACTTTGGAACTGAGAATAATACTGTGGTGACGTCACAGACAGGGTCTACTGCCCTCCTGCCGTGTGTCATCAGGAATATTGGCGATGGAATTGTAAGTAGATTGATTTTATTAATTTTGTAGCGACCCGCCCATGAATCACACGGGTGCAATCAACTGATGTGGTGACATGTCATCACTCTTTATTGAATACTATACAAACCTTCCAGAAGAGATTTTCTAAATTATGGTAAACATCATCAAAATCCACCTCATCAAAATCCATTTTGGTAGTTTAAAATAAGTAATCGCACAAGCAAACAGACACTAAAAGCTCAACCGCCTCTATGGTCTAGTGGTTAGACCACCTGTCTCAGACCCAGAGGTCCCGGGTTCGATTCCCAGTGGGGGCAAATTTTTGGTTGGTGGTAGGGCCGTCTGGCTTGCTACCACCATCTTATCTAAGTCTTTCGCCATAAGAACAATGTTAAAAAGCATTTTTGTGTTCCGGCAGTTAGAGGTAAGATAGCCAGTTCCTCTGTGGTTGAGGATTCCGGGTGAAGCTCGCTTCCACCTTCAGCCTGATCATTACTTACCATCAGGTGAGATTCAGGCCAAGAGCTTCCCGGTTGTGGTTAAAAAAAAAAGCGATGTTGTATTATTTATGGGTACCTACATATTTATATGACGCCGTAGCTTGGTGATAGCCAAGTTAATGTTTAAATAAATCGACTTGTTAATCAGATAGATTGTTAAAATACAGAAAAAACAAAATGGATACACGTCAGGTAGGGCGAACAGCGAAAAACTGGACCCGTTTTGAACGTAAAACATTCAAAATTCACACTTGACTGTTTTCAGTTGAAACGTTAGCACAGCGACGTTTAGATACGGGTGCAATTTCACTGAAAAATACAGGTTCTTTTCACACATTTCGATCAGTTTTTGCAATTTTTTTGCAACTCACTACGTCGCTTCGGTATACCAACAGCAGGCAGCCTAATTTAAAAAAAAACTGTGATTTATAAATTACACCTAAAACCTTTCGATAATAAAACAAAATAACACTATCCAAAAATATTGCCAAAATTCTCATTTTAGCTAACCGTGTAAAAAAAAAACTGCCTAGCCTTTTCTCAACTATGTTGAGGTCGGCTTCCTGTCTAACCGGATGCAACTAAATACCAGTATTTTACATGGAGCGACTGCCTATCTGACTTCCACAACTCAGTACGCCTACTCTTCTGACGAGCTGTAACGACTGTCAAAGGTCCGCGAACGTGCTATCCGAAGCACGGAGAAGTATGTAAAGATGGATGGGTGACCACCATCCACGGACCAACCCCGGCAAGCGTAGCTTAACCTGATAGATCGACCCGTGCAGCTGTTATTACTTAGCCATGAGCTGCTCCTATTACGAGCTCCCCCTATTAGTTGACCGTGTAAATACTTACTAAATAAAAAACATTATTTTACCTAAATACGAACTTAAAGAAACAATTCTTAACTCTAATTAGTATCACCATCAATCACCAACAAAATCCAATCCAAACTTTAAACCAGCGAAATTTTTATCACAGAAAACTTAATCACATATTTTATCTGGACCACAGCCGGCTTATTACTGGCTAAACTAATGAGGTAGCTATATTTAACCACCCCGCACCGAGCTTAGTTCAAACCTCATAAATTTTCAGCCTTTTACAGCCAAAATAGAGTAGATTTTGTAAAACTGTATTTAGGTTGCTTGGTAATTTTGGTGTCTGCTTTGAGTAGAAGCTGAAGCGATTAGCGGAAGAGAAGTTATACGAAATGAATTACTTTATTTCCAATGTCTTTCATTCACTTAATGCCAATCATTTCAGCCGACGGATGCCCACTGCTGGACATAGGTAAAGAAAGAAAGAAAATTGCGTTTATTGGCATTGGCATTTTCTTTCTTTCTATGCCTCTCCCAAACACCGCCACTTCGACCGGTTCTTCTTTAATTCTTCGGACGATGGCAGTTAAGTTGGTTTTCCTGCGTATTTCTTCATTTCTGATTCGATCACGTAGGGAAACTCCAAGCATAGCCCTCTCCATTGCCCTTTGGGTGTCTTTTAGCCTTCTAATGCCCCTTGTGACCGACCACATTTCAGTGCCATAGGTCATCACTGGCAACATGCAATGGTCAAAGAGTTTCGTAATGGAAATGAAAAAGCACTATCATAAACTTAATAAGATAAGAAATATCGTTTCTTCGAGTTTCATCATTCAATGTCGCAACAACACTTCAAAGAAGTACACTGCTTAATATTTAAATAGCGTAACTTATCAAATACTATTCTCCGAGTTGGTATAGGCTATAAGTAACTTCTATTATTTTTCATGTGGTTAGAGACTAACTTGGTGTCAGAGTTTGAAAGCCGCCCATGGGCCTCTGACTTGGCTTCACATGCCGTCAAGAAATATCTCTCAGGCAAGGTTTCGTCAGAATGTTTTCCTTCACCGTTATTGAAGCAAGTGATAATTATACAATACGCAAGAATACCGCCATAATACGCAAGAGGACCGCCTCCATGAATGGCCGGCTGCGCACCGCTACCAACAGTCTCCTGAGCGTGTTTTCAGATGGGTGGGACTCCCCTCTGCTGCGCCACTGGTTGAGAATCCACACCAATTAGCGTTTTTAATTATTTTTTATTATTACTAACACTTAGTCTTTAAGTTATTTTGTATACTAACTTAATTCATTTTCATGTTTACTAACAATAGTCTTTAAGTTATCTTGTATACTAACACTATGGACGCATGTCTGAAATAAATTATTTGAATTTGAATACGCACATGAATCCGAAAATTCTAGTGTTCGAACTCGAGACTTGTCACTTGGCAGTCCGAAGGCCACACCACTAGGCTATCACTGCTGTACTCACTTTAAAATGATTGAGGATAATACATAACATCACGCCTTGTATAGGGTTGTGCACAGGTGTACCAAAAGTAGGTACACCCACATTTCGCCAGTTATGTTTAAGTCCCATGTAATAGGGGGCGAGCCTATTGCCATCAACCGGGCACAAATACATACTCCGGGCTGATACTGAGAAATTCCAGATAGAAAACCTCAATAACACTTTGTCCGACCTGGGAATCGAACCCAGGACCTCATGCTCAGCAGTAGCGCTTGCGACCACTGGAACAACGAGGCAGTCAACAGTTGAGGATATCACTTACTTATATCCTCAATCATTTCAAAGTGCACATGATTCCTCAATGGTATTCGATTATACATTCAGTTTCAATTGCCATCCATAGGCTAGATCGCTGCAATTGCCTTCAAATGGTACAAATCGGGTACGTAGCCCGCCCATGTTTCTGACCACCGACGCGTTCACGTACGCGCCAAGAGTTGTCAAACCGGTTCAGCGAGTGGATAATCCCATTAGCGTCACGCACACATGTCATGTTGCACCAAGCCATATAGTAGTTTACTATTTGGCACGCGATTGAATTTAGGTATGATCTATTCCAAAAGTACGTGTTGAAAGTGTAAACAATATTCGGGTTGCTACTCACTAAAGAGAATTAGTAACACAATCATCTGTATTGAAAAGGTTTCAACTTCATATCGATAACACAACTTAGATAACATTAATAATTAATCATTGTAATTGAAAAATTAACGACTAGTGTTTCAGTATTTCGGATCAATCAAATCAAAGCACTAAAATTGGCATTTACAATACGTTCTCTGATCCATTTGTTTCCATTTTCATCACATAATTTTGGAACAGACCATACTCATGTTTTTATATTTTCACTGCAATATGTTTCAAATCGCCACGCGATAGTGCTTCCGCCCCTCTGCCGCCCATCACAGAGACCACACCCTTACGGACTGGCGAAAGATGTACGATGCCTCAGGTGGCGACATTTGGAAGAAATTGAAATATTGTCAAAAGCCAGAATTGAACCTTTAGACGGATTTAGACATTTTGGTAATATTTGGAATTTCAGTGATTCAGATGACAGCTTGACATTTCAACTTATTAGTTTTATAGAATCTATTCAAATCGAGAAATAAATCTGAGTAATATTACTTTTTTGGTCGTTTATTAAATTCCTAGAAAGTGATATTTTATTTAGGACAAAAAGAGGTTTTTAAACCTGGTTTAATGATTGATTTGATTTTGATTACCTTTTGTTGAACGTAGGTATTGTAATTTACCAACATTGGAAACATTACAAGCATGATGGGAAATATTCCTAAATATTTTACTTTTTAACCAACTTCATTATTTACAAATAATTGGTTGATAGGATTACGCATACAAAACTAAAACTAGAAGAAAAAAAATGCTACAAATTAATGACGTTTTCATTATAAATCCCAGCAAATAAAAATTTAGCATAGCTTAGTTTAAAGATACCGTTTTCAATTTTTTTTTAAAGGGTGCAATGGTGGCTAAGTGTAAGTCGTAGGTTCGAACCCTGACAGGCGCTTTACTTTGTGTAAATTATTTCATCACCACTGCTCTCAGAATAGCGAAGGAAAACATTGGGAGGAAACCGGCATGTCCTAGAACCTAAAGTTCGAAGACATGTGACATCTACCAACCCTTACTGGGCCCACTCCCTCTCCCAGAGAGGGGGCCAGCATCCCAGCAATGGAAACATTATCGGCTGATTATGATACATACTCTTTTAAAACTACTATCATCGCAAAAATTCTTTGCCCCAATTTCACTAAACTTAACCTATAAATATCTGACCTCTTTTCATGTAATCCAATAAAATGACATTTGTACCTAATGAAAATGTCAAAATAATAAGAATTTACAATCCGAACTTTCGTATTCAGTAACGTTTCGGGTCAATAGGCTTCAGTAAACATCTTACGTCATTTGTTACGTAAACGAAATGAGTTCTACCGGATTAAGGCCTCCTGTGAGTAAGATTAAGGTTACCTACGTGGTAATTGTGTTTTTGGATAAGTTTCTGGGGGTTTTTCTGGTAATAATAGGAAATGTACAAATCCGTCTGCTGTCTTTTTTTTTTTTGCATTAACCTTTATTATCCCACTGCTGGGTAAAGGCCCCAACATGATTGGGAAAAGGCTAGGCAGAATGAATGGTGATCCTTAGATATCCTTAATTCCTTTCTTGTGAAGGACGCAGGAATCCGCTGGATGCGGGAAGCACAGAACGATGGTGATGATGATCCTTAGAATAAATCTATAAGGGTGAACTTAATGCCTTAGGCACTTTCCACGTTTCACGTTCAGTAATGGACGCATAAAGTATGAAAATAACCTCTATGGTGTACACCTAATGTGGTAACAGCATTCTTGAGCCGTAAAAAGAAAAAAATACCAGTTGTTCTCGATATTTAGCACATAGGGACCGATTATAATGAAAAGATGAAGAACATTTTGATCCAAGTTTATTACACAAACGTGTCGACGTTTCATCCTAAATTTCAATGATAAATGATCTTCATTAAATGAGTTTCGTACAGTAATATCTCCAGCTTGTCAAACGTCTGGAAATAGATTCCAGAAAGTTCCATTAGTGCTGTCCTGTTCCAGATATTTCTAGGTAAATATTAAATGTCGTTGACCAAAATAAATGGAAGTATAATTTTATAATTCATTGTAATCAGCCTATAATGTTCCCACTGGTGGGACACTCAGGCCTCCTGTCAATAATAGGGAGTGGGGGGCAATCCACCACGCGGGCCCAGTGCGGGTTGGTAGATGTCACATGTCTTCGAATTTTTGGTCCTAGGACATGCCGGTTTCCTCACGAAGTTAGTGGTATTGAAATTATTTACACAAAGTAAAGCCTGCCTGGGTTCGAACTTCGAACCTACGACCTACAATTTTATTCGTAAGTCGGCGTAAGTGTTACCACTGCACTGGGACACCACGACTGCTCCAAGGATACTAGGCTCGTTTTTTGCCACTTACTTCCTAAATTAAAGTACTTACAAAGTCGAACACCGTGACAGAAAGTTATTATAACATCAACCACATAGATTAAGTGCGAAACATACGTATTATTGAAGTTAACACAAAAAATAACGAAGTAAAGTAAATATAATTATGGGACCACTGCGCAAAATTCCTCTACCAAATGGAGAAACAATTTTCTAAATCGGTCCATAGTTGACGAAAGTATCGATGGACATAAATATTTTTTTTTTTTTTTAAATGACTGACATAGAACCTCCTCCTTTTTTGGAAGTCGGTTAAAAATCCACATACATAAAGAAGCCAAAAGCCTCGTATCCAAGCAATAAAACTTTGACAATATCTACATCTCTGCCTCCTCTTCGTGGAATACGGACGTTATAAACAGTGCGTCCGGACATGGACTAGCGATATTCTAAATACATAAATATAAACTAAGTATTTTAAAGTAAAATTACATTCTAAGCTTGGGTCCAATACACTTCAATCATAATAATGATTTTATGTTCAGGGTTCGACAATGACCTTTTGTTTTTGCGCATACGCTATGTTCAAAGAACAATAACTCTTAAAGTATTAGACTTATTATTATCTATTTATCCGTATTTTCGCAATATCCCTAGGGTTTTCGCGAAAATTCGAATCATCAAATTACCCTGCGACATATATATACCGCAGTCAGCCATAGCGAAGCGGTTTACAGCTCGTGGTTACCTGGGAATCACCGCAAATGCGAGGAAACGCCTCAGAGGTGCTAACGAGAACATAACTATGCTTGTTAGCACTAGCCACTAGCCACGAGCCATAGGCTTGAAACCACAATCACGACCAAGTTGTTGGTACGGAAATTGCTATGTTAATCCATACTAATATAGTATTATAATGAGGTACAATTTGTTTGTGTAGGTGGTAATCTCCGGTAGCAATCGGATTTGAAAAATTTGCATTGGATAGCCCAATTCTTGAGGAAGGTTATGGGCTATGTAACATCACGCTACGACTCTTAGGAGCAAAGCAAAAAGAAAAAAAGTCAGAAAGAACGCTAAGCGAAAACGAAGTAACAGTGCGGGCGGGCGATTGGGTACGACGCGGTGGGTCGGGGGTCAAAATTTCACGCAGACAAAGTCGCGGGCAGAAGCTAGTCATTAATAAAATTCAAATTGGCCCACTGTATGACTATTTCATGAATTTATGACATTTGAGGCCAATTGGAACTAAGAGTTGTATTGATGATTCTCGTGGAGCTCGTGGCTAAGTAATAACACCCGCACGGGTCGATCCATCAGGTTAAGCTGCGCTTGCCGGGGTTGGTTCGTGGATGGGTGACCATCTTTACATACCGAGACTCCTCCGTGCTTCGGAAAGCACGTTAAGCCGTTGGTCCCGGCTGTCATTCGTGGATCTTTGACAGTCGTTACGAGTCGTCAGAAGCCCGAAAGTCTGACAACCAGTCTTACCAAGGGGTATAGTATTACCCAGTTACTGGGTTGTGGAGGTCAGATAGGCAGTCGCTCCATGTAAAATACTGGTATTCAGCTGCATCCGGTTAGACTGGAAGCCGACCCCAACATGATTGGGAAAAGGCTAGGCAGAATGAGTTTTATTGATGATTCTAATGTTTATAATTCTGTAAAAAGATATTTGTTACGCTCGCGAATCATATTTTGAACAACATACAAACTGCAAATTGCAAGTAACATAAGATTTGAATTTCGCAGGCTACCTCAGCGCATGACCCTTAAACAAACTATTAAGTAGCTAAACTTCATCAAAAGCATGTAAAAATTACTAAAATAAATAAAATACACACTGCTCTCTAATTTAAGAAGATAAATGACAAAAAGAAATAAAGAAAAGCAATTTATTGACTTGAAATAATTGAGCAAAAAAGCTTCGTAAGAAGAGGTACAGACCTATAACTTAATAATGAAAAGGTCAAATAGTAGTTAATTAGACGCAATTAACCTTAAGAAAGTTAATTAGTAATACTCAATTGTGCTTTTCTAGTTTTAAAATAGAAAAAGTGTTTAAGTTTTTTTGGTCCTATGTAATTAATTGGGGACGTTTTTGTTTATGACTAAAATATAAATTAGATTTTAAAAACGAACTTTATACTTGAGTTATTATATTCGCTCTTATAGTTCTATGTATGTGTCTTTTTTAGGGTTCTGTACCCTAAGAGTGCCAAACGAACCCTATTATTAAGTCGCCGCCATTCGTCTGTTTTTCACCGGGCTGTATCTCATGAACCGAAATAGTTGTGTAAGTTGAAATTTTCATAGATTGTGTATTTCTCCTACCACTATAACAAAAAATTAATAAAGTTAGTTATGAAAGAGGGTGGGATAAAAGAAACGTGTTTTTTTCGGCGTTTTTTTGCTCAATCTTAACACGGTACGAAACCCTTCGTGTGCGACTCCGACTCACACTTGCCCGGTTTTTTCCTTGTACGCAATAGTAAGCCCAAGCCTGAATTTATACCCACTTATATTTAAATCCTTTTACATGGACCGCACCTACCTATGACAAAGTACTAATTATCTTAGAATACAATCGCAATAGGCTTGCCTATACATGGGACTTAAACATAACTGGCGAAATGTGGGTGTACTATAGGTACACCTCTGCCCAACCCTTTGGGGAAAATGTTATGTTAAAGAAGAAAGTTTGAAAGAAAATACTTTTATTTAACACAGACTAAAAGGCAAACAATTTATTAAACAGCAGATAAAATAAAAATCAAATAAAAAGTGTAAAGTGCGGTGTAAGAAATGAGCAGAGTGAGCCTCACAGCTGCGCCAATAAGCCCAGTTCAGGAAAAATGCCAGACAACTATTAGTACTAAGTTAAGTATATTCAAATGTTACGTTATATTCGTAAAATACGAAAATAGAAAATGTTGATTATATATATGTTTATGGTCGCACATTTCACCACAAACCAACACCTAATAAAACAACAACGGAAGTTACAGCTTTCCTGAACTAAAAGCATAACAATAAGAAAATTTAACTGCAACCACATACATTTACCGGCAGCTCAAGCTAAGCTTACAAATTAGCTCACTTGTAAGCTGCCAACTGCTTAATGCGTTACATTTATATACCGCATTTTGTAGCTTGGTTTGAATTTATTAAACCCCAACGGAAAAAGAGGGGTGTTATAAGTTTAACGTACCGTGTGTATCTGTCTGTTCCCTCATAGCTCCCAAACGGCTGAACCGATTTTGATTATTATTTTTTTGTTTGAAAGGTGTCTTGATCGCGAGTGTTCTTATTTACAATTCAAGAAAATCGGTTCAGCCGTTTGAAGATTATCAGCTCTTTTCTAGTTGATGATTGGATGTGCGCATCTTCCACAGGTCTGATCGATTCTAAATTTAGTATTCTCTTCCTTCAATGATATTAGAAGAACATAGTAACCTTGAACCGATAAGGAATCGTGTCGGGGGTTATTTAATTTTTTAGAGGTCTTTGTTTGTGTCGGGAATTATTTAAGTAAATTTTTAATTTTAACTTGTTTCTATGGGTAGTTTGGTTGGGTTAATTTTATAGTTCGCCTACATTTTGTTTGGTTTGGTTTCATCATTCGGCCGTAAGAAGTCCACTGCTGGACATAAGCCTTCACCAAGTGTCGCCATATCGACCAGGGGCCTAAGTCTAATAATTTATAAAAGTTACTTAGCCACGAGCTCCTCAAACTTAACTGGTTCTTACTGTAAGCATTAATTATTACGGTTAGTAGTTTAGGTATTTATGACACCTACACACAAACCTGACGCATGAATTAACACCATTCAGCTCAACAATTTTGATGGGAGCTAAATGATCCAACATACGCGCCACCACCAGCGAGACATTAGAGTGAGCATGACATACTCTCAGCCGCCAGGGCACATTCAAGTTAATTAAAGACGTACCCAGTAAATGGTAGCTTTATAGTAGGTACATAGAACTCACACATGTGCTATGCAATTACCTTTACAATACTAATTCCCTAGTGAGTTAGATAGAAATAGAGTTAGAGGATATGTTTACACATTCATCAAACACTTTTGGAACAGACTATAGTGATCAAATACCCTATTTATTACAGAACAAAGTACCATACAAAGTAGACGTGCCACGACAAACATCAGGCGTCCTATCCTTGTCACTTTAACGACAATGAACAGAGACAACAATACATTATACAACACCATTTTAGACAAGACGTTCATGAATATGAAGACAACACGCTTTATCACAATAGCGTATACGCTGCATTAGTACCAACACTTGCAGATCATAAATTGCAAGCTTAACAGCAGCACCTTGCAAGCGCATTACAATTTATAGTTGTCAAGAATATGCTTAGCTGTTAACTATGTAGTTTGCAAGCAAGAAATGTCTTAATAGCACGATTATGTTTTGTTGAAATAAAACAATAGGTACTTTGGAATAAGGTTTGTGTTTTGTTTTTTATTTTAAACTATCTGATCCGACAGACGTTGATCGTGAGTTTGAGTGTTACAACCAAAAATTCGAAGATATGTGTCATCTACCATCCTGCATTGGGCCCCAACAAACCACTTCAAGCGCTCTCTCCCCAAATTCCTTTTTGAGAGGTAATAAACTCTTCACCTTGTTAATGAATGGGCCACACCAGGCCAGTTAGTGGCTAATGGACCGCCAACCTGTTGTCCATTTAACAAGACTTTAAAAACCTGACGCATGGGTTGCAGTTTTAAAAATGGAAGCAACTGGTGGACCTTTTTTATATACAGACCAAAGCTATTTGGTATACAGGAAAAATTAAGATAGTTAATTGATTCAGGCGTGACTTGGCGGAAATCCAGATATTTTAAGTAACCTATTCCGCTTAACTATTCTTAAAGAGCTGGACGGTGACGCTCAGTCATTCGTCATCCTGAGGATGCCTCGTTGAGAGTTGAAACACGTGTCGATTTCTTACAGGGTTTTTTAAGACTCTTTAAGAATAGTTAAGCGGAATAGGTTACTAAAAATATCTACGTCTATTGTATTTCAGGAAAAATTATTCATCCCTCCACTGCACTGCCAATATTCATTTTGATTGTGTGCATAATCACTTTTTAATTAAGCATATGGCATAGGTACTTAAAGTGTGTAAAAGAATTGACTGCCCAACATACTCACAACATTTTTTAAAGTAGTTTAAAGTTAGCTGCCTGTATACCAAATAGCTTTGTTGAGTGTACACACCTGTAATTCCGTTAAAAAAGAGCTTTAATAAAAAGACGAGTAAAAGGAATTTTTAGCTCAGATTTACTAAATAAATTACATTAAAAAAAAAACTGTAAATCATTGAAAAACATTGGAAAGTTCCACTGATAAAATTTATTGTCTTTGTTCGGTTTAGAAATAAAATCCGATAATCAGCCCATATTACCCACTGCTGGGACACAGGCCTCCTCTCTTCGAGAGGGAGTGGGCATCCACCACGCGGGCATAACGCGGGTTGATAGATTGTCTTCGAATTTTCGGTTCTACGACATGCCGGTTTCCTCACGATGTTTTCCTTCACCGTTTTTAAAGCAATGCCGATGAAATTATTTACACAAAGTAACGCGCCTGTCTGTGTTCGAACCCATGACCTACAATTCGTAAGTCCGTTACCACTGCGCCACTGCTTTCAAAATAAAATCCCAAATGTCTCAAACAAAAAGTTTTCATGTAATACATTTACAGCTGAAATTCTCGAACTTAACCTCTGTAAAGGTAACCACAGAGTAACATAAACAGAGCTACCTATCTCTTCGAATTGCCAAAATATTCCGTTAATAAACTTGCAAAACAGTTTATTAGCAAATTCCATATTACATTCACACATTAACACATTCCTGCCTTATTGCTAGTATACCACAATTTACTGCTATAATGGTAAGGATTAATTTAGCTAAATTGCATGCAACGCTGATTGAGCTTGTTTGCACTTTCTAGAAACCTGTAGTTATAGAGAGAGTTGTTCTGCTCCGCTTTAGCTTCAAAACAGGGTAGGTATAGCTTCATAATTAAACGCGTTTACGTTGAATCAGTAATCGCAACCTGTAATTAACGCTCACATAACGTAATCCGGTTATATCCGGCTTCAAACGGTTTCTTGGTTACTAAGGAGTACTGAAGATTAATAATGTGCAGTAGACATTATCTATCTAATAACTTAAGTCTTGAAAGTAAGGTTATTCTATAAATATTCTTATTTTCAGAGTTTGTAGCACTGGAAATCACACTCGTTTTTGCAGACACGCTAAGGAATAGAACTTCGTGAACATCAATAAATAAATAAATAAAAGACAGCGCTTAAAAAGCACATTCTGCATCGTTTCCTACTTAGTTAACTGGGTAGAAAAAACATCGCAGCATAAGCTCCAGTTTCCTTTATGATTTATAAGATTAGTAAAAACAAGTGCGTGTCGGACCACGCACAATGCAAGGTTCCGTAGCTAGGATGAACTTATCAGCACTTTAAAGCTTAATATTTCGCAGACGGATCCTTTAATCCAAAAATGGTTTTAACAAGCTCACAATATTTTTGAACGAGCTTTCTAACGATACTCCACAAAATGGGATAAACGAAAAAAAAAAGATAACCCCACTTTACATGGATACAGAGGAGGTACCCTAAAAAAAATATATGTCATAATGTCATCAGTAACTTACTTTACAAATGTGCGTCTAGAAACCCTACATAATAAAAACAGTCTTATAATTATGTATCTATTAAATAATTAGTAGGCACACTAACTCACATGGTGCATGATAGAAAGGGGTGATTTAGTTTTTACATGTTGTTTATACATTGCTCGGATTATGCTAGCTTACATGACTTTCCACAGCTAGATGCAATCTCTGGCCAGAGCTCTTTTAATCCAAAATCGAACCGACTGAGAGCCTTCCACCAGGGGCCTAAGTCTACTAATTTATAAGGTCTCTCAATGGTGAGTTTTTGACAGTTTTTGTATGGCAAATCTGTCAAAAACTCATCATTGTGAGACCATTGTGACGTTTATAAATTAGTAGACTTAGGCCCCAGGGCACACGTTATAGTTCGCGTCACGTAAAAAGACCGCTAGCCAACTGCAAAACTCTACGTTGTATAAGTTCGCGTCAAGTAAAAATGGTTCCTATGGTATGGTTGTGCGGTTGGCCAGTGCTCTTAATACGTAACAGGATAAATATACAACGTTATAGTTGTCCGCTGGCCAGCGGTATTTTTTACGTGACACGAATTGTACCATGGTCGACTTGGAAATCTATATGTTACGGCTAATACCCGAAGTGCGGCTACATCTAGTTTTAGCCGGTTAGAACTAGATGTAGCCACTTACTCTTGGTTAAACCTACTACGAGCCGATTGTTTTCGGGTAAAACTAGGTCTAGCCTTCATCATGCCGGCTACAACTAGGTCCAGCCATTCTCTGTTGGATAAAACTAGGTCTATCCGATATCATTCCGGCTAGAACTAGGTCCAGACAATCCCTGTTGGATAAAACTTAGAGTCGTTCCTCTTTAAAAAATGTTTTACAATATTTTGTATACATTAATTATATAATTAAATGTGAAGACGATGCATCTAAATTAAAATTACTACATCACAGCAGGAGTAAAAAAAACGAATACTACACTGTTTTAATTGGAATTAATTTTATACTTTTTGCTGTGACCTACAGGATCCGTAAATGTACCTTAGTTTTGAACCATTTTAAAACCATTATACCTAAATTATGAAATCCAAATAAATAAATATGAATATAAAAATAATTAAAAACGAAGCAATGACAGATAAATTCCACAACCCAGGATACCCCTTGATACGACTATGGGACTGAATTATATCTGGCATAATGTGGTCGACCTATTAATAGGTACACCTCTGCCAACGCCTTCATGGAACAGAAGCGTGATGTTGTTTAAATCGCTAAAAAGCAACAAACAAGCGTGGTGATAAATGCTCAGTCTTATGAGAAGTGATCTTTGCCCTGAACTGGGTCCACAGTTTGCTGATATTAATAATATCCCTAAGGATCAAACGCTCGACTAAATAGAAGCCATTTTAGGTACCACCTGTTGCTCTATTGAATAGTAAAACCAATTTCCAAGGAATCAGAAAAAGATTTCAATATAAAAAGCGCTTTCAAATTACACCTCCCTGGTCAATTTAGCTACAGTTTTTTTTTCTAGATAGGTTCATTTTATTCAATGATTAATAAATGATTTATTTCTATAAAGGTCCGTTCGCACGTACCACAACCACACCTCATCGCAGCGACAAAATGTGAACAAGCAATGGTTACGTGTGAATACTGTCAACACAATTTTTTGTAGATGCGTTGTGGTTGCGTTACCGCTAGTAGTTGCGATGTGGTTACATTGTGGCTAGTGCGTGGTCTCCCTTGTGGCTGCATTGTATCTGGGACGTGGTTGGTATTGCCAACGCGATTGATTTTGTTGGCAAATTGTGGTCAATATGTGGTCGGCGTTTCCTAACTACTCTGAGATGAAAAGCCGAAATAAACTCAGAGGTCACAGTCTCTTTTAAAGTCCAGACATAATCTTGGTCAGGCTATATTATATGAGGATTATGTAGATTAGTGTCTGAAATGGTCTTTTGAGGAAAGAACCACACAGATTTGAGTGTGCTTCCAGTCAGTGCAAGCATTTATCATGTTAACATCAGCTGATGTTAACATGTTTCGATAAATGGAAGCATATTTTCAAATATTCCCATGCGTAAAAAGATATTTAATAAGAAAAAAACAATCCTTACATACGCTCTGGTACTCCAACTATTTTTCAACATCACACGCTTCAGCGGTCTTGAAAATATACCCAAGCTCGAGTGAGTTTTCAAGCTTACTCTCAGAAAATAAATTGTAGGACCGGAGTTCATTTTACCAATTAATTTAATGTGGACCCGTGAGGTTCTGAGCTAGGCTTATTCCTAAATACGCTTCAATATTCAGTGGGTTAGAAAATATATTCAGAGTCGGAGCTACACCTAGGTTTGTACCTATAGGTACCTGCTGTTTAGTTATACAATTTAAGAGGGATTGTGTCAGGGATTGTGGTAGGTCAAGAGTCGTGTAGTAGAATAATATAACATCACGCCTGCATTCTCATAGGGAGTAGGCACGGGCGTAGATAAAGTGCATTCACATTTAGACAATTTTGTTAGTCCTATATAATAGGGGACGAGCTTATTGCTAGTATCTTACAACAAAAATAAGAAAAAAATAGTGGAAATGTCAGGCCATAAATTATGATATGAGGCATTGACAAGTAAAACAAAAACATTGTATTTTGGTACCCAAGAAATAGAAAAAGGAAACGAGGTAGACAGTTTCGAAGGTGGACATGGCCTAGGAAAGCGATAAACAGAACAAAGTGGGAAAAAATGAAGGAGGCCTTTGCCAAAGTTATGCAAATAGACCAAGTTGTTGTCCTCCACTCACCAGAGTCGTCAATATAAGATTATAATTTCCTTTATTTTAATTGATAAACATATAATTTATATTTTTTAATATTTTTATAAAAATCAAATTAAAAAAATTAAAAAAAATATTATTAGGTAGGTATTATTGCCAGTAACGAGGCACTCAGCGTCCAGCACTCGGCGTGGTAACACGTCGTGTTCAGGTTCGCGAAAAGTCAATCGTCATCCTGAGGATGCCTCGTTGAGAGGTGAAACACGTGTCGATTTCTTACAGGATTTTTTATGACTCTTTAGGAAAAGTTAAGCGGAATAGTTACTAAATATATACGTCTATTGTATTTTATAATGGATTTCCGGCAATTCACGCCTGAATCCATTAACTATCCCGTTACCCGACTTGTACCTCTACGTTGCAATACTTAATTTATTTATACTCTTAATCTTTAGCAACTTTGAAGATTTCAATTCTTTACACACGACTTCAGCTTCACTTTACACATCAGGGAATTCACTAAACATATCAACGCTATTATACACCGTTCGAAGACTTCGAAGTTACCAATAAATTGGTCTTAGTGTTACTTAAATGCATTGGCAAACACCCAGGCTCAGAGCAACGATGAGAGCGTGTTCTCGTTTACAAGTAAACGGAAAAACCGGCCAAGTGCGAGTCGGACTCGTCTACGGCCGTTTCATTTGTCTATCTACTTCAAGAAATTCAGCGATTATTATCTAGGGTCGAGCAAAAAACGTTTCGTGCACCCTTTAATTTAAAGCTTTGGTCAATCCCGCTGAAAGCCGTTGTAGAAATACGAGACGCTTTGAGAGCGATTGTCACTTGTCTAGACCCTTAGGTCATCGAAGGAAACAGTCCTTTTGTGTAGTCATTTGTTAATTTTTTTGTTCCAGGTATCGTGGATAAGAAGAAAAGACTATCATCTCCTTACAGTCGGCCTCACTACATACAGCTCAGACCAGCGGTTTCAGGCCATTCACTTACAGCATTCAGAGGTAAGAACTCCTTATTTTTTTTCCCATCAATTTATACGTTGAACATAACATAAACAGCTTATGCCTAATGTTCCCAATGCTGAGGCTGAATCCTGCTCTCTGTAAAAGTTCACCGGGTTGTTGAACATCACAATGTGATTTTCAAAAACAAAAGACATGTCATGTCTTTGAATTTCTGGTTAGAGCTGTCGGTTTCATCACAATGTTATCTTTCACCGTTCATAAAAAAAAAACACCTATGTACTAATAATAATATATCTATAGTTTTAATAGAACCGTTCCAGTTGCCCATGTGTGCTTATGCAGGGTAAAATTTACTTAAATAGAATACTTATTGTCACTAGTGACGAAGATGATGCTGTATGTACTTTTTAATACAATAGGTACTTAATTTGCGCATTTTACGCGTCTAATTGCATTACAAACAAAGTAATCGTACCTCCATTTGGCTAGCAAATCTTGGGTTCCCGAAGTTTGATCCTCGTGACCCTTTAGGAAATTCAATAATCCGGCGTGACCCGTATTAATTCCACACACTTTAAACACACACACATCGAGAAACTAAAATAGAATTGGGTTAGAGAGGATTACTGAAGTACATAGCATTGTATTCTGGTGTTTGATTTTGAAATCTATGCTGAATTTATAACTATACCCGTCTGTAATATAATGCAACGGATGGAAATGCCTTTCGAAATTTATTCTATTTAGAAAAATTCGTACAGTCCTTCCACAGTTATTTTACCCCTGACAGCAGCAATCCAACAGCAACCTTATCGCTACAAAGATACGGATCATTGTGATTTTGACAGACTTGTCAGTGGCAGCAACCTGTTGGGTTGCTACCACTTACAACCTTATACAATGCCTGGTTTATATGATGGCAGTGACTGGACCCAGTGACTCGGAATTTCAGTCCCAGTGATTGGGTTCATGTAGACAAGATCGGCAATAAGTCAGTACCTAACAGGGGAAAGCTACTGGACCCGAAAATAGACGGGTAGGTCAATCAACTGGACTGACTTGAGGGCGCGAAGTCAGCACTGGAATGGGTTGAAACTAGTGTCTACACGAGCTCAGTTGCAAGTCAGCACTGGACTGACTTACTGTACTTTACTGAGCTCGCTAAAACCTGCCTTTAACGAAAATAGAGATCACTATGATTTTGATAGTTATGTAAAATCATAGGTAAAATAAAATAACTGGGACAGGTCTGTAGCATGACCACAGGGCATGAAACAAAACACGTATTCACAGATTGTAGAAAGATTTCTACGACGATGTCAAAAAAAACAAAAGAAATGTCACTTTGTTTTCGTAGAGTTTATACTAGGCTTGCTGGTTCCCACAATGTTTTGTCTTAAGGGCCTATAACTCGTCAAATTGCTTAGCAAGATCCGCCGTTGTATCGAAACTACTGTTGCATTAATTTTGAAATAAATATATGTTAAAGTTGAGGATTAATGTTAGCCGACTACGTTAGCCGAAAACACGATTTCATAAAAATTTCTCGATAGAAAAAAAATCCAAAGTTACGTCCAAACCGAACAATAAACCGCTGCTATTTAAAAAATACTTCAAATTAGATCATGAAACTTGGCACACTAACTGAACTAACTATAAAGCAGCGACTATGTTTTGTTTTTTTTTTAATTATCATTATTTCCGCCGTAAAAAGCAATTACCTAAACCTTTGCTGATTTGGAGCCGCCTCCGTCTTGCTCGCACTCAGTCCGCGAGTAGTATGGTGCGAGCGAGATATAAACCTGAGGTTGTGTGGGCTCTTAAACCGTAGCCAGCAATATTAATTGAAAATGTATGTAAATTCTGAACACATACTTTGCACATTGCTATCCCGTAGCGTTTGATTCAGATGAACTCGGGTAGCAAATGAGGAAACGTAAAACCCGCATTGGTAATTATATTGGCATATAATTACCAATGCGGGTTCTACGTTTCCTCGCTTTTGAATCGAAGATTCAATTTAGCTCTACGAATTTACATGTGGACGTGAAAAACCGCTTTTATTAGATTATCTTGTCGTGCTATTCATTCAAATTAACAGTCTTGTATTTATAGTCACTAATATCAAACTCACCTACTTTTATATTGTTAAGGAATCGCCAGTTAGTCAGAAAAGTTAAAGCTAGTTACCTAATCCAAAACCCCGCGCTCCCGCTTCCCCATTGTGGTTAAAAAAAAAAACCTAGATCTCTATGGAGAAGAACGGGCAAGAACGCTCTTATAAATCAAAATTCTCAAAATTCTGGGTGAATAATCTTCACTTCCGCCACGAAGACAATCCGTTAAAAAAAAAAAAAAAACTTATAATAGCAGACCTTCGGTTCAAGGACCGTAAGGTATTTTCAAAAAATTTAATAAACTGACAAACTGATATCATTCTTAGAATACATATTCCACACTTAAAACTCAAATCGACCTTCCTTTGACCTCTGTACTCGGAGAACAGGCGTTAAGATAAGTGAATAAGCGCACTAATTAATTTGGCGTCGTTTTGGGTCCCTTTAACAACGCTTGTGGTCACCGCCAGACTAAGATATTAAAGTCATGACACAGAATAGATAGCTACAGAAGGCCGGCTCCATACAACATGCAAAAACACACGCCCAAATTGACGCGTACGTACGAAAACAGACAAATAAAATGGTAAGAAGAGAATCATAAAATATATAATATAGATACAGAAGGCCGTCTTCATATAACGAGCGAAAACAGACACACAGACGCACACGTATAGCGAATCTCAAACGAATGCCGGTCGCGAGTGCACTTGCACTCACTGTACGTAAAGCGTGTTTACGTGTGCGTGCGTTTTCGCTCGTTTTATGAAGCTGACCTTCTGTATCTATCTACTCTGTGGCCACGAAGTTCATACAGCTAATGCAAGAGAGAATTTTGTGGTTTTGAAGACTTTGCCAAAGCGTCTTTAGTGTTATTTTGGAATCTTTCTTTGGGAAGGAGTTTAAAGAAGGTTTTTAAAGAATCTATATTGTGTTCTCCTCTCTTTCGTTTTGTGGTAATCATACTAGCCAATGTAGAATGTAATTAATCCAATAGACATAGTGTAGAATCCTAATCAATAATGTAGATGTGCTATCTAATTGCGTTATACATTTTCGTACGACTAAGACTAATCTGTTTCATTTTGACAGTTCAACAACATTCATTGCGTTACTTACATTGTTGAGCAGATGTTTTTTTCGAACTTATGAGGCAATGGATTCGCAATCTGTTTCAAAACGATTCATATTGTGAGTCATAAGTTGAGTTCAAAATTTGATGAGAAATTATGACCATTTCTCGTCAGATTTGAACGTCATCATCCAATTTAGGATTAGGTATGACTTCTGAAGTCGACATAGTAACGGTACCTACAGGTAACCTACTTGGTTTTTCTCCTATCTCTTTACTTCAAGTACCTCGATTTTCCTTGCTTGGGTGATTTTAGTATCCAATATATTCCAAAGTGTTAGATTTTATTTTTAGCACTAAAATATTTTAGTGCTTTTGGAGTACCTACTTATATAAAAATGAAAATCCGTGATGGATTTTGGCGCCTGTCTACGCTTCAGTCATAATTTGATCCATCTTTCTAATATTATTCTTTAGAATTTTTTTTAAACCGCTTGCGTGACGATTTGGACTCGTTCCTGAACATTTGACCGGAGAAAGTAAACATAAGCACCTAGCTTCTGACGTTTCATAAGTGCCCATGTAGGTTTATGTGAAATAAAATATTTTGATTTTGATTATAAGGAAAACTGGAAAAGAATGAGGGAGACATTAGCCCAGCAGTTGGACAATGACTGAAAATCTATCTCTGATCTACGAATGACTGGGACGATAGGCTTAACGTGCTTTCCGAGGCACGGAGGGGTCTCGATGTACTGGATGGTCACCCACCCATGAAACGACCGCGCCAAGCATAGCGTAACCTTCAATCGACCCTTGCAGCCTTTATTATTTAGCCTTGAGCCTCATAGTAGCCGTAGTGTGTCAATTTGATAAACATTAATTGCCATGTCACACAGTATTGGCTGTGTGAATGCCCAGATTCCCAGAGGCACTGTACATCACACGCCCAATCTTCAGTGCCCGTCTTTGTCTCCAAAATTTGTGGTACAGCAGCAACATGGAACATTAAACACAGAAACACGCACAACAACAACAACAACAACAAACAACAACAACAAACAACAACAAACAACAACGACAACAACAAACAACAACGACAGCAACGAACAACATTATAGACAGAATCCAATCTAAATTTGTACTCAACTATTCAAATGGCAATGGTCATTGTCCATTTTCAGTGGTTCCATTGTTAACAAAACATCAATCAAACGTTGAACAGCTCAAAGGTGTTTGAACAAACAGGTTGTGTTTAGAGCTGGAGTTACTGGGAATTGTGGCGTTATTTCATTAGTGTTAAATTAGGCTGCATAAGTGCCTAGCCATTGCCACAATTTGTTGGGATTGGCTTCCATTAAAACCGGTTTTACAAAGCTAATGTCGTTTGACTTTCACTACCTACTATTTTTATCGCGCGACATCAAAGTCAAGGCTCGTTCACACCGGCGCGACTTGTCGCGCGACGCGACTTTAACAATACAATTTCTAATAAAACTTCACGATTGAACAATTGCCGGTGTCGCGTCGCGCGACCAGTCGCGCCGGTGTGAACGAGCCTTCAGGGTTAATTTTGCACGTGTTTGGTTTTTTATCCATGTGTCTGTATCTAATACTGGGGAGTTTTTTGCGCCATTTGTTCTTCCCGTTCATGAGATACTGCTCACTAAACAGACGGACGGACAGCGGAGGCTTTGTAAGTTTGAGGCCTCATTAGTGCGTTGCGCCGTCGCAGTGTCAACGCTGCGTCTTGCCCGTTCTTCTCCATAGGTACCTACTACGCTTTGGAATGGGCAACTAGCTTCATATTTTCTGACTGACTGGCTCCTTGACAATTCAAAAGGGCCTGTAAATGGTTTAATTAAAATAAATGCTTTGAGTTTGAGTTTGAGTTTGAGTCGTCGCACCCGACGTTTCAACGGATCGACGAACGAGAGACGAAGCGGGGGGAGGGTGACCACCATAAATATAAACTCTTTTGCAAAAAAAACGGGCACTTTAGATTTTTTTCTCTACTTCAATGAAGAAGAACAAGAAATAGGTTTTGTTAATTTGACGATGTATTGGCATGTTTTTTGAAGCATCCTGGCATGATTCTTTTCGTTCCAAATTTAAAATTTGAAATTATTAAAAGAAAAATAATGATTATTGTGGATTATTCTAAAATTGCTTTACTAATGGCGCGAACTGCTGAAACGATTTTTAACTGATTACGATATTTTAAAACTTTTTGGATATTTTCTGCAAATTAAACAATTTAATCTTTCTTTTTACATTAAATACCACTTTTTGATATGAGTGATAAAGCGATAAGGGCCGGTAAAATTATAGCCCTACTTGAAGAAGGTTGTTCGCAAACTTACGTGTCTCAGCGGCTAAATGTGAGTCGTTCAACTGTCCAGAGGACTTGGCAACGGTATCAAGAGACTGGTTCGGTCAAAAGAAGACCCGGTTCGGGAAGAAAACGATGCACAGAACCAAGAGATGACCGCTTTTTGGTGAGTCAGGCGTTGCGTAATCGTAAGGCGTCAAGTGTGGACCTGAAGAAGAGCCTTGAAGAAGTAAGAGGAGTAGAAGTTAGCTTGTGGACGGTCAGGAGGAGGCTTTTGGCTGCCAATATCAAGAGTTACCGCCCAGCTCGGGGCCCTTAATTACTCCGTGAGCACCGTGTTGCTCGACTTCAGTTTGCTCGGAACTGTGCTTCATGGACTCTGGAGGACTGGAATAAAGTATTGTTTTCTGATGAAGCTAGAATCTCTTTGTGTGGAGAGGACCGACGCCGGCGAGTGCTGCGAAGACCACGGGAACGCTATGCGGAAGTGTGTTTCGAAGAAATCACTCCTTATGGCGGAGGCTCCGTTATGTTTTGGGCAGCAATTAATTCGACGGAGCGTACGGAGTTAGTTTTCATAGAAAATGGAACATTAAATGCACACCGGTACATAATGGAAGTCCTAATTCCATATGCACAACCCACATTGACTGCACTTGGGGATGATTCCATTTTTATGGACGATAATGCTCGCCCGCACCGTTCTGGCGACGTGGAAGCGTACATGCAAGAAGTTGGGATCCGTCGTTTAGATTGGCCAGCTCGAAGTCCTGACCTCAATCCAATTGAGCATGTGTGGGATGTTCTAAAGAGACGGGTAAGATCAGTGCAACCTGCTCCACAAAACATCAGGGAGCTAAAAAGAGTCATTGCAGAAGAGTGGGAACGTATTCCTCAAAACGTTATTAAAAACATCGTGGAAAGCATGCCCAGAAGGATTCAAGCTGTGATTTTGGCAAGAGGAGGTCACTCTCGTTATTGATTTTTACATTTGTAACTTTATTTAATTAAAAAAAGTTAAAAAAAACTTGTCTTTATTGCCGACCACTTCTTATTGTTTGGGCATGTACATCGATTTTAAAGAATCCATCTTTTTTTTTCTTTTAATTGCTCGAATTCACTTCACGCGCATTAATTTACACGATTAAGTATAAGTATACAGACTACGTCAAAAAAATAAATTTCATTAAATGAACTAAAATCGACCTTAGAACGTAAATTTCCTTAGGTGCCCGTTTTTTTTGCAAAAGAGTGTATTTATATTTCTATGGTGACAAGGCATTAATGAGGCCTCACTCTATAGGGTTCCATTTGGCACGTTTCGAGTACGGAACCCAAAAAAAACATAAAAGGTACCTACACAATGTTCTAGGTAAAAACTGATACTCAATGCTAGACCAATTTTAGACTTCAGTTTTTTCACTACCCATAAAATCTGTCACGGATATTTGTATACCCGGACCAACCTTATTGATGCGTAAATCATAATATTCAACAACAGACCAATTTTATGAACCAAAAAATTTTGTGGAAAGGTTTTTTTTTAGCCTGGGTCATAAAAACGGCCTTTTTAATATCCGTATTTCTTTTTTGAACAAATATTTAGGTAACTGAGAATGAGGTTCGTCGACAAATATGTCTAGAAAATTGTAGACATAATACCAAATAAATATATGTTATAACCGGAGACCGGGAATTTTGCAGTTTTTTTTGACGTAAGCAATTTGTTTTTTGTTTTGGTTAGACAAAATATGTGTCTGTGTGTGCTGAGATTTTCGAGTTATTTTCTTTTGTGTCCCTTTTCGGTAAAGGGTTAAAAATAGTACCTATCTACTCGTATATTTTTGACTTATACAATGTAAAACGTATTTGCGTTCTACATCGAATTCGACAGGTTATTTGCGAATAAATCCAGTATAGTTATATCTTTATTACTTTTTCTGAATGTGTAGGTTGAGTCATAAAATCAAGTGCATTTTTTTTTTTATCATGACGCTCTTCAACAATAAGTAGACTATAACTTAGTAGACAATAAATTTGTACATTGCAAACCGAAGGGTTACCTTCGGGGAATAGAGGCGTGTTGCTATGTATCTATTTGTGTGTTATGTACCTACATATTATTTTGACCCATAGAAAATTCATAATTACCTACTAACTTTAACTCAAAACTTGTATTGAGTTTCCGAAAAGCGACTCAATCGATCACTAATTCTAAAATATGCTTAGCGTCTATTATGGCCCAAACCAGTGTAATCAAAAGTATATTGTGTCATTGCAAAAATAATATCGGCCAAACCAGGTTTTAAATACAAAGAACAACAAACTCATACTATGCCAGGTATTACCACCCCCCACAAAAAAACCATTTTAAAATCAACCTTAATAAAAACATTTCATTCTGCCTAGCCTTTTCCCAATAATTTTGGGGTCGGCTTCCAGTCTAACCGGATGCAGCTGAATACCAGTTATTTACATGGAGCGACTGCCTATCTTACCTCCACAACCCAGTAACTGGGTAATACGATACCCCTTAATAAAAACATATTCCAACTAAAAATCTTTCTTTCAATTTCAGGATTGGACGCTTAAAGTAAGATTCGTTCAGAAACGGGACGCAGGCATCTATGAGTGTCAAGTGTCTTCCCATCCTCCCACCAGCATCTTTTTAAGACTCGACGTTGTAGGTGAGTGGTTTCGCAATATATTTTATTTCAAATGAAAAATGTTGGTTTAGCTTTTAAGTTTGGAAATGTTGGTTGAGGAAAATGGAAGAAATTTTGTCTAGTGGGTGGTTTGTAGAAGTGGACTCGACTGTATTTAGTACACTATTTGCATAGTTACTAAGTAAAGGGGTGATTGCGTTACACAGTGTATAAAGCAGTACCTATTTTAAAAGTAAAATGATAAATACTAAACTCTGATTTACATGGTGCGATATTTATTGCCTGTAGCATACCTACCATAAGTTGAAACAACAATAGAAGTGGCACCGTCTAAAGTATTTAGACGATGCAAGTTCTTTATTGATTCAATTTGCATCGTGTAAATGGGGCTTTTATATAAACTGTACTTTTCCAATATTTATGTCTTTCTCGCTCACTGTACTTTAGTTTTCATTTTCCAGTTTTCTAAAGAATGATCCATATACCTAGCTACTTGTCAAAATAATATACCGTCTGTCTCCCAGAATTATAAGAATTTTAAAACATCTCCGAGAAATCCGCTTCGCCGTCGCACCAAGACGGACTTTACAGAATTTTCTTTCCGCACTTCGGACTTTTCTTCGAAGATGTTTAAAATCTTTGTTTTATGAAACTCTTATTTCGAAAAGTTTTCTAAAACATTGTAATTTTTAATCTTACGACGTAAAAATAACGTAAATTCGAACGATTTTTGAATCGAAAACAGAAATATTCTACAGCATTCAGATTTAAAAAATTATGACAAGTATAATAATATTTATTATGCTTGCAATATTCCCACTGCTGGGTAACTCTCCTGTCGATGAGAGGGAGTGGGCCTTAATCCACTACGGGGGCCGAATTTTTTTGTTCGTACTCAGCTAGGTAATCTAATCACACTATTTATGTAGGTACATAATCGTTATTATTTTATATCTGACACAATTATTTTATTTAAGTATATTATATACACCATTTACATAAAACTGATTTACATCCGTCACCTCACACTATCAGGTCCAGTTGAAAACCAGCGTCAGGCACTTATTGTTTGTTGTCTGGCATTTTTGCTGAACTGGGCCTTTTTGGCGCAGCCGTGAGGCACACTCCCCTGCCAATTTTCTTACTTCATACTTTACCCCCTTTTTGTTTGTTTTATTTTTTATCTTTTTTATCTACTGTATGTTATACAGTGTGAGTCTTCATAATGTGCACATATCGAAATGGGGGAATCTATGCTTAATTTTATCGACGGAAAAAATAAAAAATAAAATCTAAATACATTTTTTTTTCCATTTTTTTTTATTTAAAAAAATTCGTCTTATTGATTTTTTTTTACGATTATTGTAAAAATTGATTAAAAAAACAGATTTTTGGACGAAATACCTGTTTATTTTCAATTGAGGGTTTTTTGGGTTTAATTGGGAGGGGTTTTTCCCACAATTTTCATTTTATAAGAACACTTAATTACTACCAATCATTATGGAGTTGAGTTTGTTTCATCGCGATAGATCATTTAAAAGTTACACCGTTTTTTTACATTGGGGTAAAAAATACAAAAGAAAAAAAAAATTTAAATATTTTTTCCGTTTGTCAAATTAAGCATAGAATCTCTCATTTCGATAATATGTGCACATTATGAAGACTCACACTGTATTGTGTGCCTTTAAGTCTGTGTTAAATAAATGTATTTTCTTTCTTCTTTCAATGCGGTTTGGTAGATGTTAAATGTCTTCGAATTTTTGGTTCTAGGACATGTCAGACATACAGTTTCTTCATGATTTTTTCCTTAACCGTTTCAAGAGCAGTGGTAATAAATAATTTCCACAAAGTAAAGCACCTGTCTGGGCATTCGTAGTAAAAAACTATGATAACTAATCTATATGCCAAGAGTAAAACATTACCCAGTTACTAAGGTTAGTACTGAGACTGGATTACCTAAATAACGCTAGACGAAGGTACTAAGTAACATCACTCGACAGTATAATATAAACACAAGCAAATTTAATACAGTTAGCACAAAGTGGGGCTATATATTCATGTAAAGAACATTATGTTGCGAAAAGTGTTATGTGTCTCAAAGGTAAAATTTTTAGCTGTATCAGGTGTGTTAAGTAGGTACTTTAAGTAATAAAGATGAAAGCCTATTATGCTCGTAAAAACATAGAACGAGATAGTCTCAAATTGTTAAGGGTTGGAGCAGTTATAGTGGATCCGCAAAGGTAGCTCGCAAAGTCGCGTCTCTCTAAGTCACATTTGTTCCAATGAATGACTTTTTCATGAAATCATGTCATTTGAGAACAAATCTAACAGAGATGAATGATTCTAATGATTATAATTTTGTAAATACATATTTGCTAGGTCGCGAATCAGTCGCAGTCGTTTTAATTTTTTCAATAACAGGTGGAGACTTGGATGCTGGTGGTCACTAGAATATACAGACCGACAATCAAATAGATACATCAACAGGCCAATTTCACCCACTGCTGGGCATAGTTTTCTTTTTGCTTGTACTGATGGTAGATACCAACCTAAACTCCATTTATTATAACAGAAAAATAACGGTATATTTCGATATACTTACGTATAATAAACTCCGTTATTTCAAGATAAATACAAAGCACTATAATCTACTTAAAATTTATCATCATTCATTCTGCCTAGCCTTTTCCCAATCATGTTGGGGTCGGCTTCCAGTCTAACCGGATGCAGCTGAATACCAGTATTTTACATGGAGCGACTGCCTATCTGACCTCCACAACCCAGTAAATGGGTAATACGATACCCCTTGGTAAGACTGGTTGTCAGACTTTCGGGCTTCTGACGACTCGTAACGACTGTCAAAGATCCACGAATGACAGCCGGGACCAACGGCTTAACGTGCATTCCGAAGCACGGAGGAGTCTCGGTATTTAAAGATGGTCACCCATCCACGGACCAACCCCGGCAAGCGCAGCTTAACCTGATGGATCGACCCGTGCGGCTGTTATTACTTAGCCACGAGCTCTTTTATTATATAAATAACTCTAAAGAGCAGTCATTTGAACATTATAATTATAACACAATAACTTTCGTTATTTTGCCATTATTTTTCTAATAGAGTATAGTTATTGGTAATATTTTAGTATCGCAATACAATCAGCAAAGTCAGTCGACGTGTTAATTATAAAGTATTAATCTCGATGGAAGCAAGAATCGCTAACTATCAAACATACAAAATCGCTTTGTTTCTAATTTCATAAAATACTTAATCCACATATATTCAGTGCCAACTCTGCATAGCCTAAACCGCTGGGTCTAAACGCATTAAAGTTTGCACAAGAGTTCCGTATGTCTCGAAAATGAGTGTGAATGAAGGATTTTTGGAAATTCATGCCCTAAATACGGGAGAAGTTCATTATTTTTGCCGGTGGGAAATTCCCTACCCCCTAATTTCCCCCTAAATTCCCTATTCTATGTAGGTAGAGGCAACCGTCCCTACAAACTGGGCTTGCCACAAACTAAGTTACCTTTTTTAACCTCCTAATATTAAAAGATACCTCATTATCTTTGTTTGTTACGACTTCATCCAGCACTTAATACTTATTTATCCAACAAAAATCCCTTATTAATATGTAAATGGCCCGACCCTATCCTCAATGACCATCCGGGGATAGCATGGTAGCCGTAAAAATAATTAAAATCTTTTAAATTTTAACGCGGTAACCCCCGTAAAGGCTTATTTCCATCAAACCTGTCTTCCGTTTTTAAAAATATGTGCTGTTTTTTTTCTTGTTAAGGAAAAAGGTTTTATTTTATACTTTAAAGGGCGATTTTTGGTTTTTAACATTAGAAGGGTGATGGAGTAAATTAATGTGAAGCTAAGTAAGGTAGAAAGTTCGTTTAGTTTATTATGAAAATATATTGAATTTTATGAGTCTAAGGCCCGTATTACACACCAACAACAACAACCTTACTCAATACTCAAGCATTACTTTAAACTAGTTTCAACCAATCAAAAGGCTTTAAACGAGTTTTAAGTATTGCTTGAGTTTTGAGTGAGGTTCTGTAATACGGGCCTAAGTCTCGACCCGTGCGGCTGTTATTACTTAGCCGCAAAAATACATGAGTCCCTCACAGTAAGCCCTTTCGTGATATATCGCACGTTACAGGTGTGCGAAACTTTTTTTCTTCTTATTTTCTTCTAAAAGTGACATTCAATATTCATTTATTTACGTAACACATCCGTGTTTGAGTTCCAAAAATGTATTATGTGTACAAAATTTCAACATAATCCGTCCAGACGGACAGACAGACAGACACACCAGTGGTCCTATACGGATTCCCTGTTTTCATTCGGACTTACGAAACCCTAAAAAGCAATCGAATGGAGACCTCCAAGTTTCATTTATAACCCATATTTTCCGCACAATATTCAATTCTTTTGTTTTCTTCAAACAATGAGCTTGAAAGGCAGGTTGTAAGGAGCATTGAGGTCTTTACACCAATCTCTGTATAATTTAGAAAATATTTTTTTTATTGTATAAAGGATGTAGGCGATTTTGTTTTGTAGTCATAATTAATTTGTTTTATCAGTCTAATTTATTTACATAAATGGTTTAATGCTTCAATTAAAACGTGTAGTGCCAAATCCACGTGTTTCCTTCAACATTTATAACGTGTGGCCTCAAAACAAGAGTGAACAGGCAACTTCTGAGCATGCTCGTTCCATCGTAGACCACATCTATTGCTTTCCATCAGCGACATCGAAGTCAAGAGAAGGCTCATTAGGCAATAATAACCACAGTCATCCTCTTGTGATTATCCCAATTCAGTTTGGTAGGTTTTCAACAGAACCGATTGGTTGGATTGGGATTGGCGTAGCGCTGGATAGGGGATTAAAATTCGATCCTCGGGTCCTCTAGTTCGATCCCGGCAAGAAGATTTTCTTTTTGAATTCTTAAATACCACGTTTTTTAAACGCACCGTCGGCGCGCGTTTTAGAAACTTGCGTCGACGGCGCGGTTTTATCCTACAGAAAAGGTCTGACTTGCGTCGACGCGCGTTTGTGCGTCTGTATCGCTACAAACGCGCGTCGACGGCGCGTTTAAAAAACGTGGTATGCACAGGCCCTTAGTCAAAATTGAAATGTATATGAAGACGTCAACTCTATACTCCTTCAAAAAAAAGTACTTGCCTACCTACTAAATTTTTAATAAACTACTCAGATCTCGAACCTAGTTTCGAATAAAATAAAAATTAATCCTATAACCTAGATAAGCTCTATCCCCGCTCTCAAAAAAAATATTTTTTGTGATATTCCCGGCACGAAGTCAGCTCCCCAGTTATTACATATTCATGGAACATCATAATAAAGTAAAATGTATGAAACAGAATTTGTATAGTATATTATACCTAAATATACCATACCTACGTTTTTACTTACATCCTAGGCAAACTATAGCCATCATCAGCCTAGCCTTTTAATAATTATAATAATAACCATTTATTTTTAAGCGACACGGCCCATAGAAAAATACCTTAACCTAAACATACATAATTGAATATAAACAAAACTTGTGTTAATAAATAAAGCTTACGACTATGTTACTGGCATTTCACTTTGCACTAGCTTTTTTTGTGCTGTCCTGTGGAACTTGTCCAACCATGTTTGGGTCAGCTTCCAGTCTAACCGGATGCAGCTGGATACAAGTATTTTATATGGAGCGACTACCTATCTGACCTCCACAACCCAGTTACTGGGCAACGATATCAACTAAGGGAACCTACAGTTGGTGGCGTGAATATGGCACATTGAATATTTAGAATAGATTCTGGCTTGAAATGCCGCCTTTCGGAACCGAACATTGACCTTGGTGTGATACCGGTACCAGCGTAGTTCCTATACTATGGGTACCGGAACCAGACGTAAAAATCGAAACAGATCTAAAGCAGAAAAAAATCTAAGGCCGCGGAAACGAAGTCAGTGGCGCGGTGGCGGCAGTGTGGCGCTCGGGGGATCGGCGCGTTCAAATGCATATATTTTTATGAAACCGGACTCGGAGACAGCGGCGCGGCGAGCGGCGCGGCGCCGCTGACTTCATGGCCCCGGCCTAAAACAGCTTTGCTCACGTTAAAGCATCTACTTAAATAATTTCTACATCTACTAATAACTACTAATTAATGGGATAGAACATTATCAGCATAACCTTTGCTATTAGGATTACTGCTAAAATAATATTTGGCTATCATTTAAACCGAGTTAGTAATATAATCCAATAGGCCAGTTAAATTAATTATTTGGATATTACGAGTAAGCGGTTACAAAATTATAGAGGACGCTAGAAATATTTGCATCAATATTTTGTATAAAATAATTATTATGCTTTCAACATTGGCATTTACACAGATGAATACAGATAGTTAACTCCGCAAAATCATTAAAAGAAATTGCCTACAGTTAGTTATATTCACCTAGAAGTTGCCTCTCTTTCTATCGCGTATCTACTCTTAGGTATTTCTTCTGACTTCGTTACACTCACTCACCAATTTCACCAATACAAACTGAACGCGATCAACACATAAACCAAGTTAAGAGCTGTCAGTGTCATTATTTTCTTTGGAATATTGACACTGACAGCTTTTGAACTCGGTTTAGATGTGCTAATCGCGTTCAGTTTCATTGGTGAAATTCGCACTAAATTGGCCCAACAAATCGAGCCCTCCACGTACTTGTAGCTTCATACCTGAACTATGGAGTGAACTATCTGTATTCATCTGTGGCATTTACTGAACACCGAGAACTCATAACTACATATTTATTGAACCAGCCAATCACTTATTTCGCCACTCAAAATGATTATTTAACATGAAAATTTATTGATAACTGTTCTGATTATTGTTTGATTACCCAATGTAGCCAGTAAAATTATCCCATAGAAAAACTGCTTCATAAATTAATTCTTTATCATTATTAAAAATGAGAAAAGCTTCATGGAATGCCACAAGTTACAATCCTAGGACCATTGTGATAAAGTTACGCATTGCAGGCCGATTGAAGTTCACAGAACAATGCAGTTGGTATTTTGCTGGCCGTTGTAATTATCCTGATGATATGCTATACTATAAGCACGCTAGAACTCTAAAATAAACTTTGGAAATATTATATTCTAGATTTGTTACAAGCTTTCGAAACGGTAAAGGACTTCATCTGCCTGCTATGATTACTCCATGTTGTTACCCGGAAACCACAACGCTTCTCATCTCAATTTTAATAATTTCCAGTAGGAATTCCGCCTGTTAATTTGGAATATGTAAAATATATTTTTTGAATCACCATCAAAAAATTTTGTTTGCGTTTTCACTCATATAAGCAAAAATGTTAGTCAAACATGAAACCGGCCGGCTAATATTGCAATCCACAGTCGCGTAAAGGAACAAATTCTGTGTCCCTCCGAGTGACGTCATGCGAGAGTAATGTCGGTACCAACGCAAACGAATTACGCTAGAATTTCGTGGCCCATTTTGTGAAACATATTTTGTATTGTATATTATCTCCATATTGACCTAGTTCTAGGCAACACTCTTCGGGATTGTCAACGGAGTGTGTACTTGCGACGAAGATATAAAAACTTTGGCAATGCTTGAACATAGAGAAAATGAAATCTTGGGACTTAGACTTGCAGATTACGGTTGTGGCGTTGACAGGTTGGATAAAACTATGAATTGCCTCTCAAACTTGTTCCACTATAGAGCTTTTTCTATCCAGGGCTAATCTGGACCACTGGTCTGGTCTTCTACTAAGATCTGCCTCGACGACTGCTGGCTGTGTGAGGGTTCCATATAGTGGTTATTTTGGGCTACAGCTCAATCATCTTGTTTCAAATTGAAGTCATCTATACTTAATAATAATAATATTAAAATACATTTTTTTGTTTGTAAGTTAGTATGTAAACTCCGAAACTGCCAGTCGGATTAAAAAAATATATTTTAACATTGGATAGCCTAATTCTTGACGAAGTTTATAGGCTATGTAACATCACGCTACGACCCTTAGCAGCCGAGTGAAACGAAACAAAGTCAGAAAGAAAGCTAAGCGAAAACGAAGTACCTAATGGCGCGGGTGATGGGATGAGATGTGGAGAGTTGGGGGCCGAAATTTCACGTGGACGAAATCGCGGGCAAAACTAGTTTAGTATAAAATACTCATTCCTACGAAGGAAGCACAAATAATGTGGTAGCGGGGCTGACTACTCAGGGTGCTACCCGAGTATCATCACTCGTAGAGATTCTGTTAGTGAATTCCGATGACCCAAATTAATGTAAATAAAGTCAAAATAGAGGATGCTTACTTTTGCAGATTTTTCAGAATCCACTACAACAGAGTGCTATTACAAAATCTGTACCTATACCATGTAACTGGCCATAATAAAAACACAATAATATCTGCTTCAGCACCTATCACAAGAAGACCATGTTATTTTAGGATTGATCGTTCGTCTGAACTACAGTGATTACTTTGACTGGGCTTGTATGAAAATAAGGGTAATATCATAAATGGTTAAAAGATATCGTGTGTCTTTCTCCCTTATTTCAGTATGTAAATATGGTTTTTATGACATTTTTTATGAGGTGTCCTTGTGTTGTCCCAGCTTTTTATTTAGGGATTTATCTTGAGTTTTTTTTCTTCATATTATGGCAAGTTTTGTTATTAGCTAACAAACCAATCTCGCGGTCATCTTACAGCAAATAGAAGTATATTTACTCTGTATTTTTATTTGACACTAAAGCCAAGAGCACATTACAGCCGCAACGGGCCGCAGCACATAACATGATTATTTGCAGTGTAGTGGAAAGATGAATATTTTTGCCTGATGCTCCTTATTCTGTTTTCATTCTGCTACTAATAATAAAACAGTAATGTTCAGTAGAACAGCACCAGCTGAGAGTCTGGATCTGTGCCTGGTTGATGGCGATAGGCTCGCCCCCTATTACATGGGACTTAAATATAACTGGCGAAATTAATGTGGGTCGTACCTACTATGGGTACACCTCTGCCTAAACCTTCTGGGAAACAAGGCGTGATGTTATGTGTGTGTTCAGTCGATAACATCAGCGGGTTTTCTTAATTTTTCTGATGATTTACCGCCAATAGTTTAAATATTAAGTATTTCTTTCTTTTGGTCCACAGAGGCGAGAGCGCAGATCTCGGGCCCCACAGAAAAATATCTGAAGCCAGGGTCCACGTTACGACTACAGTGCTCCGTGGTACAGACTACGGAGGCGCCTGCCTTTGTGTTCTGGTGAGTTTCTTTCATTTTAAAACCCTGCCTTTGTAGGTTCGTTTACGTCATTGGGATAATTACTTGTGGTTTAAAGAACCAGCCATTCCTTTTAAAACATAGAGTGGTGCGGCCATTTTAAAACACAAATTGAAAATCTTTACATGCGTACAGATATATTATGTAAGTAGCTTCGCACGGGTGCAATGGTGACGTGGCAAAACATCGAGAAAGTTACATCCAAACCCAAGAACAAACCGCTAATATTAAAAAAATACTTCAAATTAGATCATGAAACTATGGATGATAACTGAACGAAATATAAAGTATTATAAAGTAGTCTTATTTAAAAAAAAAATAAGTATCGTTATTTCACCGTAAAAAGAAATTCCTTAAACTATCGGCGCCTTGGAGCCTTCTCCCCGCCGCTCAGTCTTGCGAGATAAAGAGTGAATTTGTGCTAAGATATTATGGAGTCTTAAGTGTACAAATAAAACTACGGGAATAAATTCTCTAAATCATGGTGAGAGCCGCATCAAAATCCATTGAGTAGTTTAGAAGAACTAAACGATCACACAGACACACAACTTGTTTTTGTTTTATACTATGTATACAGTGTGGAGACGACAATACAACAATAAATGAAAACACTGGCAATTTTCAATGCGTGTATTTTAGGAACTATCAAATAAATCCTAACATTGAAATTAAAAAAGTGATTTTTTCTAACAAACTAAATAGTAGTGATGGACTGACTATGGGATTGCCAATCTTTAACTAGCTATAGTAACTAAACCATTGGAGATCTTTGATTGAATTTTCGTATGCAGACTGGGAACCTCATTAGATATACGCCTTTTAATTTATTGTCCGGGCCTGATCCTTATCGGGGGCGAGCTACCCATTGCTCACCGTCCTCAAGCCCGCGCCTACGGTGGACGGGAATCGGCCTGGGATTCCCTTTAGTAACAGCCTGGAACCTGGATTCTTGCCCAGGTGATGGCAATAGGCTAGGCCCTATTACATGGGATTCAAACATAACAGACCCTACAAAACCAACCTTATAACCCTATAAAAAAAATTGCTAGTTTTGAAATAAACGAAAGAAAATATATTTTTCTAATATTTCAATTATGAAATAAACTTTTTTTAAGATACAAGTACGAATTGATGATCTTTTAAAATTTGAAATTCAATTTTTTGTAAAACTTTGAGAGTTATAACAATTATTTTTTAAACTTATTCATATTTTAGTTTGAAATTAATTTTGAAGATATTTGATAAAAGTTGTCTAAAAGTTATTCCATGATATATCCCGAACTTGTTTCTTTTATGTAGTTTCTAGTTATCTAATTCTTCATTTATTAACTGTAATTTAAATTTAATATGGTGTAAATGATCAACAGAGCAGCTGTGGTGGCCCAGTGGTAACAGCCACGACTTACGAGTAGTAATATCAAGGGTTCGAACCCAAGCAGGCACTTTACTTTGTGTAAATTATTTCATCACCACTACTCTCAAAACATAACTGAAGGAAAACATCGTGAGGATAGACTTGTGACATCCACCATCCTGCACTGGCCCACGTGGTGGATTACGGCTCACTCCCTCTCACAGGAATAGGAAGCCTCTGTCCCAGCAGTGGTAACATTAGGCTGATTATGCCTATGCTAAATGATAAAGAGTCTATCTAATTCTTTCAGTGTTTTCGCTAATAATGTAGAACGACTCGTGGACAATGATGTGGGTTACATGTTTGCTAATCTTAGTTTAATTATTTCTCTGTATTTTGTAGCATGTAACTGTTTTTGTCCCTAAATAATAAATAAACACTATTGGAAAAATCTAACATTGCTTTTGAACTTATTGAGAACAAATAAATTGGATTTTTTACCATTTAATATTCCTTTCAGAATCTAGCTAATAACGATAGAAATAATAACTTGCGAACAATCCAACATACCACTATGGAGGTTTTATAAATTTTTTGCAAGCAAAATCCAAGGAATGCAACTACCATAATTATTCTAAAAATCTTTCATCAATCGCAAGTTTCGAAGATTGATTAAAATTAACTTATAAAGAAACATAATTATTTATAAGTTTAAAGAAGATATAGTGAAAAGTGAAATAAAAAATTGATAAGTGTATGCTTAGATGGCTTGGTCATGTTGAGAGGATGAATGAAAGGCGACTAACAAGATATATTTACAAGGCAAATGTGAGTGGAAACGTCGTCGGGAGGACGGCATTTACAGTGACCATTATTGGTGATGTTCTTCAGAAAGAACAGGTGCGTAGTGCTCGCAACCGGCGTGCGTGTATGACCAGATGTATGAACGTTAACGAGGCAAAAGGAATTTGTAAGGATCGTAGCAGGTGGCGTTCTGTAGTTTCTGCCTACCCCCATGGGAAAAAGGCGTGAGTTTATGTATGTATGTATAATAATTTACATAATGTACATAACTTTGTGTAGTCTTTTGGGTCGTAGATACAAGCTTTGCCTAGTTTGCGACACGCTGTTAAATCTGTCAAAAAGTCTTCTGTTAGTTAGAATTTCATTTTATGTTACTTGTAAGATAATATTAATAAGAGAGAAGGTAACAGGAAGTCTGAAAATGGCACCGGTGACTGAAAAGGTGTGCGGAAATCGGTTTTCATGGTATGGGCATGTGATGCGGAGGAATGAGGAAAATGCCGTGAGGAAAGTTTTGAGTATGGATTTCGACGGCTATAAGACTAGGGGAAAACCAAAGAAACGATGGATGGACTGTGTGAAAGGTATAGCTAGAAAGGTGGTGGCTACCGAGATGACGACTAAAATAGACTTATGGAAGAAAAAGATACCACAAATACCTTCAAACACACCACAGTTTACCATTACGTTTATCCGTAGATGTACCAAGAGACTTGGGGTTTCTCGCCTACGAGAATTTAGGTCAAACCACAGTCTGATCGATGCCTTAATCGTGTACCTAAGGTCTATACTACACAACACAGAATTCCATCGTTTAGCATTATGAAACTCATGATCGAAGTTTTAATCCTCTGTAGCTTGAAAACTGGTAAATAGCTTATTGACTTGACAGGAACTTCTAACGCAATTCGAGTCGTCACTCGATTGAAGGGTTGTGTTCCCAAAGGTTGCCAACGGGACCCTATTACTAAGGCTCCGGTGTCCATCCGTCATGTCATGTCTGTCACAGCAGAGGGTAGGTTCACAGAGAGTGTACTACTAGGGCCGCTATAACAACCATTCATTTTGCCTAGCCTTTTCCCAATCATGTTGGGGTCGGCTTCCAGTCTAACCGTATGCAGCTGAATACCATTATTTTACATGGAGCGATTACCTATCTGACTTCCACAACCCAGTAACTGGGTAATACGATACCCCTAGGTAAGACTGGTTGTCAGACTTTCGGGCTTCTGACGACTCGTAACGACTGTCAAAGATCCACGAATGACAGCCGGGACCATCGGCTTAACGTGCTTTCCGAAGCACGGAGGAGCCCGGTATGTAAAGATGGTCACCCATCCACGAACCAACCCCGGCAAGCGCAGCTTATATATTTTTTTTTTTTTTTTTTTTTTTTTTTTTTTTTAAACAAAATGCTTCTTAAACAATGATTTGTGTTTGGAGCCTCCTTTTAGGCAAACAATGCCTGTGTTAGGAGACTCTTAACCTGATGGATCGACCCGTGCGGCTGTTATGACTTAGCCACGAGCTCAGCCGCTATAACAACCAATAACATAAATAAAATAAAGTAAAAATGAAAGAAACAACATACAAGAAGTGTGTTTTTTACTAATGTATTTAATAAAAATAATTATGTACCTAGTGTTAAATATTGTACCTGTTTATTGTAGTGTTGTATTGACCCTTTGTGCGACTCGCACTTGGCCGTTTTTGATTCATGCCACGTTCACACAACAACGACAAAATTACTTAGAAATGAACGCTCATTACATTTCATTTTTCGATCATTCTCTTGGCGAGTGAAAGATGCCGAGTGCCGAAACGCAACATCATTAAATCGGTTTACCAATGAATTCATTTTTCACTTTTGCTTCATTTTGTGTTCTCACGTTTTACTTCGAGTGAAAGATGCCGAATGAAAAATACAAATGTCATTGTGCAAAAATTTAAGCGTCTGATATCTGTTTTAGGGAGATATCAAAGAAATGATATCACTCCTGGTTTTCTTAATATTACCAAAGGTTCTCCTTGAAAAGTTCTTTACTTTGGTGTATTAGGGCTATTAGGCCAAGAAATTGGTGCAAATGTAGTCACACATTTTCGCCATTAACTCCGAACTGACTAACAATTGCCAAAAGTCATGTTAGTAGCAAAGGTACGCTTTGAAAAGCTCTTCCCATTGTTATGTGTTGGCTATTGAGCTTCAGGGCAGAAACCCGTAATCCTGTGCCCATTCTCCTTTGATCAGTCAATCGGCTATCAAGTGCAGTTGTGTTTGATTGATCATAACAACAACAAGATTGACAACGGATTAATTTGAAGAGGCTTTGACAGACCGGGGCTCACTGAAAACGTGTACCTAAATTAACGTAATTCCATAAGTATCATACCTTGTATGAAATTAGGTCACATTACCAAGAATAAAAAAATTGAAGATTTTTTTTTACAAAAAAAATAAAAATTGTTTATTGAGTTCATTCTCATTTGTTATGTAAATGTATGATTTATATAACAAATGAGAATGAAACAGCCCCAGTAAGTGATTAATAACACTTGTGTCGGGGATGTCTCGCTCCTCCCCTGAATTAGTAGACAATATTGAGACTGACAATTAAATTAAATTAAACTAAAATTAATCAGAATTTAAATTAATATCAAAAACGAAATCAAAATTATATTATTAAAATTATAATCAGAATAAAATTAAAATCACAATCAAAATTGACAGCAATAACAAAACTACTAAAACCAATATTAAATCAAAATAAAAGGCAAAACCAGAATTAACATCAATATCAAAACTAAAATCAAAAATAAAATCAAAACTACAATCAAAATCAAAGTTAAAATTAAAATGTAAATTAAAATCAAAATTACAATCAGACAACAGAAGTCAGCTCTTTAATAAGTATATTGTTGCTTCTCTAGGGGCCGATTTTACAATCGTCAGAAGATAACTTTTATGTTCTTAGCGTATTCATGGCAAAAGTTATATAAAGGGTGTATCAGAAATCAATTACGATATGGGTCCATGGAGCAGTTGTTTAGTTTGATGGTCTGTACCACACCCATTGACCACACCTTTCTGATACAGATTGTATAAAACTTTTGCCGTCGATATGATAAAAGTTATCTGACGATTGAATAATCTTAATATAATATTTATAATAATATACTAATACTAAAGATAAGGCAAGTGTGAGTGGAAACGCCGGGAGGGGACGTCCTAGGAGGTGGCCTTATTGGGGATGTTCTTCATAAAGGTCAGGTGCGTAGACCAGATGTATGAACGTTAACGAGGCAAAAGGAGTTTGTAAGGATCGTAGCAGGTGGCGTTCTGTAGTTTCTGCCTACCCCCATGGGAAAGGCGTGAGTTTATGTATGTATGTACTAAAGACTTCTGGTGTACAATTTTGTATTTGTCGTTCATATTTTTGAATCTTGGTAATGTGACATAATTCCCCTTAAAATGTTCCCTTTATGGAGGAAGTTGTTCAGTTTGATAGTCTGTACCACACCCTTTAATTTGACCACACCTTTCTAATACACACTGTATATTTTTTGCACAAAATTAGCTACACACACAGCACTCACTGACGCAGTCATGAAATGCACATGACAGGTAACAGGGCATTTTTTTAATAAAAAAACTGGCGGATTATGGTTTGATATATTTTCCATACAAATGCTGTCAAATTGCAATTTACATTCCTCCGACGAGAGTTATCTGACTAGTTATTGAAAAATCGGTCCCAAGAAAAAACAATCAAAACCACACTCAGAAACCATTCCACATTATTAAATTAGGAACCATCTTCAATACCATTACAATAACATAATATATTTAATAAAAAACGTAACAAAAAATTCAGCGGAACTATATCAAATGGATTTATTCATTGATTTGTCGAGGATTGGGTGCAAATTCAATTTGGAGTCTCATCAGTGCTGACGCGTTGTACGCCCGTTTGGATCGTTAATACAGGATTTTTTTTTGTTTTTTTCTCTCTTTTTATGTTGTTTTTTTTTTTTTTGTGTATTGTCTTTGGTAAATAAATGGGCTTATAAATAAGTCGATCAAAGTATGTTATGGCAGCTTGTGAAATAGGAAATGAAATGAGTTTTCCTTATTCAATTTGGTGTCCACTGTGTACTTATGTAGTGGTCAAATAAAGTAGAAATAAAGTAACGAAGCTGGAGAACCATAATAACTCAAAGAAACTTATGGAAACTTATGTAAAACTGCGCGGTTTCGGTGTCTAAAGTGGTTACTGTTGTTCTACAAAGCTTCATAATTATTGTTTTCTTATCACCGTCAATGTCATTAAAGGTCAAAAATTACAGAAATGAAATTTAAAAGAAAAACACCTTCAGAATGCCCGCTTAACCGCTCTAATAGCTATCAAATATGTTACAAACTGCAAAAAGACACCTCCCTTGAATTAATTCTACACACACATAACATCACGGTTGCACGTATTCCTTGAAGGATTAGGCAGAGGTGCACCTCTATTGCACCAAAATAATAATGTCTTGTGTTTAACTTTAAAAAAAGTAAGTAAAACAGCCAAGTTCCCTAGCAACAATTTCGAAAGCTTAACCAGCAAAAATGGCCCCAAACAGCCACACTCCCACATATTAATATAACTTTACTTATCACGACTCCGCATAAACGTACGTTCGTAGGAACAATTCGTAATACTTACCTCTTCTTGGTAGAGATTTATTACGGTTCATCTGGATGAGTTAAGTACTTTCCCAGATGTGCATTTTATTTACACACCACCCGGGCTACGTTTGCAGTAAGCGGGTGGAAGATTTTTTGTTTTAGTTGCAGATATATCTTTGCTTGATAATACTGTTTATGGGCTTGTACTCAAAACCGCGATGTGAAGTCGCATCGCAGTTTCATGAGCAATCATGAGCCAGTGAGTGGCCAGTATGGACAAATAGAGAGTAGGTAAATTTTTGGTTTATAATGTCGTCGCCTGCCTGTATATTGACTTAAACTGTAAGGCAACTGTCAGTCAACATGGAAGAGATGGCTCTGGCTTCTTTTTTCTAATATGAGGGCTTCTATTTCGTTCTGACTTATTGAAGGACATTGATTCCTCACAGTTCAGATTTTAGTCTGTCTTGACCCTGATGTATGCAACTAAAACGTTAAACCCCACTTTTTCCACCTCTTTTCATATAAATAAAAAATGAAGATCTGAAAGCCAGTTCCAAAGATGTGTGTCACTAAGGTTCAAAAGCTTGACACATTTCTGAAACTGGACCAGTTGTAAAAGAGCAAGTTGGAAAAGCAATTGAACAAAGTACCCACTAGCTCGTTGGCGATTTGCCAGAATTCAGTCTCTATTTGATTTAGCATTGTTGATTTGAAACTGAATGCTTAATACTACGTGTTGACGCATGACGAGGACATCAATTTAAAGCCTAATTGGCTGAATGTGATTGGTTTCATCTGTGCTTTTGTATTGTTTGTGTGATTTAGGATACGTGTGGATGATTTCCGACGTTCGTTTGACGTTCAAAATTACCGTCTTCGCAAGCGAAAAAATATTTAAAGGTCATTCTGATTAACCTTAGGACGATCGAAAGCTGAAAAGACGCCTGTCACAATTTAATTTGTTAGGTAAAGTGGATTTGGCACCCAGACTTGGCAGCGCCTATAGACGGATGTCGCCAGCAATTCTTTAGGCTGAAGCCACACAGGTAGCAGTTTTGCTTGGTGCTTTCACTCATCACTTGCACCCAATACACACACACACCCCCAAACTCACCCCCACACATTTTTTTCATTTTTTAATTTAAATACATTTTTTTTAATTCAAGATAATAAAAAATTTTTTTGTTCGCTACCCATATTTGATTACGTATTCTGTCCATTTTCGAACATCAAGCTAACGCAAACATGTCGCGATTTAAAATTTAAGATAGCGCAACTCAGGCCCACAAGATACAGGCGCTGCCTAATTTGGGGACCACTGTTTTAATAACTATGTTAAATATTCTATTCTAGTTACAGTAAGCATACAATATTATTCGTTTTGGAATTTATTTTGTAACAATGGATCAATAAATTATTCTTATTTTTATTCTTTCGCAGCACGCAGTTTCTTACCTTCTTCAGTTCTTCTCAATTTCTGAATGGTCATGTTTTTCTTTTTTTTCTTGTTGACTTGCAGAAGTGCCTATAGTCTCATTGAAATCAACGATTTGACTTCTAGTAAACCAAAACAGTTTTAGTATTGCATTTTCCACACTGACGTGTCAATGAGATGGAAAACGCATGCCTATAAGCAGATCACATAACGCCTGACACCCTGCAAATCTCGTATTTTTAAGAACGTTTGCACTCTAGTTTTAGTCCTATCAAAAACCTAAATTTTTGATTAAGTTCTGAACATTGCTGTCGCTGAAATGAGATTGCAACTTGAATTTGAAAGTTTTTATTTTATTTTTAGTACGAGAATTGGCCTCTTAATAGCAAGACACTCTGCACGATTTGAGTTACGATACTCACGAAATGTAGCATCAAGCACCTAGCATTGTGGATACGGCTTTACACATCGGCTACGCAAATTGCTAGATTTGCTACGTTTTGTCTTGACAGCCCTCCCCTTGCTTCAATATTGTGAATGCTGATTCGTTTCTTTCCATTTAAGTCAACAAACTAAGATAGATTGGCATTTGTTTCGAGTTGTTCTTTTGTTTTTGTCTAATTGTGAGGTTTCGTTTTGTTTTGCTGTCGTCAGCTCATTATATTGTGCGTTTAATTTCATTTTGGCAGCTATATTGTTCTAAGCAGATTTCCTGTTTTCAAAGCTTACAACTGTGGGGTATTTGCGTAACACAGTTACAATGGTAATACCTTTCATTTTGACAGTTCAATGTCAAAATTCATTGTGTTATTATGTAGCTGAGCAGACGTATTTTATAAACATATGAAGCAATGGATTGGCAATTGATTTGGCTTTATAAGCTAATATTTTCTAAGAGAACGACTCCGATATTCAAAAGCCTCTCCTGTAAAAAAGGTACCTTCTTACATAAAATTGATAGCACAATATTGCCGTAATTTCTTAGATAGAATAACTTATAAACAAAACATAAAGAAACAAAGGAAAGAGTTTGAAACAAATATTTGATACTAGCTGCTTCCCGCAGCATCGCCCGCGTGGAGCCTAATTCTATTTCTAAAAATAAAAGTAGTCTTAGTTACTTCTTATAACATCAGGTATCTGCCAGTGAAAATTGGTCCAGCCGTTTCGGAGATAAGCCGGAACAAACAAACAGAGAGAAAGACAAGTTATTTAGAAATTGTTTTTTTTTTTAGTACCGTGTATGGGGGGCTTATATTTTACTTTCATGTACATTCAGTAAAAAGCTGTATTTTGACATTACATTATGGACACTTCAATTTTATTTATTTCTACCGGCAACGATGAATCTCAAGCGTAATTGAGTTCACTTTTTTTTTTTTGCGATTTTAGTTATTAGCGATTGAAACCTAACGATTATGTTCTCGGTCAGAAATATTGATTTTACGTCCAGTAAACCGAACAAAAAGACGCATTCAGGTCAAGATGAACGATCACCCTAGTGAAGCTTACGAGTCCAGTAATGTGAAAGTAAAGTAAGTCAGTCCACGCTGACTTACAACTGGATTCGTGTAGACAGTAATTTCAACCCTGTCCAGTGCTGATGTCACGCCCTCAAGTCCGTTTAGTTGACTTATCTACCCATCTATTTTTGGGCCCAGTAGCTTCCTCCACCTGACTTACCGCCTTACTGCCGATCTCGTCTACATGAACCCACTGACTGGGTCCGAAATTCCGAGTCACTGGGTCCAGTCACTGTCATCATATAAACCAATTATAAGTGTAATGTTAATCAATCTCGTCCTGACTGTTTGATAAAAGAAAAGAAAAAGAAGTAATAACGTTTATCTGGACCCAGTTCGTGAAACACAAAATACAAAAAATAATGTTTAACAACAATAGGAGGAGCTCGTGGCTAAGTAATAAGAGCCGCACGGGTCGATCCATCAGGTTAAGCTGCGCTTGCCGGGGTTGGTCCGTTGATGGGTGACCATCTTTACATACCGAGACTCCTCCGCGCTTCGGAAAGCACGTTAAGCCCAACGGCTTAACGTCCCGGCTGTCATTCGTGGATCTTTGACAGTCGTTACGAGTCGTCAGAAGCCCGAAAGTCTGACAACCAGTCTTACCAAGGGGTATCGTATTAGGTACCTAGTTACTGGGTTGTGGAGGTCAGATAGGCAGTCGCTCCATGTAAAATACTGGTATTCAGCTGCATCCGGTTAGACTGGAAGCCGACCCCAACATGATTGGGAAAAGGCTAGGCAGAATGAATGTTCAACAACAATAATGTGTGCATCACAACTGCGCCAAAAATATTCATTTCAGCATGAATGCCAGACAAATGCAGTCTGACGCTGGTTGTTTAAGGAGACAAGTAAATAAAAAAAACACTATCACTATAATCCAAAAAAAAGCTAAACTTCAATTTTGTTCCCAGGTACCACAACAGCAGAATGATAAACTACGACGTGGAACGAGGCATCAACGTCACAACCGACCCGGTGCAACGTCTATCAGACCTGCTCATACCAGCGGCCAGTGTGGCCCATGCTGGCAACTACACTTGTGTGCCGAACAATGCGGTTCCTGCTAGTATTTACGTCCATATTTTTAATGGTAAGCAATTGTTTTTTATTCTCCGAAATAGCGTATCTATGGCAAAAAGTTCAAATATGTTTGGCCCACAATTCAGTTACGCGAACTCTGCTCACCTAGGTCATCAAGTGCACAGGTAAGAGGGAATTCGGCGCAAGATAATGGCCGTGTGCCAATGGGATTTTTGATCGGCAACTTCTCAGGCGTCTTACTTTAAAGTGAGCAGTGCTGAAGGATTAAAAAAGAAACCCTACATGGTTTAAATAAGGGTTTTTAAAATAAGTTCGTAATTTAATATTAGTAAAAGTTAGTGATATCATCTTTTTTTGGAACCTCATTCCAGTTTCTAAAAAAACGATGATACAACTAACTTTTACTTATAAACAGCAACTTAGCGAACTTTCTATACAAACTTTTATCCCCCATTTAACCCATTTAGAGGATTTTTTTTAAATCCTTCCTCAGTGCTTGCACTTTCGTTATGTATAACAAATATTTTTGCTTTTTTTTGCTCTAGACCCAGCGAGTTTTGAGTATTGAGTTTTTGATCTGCGATATCTGTCAGTGAAGCTAAGAAGCATCACATGGCCGTACCATATTAAAGATATATAATTATGTGATGCGGATGAATCAGGAACATGTCGTGAGGATTTTTTTAAGTATGATTGTGGATAACTTGATGAATGGGAGAAGACCAAAGAAATGATGGACTGATTGTTTAAAAGATGATAATTATGTCGGCTACATAGACAAGAAGACGTACTGCACCGCCCACAAATGAATTGGGATACCCGAGGGCAGGAGGGTGAATAGTTGTTTATTCAATAACATTATTCTCAATTTTATTCGACTTGCGACCTCTCCGCATGTTGGCATAATGAAAAGTTCCGTTTAAGTTCGAAACTAGACGGGCAATATCGAAACAAACACGAGAGTGAACTGTAAACATAATACAATCATGAATATTTCAACAAAGATACAAAATCCATTTTAGTTACATTGAAAGCAATAGTTTATAAGACAATGGTAATCTGAAGAATAACAAAAAACTAATGGTTTCTAGACATTATGAAACCATATTTATTTGTTGTTCTGTAATGTCAAAACAAAATAAAGAAACCTGATCTTTGTAATAATACGACGCCATCTCAACAAAGTTATGACGTCAACTGAAGGTCAATTGAAAGAAGAATTATTAAGATTGCGTTGAAAACGTAATCTGCCTAGACTTTTCCCAACTATCTTGGGGTCGGCTTCCAGTCTAACCGGATGCAGCTGAATACCAATACTTTACATGAAGCAACTGCCTATCTGACCTCCACAACCCAGTTATTGGGTACCATGACACCCTTAGATAAGACTGGTTGTCAGACTTTTGGGTTTCAACTAACCGTAACGACTGTCAAAGATCTACGCCGGGATGGTTTACCGTGCTTTCCGAGGCACGAAGGGGTCTCGATATGTAATAGATGGCCACCCATCCACAGACCGGGCCAGGCAAGTGTAGCTTAACCTTCGCTTTACCCTTGCGGTTATTACTAGCCGCAATTAGCAATGAGTCCCTCGAATTTAAGAACGCAGACATAAAAAGCAATAAAATAAATAAAACTGATCATTATAATATTATTAGACCTCCTTAATAAATAAAGGAGATCACTTCTTAATTGTTGAAGGACAAAAGGAAGATAAAAAATTACATTGAAAAAGTATTAGAACGTTGAGAGCCAATAAAGTAATCTTCGATGAACAGAAAAAGAGCAAAAGTGATAAAGCCTTAGCCTGAAGCAAACTTGGCACTAGGCCAAGGAAAGAGGAAAAAAATAAATTGTACAGTCCGCCTATAGGTGATCAAGAATCGAGATATTTCATGAAAATATAGCCTCCGATTTTCAATCAAGCAATCGAGTTTTCAATATTTACCCACAGGCTAAGTGGAGTGACGATCTTCGAGGGTGGCTGGTAGCTAGATGCGAATCTCCGAGAACTGACTTGAAAGGCGAGCAATTAGAAAGGCCAGGTCCAGCAGTGTATTGATGAAGTTTGCTGATGATAATGATCGTCGAACAGAGTTTAATATAAATAAAACCAAAACTGTATAAGCACTTCACGAGGACACTTACGAAGAATTTTCATAAATAAAATTTCTGACGCTACGAACTACATATTTTGCGAAATAAACCACTAACATCGTAGACAACTTTAACAGAACAACAGGATAGGGTAGAAGGTATATTTCTAAATTCAAACAATTAAAACAATGCCCCAGAAAGCGTAAATGAAACTACAAAGAACAAAAAACAAGGTGAACAAAATTCTCGCCCCCGTTTCGCCCTCGACAAGAATAGGCTCCCACGACTAAATTGTAATACTTTGACCACGGCTAATTTGAGAAGGGTCGGTATAATATAATATTAGACAGGTCAAATATCCTCTAAAAGTTTAGAAAAATGACAAAACGAATAATATATAAACGAATATATATGTTTAAGGGTCTAATTTAATGTGAAACATTATACACTGTGGAGGTCATGAGCTATAATAATTTTCCCTTGTAAATTTGCTAATATATTATCCCACACCGAATTAGAAAAGATTATCCTTAAATGGAAGATGTTGTGTTATAATGTCTATGTTCGTGACATTATTATAAATTCTTAAGTAAGTACTTTAATTTCTGCTAAATCCTTTGTAATCCATTTTTAGGTTATACAAATACAGGCTTTGCATTTATTTTGATAACATCACGCCCGTAATTACCCGAAGAGTTAGGTAGCGGTGATAGTACCTGCACCCACATTGCGCCATATTCGAATAATTGCAAAACTTCTTTATCCATGTCAAGCTTCTGTCTTCTTCCCTACACACTCACAAATTTTACCTCTTCATAATATTAAGAATAGATTATTGGTAGGAGTTATGGATAGTCTTGAAATCTACTGCCCACTCATATAATAAAGCCTTTTAGCCTGTAACATTCCTAAGAATAAATTTATAAGAAAATATTGGATGAGGAGTCAATATTTCATCCATCAATAAGCTTATTTACCAGACTAATAACACAAATTCTTTACGCAAACCCAGCTTATGAGCAAACTCCGAGCATATCAAAGGTCTACCTCTAACTATTCAATTTGAATGGAGGGAAATGGTTGAGTGAGTCAAAAAGAGGCTACCCGAGTCTCGAGCCACAAAATACATAGGTGCAGAAGGTTAAATCCATACAGCGAGCGAAAACAGGCGCACTCAAGCCTAGACGCGTACGTACGGCGATCTCAAACAAACGTCCAGTCGCGAGTGCGCTTGCACTCGCTGTACGTGAAGTATGTCTATGTGTGCGTGCGTTTTCGTTTGTTATATGGAGCAGACCTTCTGTACCTATCTATTATCTTGTGCTCGAGCGGAGGTGAGTCAATCAGGCGCTCATTGGTGCGTGAATATCTCGAACATCTCACTGGGCTTACGCACTGCGCTTCGAAATTGTGGTGGATGGGAAATTTTCTTTTTTCTCTAGCGTTTTGGTTGAAATTTTTTGTTTTTTTTTCATGTTATTTTTCTCAATAATAACTGTTCTAATAAATTTTCAAAGGAAGTTTAATTAAATTGCCCGTGAAACATGCACGACAAACTCGACGATTTCATAGACGTTTTTTTTTTCATTTCGAAGAAAACATAAAATAAATATGACATTTGTGTTAAATCATTATGCAGATTAGATGTCAGTCATACAACGATAGCCAGAGCCTATCAAATACTCTTTCCCAAAATACTGAACGTTGCGTTGATTGAACCCAGTGAGTACCCCATGCCAATAACTTAGTATTCCGATATGCAATCAGATCTTTTTCTTCATGAATGAATTTTATGACATCAATTCACTTAAGGCTGTGCATAATTTATTGAGAAATATTATACTAGAGTCATAGATCAATTTGGTTCAGAATTTCATCCAAAAACAACATTATCATATAGCTGCAGCCTTTTAATGTACCAAAGAGTTTTTTTTCAGTTTTCCTACGCTCCTTGTCCACCCATGGCCCATCCAATCTCGGCCTAAATCATATCGTGGACCTACAATTTTAACGGTAAAATGATCTAGAAAGTATGAGCAGCAAATATAGAACGTCCAAAAAGAACACAATTATATTATTACCTGCCAAGAAAAACAAACGATACAAAATTTTATTCATCTTTTTATATGCTCTTTGAGCGAGAGCGGAATAACCACCACTCCAAAGCACATTAGAGTACCCGTATCGATGAAAACATTCACACTGAGAACCGCTTCAGTAGCAATGAAATTAAAATTTACTTTCCAAACAATTGGAGCGGAACCTATCAAGAGTGGTGATACAGATAGCAGTTATTAACTCTTTAATATTTTTCTCTCTGCTTCAGAAATTTTATATCTTCTGTATAGTTGTGAAAATTGCAACCGCTTTAAAAGTTTATTAAGTTTATCGACGAGTAGACAATAATACGAGCTTTTTGAAGTTAGCTTGATTAATGTCCATTATTATGTGCAATACCATGTGCCCAAGTGTAGTGTACTTTTAGCGATAAGGCCGCACATTGTACGACGACCAGCTTAAGTTATAATTACTCAAATTATAATTTTATACTTAACAAATTTTATTTAACGTATGTGTTAGGGGGAACATATATTCAAGCTTTATTGTAGAATATTTGCCAAAATCCTCGTCCTTTGACAGATTTTGGACCCAAGACACATAAACAACACCCAAAACTTGTACCTTCATAGAATACAGTCCATAATACCTATAACTTTGCGGGAGCCAGTCACATTAGAGTTAGGTTACTCAAGTTCGTGTCCCCGAAATTCTCGTCTGATTTCAGATTCTAACGGTGCACGAGTCCACGAGTTGATTACGCGGTAAAAGCGTGAATCAAATCTTGTCTGGCTTTAAATTAAAACCGTAGACAAAGTATCATTAATACCTGTCTTGGTTTAGAAATTTTCTGCCTAGCGTTTTCCCGACTATTTTAGCATCGGCTTCCAGTCTAACCGTCTGCAACTGAATACCAGGAACGACTGTTTACACAGGGTTACTATATATACCGACAAACCCTTTAGTAAGACTGGATAACTGTCAGACTTTTGGGCTTTTGGGTACTCGTGACGACAATTCCGAACGGTCTCGGAACGAAACATAGCGACCAGCGTAAATTAACCTTGATCGATGGACCCGTGAGGCTGTTATTAAGCCTCTAGCTTCTTCGGAATACTCAACAAACGTGAACAAAATTCTTATCTATATTTTTCTTTCACAGGTGAAAACCCCGCAGCCATGCAGTCCTCCTCACCAACTTTCATCAGCCGTCTCCCCAGCATCTTATTACCGACCCTCATCAGTCTCAACCTGATACGGTGACAATTTCACTAGCTCATCAACTGAAAATATACCCTATATGTAATATCAAATGGTTTATTTTTGCGTGGAGTGAAATTTGATGGCGGGTCGTGTGTCAAATAAATTCGAAAGGTTATTACGGGTAATGGGAGGCGTTGAGTGTACACGTGTTTTTTCTTCACCTAGTCTGTTTTTATTAAAGGTCTCGTTTCTAAATATAGTTATGTTCGTTACTTTAATATTAGCGTTGGGAGTAAAGAAAATATCAAGTTCTGAAACAACCAATTAATCAGCTTTATTTTCACGAGTAGCTCCAAATGAAAACCAATCTTCAACGGCCTTGACTTTACCTTTTCCAAGTACATCTTAATACACTGCTTTGCAATTTGGGTTGAGCTCCAACCTCTCATTAGATTTCGACAATTTCGTCTTCTCTGTAATTCACCAATTCCTTGGCTTTCTCAACAGCAGGATGGTAAATTATTAGCCATTTGGGAATGGAAATTTTATCCTCCTTTCCCTCATTACTGAAGATCGTGAATGCAATCAATGAGCTCCATCGATGTAGGTCAAGAGCTGAGCGCCGCACTTATAAATATATATTTAATTGAGCAAACGCAATTCTTCATTCATCCTTAGGGGATATCTGTTGGTGCTTTATTCGGTTGATGGGTTTGATTTGGTTAAGTAGTGTGTTTATCAAGGCAAGTCATTGGGAGATAAGAAATAATTTTGCACCTTTTATCGTGAATTATTTATTATCCTTGATTGTTTTGTTAACATCAACTGAACGAAATGGATCTCTTAACTAGAGACATTTTCAAACAAATTCTCTAGAATAAACAACGCCACTCTGCAAATGATTGCAATTGTTAGGCAAATCAACAAAAACTTTAACTAGTTATCCAACTTTCAGTAAGATACAGAAAACAATCTTATCAACATAACTTTGATGAGTTGGTAATAGAGATCATTTTGATTTGCTCAAATTCAGCATCTATCCCAGCCAGTCTATCACAACCATTAGGTACATTAGGTTCATAAACAGCAGAACAATAGCCAATGTGTTGATTTTCAAAGAGACTTATACCATCAGCTCGAACGGTAAACATGTACAAGCGACCCAGTTCACTTTACTGACTACACGACGGACATTGTACCTACCTATTTATATAAACAGGGTGAGTTTTTCAACAGGGATCACTATACAGCATGTATCAGAAAGTTGTGGTCATATTTAAGGGTGTGTGTGTTAGTCTCATGGAGAAAATTGTTCAGTTTGATGGTCTGTACCACACCGTTAAATATGACCTTTATGATACAATGCTGTATTTGATAAATGTCGTATAATATAAAGCATATCACAATTACTGTTTTCAGGGATCCTGAATATTTTTCTTCGTGATAAAATCAATATAGTCATTGTTTATTTCTGCTACGTGAAACTTAGCGAAGCGAACTAAAAAATCTATGAATTTTATGACAGCAAGTTAAAATGTATGTGAATTTGCAAAGTATAAGTCTATCATGGTTGGTATTTTCGACATTATTTCCATCTGTGCAAGCATGGTGATTCATGTGATTAAACTCATTCTGTATACAACAGACAATACACGTCAACTGCTTAGCATATAAATTCATCGCATGATGGAAGGGTCTTTGAAGACTAGTAATTAGTATTCGTATTTAATATGGTGATACCAGTTCATGTAGACTCTTTGGAAGTTGATTCACTTACTAAAAGAAAAACTGTCAGTCTTAGCATTGGAAATGGTTTACTCGAAGACTTGATTAGTCTGACCTTTTCAGAATTATTTTAATCAATTTTAAACCCCTTTTATGATAATTTTACCTAATGCTTAAAAATACTTAATTAAAGAAGAAACGGCGCTACGTCATTAAGTAAATAATAAATTCTATTATCATTTAAAATACTTTCGAATCATATTAAAAAAATGTTAGGTATAATTATGGCGTAAACCAGACATTCTGATGTTAGAATTACTGAGGACTAGACAAATTGACATTTTATCAGCGATAACAATGATGGAAAAGTCAAAAATGAAATGGATTTTATATAGGCTTTATATAAGCTGAAAAGCTTATGTCAATTCTGTTGAGAGACGCCGCAGAAAAAAAAATGCTTCGAAAGCGATACCATCTTGTCTAGGCCCTTTGGTCACAGCAATTGTTCGCAAGCTAATTATTCAGTCACACGTAGTAAGTATAGATAGCCATTTTAAAGAAACTATTCCAATTCTGTCCGAGATAGGTAACAGGACATTCTGACGTTCACATAATATGTATTATTGATAACTTTCCATCCAAGCATAAAATCTTTGCCGATAATCAATAGTTAGGAGACATCGCAGATAGCGGAAAGGAACAAAATAATACTAAAAGGAATAAACTAGGCAGCTTTAATAAAACCGGCCTGTTCCCACAAGTGTTAATAGAAAATTAATTCAAGTACATCCCGTTCATAATCGTTTACTGCAGTGCGCCTATTTTAAGCTCCGTAAGTAATTTTAATTGAGCCAGTCTGTAATTCCCTTCCAAAATTGTTACAATTACGGCCCCAATTATTTGAAATAGGCAACCTTTTGCACACCAATGAGACTTTTAGTACTATGATCTGTCCCATTTTAATGTTCTTTACTTGCTATTAAAGTTTATTGGATTGAAAGTTAGGTTTGAAGAGGAAGTCTCCTTTCCAAACCTTACGAAACTTTCACATCTCTAAAGTAGTCACTTCAGAGATGTGAAAGGTTTCAAAATTGACGAACCCAATTGAATTTGTCGCCGCCACCGTCTGAACGTATCTTGGAAAGCGTGTTCTATTTTATTTACTATCAGGTTGTGTCAAACGCAAGCCTAACCTGAATATACAATATATAATATTCTAACGTATATTTTATTTGTGAGTATTTTATTTTTAAATTTTGTATGTAAAACAGAGATGTGAATCCAATTTTACTAATGTGTTTTCCATTAGACTACAATATGCTGTTCCATCATCGAGGTATATCACAGTTGGAGACAGTCATGCAAATTGCTAGTATCCTGACTCGTATTACTAATGCTAACATTCGTAACGTAGCAACTCTGTGACCAGCCAGCGGATTTCCACAAATTTCGACTTTCATGTCTAGTTCGTCTGAAGGATTACCATTTGGAATTGAGCTATGAACAATTAACATATTCTGTAGTTAACTAACCTATGGAAACAATTCTTATAATAAAGAACTTTGAAATATTCATACTGACAACTGTACAGATTAAAATTAAAATGATTAACAATTTTATACAAGTGGATCGAATTGACAACAATAAAATAATTATTGATGTGTGGCCATTTGCATACATTAATAATTATTTTTAATGAATATTGAAACGCACCAGACTGAAATAATTCAAAAGCCTAATCACATTCCAGGAATACAAACAGTACAACAATCTATTAAATTATTTATATTTTGAATTGAGCACAGTATAACGTAACGTAATATGGAATGTAAATTATTCTGAAATAGAATTATTTATAATAATAGCGAGTTTAACCGACGCTAAAGCAGTATACATACAAACATACATAGTTTAAAGAATACAAGGTAAGACAAGGAGCAGTCTCCTCTTCTCTTTTTCCTTTCTATTTCATTTTCTGATGGCCCATCAGTGAATATAATCGTTGCCATATCTTACTAATTATGTCTGCTATAGCATAAGTATTGTTGAATGTTATTTCATTCAAAAAAAATATCTAAATAAACAACACTCTCACCCGAAACATCGCCACCAATTCTAAAACAATCATCCACATAGCCAAAGTTTCTACCAAAAGCACGTCTGCTACGGAAATTCAGCTCAAAAACTTCCCCTTAGGAAAGATTCATGCCATTATCACCACACTGCGGCGAAACGCTTGTCGCAGTTTGTTATTAGCACACAGGTGACGCCCATCCCCTTCGTATAATCCCTTAGTGGCAACTTATGACACACTTGTGAAAGGATAGGGGACGTTTGCTCTAACCAAAACCCCGATACGATAAACTTACGTAACGATAAGACAAATGCTTTGTTTAACCTTCTCAAGCATTTCGCTCCACGCAAATCATCTATGTAAAAACTGATTTTAATATTGTACTTAAATGTATGAGGTTGATGAATGAAAGTTTTGTAATGTGAATTCGTTTGTAAATTGTGCTTTGTTTTGCTGAGAAATGTTTTAAGCTCAAATAATCAAAATCAGTTTTTTCGCTTATCACCAGGTTCATTAGAATTTGATAGTATCCTTTATCAAAGTCTAGAATTCTGCAAAAAAAAGTAAATGAATCCAATTTAAAACAACAAGACTCATTCTTTTTTTCATTTGCTCGCTCCAGCAATAAAAAAATTACGAAAATGTGGCAGCCACCACTTGCTAAACGTTCTAAAGTTAATTGCACGTGATGACTATCTCACCTCCACAATAACATAAAACGAACAAATATTCAAAACAGTTTCAATGAAACACCGCACAATTCACGTTCGAATGAAATACTAAAATTTCCTACATTCCATTGTTTTCATAATATACAAACGGAAAATATTATTTTATAGCCAGTTTAATTGCACTAGTGAACTAAAACTTGCTGAACCATTGGCACAGAATTTACGCCCAGAGAACAAAATGATCGTTAAAGAAAAGTTTTTTTTGTTATGCTCTAGACTCGGATACCAGTCACCGTTTTGTAGTAAAAAGCTTGTATTGCCGTTGTTTCGCAAAAACAGCTGGTAAATGAAACTTGTGACTTTGAAAAATAGCAGTGACATTTTTGCTAAAGTAATGACTCGATAAAGCGGGTATCTTATTTCATTTTAATCACATTTTGTCTTTTTGTCGAGATGTCATTTTTCTTGGCGCTTACGCTGGAATTAAAGAAGTGTTTTATTTACGGGAACATTGCTTTAGAGAAAGTAATTTATTTCGTCTGCTCATATATTCATGTCACTGTAATGTTATTCGGCAATCACGGTACAATTTGTTTTGAAGGAAAAAGTTTGTTTATCTCGACAAAGAATCTAAACGATCATTGAAATGCATTTAAATTTAACCACGTGTAATGATGTTCATGATTTCACGCTGCTATTCATAGAATGAGTAAAATCACTATTATAAATAGTGCTTTTAATGTAAATCATGATTATGCGAAATGAGGTTTAGTTATCATATTTATATATTTTGTTCAAATAGTCTCTTTAAAAATTGTAAATAAACTTAGTGTATATGTGATAAACAAGCTCATAAAATGTCTGTTAATATTTGTAAATATTATTATGTATTAGTGTTAAGTCGAGCCGCGTATAATATAAAGATAACTGTTCATTTTTATGTGTGTTTCATTACCCTATAATTCTGTTTAGAGTAAGGCATTTGTGAAATGAATTAAATGCCCAAATGGATTCTTAAATCTTTCTGAAGGAGATTTTATTTTTCATTTGAAGTAAGTATTAATAATCCCGACAGTATTGAGAAGTATAAATTTAACATTTCTCACGATAAAAGATGTTCTATCTCAAAATCTGATTGACAGAACGATGAATGAGAAAAAAATAAAAACCATTATTTCAATCGTAGACAAAGAGAAAAGTATTAACTTGGCTGGCTTGTCAGAGCTTGCCAAGAGAAATAAATTAAATAAATAAATTTCGATTTTCACTACAGAGTAGCCCTCTGTAGGGAAAATCGAAATTAATAGTTTTCATTGAAAGTGAATTTGTCTGTCTGGTTTTCAAGGCCATTCTAATTTCGATGAAATATTTTTAATAAAAAAGGAATGTAATACAGAAAAATTGAGAAGTTTTTAATTTAATATGATTTTAATTACCTACTCACCAAACAAGCATTTATTTTACAGTTAGTTAAAAATCATTTATCTACACCCATGCTATAAATCCTCTATAAAAGTTTCTGAATCAGCTAGCTTATTGCCAACATTAAAACGACCAGTGTCATAGTAACCATTATATCATCCAAACGAGTGTTAAAATGTTGTACTAAATTTCATAATGCAACTCGTTTGCTCCTTCGATTCCTTGCGGTCAGCGGGTGCAGACCCCCACGCCAACATATCTGGCACATTTTTCAAAAAACGATACGTCACTTTTGGCAGGTACGGGCTATGGTCGGTTTAATGTTGGCAATAGCTAACTGTTCTTATTATACAACAGTTGCATAAATAACTATTATCAGCTTATTTGTCAAGTGAGTATGGAAAATTAAACGTTTTTCGGAATGAATGAAGATGTTTATCAGAGCCTGGTAAGTTGTTAACTTGTTAATAATGATAGTAAAACCCTAATAATTAATTTTGAAGTCCGATCGCAAGCTGCTAATGACAAAGCTAACTTCAATACAACACAATTACTTACTGCAGACGTTCTCTTTGTTTCAGTCATTACTCATTATTGTCTTTGTTTACTTCACTAGATATAGATGTCGAATTGACATCAAATATAGACAAGTCAATATCTAATTCAAAGGGAACAAACCACAGTATAGTGCAGAAGGTTGGTTCCATCTAACGAGCGCAAACAAGCGCACGTACACATAGACACGTATGTACGGCGATCTCAATCTATAACAAAAGAATACCAGTCACGAGTTCACTTGCACTCGCTGTACGTGAAGCGTGTCTGAGTGCGTGTATTTTCACTCGATGTATGGAGTCAACATTCTGCATCTACTATCATGTGGCCAAGTTCAAACTACAGAATTTTGAGCAGGTGCACGTTAACAATGAATATTTTGCAACTGACACTGTCATGATAACAACGCATAAACAGACGTCTGAGATTGGAAAGCTTGCAGACAAAGATTTATTATTATTGATTTATTATCAAATGAGTTTGTTTGAAGTGAAATTTATGTTTCAATAAGTTTATACAACTATTGTTTCGGTAAATTGACTACTATTCAAAATAGTAAGAACATCTGTAACATTGTTTTCGCTGTATCGGCAAGTGACCGTTAAAGAGAAAACAATGTTACTCAAAATATTTAAACAATCCTTTTCGGATTGTTTATAAAATATTTTGAGTAAAAACCAGTAAGTAAGCATATTTTTCTTTCATGCCAACCTAAATACTTTATTTATGTTATAAATTGCATTGCGAATAAAACTCTTCGTTTAAGAACACATTTATCCTCACAAAAGACCGTAAAATCTTATTTCTGTTTTATTCCATCAGCTACAAATGTTGCAATTCCATGCGAATCTAAAAAAGACATGCTATCTTGCTTTTTCAGACCAGAACAGCGTAAAAAAACTAACATAACATCTATGTATAAACCCTTTTGTCCGCTATTTTAGACATAAATTCTAATTTCACTTAAACTAAAAGAACGATGAAATGTACCAATTCAATTCAGTTTTCATTATCCTGAAAGGCCTTGATGAAGTTTCGTCTTCATGAATTCAGCTGCTGCTGACTTTGTTGTTACAAATTATTTGGTAAAAAGCCGGGGGTTAGTCCAAGATCTTAGTTTTTGATCCTAATGATAACGCTAATCACATAAACATTTAGGACTAAATATTGTATTTATTTAATTTCTTAAATTGTTTCTTAAATTTTTATTTCACCAATTGACGTCGTCATCACGTCAACGTCGGCTGTCACTAAAAACCAGCGCTGGGACTCTCTCTGTATGACATAAGGTCGCAGCATTATGCTGAGCGATGGCGGTTTCGGTTTAAAGAACTTTATTCTCATTCGGTTTTACATGGATGTGACGCATATTTTCCCCCAACTTGTTATTTTCGTGTACCAGTTTTTTCATTGCGTCATGTTTGCCGCTAATAAACGTATTTTCTTTCTTTCTTTCTCTATGTAATCGATAGATTACTATTGTATTCACCCATCATCTGAATACAATATCAAATAGATAGACAAAATCCAAAAAAAAAACGAATGGAACATTTACAAATAACAAAAGTTCATATTTGTTTAATAATGAGTTTGTTTTCGCAGCTGAAGAATGGACTGCAGAAAACTCAATGGATCTTTGACTTTGATTATTGTAACAAGCGTTAAAAAAATGATAACAATTTTACAAGTACATTAAGTAAATCGTTTTAATGACAATTATAAAACGAATGAAATTAATGTTAACTTTTATACATACATATACATAAATGATACAAATCTACATGAATTTAACATTTGAAGAATTAAAGAAAAATACAGAGTTTATGGCTGATTACGGAAGAAAACAGATATTTCTTGCCCCATTAATGGAAAGTGGTTACCACCACACAGGAAGAAGTCGATTACAGACAAATTTGTGCACTGACTGGACAGGTCCACTCAAATCTTTCGTCAAAAGACCATTTCAGGCACTAATCTACATGATCCTCACATGATCTGACTAAGATTATGTCTGGACTATAAAAGAGACTGTGACCTCTGAGTTTGTTGCGGTCTTTCTTCTCAGAGTAGTCAGCTACGAAACACCGAACATATATCTAGTTTTAAAACATAATTTCTTTTTGACGTGTAAAAGTGTTTGTACAAACCTGCATATAGAAATTAAAAAAATCATGTATCATTTGAAATTCCCATATAAGTATCTTTTTTTTTTGATCTTTTTGTTTTTACCTGAAAGTCGCAAAGTTCAAATGTCTCATACTCCTGTAATTTCACCAGCACTCAAACCCTCCAAACCGAACCTCAACAACGCCACTTAGCGTCAGGAATCGGAAAAGCAATAATCATTTCCTTACGAACTGTCTATATAGCTACAACTATGAACCATTTTGCTGAAGACTACAAAATAGTCTCCCATTAAATTTCAGTACCAGTTTCAAGTTTCCACTTATCTTAATAATGTCAAATGCTTCACAGATGAGAACCGGAGCTTGCTAATAAAATAGTAAGAGGAGCGCAGAATCACGAAATAAATAGATACAGAAGGCTGGCTTCATAAAACGAACGAAAACACACGAACACATAGATGCGTACGTACGACGATCGTAACCAAATGCCAGTTTCGAGTGGTCTTATGCTCGCTGTACGTCCATTTGTGCATGGGTCCACGGTCGCTATAACTGGCCTTCTGTACCTATCTATTTTGTGGCAGGGTGAACTTTGATTAATAGTTACGGTATAATAAAAGAGTACGCGTGTGTTAGGTCTGACTGTCGGTGGATGCGATGGTCGGTTCTTGACTCGGGAAGTGTTTATTTGGTAAGGTGTAAAGGTATTAACAGTTTAGAATTTTTTTCATGATGTGGTCAGAAATAAGATAAGAATACTGGAGACGACGGATGATAATTAAAGGAAGAATACAACATGTGGCGCCAACTCCGAATAAATTATAACTATATGGGCAGGACATGGGATATATTATGATGATGTTATATGGCTTAATCTTGTTCCCCTCTGCTTTCATTGGCTCAAGGTAACAAAAGAAGGTTTGGAATTAAAAACTATAAAATTGGCGTAAGATGAAGTGCATGTTAGCAAAGTGTTTGCGAGGGTAAGTTTATCGATGCATGGCCAAATGATGACCCAGTCAGCAAGTCATGCCAGATGCATTTTAGGCCGAGGTCTATACACGGTAATGACAATATCGCACAACTGTCAAACTACAAGTGCAAGATAGAGAAAGGAACATGTCTAAGCCAAAACAAATGCTAAGTGACACCGATAAATTTATTGCTACCACAACTGCGCGAATATCCATTCAACAATTACAGTACGTCGACCATCAGAACAATTTAATTATAGTAAGTTTAGTTGTTATTGCAACAAATGTTTTGTGTATGTAATAACTGTCAACTCACTGGTGTTGCGGTTTGAATACCGTAGGCCCCGTTCACGGCCTCGGGCGATACGACTTGCGTCAAGCGACACGCGCGCGCGTCGCTTGTTTCCGTCCGCAAGTTGCGTCGCGGTGTTATGTGGCATGCTTGAAATAACTCCGACAATAAATACGACAGTTCTAAAGTATTTTAATGCGTCAAGCACAATTAACATAGCACTTAGATAAGAAGAAAAGTCTTCAAACTGACTAAAATATTAAGCATAAAATATTACCATGTGGTGCATATAAAACGTCATACAAAAAAAATATCTGCGTGGCACCTGTAATATTTAGATACCTAGCAGTATTAAAAAACAACCTTTAAGACTTTTTGAGAAATACCTTACGTCTTTTCTAATAAGTAAGTGGTAGGCTGTTTGCAGATAAACGCTTATTCGTACTATAGTTCGCGCGCGACTGCTAGTCACCGTGAGCTGTGAGACGGGAGAGGGCGCCGTTGAAAAATTGGTAGACTGATGTCACCTTTGTCTAACTCCCCTGTGTCACCGCTCAATGGACCTCAGGCGGTGACTAGCAGTCGCGCGCGGATTATAGGCCTACAGTACGACAATGTGTTTTGTTGATATCTATTAATATAATGAATGGTGGGGCCATTAATTTGATTGTTGATGTAATTAACGCTACGGTTGAGTGAATAAATAATTTGTTTTGTGGCGTAAATTGTGTTTCCATTCGAATGAACTTTAGTGATAAAACGCATTTGTGAATGCGGTTACTGAATCCGCCTATTACATTTAAATGTGTTAATTCATACAGGTTTTAGGAAACCTGTTACTGTGTCATTTTGTACAACTTTTGTTTTCAGCATTCTACATCATCTGCCTACAAGTTCACTGCTGGGTTTTGGTCTGCACCAAAGTCTTCCGAATCCCTCCTTTTCTGGCAAATCCGTCACAAATTAATTCAAGTCATGCCAGCGCTTTCTAGGCCGCCTCAGTGACGGCGCCCGTCTTTAGACACCCACTGCGTGACGACGTTGGACATAGAAAGAAAATAAAGGAATAAAATATGTTTATTTGCACTAAACGCGACGCATAAATAAAAATAAAGCACACAAAATACAAAATGCTGTTTGAGAGAACAAACTCACACACCTAACTAGCAACCCTACTTTAGTTGGGTAAAAATACCGTGGCAGTAACTGTAATGTCCTTCGCAAATAAAAAAATACCTTTGCCGTAACATACCGCGTTCCACAATGCACTCGAAGTATAAAAGGGAATCCACGCCACTTATATTTTATAGTATTTTTTCTTTATTTTTGTTTCTGCTTCCATAATTTGATCCTCGTTGCTAGGTAACACGTTTTATTGGGAATACATTTTTAGGATTCTGTACAAAATTGGTAAAAAATTAACCCTTATGGTGCGACTTGTTTTGTCTGTCCGTTGGTTTTTCTCCCACATGCGCACACCTGTATCTTTTTAACTGTAATGGCTACCCAGTTGAAATCACACGGTACCTACGTATACCTACAGCAGCTGTAATGTAACAACACATCATAAAAAAAACAATATTATATGCTGGCCGTTTTGGGCAGTAGGATATAAACAATGTATGTACCTCCAGGACGAGTGTGTTACCTGTTTAACATACTCTCAATCACATTCTGAAAGATTTTGGATAAAACTCATAATACACTAGTTAAATTATAATTATTATGTTTGAAAAATTCGATTTCTTGACAACGTAAACAATGCAAGGAATAGTATTGAGTTGTCAAAATTTGACATTGCAATTGTGTTACGCAATTAACCCGCAGATTTTGGCGGTGGTATGAGTAGGTACTTACGGAACCTATGAATTGCGAGTCCAACTCGCACTTGGTGAGTTTTTGTTATTTAACATAATTATATTACTTCGTATGATTGTGGATTGGTTCCTGGTGTATTTTTTGAGTTGATTTTGTATTTATTTCGTGCAGAATCCAATGTTTCTGTCTGCCAGCAGTGTTCATTAAAAATTATGATTTTTAAGGCCACAGTTGGCGTGGTGAATGTATCCAAAGCATACCTAATTATTATTCTCTCACGGAGAATGTTCTCAGACCGAGAATATTCTTTTAATGGAGAATATGTTCAGAACAAGGAGATTTTTTTTTTAAAAGTTATTATTATGGGCAGGAGGAATAAAAAACCAATACCAAATAAAAAACGTGTTACAAGCAAATACAAAATCGAAGTCTGTTCCAAAGAAATTGTGATCATTATTTTGTTTTTTTGAATATTTACATGCCCTATTTGGTTTTCTTATAAATCTTTTAAAGCAAACTATGATTTACAAACTAATAATCGTAAATCATGATGTTTGTTTTAATACAGAAATTATTATTTAACATTTAATACCTTACCAAGTATAAAATAATTTATGAGAATTTTCTTGGGTAGGTACCTATATTCTTGAAAATGTTTTCGCTCAGAAAAAATTAAATTGTGGAGTATAGATTATTTTGTCGTCAACTTCGTTTAACGTTTAGAAGCACTCAGAACTATCACTATTAAAATAGATTAATACAATAGAGACATACAATTTTCTACCCGACTAAGGGCGGTGCCATACGGGCGTTGCCGGTGCGTTGCGTCGCCGCCGTAGCGCTATGATATGTGGCACTCAGTTCTTTAATATCATAGTGGTTTGACGACGCAACGCACCGGCAACGCCTGTGTGTCAACGCCCTGAGGCGAAGCAAAAAGTAGAGCAAATTAAAAATCCGGAGTAACACGTAATCTGTTTTTTTTTTTTTTTTTTCTGTTCTGTTTGTTTTTTTGTTCACTTCGGATATTTTTATGTCTGTCTGTGATGTTGTTTATAACTTTTTTGTTGACTTTTTTGTCGTAGTTTTACTTTTTATCATACAGAATTTATGAAAAATCTAGGGTACCTAGATTTTTTTATTCTCATAAATTCTCTTCTCAAGAACTTAACAGAAAAGCATCGCAAAAATCAGCGACGGCACCCTAAGATTTTCTTAGGATCGAAGCTTCTGCGTTGCGAATTATTCGCATCGCATCGCAGTTTTATGTGCAAGCCCTAAGAGAATATTCTCGTGAAATGCCATCACGAACCACAGTCCATTGCTGGAAATAGGTCTCTCTCTAGTTTCACCACAATACCCGTATCTCCACTTTCCACACGCTACAAAATTAGCTTTCTTTATAAAGACTGAAAAGACTAACGAACACGCACCTAGCCATTATTCCCTAAAAATATAAAACCCAACCCGATATTAAACAAGTTTTTAAAGCATGTTTTTCTCAAACAAACAGCCTTTGAGACAATATACAACCCTCAGTACCTACTACATAGAAGCAATATTAAGACCTTAGGTACGGCTTTTGTTATCAAAGTGTATTACAGTAACTATACAATAAACTGGAGTAGTCTCACTCATGTTTTTTTTTCTTCATTTATTTCAATAACAATTTTTACTTTGTTTCGAAATGTCTTACAACACTGGTTAAAGGACTCTGCTATTGCACGCCTGTCAACTTGATTTTCGGTGACTTTCATCCAGCTGTCACCAGAAGAACGACTAAGAACGACGAAGATGCTAAGCATATCGACGCTCCATCTAGCCTGATCCTAGCTTACGTTTGCCGTTCCGCGGTCTCCACTCAAGAACATGTCTACCCCAGCGGTCGGTTCTACGGCTAATATAGCCGGCCTATTGCCACTTTAGATTGCTTATTATGTGGGCTAAATGTCTTAACACTAAAAACAAAAACAATTTGAAGATTCCATAATATAGAAAATAATTAATACAGCCATGTCATGAGTGATAGGTTTCAAAATAATCAATAAAATTCATATCAAATGAATTATTTCAAATAGTTTTCAATTCCACAATTCCAAAAATAAAATTCAATTCAATTTACATAAATACGACCAATATAAATGTCAAAAGTAGAAATGTCATGTCAATATAATAAAGTTAATAATAGTCTAGGTGTGGCTCGTAGCTAAGTAACAACCACTTCACGGGTCGATCCATCAGGTTAAGCTACGTTTTCCGGGGTTGGTCCGTGGATGGGTGACCATCTTTACAGACTCCTCCGTGTCTCAGAAAGCACGTTAAGCCGTTGGTCCCGGCTGTCATTCGTGGATCTTTTGCAGTCGTTACGAGTCTTCAGAAGCCCGAAAGTCCGACCACTAGTCTTACCAAGGATTTCAAAATCAAAATCAAAATATTTTATTTCACATAAACATACATGGGCACTTACTTATGAAAAGTCAGAAGCTAGGTGCACGGTTCCAATTGGTCGTTTCCTATGGAGAAGAGCCGGCAAGAAACTCCACTCCACTAAACAGTGTTTCTAAAATTTACAGTGTGAACAGGTATGAGATGACAGTATAGGCCTGTCAACAAGATACTTAATACAGACCCTGACAGGCATCGGCCTTAGCGGGACCCGTCGGTTGACTGTGCTGACATCTTTGATGGTACAAGTTGATCCTACTGTGTGTATCTGCTTCGTATCCTAGCCTACATTGTGAAGGTACTTGTTTGTCTTAACGGCTAACAACAAGGCTACTGTGATTGAGTTAGTTCAGTTATCGCCAACGCTATATCTAAATATTGTACGCAAACAAGGTCAATGAAGAGTTATATTCAATTACTTTGAGGAGACCTGAATCTGGATTTTCGTCTCAGTTATTTGAAGGCTTAAGTATAAAAGTTCTTTGGTTCTAGGAAACGCCGGTTTCCTCACCAATCGAGAAACCATGAAAGATTAAAAATCAAAAGTCATTTATTCAAACTAGGCTGAGGATCAGCACTTTTCGAACGTCAAAAATTACATAAGACGGCCCTTCACCACTTCCTAGTGCTTTAGCTAGGAAGAAGAAATCGCGCAACAAACTCGCCAGCAGCAAATTTATGTCAAGGTTTTAGATTACCGAGATCTTCATCAGTCTTAAGAGGTATCTTAGTGATTTTTAAGATATTAATAATACATAATATTTTAGAAATAGGGTATCCGTCAACAAATTAATTAAGACCCAAAATCGTATCATATTTTATTACATTTTCGAGGAAATGTTTCATTATCGTCATATTCTTTCATTATTCTTGCTGCCAGTTGTCGTTTTTATAATCTAAATAGCCGGCTGCCGACTGGGGGTTCTCGGTTCGATCTCTGTGTCGGACATAGGTGTTATTGGGCTTCTCTAGTCAGAATTATTAGCAGCCTAGTTTCATGGTTGTGTCTTGTAGCGGCAAAAGGCTTACCCTCTATCATCTTCTTCTTCTTCGCTTCTCTCTTGACAGAGCAGTCGTGGTCACGACGAACTGTATCCAATCGCAGGTGTAGTCGTTACCCGCCTCACGATCTCTCACCATCTGGTTCTGCTACATGACAGTCTGGCGCATTCATTAACAGGGCTTCTTACCACGGATTTTATTTGATCGGTCCACCTCATCCTATTACCTTCCATTGTGCACCACTAGACGCTCTATGGACTCATTATTCCAACTGGACACATGACCAAAGAACTTCAATGTATCCTATATTACATGGGACTTAATTAAAACTGGCGAAATGTGGCTGTGATGTAATACACAGGGTTAAATTAAATTAGCTTGATATCGATACCCATAACTTCTGCAGAGTTTCGCTAGCTAATTTAATTTGATCATGTATATCCCTAGACAAACTCTCGTATGAGTAACTAGTTATAGGTATGTAATACGATAGAATATTAATATTCTTAGTTCAAGTAAAACGTGTAGGTATAACTTTCAAGTTTTAATGAGAAAGTAACCCTTCCACCTTGTGACATACAAGGTGGAAAGGTTACTTAATTTTACACGCCGCAAACTACATGTTCTCTGTAAATGTAACTCTAAATTTCCATATTTTTGATTTTTCAGCTATTCCTCTTGGTTTTTCCTAATTTTCCATTTTCCTAAAGTATTAAGGCGAACAAAACAAAGAAAAAACAAATCTTGCGAGCCATTTTCGAGTTTCAATTTCATTTCAATTACTGTCTTTGAAATTTTTAAGCATACTTAACTAACTAATACGAGTAAAAAAATGGGCCAACTAGTCGGCATTTTTAGCCGACTAGTCGCCAACTACAACGATTGAACGACGAGTCTAATAAATTATCACAGCATACTATTACTAATAATAATTTACCGAGTTACTAGGCGATGCCCATAGCGTAATGTGCATTTACCCGTATATAAAAAAAAAAACTCGCCCACTGGTTGACACTTCGTGTGACCAGAGGGCCAGCTCATTCTTTGGCCAAAGAATTAGCATTGCCATTCAACGTGACAACGCTTCCAGTCTTCAAATCAAATCAAATCAAAACGTTTATTGCAATCCATAATGTATACTTACAGGTGGTAAAAATAAAAAATATAGAAACAATTATGGACCCTGTTGGGCACAGCAAATTACATAAGTAGTGAGAGGAAGAGCGCTTATATATTAGTATTTTATTTTTCCATTCATTTACTTATTCTATTAATATCGTCTTCTGACAGCAATGACAACCATGCGAACGAGTACTTTGACGCCTAAATATCCCTAAGTTTTTTAATTTAATTGTATAGTTAGTAAGTTATTTAATTTAGTAAGTATATAAAGTTCGTTTTTTTAATCTCAGATACTAATTTGACATTTCAAGTTATTAGGTATTGTTTTTTTTTTTCAATTTTGAGTTTGACATTAAGCACCTGTCCAATTAGTCTCTGGGATTAAAAACGAACTGTAGTGTGAACTGAAGGCCAATTCTCGTACTTAAAAAACGTTCACATTCAAGTCGCAATCTGTCAAACTTGTCAAAATTGTTGGTGAATTGATTTTATTTTTGACACATTGCAAATGAGATGCGAATGCGAACGTTCTTAAAAAATACGGGAATTGCCCCTCTGTTAGTTGAGTTAAGTATTATTGTAAAAGTATAAAAGTAGTGAGTTAAAGATATTATGCCTGTTTTGTCGTAAACTCTTGTTGTGCATGGGATCCAGTTGTCGATCCCCAGGTGCAAAAATGTTAGTGGAATTTTCCATTTGTTTTTTTTTACTAGCAACCCGAAATCTGAATTTGAAAAGGTTAAGGCTATCAAAGGATTTACAAGTTAACTAACGAATGTGGCGTGTATTTTATACTTCTGCCCGACCCTTTGGGAAATACAAGCATTATAAATGAGTTATGTGCTTCCACGGATTCCACGAAATAATACGGTAACGTTACCTGTAATTAAAACTTAAAACAACATTTAATTAAAAATTATAAAACACAGGTCTACGAGTCTACACATTAATAATATTATACACATTTGACCTACACGGAAATAAAATCTTCGCTTCAAAGAGACACAGAATAATAGGTACCTACAGAAGGTCGGTTCCGTATAATGAGCGAAAACAGGCGCACGCACACATTGACACGTACGTGCGGCGATCTCAAACATAATTATACCGGTCGCGAGTGCGCTTGCACTCGCTGTACGTGAAGCGTGTCTATGTGTGCGTGTATTTTCGCTCATTGTATAGACTCGAACTTCTGATCCTATCTATTTAGTAGTTGAGGGGCGTGCGGTGAAAATGTTTAATTACGTCCGTTTTCAAGTTGGGTGTGCTGAATAAATACAGAAAGGTAGAGGGTCAGTTTTATTAAACTATCATTACTTATAATGTTTCATTGTATTATTTTGGTGGGATAAGATAGCCGCTCAGTCGACGCGGAGTAACGCGGCGGAAAGCGCGCATCTGTCGCGCCGTCCCGAGTTGTCCCGAGTTAGTCGGCCGCGCGTGATTAAAACTACGATATCTCCTAAGATAAGCATGGGAGCTGTTTAGAATTTACGTCGTTGGAATCGTTATCAAATTACCTAACAGATTGTGTATGGATTACGTCAGTTTTGCCTTGTAATGTATTTTCATCCCACAAGCTTTATCAAAAGTGACGCCATGACGTCATGTATTACATTGTGTCCGCCGCGTCAATTGAGCGGTTATAATTATACTGGTATTAAGTTGATCACAACTTTTCAAGCCACAATCATCGATCATCATCATCATCGTCATTTGATCACAATCATCACTCTGAAATAATTGGCCTCCCCTAAGCGTCGCTACAACGGCTCGTGGTCCTGGGTTTTTGTATCCAGCATATTCCTGACCCCTGTCCAACAGGTCCCCGGGGAACCCGGGGACCTTTTAGTATACATACTTGTTTTATTAAAATACGTTTTGTTTTATGTATAATAAATTAGTAATGCGTCTAATTTGCGACAGCGCTCATTGATGGGCGAGTCCTATTACTGGCTGAACGTACGACGCGTTGCGAGTGCTCAGCACAGAACACGCAAGCTAATCACTCAAGGCCATTGGCATATAGACTGCATCTAAAAGACATGTTTTTCACCAACACCATCTAAAATCATGATAAACGCAATAACGTTCGTTTGTAACAAGTTCGAGTACACAGGAAGCGAACCCAGCAGTTGTGGACTCCACTAATTAACGCTAAAAAGATAAAAGATAAGTGGCTAATGAGCAAAAGTTTCTGATTGGCTACGCAGCAGTATACTTACTTACTGTAACTGGATCTTGTTAGAGTGTTTGTGTTGGTACGGAAAAGTAGGAGGGTGCAATTTTGTTGTGGTGTTTTGTTTATAATTACTACATTTATACATATAACATAACATTACGCCTGTATTCGTCGAAGGGATAGTCAGAGGTGTACGTATAGTAGGTTCGATGATCAAACGAGATTAAGAAGGCTGTTGGATGGAGGCAGCATTTACCGAGTGGTCCATACAGCAGAAGACCGCATGACTTGGAGTCGAGTCGTTTTTGGTCGCGATCCTCAAGCATCGAGGGCACGTCGAAGAAGAAGAAGTATTTAGGTTAAATATCTTGGGATACCTATATGTTTTTTTTTGTTTTTTTTTTGTACAGCCATAATATCTATTATTTATGTTACTTCAAGGTTATCCATTCTTTAACGGACACCCTGTATTATTTAAATGGTACATGGCAGACTACCTGCAGTATTATATCTCCTTTCTTCCATAATTCATCGAAAAACTGTCCTGAAAAGATCGCTTTTAGCGATAAGACCGCCTATTGTAAAATGACTACATTTATATCTGACTTAAATAATGTAAGTATTCTATCTTCAACGTATCCATCTATCTACTTCTTATGAAATTACGTGGAAGAAAAAGTAAATATTTTGTTACAGGATAAATCGAGATACTTTTAACGGAATATCAGTCATTAGTGCGAACTCCTGGCACTTATCCAAAGATACAAGCTTCCGACAGAACTTGTGACGACATCTCAGATTTTTCCTTTGATATCTGGAAAGAGGGGGAAAAGTTTATTGGTCATGATGGAAGTGAGGCTCCCGAAACTGAGGCATTAGTTAATATTAGCTATACACCCCATTCACAATAAGATTAGACATTTAAACAAAACGTTTTACAGCCCGTTCAACCAATTTTGACTTTTAATTAGTAGGCATATGGATGGCATTGAAAGCAAAAACGTGATTATAATACCAACTGTTTACTGCAGCTGCCATTTGTCATGCCACCAACACAATAGAAGTCAAAATCGGTTGAACGGACAGTGAAAAAGGTTGGTTTAAATGTCTAATCTTATTGTGAATGGGGTATAGGTACTCAGAATTTAAAAGAAAAGACAGAATAGGATAGAATATTTATTTATTTGAGATAATTTGAGAGAGATTTATAGAGACAGATATAAGCATATAGCTTAATGAGTCTATAATGTTCCACAATGGGACACACGCCTCGTCTGGAGAGGGAGTGGGCTGTACGCGAGCCCAGTGCGGGTTGGTAGATGTTACATGTCTTCGAATTTTTGGTCCTAATACATGCCGGTTTCGCAATATTTTCCTTCAACATTTTGAAAGCAGTCGTGATGAAATTATTTACACAAAAGTAAAGCGCCTTATTGGGTTTGAACCCATAACCTACATCTCGTAAGTCGGGGCAGTAACAACTGGGCCACCCCTGCTCCTATAAATCAATGTAAATGTTACTTATTATTTAATTAGGTACTTAAGTTTGCAAACTAATAAAACATTTTAAGTGAAAAACGAAAAAAAAAAGACTAAAGACACCGACTTCCGAAATTAAAGTTACTTTTCACTTTGTAGTGTTTTTTTTGGAAGTCGGTTGGTTTTTTTTGAAAAAAGTTTTTATTTTTAACTTTTTAGTTGTGGTACCCCCCAGAAATTCGAATATCACGACCTGCTATGTAAATAACAGTGACAGGAATTATGTTAAAACATCATCCACATAGATTAAGAGGGAAAAATACGTATTATTGAAGCTAACTCAATTACTTATTGAGTTAGCTTCAATAATACGTATTTTTTACCCAAGTAAAGTTATATATGGTACCACCTTCAGAGCTTACCCTTTCAAACAAAAAAAGAATTTTCAAAAGCGGTGCACAATTGAAGGAGAAATCGGTGAACATACATAAAAAAAACATACATACGCTACGATCATAGAACCTCTTCCTTTTTGGAAGTCGGTTAAAAAAATACAGTAAACTGCACGTCAGTCGGTGGTGATACTTAAACAGTTTCAATAGGACAGCGCCAGCTTATACTGGTTTTGTTACTAATGACGTGCGACCTACTGTAGTATTTTATTCTTAAATTAACTACAAACAGCTAGGATACGCTGCAGTTTGAAATTAAATAGCAAATGAAAGTTCTCCGCTCCGTACTTGTCTTTTATTGACTACTTCTTAGAAGGTAATTAGCTGAATCAATACCAGTGACCCGTTTCAGTGTTATTTCCAAGAAGCTCTCGGAGTTGAGTAATAATAACTTTCTACTTGAACGTGTTTACTTCTTTTCAAATTGTTTTAAAATTGCACTCGCTTCTAGCCGCACGTCAATATCAATCTGCCTACCCTTTTTCCAACTAAGTTGGGGTCGGCTTCCAATCTAACCTGATGCAGCTGAATACCAGTATTTTACATGGAGCGACTGCCTATCGGACCTCCACAACCCAGTGCCTGGGTAATAGGTACGATACCCCTTGGTAAAACTAGTTGTCAGGACTTTCAGGCTTCTGACGACCCGTAAAGACTGTCAAAGATCCAGGAATGACAGCCGGGACCAACAGCTTAACGTCATGCTTTCCGAGGCACGGAGGAGTCTCGGTATGTAAATGGTCACCCATCCACGGACCAACCCTGGCAAGTGTTGCTTAACCTGCTAATTCGACCCGTGCGGCTGTTATTACTTAGTTTAGCTGTCAGTGACTCAACTAAAGCCAAAATATTGTTAGTAGATTGATATGGTACTTCGTAATTGGGGCACAAAGTTCTCCATGGTCACTCCATTGACCAAGCTAATTACTTCCAAAAACTTCTAAAAGATAAGTATAGTTAAGTAAGGGAAGGAAATACTTACCAACTTTCTCCCCTAAAGGTGTACTCACACGGGCAACTTTATTTGCGCAATTTGTCGGCAATTCTGGTCAAATATGAATCAATTCACTGCGATGCCAATGGTGTGGCGATATCTTGCAGCTTGCAAGCTGCAATATTGCTGCTAGAGATATCGCAACACCATAGTGAGCAATATGGCCAGACAAACTGAACAAAAATTAGATGGTAATAATGAATGTAAGTCTAGTATTGTCCCAATGCAGGGCTAAGGCTTCATATCATACAGAGAACACGAGCGGCACGAGCATTTGAGCATTGATCACCGCGCTTGCTCGAGACGACCAACTCGTCTTGATTTCAGAATTATAAAACTTAGATTAGCAAAAAGAAGGACCTAATATTGTAGAAATAATTGAAGTAGATTTTAAATCGTGCTTATATAAATAATACAATTATGTATAAATATAAATCGACAAATACGACGTATATTGACGACAACAACAAGCAATAATTACCAAGAATTGTGTATAAAATTTGCTCTTATAAACGCAAATTGCATGTTTTATTCGCTAAGTTTTAATGATGGTCTGGCAGTTAAAGTACTTTATGCGGCCTATACAAATGTCCTTTCTTTGGTATTGTTCGTCGAGTTGACGAGCTCCTTCTGAGTTGAGCTACACGATTAGGTACTAACAATTGCGTGCACGGACTGGGGTCAGATTCACTCATATTTTTGATTCTTTCCTCAAAATACCATTTCCAAACACTAATCTACATGGTCCTCCCATGTTCCAACCAAGACAATGTCTCGATTTTAAAAGAGACTCTGAATTTTCATCAGTGTTTCTTCAAATGCAATAATTGCCGAAAAAATGGCCCGTGTGAGCGCAACTTAACAGTTCCGTTTGTTTCCTGAACCCAAGTTATGGCTGGCATCTGCCCACGGGCTCTTCCGCGAATAGCTGGAAAGTTTGTCGGAGACAGCGCCTTATTATCTTAAACAATATCTACCTGAATATTTACCTTGTTTGTGGTTACATTGAGGTGTACGGAAAATAAATGTTTGAGGTAGGAAGTGAGATAGATAAGATAATCATGTATTTGCTCAAACATGAGTACAATACATACAACACAAAATTGTCAGCTTACAATAGATGTAAAAATGTTGATGTTTATTTTTTTATTACTCTTTATACAGGATGTTAAAGAAATTGCGTGCCATAGTTTAGGGGTAGGTTCAGTATCGATAAAGGAACCCAGGAAAAAAAATTGCAAGATCAACAAATTTAGTACCTACCTACTAACTTAAAATAGATGTTTTTTAAATCTTTTGACGATTTCAAGAGGTGATTTCAATAACTGTACGACTTTTATTCGTTCGATAGTAGGTATATCGGTAACTCTAGGAAATATATTATATAGAAATATTTAAAATCTTATTTTAAGCAATGTTTTTATCAATTCTAAACGATTGCTACTTAATTAGGAGGTACTATATTAGGTTCATCTTATGCTAATTTTCGGTTCTTTTCAAACTTTTTTTAAAGGTAAGTATTTATTTCTTATTTTTTACGGGTTCCTTTATCGACTTTGAAGTCACGGCATCGTGAAGCTATGGCATGCAATTTCTTTAACACGCTGTATAGATTCCTTTATATTTTGTGAATGTGAGAACGTTGTAGGCTCAACAGACTGTCGATTTGCAGACTATTTTCTATTTTGTTAAGTATCTTGTTGACAGGCCTGTGACGGCCACGGACAGTATAGGCCTGTCAACAAGATACTTAACAAAATAGAAAATAGTATGCAAATTTACAGTCTCTCATAACATTTGTAAAACCCATTTATTTTTAAAAGAGTAACCGTGGAGTTTCTTGCCGGCTCTTCTCCATAGGAAACGACCAATTGGAACCGTGCACCTAGCTTCTGACGTTTCATAACTGCTTCATGTAGGTTTATGTGAAATAAAATATTTTGATTTTGAAAAGTGGAGAGAAAAACAGATCATCACGTTTGCTTTAAACAATGCCATGCAAATATTAATAAAATAAGGTACCTAATAAATAAGGCACTAAATAAGTATGTGGAATTGGTTGTAATGACATTTTCAGTAACAAAAGAACATTAACCCTGTCACTTTAAAAAATCATAAAAAATAGGTACAAAATGATACCAATAATAAATTACTTTTTAGCTTTTCATAATTTAATGTAGCTAATAGTTATTCTTTAAACTTTACTTCTGTTCCGGTTTTATTTAAATATTTTGTTGAATAATGAATTGCTGACTGTAAGTGCCTAGTTGGTGGCTAGTGTGTTGGCTTAGGGACCTGTTAACAGTGATTGGTTATCTCTGAACTGCGATGCTGCCCTGTTACGTTACTCAATGCGGTATTTTTTTTTATTTTAAACTTTGAAAAATGGTGTTCCGATCCACTACCAATTTATACCTATTTATGACACCAGTATTTACTATAGGCATACTGACCGCTAACACAAAAAAACCTATAAAATGTGTTGACTTGGTGGCTTTCAACGCTAAGAAAATCACTCATTTTTATTTTTTGTGTTTATTATTTTTATTAAATAACTTTGAGGTCACAATAAATAAAGACTCACTCACACATTACAGGATCTTAAAGCCCAAAAGACCACTGCAGCACACGTTGTACACGCTCGATATGAAACTAATATCGTGAACTAATTGGTATTACTTGCGCCTGCCCGTCCCAATGATGCCAGTAATCTATTTAGTCACCTCGATGACGCTCGAGGTAGGTGGCGTGGGATATGGAATCTGAGTTCGAAAGCTAAGGTCACCCAACTAGGGCAGTGTGTTCTTGATTCGTAAGTGAAGAATTTTACTTAGTTTGGATTTCAGATTCAATTTTTTTTTTGTCAGAATATGCAGTCCAGTTTCATGTAAAATTCTGGTTTCAGCTCCATCCGGTAAAACTGGAAACCAACAACTACATGGTGAGAAAAAAGCTAGGCAGATAATAACCCTGCAATAATTAAAAACCATGCGTCTAGCGTCTGCGCTCGGCGTGGCAACATGTCGTGTTCGGGATCGCGCCAAGTCAATCGCCATCGATGCCTCGATGCCTCGTTGAGAGGTGAAACACGTGTCGATTTCGTACAGGGTTTTTTATGACTCTTTAGGAATAGTTAAGCGGAATAGGTTACTAAATATATCTACGTCTATTGTATTTCAGTTGATATTTTTAATTATTATACATCGGTAAATAAATTTTAATTATTACGGGCGCGTATAATTTTTTACTACCCGAAAACCATATACTAAACTATATAATTTCAAAAAAGTCGATAGCGCATCCCCCTTAATCTATTAAGGCTCGTACACACTGGCACAATATCGCGGGCGCGACAAGGAAAGCGCTGCCTGTCGCGCCAGTGTGTACGAGCCGAGCCGTTACATTACAGTTGAACGGGAATACACCGTAAATGACCAAACAAAACTTCAAAAAATAAGAGAATTCTCTAGTTACCTATCGATAATCAGACCAAAAGTAATCAAAATCCCTTAACCTATTTATCAAAGAACGATACCAACTCCTGCAGCAGGTAAACGGAAACCGCGGACCGCCATCCGACGCTGCACTTCAAAGGCAATCATTTCATGTCACGTCCCACAAGAAGTGGTATCCCGCCAAGATCTCATTCATATTAATCTGCCAAGTACTTAACGTCGGCGTCCCGTCACCGCGGCTTTTGCCGTCGCACGTTGCCCCGGTTGCCGTCTGCACGGTGAATCGTAAAGTGGGCGATAGACCAGCAAGTACACGTACTTATGGCTCAACGGTCTTTTGCGCCAATGTGTCACTCTGAGTACGCGAATTTTACGTACGGGGGTTACGTACGTGGGCAAATATGGTCTTAGAGCTTTAAATATACGTAGATAGATTTTACATGCTTTTGCATTTTTGCCATGCTTTTTTGCATGCAGATTTTACGTGCGGCTATTATTAAATAGCCGCACGGGTCGATCCATCAAATTAAGCTACGCTTGCCGGGGCTGGTCCGTGGATGGGTGACCATCTTTACATATCGAGACGCCTCCGTGCTTCGGAAAGCACGTTAAACTGTTGGTCCCGGCTGCCATTCGTAGATCTTTGACAGTCGTTACGAGTCGTCAGAAGCCCGAAAGTCTGACAATCAGTCTTACCAAGGGGTATCGTATTACCCAGTTACTGGGTTGTGGAGGTCAGATAGGCAGTCGCTCCATGCAAAATACCGGTATTCAGCTGCCTGCATCCGGTTAGACTGGAAGCCCACCCCAACATAGTTGAAAAGGCTAGGCTGATTGAGGTTTTACATGTTGCAGCCACTTTAGGGTCAAAATACACAAATGCATACTTTTTACATGCGTTTGAATGTAAAGGCTCGCACAAGGGTGTCGACACAGGTTGCGTCCCACACCAGCTCGATTTATGTTTACCCTATGCCTGAAAAGGGATTTATTTTCTAACTGAACAGACAACTGTGCTGCTGGGGAGTTTGTTGCACCACTTCTTCTTCCCAGCTAAAGCGCTAGGAAGTGATGGGCGATTTGGGGGACTGTATGATGTAATTTTGACGTTCGAAAAGTGCTGATTCTCAGCCTAGTTTTAATAAATGACTTTTGATTTTTGTTTCATGACTAAACAATTTTTACAATTGGGCATATAACAAAACCGCGACAAAAAACTGTTGCTCCATACCTACATTCTGTCGTATAGCTTGTAGGTACGAATAAAAATAATATCCGTATTCAATGCTTAACTGGAATAATCCTCATTGTTTTCCATTTTGTTCCACTGAACAGGCCAAAATAAAAAGATCAACTGTCTAATTACTTAGTAGAGAATTTTATCCCAGCTCCCATAAGGAATAAAACGTTCCGTTCCGTCCTATCACTTTTTATAGCGGTACAGAAAAAATCTGTCTAACTGCAGGGACTTCTAAATAATTTTCCCTTGACTTCGAACGTGTTATTTACGATTGATACAAGTTATAAGCTGAAGCGGGTTTCTGAAAAACAACGTAATTATAATCAAATTTATTTACGAACAAAGAGAGATGGGTTGAAAAATATAAAACTTTATTGCTAGGCGCGTACATAACCAGCGCGCGTTGTCCTAGGCAAAAAACCTGATAGAATTACTGAACTCGATCAAGTAGACAGCAGACAGTTGAACGATATCTAAGAAATATTACCCTCCATTTGGGCTTCATCCCAGTCAGGTAAAAATATGAAAACGTGTTTATAAATACCACCGATCTTTGCTGTTGGTATCGATTCCTAGGCTACACTAATCATTTTATATCCTGTGTTTTTGTGTTTTGTTGTTTAGTTGTTTTGTGTGGCCTTCTAGTTGCCACTTTTGGCAACTAGAAGGCCTAGACAAGTGGCAGTCGCTTTTAAATCGTTAAGGTAATTATAGACTAGATCATTTAGTTGTAACATAACATCGAGCATTCGCCATTCTTAAATTTTATCAAACCGGACTTCGAACACGACGCTCGATGTTTTGTTTGGCGTAACATTTAATCGAGCAAAGACACGAACGCGGGCGACGCGGAGTGAGGTGAGCGGGCCGAGGGCACGTCGTTACAATGAACGACGATGAGAAATAAATGTTACAGATCAGACACACACAGCGTCGAGGATTCGCAGGAACGTTACATTACATGGAGATGCTTTTTTAAATTGAGCTTTTGCTTCTATTGTACCATTCGAAAGAACGTTACATTACATGGAAATGCTCGACAAAATGCTTTAGTATATACTTACTTTTAACTATTTCTACAACCACTTTCAACAGGATTGACACATGTCAATTCAATAAAAAAAATACTGTGACATCATCGTTATAGCTGATAGAATCTCACTTTGTCTAAGCCCGACCACTTAACAAACTCCAAACTATTTCAACGGCTATTAAAACGAATCTTTCAACCCGCTTCCCGCCCCCAACTTAGCCCACCAATCAACTTTGAACGATAGCGGGTTACTAGGTCCCACGGGCTGTGTGTCGTTTACCTGCAGCTCCCTGGTCATTTAGATCCCGTGTTACTTTTGCCGGGGTGAAATACGGTTAACCGTATCACCTTTGACATCGGGACGCGAGAAGGTACGAATGTTTTTCGCCCTGTTTACTCGCTTTTCTCGTAATTAGGGGTATTAGAATGTTTCAAAGGAAAAGTTAATTTTGTGATTTAGGTTTTTTTCGTGGGGTTGAGTGCAATATTGGGTTGAAGGGGGTGAAATGTGATTTTAGGCTTTTGAAGATTAAGTGAGTGCGGTGTAGTAATAGGGTGCGGTGTAATATTAATTTCTTATGATGAAATTTTTCTAGCGTTTTATTAAGGCTCGTGCATACTGGCGCGACTTGCCGCGCGACGTGACACCGATAATTATTCAACCGTGCAGTTTTCTTAGAAATTGTATTGTTGTAGTCGCGTCGCGGCCTGTTTCGATTTAGCATTTAGTAAGCGTTGTCACTAATTCGATAATATGTGATCAATCTCTTTCAATACCTAAGACAATTTAATTTACCGCTAAACACTAGGCTGTCTGCTCAATGCTCATAACATCAATTTGAAGAAAGAAACATTAGTGAGGAGAAAAATACTATTCGTTAGTGCATTATAGTAGTAGGTACCCCGTGTACCTACTACTATAATGCACTAACGAATAGTTTTTTTCTACAGTCAGCATTCATAACTAAAAGAGGAGTTGAATATTTCCTATTTATTTAGGTACTACTAAACATTACTACTGACTGCTTGAGGGGCACGTGGCTAAGTAAAAACAGCACGGGACTATCGATCAGGGTATGCTACACTTGCCGCGGTCGGTCCGTGGATGGGTGACCATCTTTACATATGGAGACCCCTCCGTGCCTCGGAAAGCACTTTGACCCGTTGGTCCCGGCTGTCATTCTTCTGAGATGTTTGACAGTCGTTACGGGTCGTCAGAAGCCCGAAAGTCTGACAACCAGTAAGACTGGTTCATCAAGGGGTATCATTACCCAGTTACTGGGTTGTGGAGGTCAGATAGGCAGTTGCTACATGTAAAGTACTGGTAGTCAGCTGCTTCCGGTTAGATTAGAAGCCAACCCCAACATAGTTGGGAAAAGTCTAGGTAGATGATTACTCCTGCTTGCTCAATGCTCATAAGCGGACTGGACACTATCAGTTATAACGACCTCAATATTACTGTCATTCCTTCCTTCGGTAATGACATTCGTTCATTTCATTCATCACACTAATGAAATATTAGACGTATCACGTCGGGGTCACCAATTTAGAGGAACCAGGAACAGGGTGTAAAGTTCACTCATCCACTATTGAAAAGGGAGGATCCTCCGACCAGACGGGTGTTGTGTCTGGCGAGCAACTGCCCAACGATTGATGTCGGATAGTCTCGTAATATATGTTAATCGCGTGGTAAACTCTAATAGCGCGATGCAGGATTTGTGCGACTTCAGGTCTTTGATGCGTAGCTCGCATGTGGCGTTGTAGATTCCGCCACAAATGTAATGTCATTATTATTGATAGTGTCTGGACCGCTATAAAATCAATATAGAAAAATATATATCGCATTCTTAACAAAAAATGGTGTTGGTTACCTAGGCGTTAATTCTCTGAACATTCTAATCCCACCGAAATTCACTACATCCACGTGAAAAAGGCACGTCTTCGTCTTGAAAGGAATAGGTACTATCTTTTCTAGATCACAATCAGGTCTTAGAGCTACTTGAAATTCAAAACAGTCCTAATTATCTTTAGGATATACACCAAAAATTCTGTTCCTTTTTATTCAAACGACGAAACAGCGGCTGTTGAATGTTTAATTTCAACCTCGACAATTCTGTAAGAACTAGTTTCTTTTCAACATTTCAGTTGAAAAACAACCATAACTTACGTCCACAATCAAAAGGTTAATTGCCCGCTTATTACGAGATGTTTGTCATAAAATTATGTTCAATTAAAAACGTTCTTTGAGAAAAATGTGAGACTACTTATAATTTTCCACGCGCCATTTTTTCCGACGGTTTTATTTAAATAAAAATGTCTACCTTGACAAGGGTTTCTTGAGGCCTAATTATAATTTCAAAGACCTGGGTTTATTGGAAGATGATGTATCAAATGTCTATTAAGGAATGTAATCGTGTTAATTATGTGACATGACCTTAATTTTTATAGGAGTATATTGATAGAGTTGCCACAGGCGTTCTGTTTCCCCGATTCTGATCCACGCCGAAAATAAAAATGGTCGGTCGGTAAAATCGGTGAGCCTGGATGCCGATCCCTTGGTCGTCAGGAAAACGGATCGACAGATGACCTATTGGCATCAATGCTCCTGAAAACATGTTTTTGCTTAAAGGTTTTTGCTGATGACAGAGAAAGTAACTGTTTTGCGTCAGTAAACAATCACTTTTTGTCAAAGGTTTTGTGCAAAAAGGTATGGGATAGGAGTCTTCCTCTCTTGGGACAGCTTCCGAAGCGATCGAGCATCTTAATCCTATTAGGGGATCGCACGACAAAAACATGAAAAGAAGGTATACAAGCAGACCTCGACTTCTTCTGCAAACTTAAACCCTCAGTTTTGAAGCTAGAAATCCTTTATTTATGCCGTGCACCTTTTTTACCACTCGTAAACACGCGGGCAGTTCACCTGATGGTATGCTTTTTATTTAAACGTGCCTTTAAATGGTTTGGGTTTGTGCAATTTTTGGCCCAACAATTTAATAAACTACGATAGCTATCAACACGAGGAAGAAGAAGAAGTTGTGATCACCGCCTATGGAAGCTACGATCCTTACATACTTGGGAAGAAGGCATATGTATAGGTTTATGTATGGACACAACGTATCTATCATTAACGGTTTATACGTTGTTTTTCAGTCAATCGGTTAGTCAGTCATTAAATTAATCAATTTTAACATAACATCACGCCTTATTTTTCCCAAAGGGTAGGGCAGAAGTGTACATATAATAGTACACCCACATATTTTCGCCAGTAATGTTTAAGTCCCATATAATAAGGGGCGAGCCTATTGGTATACAACGGGCACAAACCCATACTCCGTGCTGCTATTGAGAAATTCTAGATAGAAAACCCAATAACACTTCCCGACCTGTGAATCGAACCCAGGATCTCATGCTCAGCAGTAACGCTTGCGACCACTAGACCAGCGAGGCAGTTAAGAGTAAATTAATTTTCACTACTTACTCGTTCAAAAGCGAAATACCACAAACACATCACACTTAATCTGAATTATAAAGCCTGAACCAGCTTCAATTTGACAATTTGGTTCCATAATATTCCTCACTGGGGGGCGTTGAAATCATGCGAATAAATAGCCGGTAATATCTAGTCAACGTATATATGTATGAATACCCCTAATATCATTACACTTGACCCCTACGATTAAACTGAATAGGGGTAGGTTTACCGCAGTAGTTCAATGGGGTTAGATTAGTGGAATTTCAACCCCGCGACCCAACGATCACCAATCAACACGGGTTAATGCTTCTAAACAATAATTATAATTAAGATTACGGATAGTTTAGTTTTATAGGGTCATTGGTCCTTCAAGGTCGGAAAGACCAAGACGAGAGAGGCGCCAAAGGGAAGTTTGGCGTAAAATTCAAAGTGGCGGGGCGGAAAATTTAAATTCGAGGATTTAAAAAAGATAAGTCCGGGTTTGAATTGCGCCCGGAAATTGAAGACAAAATGCTACAAAGGGATTACGTAAAGCTGGGCACTGAGGTCTTCTGTTTTACTTTTAAAAACAAACTAAGGTCCCCAATTCGATATTTGTGTATCAAGAGTGGTGATTATTGCTACCTCCCCTTTAATATATTTAAGATTTAAGTTGACACCTTAACCTATTTTGAAGCGACTTCCAAAGAGGAGGAGGTTCTATGTTCGTAGCGTGTGTTTTTTTTTTATCGTTTATTGTCGATATTTTCGTCAGTTGTGACGGCTTTTAAAAATTCGTGGTATTATAATTTGAGTAGTCATAAAAAAAAAAAGATTCGGAAGTCGGTGGCTAAAAACGAAAATTCAAAAACAAAGACACCGACTTCCGAAATTAAAGTTATTTTCAGGTTGTAGTGTTTTTTTGGAAGTCTGTTCTTTTTTTTTTCGTAAAATTTTTTGTCTTTCCATTTTATTCTTCATCAACCTAGCCTATTCTCAACTATGTTGGAGTCGGCTTTATTTACCATGGAGCGACTGCCTATCTGATCTCCACAACCCAGATACTAGGTAACACGATACCCTTTGGTAAAACTGGTTGTCAGACTTTCAGGCTTCTAATTATTACCTGCTGTCAAAGATCTAAAAAAAACAGCAGGTAGGAATAAACAATATAAAATGAATAAACACAAAAAATATTAAGTTTTCGTAGCTTTTAAGTCTTTAGACCCACCGCATATTAGAGGCACATACCTACCTATTTTACTATAATTTACATAAAAGTAACCCCAATAAGTTGTCATTAAAATTCGGCTCACCTTCCCCAGATCATAGACCACTTGTTCCCCAAATCATACGCGAAAACCGCGTTCAAAGGCTTATAAATTACAATTCCAAGAAATTCGCTGTACAGTTGTTTACATGGGTAAACTGTATTCACCTTTGACCGGAGACATTTGACTTTATAGCCTCCGGTCCTTTTCACAACAAAATAATGTAATTTACCTTATTTAAAGGTCGATATAGTGTGTTGAACCTAAGTAAATATAGAAATTATTTTCAAGAGTATAAATATCACTGCTGGGAGTTCAAACCGGGGGTGTCAGGGGTTGAAATGTTTTTATAAAATTTTGGCGAAGTCATCTTTTTTTTAACGCGAAGGCAACAAAATTTTGAGCCTCTACAGTACCTATCTTCATAAAGCACAAATATCTAAGCAAATTCAGGATGAGGCCGACATTATGTAGGTAGTTGTAAAACCCTAAAAAGGCTAGAAAGAAGATGATATAAGCAAAGAAAGCTCTTCCTGCTCACCTTTTTCCTACACGCGAGTCTAACTGCTTGGATCATATTATTCTTAAAACAAATTGTAAAGCTCAAACATTTGTAATCAAAACTAGCATCACTGATCATTTACCCGTCTTACTTAATTTAATACAACCAAAGAAAAACAAAGGCCCAAAATTCAAACAAATGATTGACTACGATAAAGCGGTCGATACACTTGTGAATACTGATTTATCAAGTATACTTAATATAGATGATCCAAATAATGCAATTGAAATTTTGATAAAATATATCAAAGACGCTTTAGATATAAATACTTCAGTTCGTAAAGTTCCTAATAGGAAGCAAATACTTAAGCCATGGATTACTACCGGCTTACTCAGATGCATCACCCATCGCGACGCTCTGCACAAAAAACTAAAGGCTTCTCCTTCAGATGAAGTTCTAAAGATTTCCTATCATAGGTACAGGAACTTTTGTAATGATGTTCTAAACAAGGTTAGAGAGAAATATGAAACCTCGACGATTAAAAATTGTAAGAATCCAAAACAAACTTGGGAAATGATACGAAAAATCACCAACACCACTAAAAACAAAAATCCAGCTGAAGAATTATTAAGCACTAACCCAAACGAAGCCCAGCAATGCGTAGACAAGGTAAATCAGTATTTTGTAAGTACTGGTCAAAAACTTGTAGATACTATTAATAAATCTTTCGATATATCTAAAATAACATGTAATATTAAAACCCAGCGTAGATTAAAATCCATCGTTTTGCTTGAAACAGATACCACCGAAGTTGAATCTTTAATTCAAAATCTTAAAAATGACTCCGCTACTGGATGTGATGGCATACCTACCACATTCTTGAAACGCATAAAACATGTCATAGGCCCTTCACTGACTCACATTTTCAACCTATGTATAAACGAAGGTATTTTTCCTAACTGCTTCAAGCATTCACTAATTCATCCTATTCATAAAACTGGGCCTAGAAACAGTGTCGAGAACTATCGTCCGATCTCGGTCTTGCCTGCAATGTCCAAGTTATTTGAAAAGCTTATCAACAAACGCCTAATGAATTTTCTAAAACAAGAACATATTATTTCAGATTCTCAATATGGTTTCCAACCAAATAAATCTGCAGAAGATGCGGCAATACAGCTTACAAATTTTGTAGCAAGTAACCTGGATCAGGGTCGGAAATGTATCGGAGTTTTTCTGGATCTAGCCAAGGCCTTCGATACTATTTCAATTAATCTACTCCTGACGAAACTCGAAGCGATCGGCATACGCGGTATCCCTCTGCAACTTATAAAAGATTTTCTTACCAATAGGTACCAATCAGTGAAGATAGGCGACTACGTTAGTTGCCCCCTCCCCATCACTTGTGGAGTTCCCCAAGGAAGTGTTCTTGGCCCGGGACTCTTCCTGATATATATCAACGAACTTTGCCAATATGAACCGTCAAAAGGAAAAATATTCTCGTACGCGGATGACACTGCGCTCATATTTCAGGGAGATTCCTGGGCCGAGGCACGCTACCTTGCCGAGAAAGGACTTCATCAGACATCTTTGTGGTTAAATAAAAATCTTTTAACATTAAATGTCAATAAAACAAAATATATAACATTTTCGATAAATAAAAAAACCAAACCAAAAAACTTCACTTTAAAAGCACACAAATGTGAAAATATCCAATCATTATCATGCTCTTGCGCGCCACTAGTACAAACCAGCAATATTAGATATCTCGGCACTCAAATAGATGATTCCCTTTCATGGCAAGCACAATTAGATATTCTGTCTGCACGTACGCGAAAAATGATATGGATTTTTAAAAAGCTCAGAAACGTACTCAAATTCAACATGTTAAAAACGGTCTACGTTGCTCTGGTTCAATCAATCTTGGGTTATTGTATTCCGATATGGGGTGGTACCTGTAAGACTAAAATCATAAAAGTTGAACGCGCACAAAGATCATTACTCAAAGTAATGCTCAGAAAACCGTTTCGTTATCCTACAATGAGCCTATACAGGGACTGCAATGTCTTGACAGTGAGGCAAATATTCATCCTTCACACTACACTTCGCAAGCATAAAGAACTTACCTACGACGCTAAGTTGTCTTATCCTGCAAGAAGAAATAACAGAATATGCAAGGCAACTAAACACAACACTGCTTTCTTCAGGAGACACTCATGTTTCCTCGCACCTTATCTATATAATAGAATTAATTCTCTTTTAAATATATTCCCAAAAATCTCGCATGAATGCAAACCTATTATCCAAAAATATCTCCTGAGTTTAAATTATAATGACACAGAATCCTTACTTATAATCTCTAAATAACTTGTCTGCTCTGTCTGTAGTAAATAAAGAGCAGTAAGCGCACTCACGCAGAACCACGCATACATATATACGTACTCCCATAAACAGATACGCGTAACCGCACTCTCACTCATCATACACACTACACACACTCGCACGCACACACCCCCCCTACACACATCACACACGCGTACTCACCCCAACACACTCATTCATTGATTAATCAATTGTACCAACTCACTCGCCGCGGGAGGAAGACCTGGAGTCCTGAAATACAGGGCTACCCTAGTTTAGGCTCCAGTCCACTCCATTTAATAATGACAGTACTGTGTTTTAATTAGTGTGGGAAATAAATGAATTTTTACTTTACTTTACTTTAAAGCAACGAGCAGGAGTACATGATAGCGTGACTGTTTTTGACAGAGTAGAATGTAAGACCCAATAAGAAACTTGTGACAGCATCCCTGATGCAAAGGATTCGGGGGAGCAACAACAGCATTCTAAAAGTGATAGTGAATAAGCCTGATTGCCCGTTCCTGGGGCACTGGACCCGTATGCACAGCTGCAGGTCTGGTGCGGCGGGAAGCGGGTATAGTTATAGGTTTTTAAATTAGTTTTATTTTTGTTTGTTTAGGTTGTTTTATTAATTTTTATTAGAATAGTTACTAACATAGTTTAATAAGTATTACTAACAGCAATATGAATCACATGTGTTCGATGTAAATAAATAAATAAATGAAGGTAGAAGATAAAGATCTTCCTCATATAGTACAATCGAAATTAAAATGAAGTGTGGGAATTGGTGCATTGGAGAGACCTATTATTATGTTCTAGAACAATACGAAGACATTTGTGTGACATCCGCTCACCCGCACTGAGCACGCTTGATGGATTATGGCCCACCACCTCTCACAGTCACAGATGTCGCACAGGTCTTCGAATTGTGAGTGTACCAGCAGCGGGCTGCTATAAGGCTGGCTCGCGTTCACCACTTCATCGTTTGGTTGAGACATATAACAATGAGTTAAATTCTATCGACATTATTTTTCTTAGTAAAAATGCATATCTATGAAGCAAATTCAAGCAACCCGTAATATGTTTAATAATGTAGGTACGCACACTAATTACTTTACTACACTAACATTTACTTTTTCTTTTATAAGTAAAAAATCCAGACATGAGTTCTAGGATAACGTCGGTTGTATAGGTATTGTATCTGTGTTACTGGCTAGTTTTGTAGCATAATTGTTTTATATTGTAATATTTGAGATAATATTATGACTATTTCTTATTGTGCTACTGTTTGTTTTTCATTAAATACCTAAATAAATAAATAAATAAAGGCTGTCGTTGATTATGATGGCAGCTTTCAGAGCAGCACCGTTTGAGGAGTATTATTGTCCAGTTTTACGAATGCACATATTAAAACACGATTCGTTGGTCCATGGTGCCTATGGGCAGAAATTTGAATTTGGGTGTATATCTACCGAAGCCTAGTCGTAAGCCTGATTCACACGGTGCGGGGTCATTGCCTTTGGCATACCATAAAATGAAACAATAATAAAACTTGCACCGTCTAATCAGTGCTTAGACAACAAAAACCAACAAACAGTGTTTAGACGATGCAAGTCATTTCTTGCTTCAATTATATCCACTATCATAGACAATAGAATTGTGGCGGCATCTACAACGCCACCTGCGAACTACGCTTCAAAGACCTGACAGCAAAAAAATCCTGCATCGTGCAATTAGAGTTTACCTACCGCGCGATTAACATTTAAAGAAAATCCGACACCAATCGTTAAGCAGTTGCCCGCCAGACACGACACCCGTCTGGTCGGAGGATCCTCCCTTTTCTATAGAGGATGAGTGAACTTTACACCCTGTTCCTCATACACTTAAACATTCTTCCATTTTACTATAAGGAGTCACCAGCTTTCGACCAGAACAAAACTTCACACGTAAGCTGTAGAAATTGCATCTCGACACTTACACAAGGTTTCACTAGGGTAGCGAGTTTGAAGAGCAAACTAGTTTCTGTAACGCGTCAAACACTAAGGTCGGATTATTGCATGTCGAGGGATTAGAGCTTCTACGAAGATCCATTTATGTTGTGTAGCATTAATGTTAACAACTTGGTTCTTTAGGTACACAATCATAATATATCTGTCTAGTCCTGCCGGTCTATTCTGTAAAAACCTCACCGTGAATGCTTAGGTGAAGTGAGCTGTCAATGCTAACGACTGAAATTATTGACAGCTCATTTTAAGCTCACTTCACCTAAGTTTTCACGGTGAGTTTTTTACAGAATAGACCGGCTGTTCAAAAAGTAACTATAAATATTGATAAATGATAAATGATTTATTTTCTGTAAGTAGGTTTATACAAACACTTTTACACGTCAATCACATGTTTAAAAACTAGATGAGGTCGGCGTTTCCTATCTGACTACTCTGAGAAGAAAGGCCGAAACAAACTCAGAGTTCACAGTCTCTTTTAAAGTCCAGACATAATCTTGGTCAGATCATGTGAAGAATATTAGTATGAATGATGAATTTCCTTCACAAACCTTTGGGTTTTGATAGAAAGTGATGTGTTACAGTATTTTTATCTCACGAAGCGTCGCCCGCTTTATTTACTATTTATTTTTACAAGTAAAGCGCGCGTCGGTTCCTGAGATAAAAATACCATAAGCAGGTGAGACAATTTCAACAAAACCGATGACAAGAAACGAAGCGAAGATTTACCTGTGAAGACCTACTTAATTAGCGATAACATTCTACGCAGAACTTTATTCTTTAATAGTTTAGTATTTATGCATGAAGACACCGTTCTAACAACTCGTTTCCAAGGAATCGGGCGTCAATGTAACTGACTAAGGGTGGATTCGCCCAAACAGGAATAAATTTTATCCGCGAAATAAGCCTTCTCGTCCGATTATTTTTTTTGACAGTTTATCCATACGAAAACTGTCAGAACAGAAGCAAATCTTATTCCGCGGATACAATTTATTCCTGTTTGGTCGAATCCGCCCTAACCGCTAAAACGCTTCCTGCAACCACAGTTGCAAAAACGAAATTGTTAATTTTGCTTTATGCAACTGTGGTTGCAAAGCCATTCATATTATGTCATTCTATTTTAATCTCTACTACAAACATTTAGACCCGTATTACAGAACGTCACTCAAGACTCAAGCATTACTTAAAACTAGTTTCAACCAATCAAAAGGCTTTAAACGAGTTTTAAGTAATACTTTAGTTTTGAACGACTTTCTGTAATACGAACCTTAGAGTCCTAAATACATACTTAGATGGTATAACAGGATATAAGATCAATATGGACCCTGTCGGGCACAGCATAATTAGGACAGAGGATGATTTGAAACTACAGGGTGAAATTTAATTAATGGTTATCGTCGGGAATACTCATCATTATTAACAATTTCTACTATGAGACCAACCCTGAAATCGCGAATAAAAAATCAGCTGTTCCCTACATTTATGTTCGGATAGCTAGTCAAAATATAGGTGTTTTTTTTTTTGCGATTTCAGTGTTGGTCTCATAGTGAAAGTTGTGCTGTTATTACTTAGCCACGAGCCCTTCTTTAGCAACAGCTATGTCAACCATTAAACAAAGTAATCGCTAAAATACAATAGACGTAGATATATTTAGTAAACTATTCCGCTTTTCTATCAGCGTCCAGCGCTCGGCGTGTTAACACGTCGTGTACGGTTTCGCGACAAGTCAATCGTCATCCTGAGGATGCCTCGTTGAGAGGTGAAACACGTGTCGATTTCTTACAGGGTTTGTTAAGACTCTTTAAGAATAGAAAAGCGGAATAGTTTACTAAATATATCTACGTCTATTGTATTTTATAATAGATTTCCGCCAAGTCACGCCTGAATCAATTAACTATCTTAAAGTAATAGCTTCTAAAATGCTCAACGTACTTCGCGTCCTGTACAAAATCTATTCCAACATCAAATGGAACACAATTGGATACAAGCAAGGAACCTACAAGCTGTTTGCTCATTTGCAACGATGAAGACTCGGCGTTAGTTCCGCCCGTGAATTTGGATCCGAGCCACTTTGTACGAATGTGTACCTACTGACTAAACTTCAATTTAGTCTGAAACTGTGTAATGAGTCTGCTTTCACGTACGGGAAGTACTTAGTTCAAGCGTTTTTGAGCTATTATTAAAGGTCCGTTGACATGGGCTACAATTCTATTGAAACTCCGCAAGAGTACTAACTAAGCTGTGAATAATTTTTTAGACTAGAATGTCTAAAAAATTATTGCGGAGCCTTTGGGAGGTATCAGAAAAATAATACCTATTTATTAATTTATTCTTTTGTCAGCATTTTTAATGCTTTTATTTAGTTAAAATTTGAATATTTAGTCATTTGAGTATCTTGGTGGTAATAGTCAAAAAGTTTATATTATTATTTTCGCATTGTTAGGTAAATTTTAAATATAAGTAGTAATGAGATATTGAAAAGAAACATTAATAAAAGTTAGTAGAATTTTAATAAGTTTGCCTTTTGACGCTGACAGTACAAAATACATTTTAGCATAAATTTGAAACATACCATATTACTTACTAATAATGTTTTGTTATTTTAAAATCACTTTTTTACACACATTTATGTACTGACTTGCTTCTTTTACAAATAAGAGAAAAGCATTTATTTTAACTCTAATTGTAAATAAAGAAAAAGATAATTAAAATTTGTACTTTTTTGTTCTAAAAAGCAATTAAAATTTGAAGTCTCTCTCTGCATTAAAATAAAATAAAATAAAATACTGAAAACTCAAATATATTGTACTGCCTAATACTTAATTGCAAAAAGTATAATTTTCAAAAGAAAAAAATATCAAGTCAAACTTAACATTAGTTTTAAACCACTTTACCAGGAAACTCAGAATTGCCGTTAATAATTCTTCCAATTTTACCTTGTTTGTCTCGTGGTATGCCATGCTTAACAAGCATATGCCGTCTCACAGTCTCGGTCTTAGTATAAGTCACACTACATATACTGCATGCAAACATATACATCCTCTCATGAACATTATTATAGTGTGCAAGCATGTCACCATGTCGATAAAACTTTCTAGGGCAGTGTGTACATTGATACTGTTTTTCCATGTGACAGACTAAATGGTTTCTCCATATAGCTCTTCGGCGGAATGTTAAACCGCATTTTTCACATGTAAATGGTCTTTCACCAGTGTGAAGCCTTAAATGTTCTATTAAGTCTAGTTTTCTGGGAGCTTTATAAGGGCAGTGGTCACATTGTAGGTACGGACCAACTCCGTGACGAGCTATTTGATGCATATGCATTTCTGCAAGTACAGGAAAGCCTTTTCCACACTGGTCACAGATAAATTTGCAGTTGTTGTGCCGTTGCATGTGATGGTTGTATGTTAAACGGTTAGCAAGGGTTTTGAGGCATATCTTGCATTTAAGGTTGCGTTCCTTAACTGGTACAGGTCTATATCTGTGTTCACTCTTTAGTTTGCTTTTGGTGTATTGCATTTTAGTAAATTTTGTATCTCGATGAATTAAACTTTGCATAGTTTCCAAAATATAATCGACTTTGTTTGAATATTCATCTTTTTGTGTGTCTAGGTTTCTTTGAAAATCATCTTCCTCTATGAAATCGTCAAAATCGTTCATTCTATCACTCAAATCTAGGTCTTTGTCAACTATTTCAACGGTTGGTTTTTGGACACTTTCATGTATGAAATGAGTTTTCTTCACAGACTTTTCGTACTTACTGTTTCGTCTAGAAGGTTTTGAATTACGTTTTGGTGGGAAATACTGGTTAAACATAACATATTCACACACAATTTCTTCTAAATTTCGATCTGAAGTTTCACTGTTAACACTTTTACTTACGAGTTGTTTCAACTCTTTGTTTGTCGATTCACACTTTAATTTGAAGTAAATAGTTTGTTTTAATAAATGCACACACTTTCGGCACACCATAGTCGGCAGTTTATCGTCTTTTTGCAACAAAATATCGGTCATCATTGTTATTGCTTTGCCGTAACAACTGAGGCCGTCGTCACTTGAATTATCAATTAAACTAAACATTCTCACGCCATTGTTTCGAGATAAGCACATCCGGCATATAGTTTTGTACATATTTTCGTAACCATCCATTTTAAAGCGAGGAAATTTTCACGATTCACTCGTTTTCGAATTTTGTTTTGTTTTGACAATTAACACTTTTGACACTGACAGTCTGACATGTTCAAAGAGCCAGTGTCAAAGTTGATGTTTGCGTTTCTTTTCACACAATTTTTACAGTAGGTACCAAATTATTAATGGTGTTTTAATAAATAGTAATTAAAACAATATTACACAGATAAATGAATATTATTTCAATCGAAAAGGTACCTACTTACTAAAATAAAAGGTATTGATTTAGTTTCATTTGTGATGTGATATGATTTGGTCGAAACTTATGAGTACCTTGGTAATACAAAATAAGGTTATACAACTGATACCAGGCCGGGATAATAGTCAAAAATGACCACTTTACCTTAGAGCATTTAGGTTAAAATTAAATGCTCTAAGGCTTTACCGTTATTATGGAAACTCAACTGATTCATGCAGTAGGGATAGCTATATTTAGTTTCTACTTGCTCCCATAAAAATTAACACATAATAGACCTGCGAAACACAGTCGTAAAATTCCACTACGTCTTTCATCTTATTTGTGGCCTAAATAAGTCTTAATGTTTACATTAAAGCGTTCCGCGGGTGGCAATAGAATGCTTCAAGCCGTGGCCTCGAAAGTGGCGAGGCCAAGAAATAGCAATTTAATTTTGGCCTTAGAGATGTGTTTATGTGAATCTGTGGTTAGCTGAAACGGAAGGTTCAGTTTTAAATCTTCTTCTGTTTTAGGTCTGGTTTGTTATAAATATATATTTTTAGGGAAATTACTTTTTTTGAATTAAAAAAATCTAACTAAAAGCCTATCATTTGTCCATCCGTCGGTCACACACCCTCTTATAGTGTTTATGAAACCTCGGAACTGTTCTGTGAAGCACCATTTAGGTAAAAACTATAAAGCTTTTACAGGTTAAGGCCTATAAATCCAAGCCAAAAATCCCTCGTCTGGCTTAGCATGATTTTTTGTTTAAACCAAAATTGTCTCACTAAAAACAGCTAGGCCACAAAATATTTTTATGTTATGTAACCCGGCCACCTGAACGTATTTTAGAGAACAAATTACACTAACCGTTAGTTACAATTTGTGGCCTCAACGCGACTTTCGAGGCCACGGCCTAGCGCCTAATAGCGATGTACGATAAACGCTCTTCCTACGATAAAATGCCGCAGCGCCATATCATTCTAGCGTGAATGAGTTTTACTTTTACTCTAGGGATGATTCTAAGATGTTGTGTTGTGTGGTAGATAAAGTTTTAAACATGTTACGGATCGCTGAAGATGGATAGTGCAAGATAAAATATCGTAACTATAAAAAACCGCTATACTAACAGTCTCTGCAGCTAAGCCGGGACAGACAGACAGACAGACAGACAGACAGACGGACATGCCGAAACTATGAGGGTTCCTTGTTGACTACGGAACCCTAAAAAGATCATTACATCACGCCTGTATTCCACGAAGGGTTAGGCAGTGGTGTATCTACCTATAGTACCTACACCAACATTTCGCCAGTTATGTTTAAGTCCCATGTAACACGGGCCGAGCCTGTTGCCATCTGCCAGGAACATAAGTCTAGACTGGGCTGCTACTGAGAAGTTCCAGATGAAAACACTCATTATCACTTTGCCCGATCTGGGAATCGTACCCAGGACTTCATACTTAGCAGTACCTAGCGCTTGCGACCACTAGAGACCAACGAGGCAGTCAAGTAGAACAGAGCACTTTTCGAATAATTTCGGTTTCTGCCAAAACTTATACAATCAGCCCATCCTTTGCCCAACTATGTTGGGGTCAGCTATTTTACATGGAACGACTGCCTATCTGTCCTCCACAACTTAATACGATACCCCTTGGAAAGACGCGCTCAGTCTCAGACTTTCGGGCTTCTGACGACCTATAACAATATCAAAGATCCATGATTGACAGCCGGGACGGCGACAACGGCTTAACGTACTTTCCGAGGCACGGAGGAGTCTCGGTATGTAAAGATATTCACCCACCCACGGATCAACCCCTGCAAGCGCAGCTTAACCTAATGCATCAACCCGTGCGGCTGTAACTTATTTTTTAAAAGCCACGAGCTCCTCACTCTCTGCCTAAACTTATTGTATATCATAATTTTATATCTATCAGCACAAAAAATGGGAAGAAATTAAAACAAATAGTCAGAAATCACTAACTCGTAAGCTTGTTGAAATACCTACTCGTTACTATTTCTTCGCCGCCATTATAAATAAAAGCTACAAATCTAGGGGCATACAAACACTTGAACCTTAATCTTGGGCTAGGCCGAAAATCCGGGTAAAACTTACCTTTATGCCACTCGACCACTAGACCCGTGTTACGATAAGAATAAAATGAGACTGGAATATTGATCTACTTCACTACTACTTGACTACTGACTTTTGACCGCGGCTTCACCCGCGTGGAGGTCGGAAATTATTCCATGGGAACGTACAGTGGCCAGCACAACAAGCTACCCAAAACTATCAAACTTGAACCTAATGCTTTAGCGATAAAGTTTAAAATCTACTAAAGAAATTTGACAGATTTTAGTAGCTTGATGTGCTGGCCACTGTACCTACTACCGGGAGGAATATGCTATGTCCTAACCCAGGTCATGGTCTATCTGTGTGCCAGATTTCATCAAATCTATACGGGGTGGCAGGGACATGGACGCGACCCCTGCATATTTTTTTTTCATCGGTTATTAAAACAAAAATCTGCAGTTTCCTACAATAGTGTAATACCTACACGGTCAAAATGTATGGAACAGCAGATTTTTATTCCAATAACCGATTGAAAATTTTCAACTGATGTATACCTACAGGGTAGCAGAGGGCTACCCTGTATACCTACTTGAATATGGCCCTGGATCGCAACAGCTGGAAGTCGTGGGGAGAAGATTTTACTCTGCAGTGGCATGATGAAGGCTGACAATACCAGTTGGATATAATACACCATTTGTGGCGTTTCTAGATTTTATTAAATCATTTTTATTTATCAAACGAAATAACATAGTGAGCGTTATCACACGTATGCCTTTTAAAAATTTAATCATAATTACTCATGTGTAGATCAGAATATACAACGGGTGACTAAACCTAGTCTAGACATTTTTGTCTTTTTTATCTGAATAAAAGGAACACGGTTTATAAAAATATTATGCTTAGTTAGAACTGCGTTAATCAAGCTAAGTACAAATACAACTTAATGATACTGTCGATAGTTCGGTTATGATTGATCATATAGATCACTTTAGTTATCCCTGAATAAATACATAACAATGCAAAATTCGCGGGATAATACCGAGAAAGGAATGAAAACCATTTCTATTAAATTGAATTCAGAACGAGATCACCATTTTATCGGCTTACAGCACAGCAATTTATTTTATTTCCACAACAATCCTGCCAACTAACGAACTTTTTCAAAATCCGGATAAACCACATTTTTATCCGGGCCCTCTAGTGTTCAACGACCTTCACATATGTTTGTTTGCTAGGCGTCCTCGTTATTTTGATTTACACTGACAATACAAAACATGACTGTGTTCGCGTTTTTTTTTCTGTATTTTTCGTCCACTTTCTGAGCCTGAGGGCCGGAATAATGATGAATTTCATTCTAGCTCGCGAAAAAATATACGGATATTTTTTGTAAGTTTAACGCGTGTATCATAAGTTTTTCTCGTATTTTTCGCTTCACATAATACGTTGAGGGATTCTTTTTCAAGATAGTTTTAGGGCTTTATAAGGAGCGGAATTACTTGTGGAGGAGTTTGTTCGTGAAAGTACTACCACAATACATTTTTCTTTCAGAAAAGGTCTTTCAGTTTGAAAAGTGCGGTTTTGTGGGTGCTGATGAAATTACAGGTAGGTATAATAACATACATACACACATATAAACTCACGATTTCTTCCCATGGCGGTAGGGTGAAACTACAGAACATCACCTGCTACGATCCTTACATAATTATGTAATACGTATGACTGTACTCCTTCTGCTTCGTTTAATATAATATAATATAATACATTTCAATGATGTGTGAATTGTAGAAATGGATCCACACTTTACTTACATCGATAACTCCATCAGTTTGGCGTTTGGCTTGTCAGCCAACCCCTATCACAGTACCTTATTTGTAGTAATACTCAAAACGAAATGAAAAAGGTGAGAAAACATTTTTGCCGTTCAATATTACGCACAAATTATAGCTCTCCATAACGATTTCGATAACGACCCTTTGAAATTATTATTTCCTAGCGTGGATTATGAGTGCTCAGCAGACCGTATTTAGTTGTAAATACTCGAACGAACAAATTACTAAGCTTCCAAAATAAATATGTACAGACTTCTCCAGCTTTACTTTACCCGCACTAATATTTTACCAACTACGCATTGTTCGAGTACCCAGACCACTTAATATTTGTCGTCATTCAATGACGAAGCTATTGCGGAGCCGACCTCAACCGAAATCCGTTGATTTCAGTTGAAAAGGCATACTAATTGCTACCTGAATACTGATGAGGTACTGCGCTTACAAATCAAACCACCAATAATGATGAAATCATCCCGATTTAATTGAAGTCCAGTCGTCGTTGATTTTAGGTTTCTGTCATCGAACCTCAAACATTAACTGCTGAACAAAGCTTAAATACCATTATCGTAACGAATATTATGCTTTCGAAGAATGCAAGCATATTTATACGTATGATAAGCATGATAAGCAGAGCCATACCATAAACTCACAATTCTTGTAGGAGGAGGCTAGCCTAATACTATAGACCCGGAAATCTATTAAGAATTTACTCATGGAAAAACCGAATGACACTTTACCTGATTCGAAAAAATTACTACGATACCCCATAGTTAGAATGCTTGTCAGACTTTCGGGCTTCTGACAGCCCGTAACGACTGTCAAATATCTACAAATGACAGCCGGGACCAACGGCTTAACGTGATTTCCGAGGCACGGAGGAGTCTCGGTATGTAAAGATGGTTTCCTATCCGCGGACGAGCCCCGGCAAGCTTACGTGATAGATCGACCCGTGCGGCTGTTATTACTTAGCCTCGAGCTCCTTTTAGTATAAAAACACTCTTGATATAATTGCTTATTTCGTTTTAATACACCCATCACGAGTAGATAAGATTGTGTAATATTTTTGCTTCAAAACGTGGATAATCTTTGATGTTCATCTCTTCACCAAATGTAAACGTAAAGCAAAATAACTTTTACAAAAGAAATAAAATATTATCTATTTTATTAAAATCACATAAAGGTATCCACTCGCTACGCCGCCCGGTTAAACACATCCGGATTGCGGGTAATATCGAATATTATATTCCGGTACAAACGTATGTGAACCGGTTTTGGGTGTAAGTAATTGGAAATCCTGCCCGGACAGGTATTTCTGTGTATTATGTATCGGCGATGCGTAAGCGAGTATATCCGGGTATTTCTATCATTTATCCGGGTAGGTACTTAAACGTTTGGAGGATTTTGATATATTTTTACTTATTTGTGAACGGTGTGTGGTTTTTTGGAGTGCGGTAGAAATTCAGCAGGCGACCCCAGTTGCGGGTTGGTATACCATGTCATCGAATTTTGGTTCTAGGACATGCCGGTTTCCCCACAATGTTTTCGTTCACCGTTTTGAGAGCAGTGTGGTGATGAAATAATTTACACAAATTAAAACGCCTGTCGGGTTTGAACCTACGGCCTACAACCACCGGGCCACCATTGCTCAAACTACTGAACATATGAAAATTCTGTGTAAGTAATACTTTTTTTGAGCCATTCTCATTAAAACGGAATTGTAAAAAACCCAACTACGGCACAAAAGTCAACTAAAAGGTATAAAAAAATCATCACAGACAGACAAATAAAAAATCCGGAGTCACACGTGTTATGGGATAAATCAAATTTGGTCGAATCCAGCCTAAATCATTCATTTCTTTGCAAACATTGTACAACAGGTGTTGTCATAAAGTTAGTTCTCCATGCTCTGCCGTCACATGGGCATGCGAATCATAATCAATTAATATCAATTTGAATAACATTAAAAATATCAATAGTAATCCCATTTTACATAATTTAGCAACCATTTGAATCACAATAAATAATAAATAGAAAATGTCATAATATTACATCAAATGTAATATTATGACATTTTCTGGCTATAATATTAACTAAGTCAATGGATACAATACAAGCATGTCAATTTAAACAAGAATCAGCATCAGTCGTATACGAACTTTTAAAACGACACCTAGGGAGAATGTAAACTTGTAAACCAGTAGTGCGTAAACAACCAAGAGTAAACTTTTGAGGCGATAACAGACTTGATACACACTTAATTATTTTACTGGCAACACTGCCACTGGGTCTAAAGTTCCGTGGGTTTAGTGAGGGCTTGGTAGTGGGGATTAGTCTACGCCCTGAAACGATTCCTTTTTAAGATCATTCTTGTTCTTGAGCTCATGGCGAGCAATCACTCCAAAAAAGTCGACGTTATTATTAGCTAGAAGATAATCCTCTAAATAAACATTTATGTACTAACTAATAGTTAAGGCTTGGTTTTCCGAGCCTGTTGACCTTTAGCATAGCATTACCACAATAGAAACGGGTTTTGTTGACGGAAGAATAGACACAAACTAACAAATTCACATTAAGAGGGTGCATTCTGAAAGTGGGTAACTTCGCAAATAGATGTCAAATATATCGCTGTTTTGATTAATTTGGCAATATTACTGAAATATGAAATATGGCTAACTAGTGAACTAGAATATTGACTATGAAATGCAATAATAAATATCTTAACACCGAATATTTAGTTTTAGATGTAAAAAAAGTATTTGGAAACTTTCCAAAAATGGCTTTTTTATACCTAAAACGGTTAGAACATCAAATTCAGTGCCATAATTGCAATTCAATATTAATATTCTAGTTCACTAGTTAGCGATATTTTATATTTCTATAAAATAATATTGCGAAATTAATCAAAATAGGTACATATTTGACAGCTATTTGCGACGTTGCCAACTTTAAGAACGTACGCTCTTAACAATCTATCCTTCTGTCTATTCATCCGTCGATAAAACCCGTTTCTATGGTGATCATGCTATGTGTCTGATCCACCACTCCTTTACTTTGTATTACTTTAGATATAATTCGTAAGTCACCCTTTCTGACACCCCATGCAGAAAAAGCGTGAAATTTGCTCCCCTCTTTACATAATATCTCAAATCCAACAAAATAATATTATTATGTTGGATGGATACATTTTCCCAAAATTACGGATGTTCTATTTTCAAACCGAATCACGTTCGAGTCGTCCTTTTGAAGACGTTTAGCCAAAATGGCGGCCGAATATCATCGCGTTTAGGATTTTGCAATACGATTTATTTTTGTGTATGACATTTTTTATGTTTGTAACATGTTAGAATAACCCGTTAGAATAAAAGTTTGGAATATTTTTGGAATGTTGTCGTAGTTTTTAAGCTGTGTAGGTGTAAAGGCCTAGCGATAATGGCTATCACGCTCGGTAGCGATACCGAATAGTTAGGCGATATCGCTGACTGTACATTTTTTTCAAAATCTGTGAATGATGATCAAAAGCTTTCAAAAAGTTAAGGACAGTCTACTAAGACCGTTTTTTTGTAGAGGCAACGGTTAAGATACCTGTCCTTACTGCCCCATCTCACAAATCCAGCCTGTCTAAGGAGATGTTTGAAAGAGGCGCCAGTGACAGCAAAGTTAAAAGGAAATCGTTTTTCTTGGTACTTGATGAGGAAGAAGGAAACGCATGTGACTAAAAGTACGATGAATATAACTGTTGATAGATGGAGAGGGAGAGGGAAGCCAAAGAAAAGATGGATGGACTGTGTGAGGAATGATATGGAAGAGAAGGCAGTGCGGTTGACAGGGGAGAATGGAAAGATAAAACTTGTTGCACCGACTCCAAGTAACATGAGACAAAGGCAGCACCCTAATTGCGTAATACACGATCTATCACAATCTGGATCGGTTTGAAACAAATTGCTAATCCATAGCTTCATAAGTTCGAAAAGTAAATCTGCTCAACAACGTAAATAACGCAATGAATGTTGTTGAACTGTCAAAATGAAACAGATTAGTCGGAATCGTTTACGAATACGTTTTACGCAATTAGATAGCAGGAAAAGTCAAATTAATTTTCATCAAATGATTTGATTGGCTGGTGATATTTTAGTCAACCAAATAAAATAGCCAACCTTCCTGACAGATTTTTTTTTCATCACAGCATCATTTTGTTCTTAACAAAAACAAAAAATAAGTAATCTAATAACCTATATTGTGACCTGAAGCCATACAAAAAAAAAGAAGTATAAAAACCAAATTATAATGAATAAAGAAGTAAAGGAGGCTGTATTATTTTAATGGACTTTAGAGGTTTCTGTTAATTAATATACACTGAAATTATATACCTGAACAGAATAATACTGAGACCTTTCGTCTTGAGACACACAGACTTGGAGAATGGGTAACAAGTTTTCTGCGTAAACACAAACATAACATAACATCTTATCATTAGTTATGGTGTTGTGTTATGTTTGTTAGACTCGCCCCCTATTACATGACGATAGGGGGCGAGCCTATTGCCATCAACCGGGCACAAATACAGACTTCGGACTGCTACTGAAATATTCATAACAGAAAAAAATTATATCACTTTGCCCGAGCCATATCAATTCTTTTGTAGCAACAACTTATGAGAGAATTTACCAATGCATATTATTATTTTCAAGCAAACACGGTACAGACTTTTGATGGTGGATGACAGAGAAATATGTGAATGTAATTAATCTAAAGTCACAAAAAACATACGTTTTGTAATAAAGGTATTAATTTGGCAAAACCATTAAGAGTAACGTTCATACTATAAGACCGACTTCGTTTTAAACTTTGGTTCATCACTATTTCAGATAACAAACCGAAAACAATTACAATACTCGATTCAATAACAAATAACAACCGATTACAATAATCTAAAATACAATTTGATTTCAAAATAATACTACCTTAATTAGCTAAGTGTAAAAAACAAGTTAACACATATATTACAAATTCTAATGCTTGCTAAACTCACCCCCTCTGAACCCCTTAAGAATGTCTCAAGGTGACTCGAGGGTTACAGCATCCCTTGACAGTATAATCCCATTTAATATACTAAGGGTTTTGCCTTAAATACAACGTGCAGGTATGAAAGATACTTAATAGTTTGAGTAAGAAACGCTGCTCGGCATTTCTGGCTTGTTATCTTATGGTTTTATGCAAAAAGGGGTCGAGATGTGTAAGGGGTGGAATAGTGTCAGGGGTCAAGTAGTAGTGGAAGGGTTGAATATGTTTTACTTGGGTACAAAGTGCAGTGCTTTTGGGTAGGCTTTCGTCAGTCAAAGCTTTCAGAGTTTGTGAAGTGACAATGGAATATTGAGGGCCTTATACGAGGTAAACTATTTCTTGGTTTTATAGTTTGACCGAGACCGGGCAGCGTTGACGAATGAGCGTCGTGCACTGCCACCGTCTCATCGCGCACATACCTAAGGCGCCGTACAGCGATTTCGGTCAAACTATAGCAATTAATCCAGCTAAAATAATATTTATCTTAATAATATTTAGCTTTGTTATAGTGTAATGTAATATTGGTTGTTTTCTAATAATTTATAATTAAATAATAGAATAATACATTTTGAAATCTGGTGTAAATTTTTATGGGTGTATTTCCTGAAATAAAAATGATTTGATTAAAGACGATTGTTGATGAGACTAGACTGGATGTCAAAATGTTTAAATCGACTGTGTTGCAAACTGCGAAAAGTATTCGCGATCAGACGTACAGCAGTTACTACTACTTATGTAAAAATTTGCTGTGCCTGACAGGGTCCGTAATGTTTTTTTTTTTTACCTCCTGTAATTGTGTATTATGGATTGCAATAAACGATTTGAGATTTGATATATGGACAACATTAACAAAAATTGTTTGGTTGTTATAAGTACCGTTTTTTTAAATGCATTAATTAGTAAAATGCTTTTATTTTGATATTACAAACAGACACTACAATTTTATTTATTTGTTTATAATTGAAAATACTAGGTCAAGGCTCTGATAGTTTAGTTGAGTTCTAAAAAAAAAACTTTAGAGAATAATAAACCAGCAGCGGATTACAGTACTTGTGTGTAATCTATGTACCTACACCTACACAGATAATTTAAACTAAGTTCCGAATCTAAGTACTTTAGTTCAAGCACTAGAAGGATTCAAGACTAAGTCTCTCAAATCCCTTGGGCTTCAAACTAAAGGTAGAGTTGTTATTTAGCGTTAATCAGCGTATTGAGCGCCGTCAAACGCAGTGTGGTCGCACCATTAGGTATAAAGTTCCAACCGGCCGCCTTGGTGTAGGGATGTGAAAGATATTTTAAATCGAGGATTTCCTTTCATAATCCGGAATTCTAAATCGTATTATCACTCAATTGTTTTTAAAGTGATGTTAGAATGATTTTATAGTTTCTGCCTTAACCATGAGATAGGTAAAAATGTAGAAAGTCTTGAGTTTATGAGTGTGTTGTGAGGGGTTTTCTTAAACATTCTCAAGTTGAGTTTCTTTTCAGATGTAGTAGTGAAAAATTGCTTCAGCTTAAATTTATACAAGGTCAAATTGAATTAGCTAGCGAAACTATAAACACGTTAAATAAAAATAAAAAGTATTTTCTCAACTCATATTTCAAGTAACCACACAACAAGAGGTCGCTGACCCCAAAAAATACTTTTTTTGTCGTGTTGTGTCGATGTGTCGTGCTGCGAAGTTTCACTAGTTGACTTTTACCCTGTATAGAGTTAGCGGTAACGGTCAGATCTTCAAATGCTTGCAGGTAACGGTACTTAACCTCACCACAATCCGTACCGTGCTCCGAGCGCGCCGTGTGCGTAAACGGTCTAATCGTTTTGTAAATGTTCACTGAACACATGCGGTCAAAACAATCGGATCAACTGTATGTATATTTGACAGGTCGAGGTTAAATAGCTGGCCCAAATTGCATTTTTTTTTTTGATAGACTTCGAAACTCGGATCTTTTTTTCAAACCAGCACCTCAGTGAGGGTGTTTTGGCAGCACTGAGACGTCAGTTCCGGGCACCTGGCAGAAGTGTTAAAGTCTATATTTTGTGTCGGGGGTTATTTAAATTTGTATTACGTAACTAACTTTCTTTCTCAATCCGAAGGATTTTGAAGGAAATACCTAATTTATTGTAAAATTCATCTGCTCGTTAATAACGCAATGACTGTTGTTGAATTCTCAAAATGAATGGCATTGCCATTGTAAGTGTCTTACGCATTAGGGTGCTGATCTCGTACTGTATAATTATTTATGATAGACTTCATTCTCCCCAGTTCGTTTACGTAGTCTTTGAATCTCAAATCCCGTTTTTCCACACCGGGACTCATAACTACATCACTAACACAGTACCGTGACGATACCGGAGCGGTTCAATTGCGCTCCGGGGACGGTTCAGTTACGGTCTGATTTAATATGCCAACATGATCGTGTTAATAAACTTGTTATATTTTAAGTTAGTTTTGAGTTACTGCTTTGTAGGCTTGCGAGTGGTTTATTAAAGTGTTGAGTTTCCAAGTCAGAATTTGTGGGTAGATATGAAGGGAATGAGAGGGTGTGTGTGCGTGTGCCTAATCGTTCGGGGAAACAAGGCGTAATGTTATAAATGTTATGTTTATGAAGAGAAAATGTGTTGGACTTATTAGAGTCCAATTATTGCCTTTAACCAAGCACAAATGCGGAGTCCGGGCTGTTACTCAGAATTTTTTAAAGGGGAAATCTCAATGCCCAACCTGGAAATCGATCCCAGGACCCATGGGTAAAGGAGACATGGAGTCCAGCCAGTGGCACTACAGTCGAATCAGAGACAGTCTGAATTAGGGTTGGTAACGAGGCTGACTGTCTGCGGTGCTCAGGTAACTTTAGAGGTATGAGGAACAGGGTGTAAAGTTCACTCATCCTCTATTGAAAAGGGAGGACCCTCCGACCAGACGGGTGTAATGTCTGGCGGGCAACTGCCCAACAATTGATATCAGATAGTCTTATATATTATGTTGATCGCGCGATAAACTCTAATTGCGCGATGCAGGATTTTTGTGACGTCAGGTCTTTGATGCGTAGTTCGCATGTGGCGTAGATGCCGCATACTGTCATAGGTCATAATAACGCCTTCAGAGAGCTGATGGGGCTGCCGCGAAACTGTAGTGCCTCTAGCATGATTACCGAAGCTAGCGTCGACTGTTTCTATTCAAAAATGTCTAAGCGGAGCGCATCTCTGGTGCACGGCAGCCCAAACAGCGTGCTAGTGACGATAGCGGCCAGGCTTGACTGTCCATACTTACGACACTGCATTGACTTGCACGTCACCTACAGTTGTCGGCCATTAACGTTGTGGTAGTGCTAGTGTAAGTGTTAAAAGTACGATGGTTCTTGTTTTGTATTGTATTGTAATGTTAATGTATTATTTGATGTATGTGTGATGTATTGTATATTATCTATTTAATCATTGTAACTCAAATTAAATAAATGAATAATAAATAATAGGGACATAAATAATAGTCGACAAAAGTGAAAACGTAAAACTTTGAAATAACTGATGACCAAGGGCAACACGTCATACTTATAGCTACAGATATACCTACTGTTAACATTAGCATGTCAGTGACGCGAAATCATAAGATTTTCCCCTTCCAAATTCGTTCAGCGCGCGTAAAGGCGCGCCTACAAAGAAGTTTTCACTTCAATAATGGGTACTAAAGTAGTTAAGGGCGCACCGAGCATTTGCCTTTGTCTCTGTCTTTTTCTTTACGTGTAGAGAGTAAAGAAAATAACCACACTTTTGCCCTTTTTTAATGTTTTTTGTTGTTATTTTCATCATATTGCTCTTAAATAAAAAACTATCGTGTATAAACGCTCCATTCAACTACTAACTTTATTTTAGTAAATGTAACATAATATAAAATTACTTATTTATATAGAAAAGTAGGGAAATAGAGAAAAAAATACTCGATAAGAGGTAACTTTGCGAATTTATTCTATCGAGCCAAATTGATCAAATCATCGTGTATACTCTCTAGTATATAAGCCCAAAAATACCAATAAATTTTCCTACATTTTAATTTAATTGTTTACTACTTCAAACAAGCGTTATAAAAACGTGTTTTTATGTATAAAAAGCTCGGTGCCCCGTTAAGTATGGCTTTTTCAAGCTTCGAAAAAATGCGTTTTTTTAATAATAATATTTATGGGTATGTCAAATTTAACGTGTAATAACGTCCACCAGTCACAAAAAATATGTAACACAACTTGGCCTACTGCAGATGCCGTTACAAAACCCACAATAGGAGAACAGTCTATATAAAGTGCACACCGTAGCACCAGTAAACTGCGGGTCTAATCTAGCTGCAGTCTGAAGCCGAACCTAAAGTTATGATTCGGTTCGGTAACGAACGCACGCCGGAGGTAAACATAGAGTAAGGATTTATAGAAGAGACATTTTCAATGCCTATACTTTTGCTTCTAACATAACTTAATTTAATTCATTGTCCTATCTAATTAACTTCTGACGTGATATATATGTATATTTATATTTATATATACTTTATTGTACACCAGAAAATACATACTTACAAAAACAATTATAATATTACAAAACAAACAATGGGCGGCCTTATCGCTTTCTGCGATCTCTTCCAGGCAACCTAGGAATGGACAGTGATACATTTTCTTCTGGCATAACTTCATATAATTCATTGTACTATTTAATTAATTTGGATCTTGCTAAGCATTTGACATTCATTGATTTTTTCTGACATGTATTTGTTTCCCATGTTTTTGCGTCTTTTAATTAATTCTATTAACCTAATGTATTTATTATTCACTCAATCACTTAATTAGTTAACCAATTGTGACACTTACAAAATGGACAAAATTGTATATGGTTATTTTGTAATCGTTGTACATATGGGTCAAGGACCTGAAATAAATGAATTTTATTTATTTAGTTATTTATAGCTACAGGATGGCGATTTTGACACCTGCATCCGTCAATGGGATCATTCTACCCGTCACACTAAACAACTCAGATCTTTCACCGTGACACTTATATATTACGCTTCATGGTGCCTTGCACACCTAAGCAACCGTAACGCGGGAACACCGTGTAGACTAAGCTGGAGTGAGCGGAACGCACGCGTTTTGTGGTCAGACGTGTGGTGTGTGTACGAACAATCATGGAACAATCTCTCATTAGTTTAGCCTGTCATTTTGACATGACAGATGATACTACAGAGATGTTTATAGAAAGAGTGAGAGAATATACTATTTTGTACGATATTAAAAATTCAGGTTATAGGAATCTACGTAAAAAGGATATAATTAATATGCAAACATACGCAACGGCAAGCAATAAAAGGTCTTCTTCATCAGAGTCAGACTCCGATGTAATATAAGAGACTTACATAACACAACAATTTAGGTGTTATACTAAGCTATAGACGTGCGGTGGTGACTATTCACTAAACAAAATGAAGTTCACAACTTTCTGCTTGCCCTGTAGTCGCGCAGGTGTGCACGTTAATTCCCGCGATCGTTTCGCGTTGTTGACGCCCCCGCTTCACTCCTGCATCCCTCGTTGTGGTCACTCAGGTTTCGCCGTACCTTAAGGGCCTATAGGTCGTTCAATTGCTTAGCAAGATTCGCCGTTATTTCGAAACTACTGCAGCATTAATTTTGAAATAGATATATGTTAAAGTTGAGGATTAATGTTAGCGACTATGTTAGCCGAAAACACGATTTCATAAAATTTTATCGTTAGAAAAAAATCCAAAGTTACCTCCAAACCGAACAATAAACCGCTGCTATTAAAAACATACTTCAAATTAGATCATGAAACTTGGCACACTAACTAAACTAACTATAAAGCAGCGACTATGTTTTTAATTTTTTTTTAATTACCTTTATTTTCGCCGTAAAAGCAATTACCTAAACTTTTGCCGATTTGCATACATAAAACGTCGTTTGGTTATAGAGGACTACCTAACATGTGAGCTCATGCTTTGATTGGGTGCTGTAACAACATTATTATTGAACAGTTTTGGTTACACAACGGCCTTGATTCTGTAGGTTGCTGACTAAATTGCATCGGCCAGAAAATATCCTACTGCAGGGCAAGACACGACATAGTAATAATAATGTCGAACAGTGCTTTGTATTTATATAAAACATTAGTCAAGCAGGGGATATAGTCTTTCCATAGTTCAAATAATCAGGGGCCTAAGTCTACTAATTTATAAACGTCACAATGGTGTCATAATGGTTAGTTTTTGACAGTTTTTGTATGGCAAATCTGTCAAAAACTAACCATTGTGACGTTTATAAATTAGTAGACTTAGGTAGGCCCCAGTTCACGTAGCCACCCAAACCTATAACCCAATATCTTTGTTTCCACATCCTGCAATAGTCCTACACCAACCGGGGGTTGACCTTGGCTGCAAAAAAATACACGAATAATGGCCAAATAGCGGAGAGTCTCGACCAACACCTCAGGAAGCTCTCATTGCGCGGCTGGGTCAAGGGCTTGATCCAGAGAGCAGTACTCCTGGACACGGCACGCATAGTGAGGAGGTTTCTCTCTCTAGAGCCCTAACCACCGGCAGCCTGAAACCCGCTCCCGATGCCGATGGACCAAATTTTTTTATATTTTTGAATGTTTTTTTTTTAATGGAAATATTTAAAAATTTAAATAATATGTTTATAAATGAATTATTATGACTAAAAGGATAAAAATTGTATGATTATTTGTATTAATACAAGGCGAAAAAAATTGTGTAGGCTTTTATTTTTATTCCTTTTATTTTTGGTTTTATTACGCCTCCAAGGTTTTAGCACTTACGACGTTCTTAGTTCGTGGAAGAATTCTCTTCCGTCGCACATTTTGGGAACTTCAAGCATATGTTTGTTTCACAAATCAGTCGCCGGCGCTCTGTTGAGACGAGAGGACTGCGCTCAAATTTTTGGCTACGCTGAGATATAATTTATTTGCGTAAATAATATTTTCGTAATTTATCACATTCTAGGAACGAAACTTTGAAACAGAAAACATAAAAAAAACACTAAAACCACTTCCGAAACGAATATTAAAAGCGTTATGAATTGATATCCTAAATAAATACAGACGCTAAATAAAATATAAAATTCAATGTTGATTTTTGAAAACTCAAGATGACATACATTTTTTATTTGACAGATATTGACTGGTATGGTACAACTAGCGCCATTGCTCTGCATTTCGGTCAATCTTCTTGCGGAGAAAATTAGAACATAGCCAACTAGCCAATTACCCGTTCATTTGAAAGATCGCGCTGGAGATTTTAAATCTTATTGCGATTAACTCAGGATCCAAATTCGTTTGCGCCCAGTTTTTTTGACAAGCTTCTTGTAAGGGAACCCTTAGACGAACAATTTCGAGTGACTTTTGACCATTATTATCGGAGTACCTGTATAAAATAGGTAATGGGTTTATTGTGGATAAATGAACGAAATGTGTACGGGATTTCATCATACGGATAGTGTTCTCATGACTACCCCTTTTTATGGTGGGGATTAGTAAAGGTTGTGACGAATTACAATGTTTGGGATTATCCACATCACCGATAAAAAAGGTGCTAAGTTCTTCATATTTGAAAAAAGCCTAGTTTATAACGTAACTTGGCAAGTTTTTAAAGCTAGAGTTTCAACAGTTACAAACGGAGAACCCAATAAATCACCTTACTTTGGCACCCATTTACTTATATTATGTCAATTCTTTTAGCGGTGAAGCCGACAATCAAATGCTGTACTTTTTTTGTACCAAACTTGGCCTCTTTTTCACAAATGTTTTCGGCAGGCATAGTTTCTACTCGCGCTTCGCGCAGTAAAGGTTTTCATGATACATGCCATTTGCCTTTGCACATTATAGTGTAAAATCCACTACACCAATTTTATTTTTACGTCACTTATAATAATTATCTTTCACGATCCTGCAAAGCAAAATCCACGATAAATCATTTTTATTTTTTTCTTAGGTAACACTGTTTTCCACAAAGACGTTGGTCGTGACGTACAAAATGTACAAATTGTATAAGGTCGTAATAAAATTTGGTTACATTTGAATTTGAACTTTGTCACGTCAACATTGAGTTTCTAGTTCCAAAACATGAATATGATCTAAGATTCTGAATTGAAGCTTAGTGTGTAGTATATGCAAAATAAACAGATGTTTTTACCTAATGAAGAATGTTTGGGATATGACGGCAACGACGGTAAACATATGATTATTTTTCTGTTTCAGACAATGATGACAAACGACAAAGACATGTTGTATAATCCAGGAATGACTAACTTTACATTTTACCTATGCTTTTTAAATAAGAACTGAAAATTCGCACACAAGACAATAAAATAACCAAGAACTGTAATATAAATGTTGAGCTAATGGACGTTTGTTGACCCATTAAAATTTAGCACCCTTCAATTTAAAAGTCCTTAGGCTCTAATGGCGCTTTGTGCAACAAAAAATCTGATAGATTGCCTCGTTTGACATTTTCATTATGTAAAGTTAAAGAACCATTTAAATCCATTCTAATGTTACTTTCTGCAACAAGATACTAGAAGATTTGTTTCTGCAACTGGCTTTCAGTATGATAAATCGATATGTCTCGAGAATCGGTTTTTAAAGCAACCGTTTTTTTCCCGTCACTACACAAAGTATTTTGAAAGGTGTCAAATCGGACTTCTTAGATTGTCACGAGATTACTTGTCCACAGCGATCATACTTAGGTAAATTGAATAGAGCCATCTCATCTGATTATTTTACGTATACTTACTACAGAAGATTCAAAAATGATATGTAGATAAACGCCGGTCGAAAAGTTTCTGCTGGCGGGAAGGGATTGTGTTTTGTTTTCGTCGTGTTCTATGAGAGGGGTAGGTAAGGGTTGCGCGGGTGAAATCTGATTTTTAGCTTGTCTTTATACGCCGCCTTAACCACTGGGCCAAATTATGTAGATTTGAAGGAGTTTGAATCTATAACCTGGTACTTACTTGAAACTCCAGCCATTCCAAAAATAATATTTGTTTGGGTTCAGCCTGTCTGTCTGTCCATTGATTACCGTAACAGGTTGAAATATTCAGAAAATATTTATTTATTTATTTATTTATTCCCAACACAACTATCATTACAGGTTACCCCAAATCGGTAGCGTGGTCAAGACAATATTTACACAATATTTTTTTCATAACAGTATGTATTATTCTGACTTCTATCATGACAAATAATGAAAAGAAGATAAACTTTAATGGTTTTGGTGATACGTAACTTTTAACGCGTGAATCTGACTCTCAATTTGGCCATTTCCATAAAAATATCTGTCAAATGGGCAGAATGAATTGAAAACACACAACCACAGAATATAGCCCGAATACCATCTACCTAAACACCCGAAAATACGAAGCAATAATAGTCCCCCATTCCCTATAATTAGTCCCCGAAACACAATGCAGTTCATCAATAACCAAACAATGGTACAATGAGAGTAGTTGGAACAGTTCTTATACCACAACGTAGAATGTTACAGAAGGTCGGCTCCATGCAACAAGCGAACACGCACGCATACATAAGTCTACGTGCTGCAAGTGCAAGCGCACCCGCAACTGTAATTTCTTTGATATAAAATTAATAACAGAATCTCACATGATACAACTATGCAAGGATATTTTTGCGCATGGCAAAAATTGGAACTTGCGCCGACGACTCGTTCTTCAATAAACACAAATATTTACTATCAACGCCCCATTGTCAATGACATTGGAACGCCAAAAGATCCTGTAATTATCAAGTTTTGGAACCACAAACTTGATACATTTCTACCTATGAGCAAATTACCTTGCAACCAAAAAAAAATAGGACCCATTTTGTTACACATAATGGTCACTCGAAAAACATCTTAGACTACATAACGGTAAAGTAGATAGTTGAGAAAGTGCCATTGGGATGTGAATCATTTAAAATTCTGAATTCCAGTATATCTAGTTTCAAATCGCCGTACGTGAGCGTGTGTTTGCGCTCGTTGTATCGAGACTTCTTCCAGAGCTAGACTTCTGTAATTCCTGTATTTTGTGCCAGTACCATTAAACACCATCGTGCTTTTATCATTAAAGCGTGTTCAAAGTCTTGGCTAAAAGCTAAATGCATCGTCTTTAGGGTTTTAAAAGAAGACATTATGATGAATTAGCTTTTGATGTCTTGGTTTTAGCTGGGGAGAGGAAAATGCTGGATTTACTATCTGGCATGCGATGTTACTACTTCCAAAAAAAAGGAATAGTTTTATTGCGAAACTAATTGTGGTTTTGAAAGTAATAACGTTTTGGAATACTTTTGCGTTTTTTTTCGTAAAACTATGTAGTCTAGTAGTACTATTTAGTATTTGCCATTTGAACGAAGGTTTCAATTTAATTGGTTTCTAAGCAATGACAAAACAAGTTTTTTTTTAAATTGTCTCAATTTATACGATAATATTTTCTTAGATTTTCTATGTAGGTAATGTTATTGATCCTAGAGAGTTATGCTAAAGTTACTACTTGTTGGTAAAATTACTGCTATTTTTCGATTCTGTTAAAAACAAAACTAATTATTCTTTTTACCTACAGTGACAGCTCTTATTTTATTCCATCTCTTTCTTGTGATGTCATACGTATTTCTGGTATTTTTGAAAAATATAGCACTACACTTAAGTTTAAAGGCTCGTTCACACCGGCGCGACTTGTCGCGCGACGCGACTTTTACAATACAATTTCTAATAAAACTTCACGATTGAACAACTGCCGGTGTCGCGTCGCGCGACAAGTCGCGCCTGTGTGAACGAGCCTTAATGCATTCAGTGTCCATCAAAATCATATCTTCCACCAAGTTTAGTTCACTTTAAACACTCACAAACAAAATCAGCTCATAATCCACATTTCAGCTGGAGAATTTGTTGCGCCACTTCTTCTTCCCATCTAAAGCAATAGGAAGTGGTGAAGGGTGGGCATTTTGGGGGAATGTCTTATGTAATTTTGACGTTCGAAAAAAGCTGATTCTCAGCCTAGTATGAAAGAGCTGATTCTCAGCCTAGTTTGAATAAATGACTTTTGATTTTGATTTTAACCAATCAAGACAGCTCTCTCACCCGCCTTAACAAAAAAATCTTCACCCTTGACTCACATAACAAGAAACTACACACGCCTTAATAGACTGATATCTCAGATCTTCAACATAATACGTCTGAAAGGGCCAAAAAGGTCCACTTTATGGAATTTCATTATAGGAACGCCTCATCCGTTGGATTTATAGCATCCTATGAATTTTGATTAAATTTTCGTGTTAAGCTTTCAAATTGGTAACGTGAGTGTACCAGAGGAATTTGATATTGCAGTTCTGGATTGCAAGAAAAGGGGGGTGTGTCACCGCATTAGTGGTGTAAACGATGTTGTACTGCCCGCTTTGAAGGTTTGAATGTGTAGTCGGTATTCAATAATGAATTAAGAATATAACGGCACGGGATAGCCTTTACCAGAATTGATAATCGTTGTAGTGTATCTACAGGTTGCGTGACATCGACGCACAACTTATTACCATGAATTCTATTACCGTGAAAGGTGGGCGTTTTGGGGTACTGTCTTATGTAATGCTGATTCTCAGCCTAGTTAGAATAAATGACTTTGATTTTGATTTGATTTTGATTCAGTACTTGATTCTGGATCCCCCTGCGTTGAAAATTTTCGCCTGGAAAAAAAAAAAAAGGTGCTGTTTTCTACATAAGTGCAATACCTACGCGGTGGAAATTAATGTATGGAATAGCTATAATTTTTTTTTAAATAAACGACGAAAAATTTCAACGCAGGGGTGTCCATAATCATGTATTGAATTGTATAGTTAAGTAAACACTGTCTCAAACACACAAGGTCAGGTCAGGTAGCTGTCACTAATGTCAACAGTCAGTCACAAGGAATGGCGCGAAAACAGACGTGAAGTGTACCGTGAACTAGGTCCTTGGATGTGCTGGTGAGTCGGTGGGTGAACATGATACCGGCCCTGGTATAAAAATAAACGCACACTACTATCGTATTAGTGGTTCAGTAGCTTCATTATCATCAGAGGCCTTAGTGTAAGTTTGCAAGTGAGTAAACGTAACTATCGAGTCTGTCAGATCATAATGCTAAGAATATAAAGATGAGAATAAAAATCTTAACGCAAACGCGATAGTTACGTTTACTCACTTGCAAACTTACACTAAAGCCTCAGGATTGTGACGGAATATAGCAGTTCGTCGTGAACGTGGTAGGTGACTTTGACTGAGTGCCCAGTTGATGGCAATAGGTTTGCCCCTATTACATGAGACTTAAATATATAAACTGACGAGTTGTGAGTGTACTATAGGTACACCTTTGCTTAACCCTTCAGGATAACAAGCGTGATGTTATGTATATCACAGCTACAATCTATCAATTTGATCACCAAATGCGATGAAAGCGATGTCTGTTCAAGATTGATGTAGTTTGAGCAGTCTCTGATTGAATTTATGGCCAGCAAAGGATATTTATGGGCCGTCAAAGAGTTATAGATAGGCTTTTAGCCAAAGCATTTATAACGAAATAGTGTTCTGTCTACGATGTTTCCGAGGTCCTTACTAGGTACAGCTACTAGAAGACCCTCACACTGGAGATTTGCGAGATAGCCTAGTTATCAGCGAGGCGATTATTCAACGCACTCGCTGGGTGCGCGTACCGAGCACACCACGTGTGCACAACGTGTTCGCCGCGTTTGCATTACGAGAGCGATTGACGTGAGTGTACAAAGGAGAACGAGACAAGCGAGTGTATATAATATAAACATTAAAATAACATTACGCCTTGTTTCCCCGAAGGGCTATGAGCAGAGGTGTACCTACCTATAGTACTACATTTCGACAGTTATGTTTTTAACCGGGCGCAAATCCAGACTGGGCTGCTACTGAGAAATTCCGGATAGAAAATCCCAATGTTACTTTACCCGACCTGGGAATCAAACCCAGGACCTCATGCTCAGGAGTAGCGCTCGCGACCACTAGACCAATGAGGCAGGCGAGTGTATACAATTGTGAAAACTCGGCTTATACGTCCTAGTCGCGGTTAGCTCGCTTCGCACCCGCGAAGAGCTCGTTCTCAAGGCAAGGCAAGTCCTCAGTGTGATGACGTTCTAATAGTGATGGGAGCCTAACTTTTGCATTGATTGTTGCAAATAACAATTAATGCTAAATCTATACTAATATTACAAAGAGGTAAAATTTGTTTCTTTGTTAGTTTGTATGAAATGAGTAATCTCCGGAACTACCAAATTACCAGATAGGGAAAAATTTTTCTGCATTTAATAGCCCAATTCTTGAGGAAGGTTATAGGCTTATAACATCACGCTAAGACCCTTAGGCGCCGAGAAAAAATCAGAAAGAACGCTAAGAGAAAACGAAGTTATAGCGCGGGAGGGCGATAGGATGCGACGCGGTGGGTCGGGGGCTGAAATTTCACGCGGACGAAGTCGCTGGCAGACACAAGTATTGAAAATTTGCCTACAGAGTTTTACAATAGATAGGTACTATTTTGTAAAGTTTGTTTTGAACCTAATCAAGTAACTGCACTCAGAGAGTTAATTAATTAAAACCTACTTAGAGACTTATATTATATAAACCAATGGTCATCGCGGGATACTGTTTATGGAGCATACATTATTTGTTATGTGAAGAACTTCTAAATGATGAATTTTTACTTCACAATTATGATTCTATTTACTTCCGCTCTTACAGCTTAGTATAATAAGAGAATTCTACCAAAAGGTGGCAACACCTTGCAACCATCACATTCATCTCGACATTTCCTTTAACCAAATCCCTACAACACAGAACCACTTAACGTTATAACATCCATACATAAATTATTCTCATCTATTCTCGCTTACACAGCAAAATAATTATAATATCGGTTAGGACAGACAAGTACAGTCGAACAAAAATGGATTGGTATACAGCGCCGGCCCTAGCCCGGATCGGGGTAGGGCGAGATTGTCTTTCAACGCGCTTTGATCGACGCTTTCACTTCAAATAAATTCTACTTCGGTTTCATTTTAAATAAATAATAATTCCCAAATTTTCAAAAATAAACAGCAAAATGAAAGTCAAAACATTTATTTCAGATAAAACATTTCATGGCACTTTTAAATTGTCAAAGAGACGTCGTCGGTTCGATATACAGAAAGTTAAAGCTAGACTGCTCGCAAGATAAGTCTGCGCGCGGCTGAAATCGGAACTTATCGTATGTCGCCATCTTATCGTTCATGAAAGGTCAAATTAAGTATAAAATTATTTAATTCATTAATATGAATAAGGGGCTGCGCAGACGACACACTTTTTGTGCGATCGAGTCTGTAGTGCGGTATATAATTGCTTAGGTTCTAATGTAAGTAAATAGATATTTTTCGACTCATACACTTCCTTTATCTGTACTTACAATAAAAATAGTAACGAAGGCAAAACTGTGCATATAATTGTTTAGGTTCTAAGCAATTATATGCATCACTACAGACTCGATCGCACAAAAAGTGTGTCGTCTGTGCAGCCCCTAAAAGATTAATAGTACTAACATAAAATTATTAACATAGATTTAATATTTTAAATATTACAGTACAGAATTATGCACGCCAGCGCCAGACTTATCTTGCACGCATTCAAGCCGGCAAGTTGAAGCTAGTTGACCACTCCAAATCTAGATCTCGAAGGAGTAGAACGAGCAAGAAACTCCATGGAAACTCTTTTAAATCAAGTTATTACAAAATCCTGGTTACATTAATAGTAACTTGCTACTACTTTTATTAGCGTAAACAGTTATTAAGCACACGTATTTGGAATGAATACTGGCAGTTTAAAGAAATATAAATATTTTCTACATGCACACCAAACTCGTCGTTCAACTGTACAAAATAGAAAGAAGGAAAATGGAAGAAAGAGACAAAAGACACAAAGATAATCGGAAAGAAAGGGATGGGGATAAAGCCGGAGACGAAATGATCACTGCGTCGCCCGCTAACAACTTCGTCAGTGCACAAACATGAATATGGAAAGCTTTGGAGTAGAGTGAAAAAGCTTACTTAGTTTTTTTTTTTTGTTGAAGTTAAATAGTATGAGAATAATCGTGGCTAGAATAGAATTGTTGTGGATTTGGTATATGAAAAAAAAATGTAAATACTCGTCCCTCCCGGTTTTGATTGCCTGATCGTGAAGAATAAGAATAAGCTTAACTTTCTCGCCACAATGCACATTAAATACAATGGTTTCTAAGTACTGGCACTGACATCGATTGGCACAATATAATCCATCCACTTGTTCCATAAAGCCGTATTTCAGGACACCAGGTCACCACCCTCAGTTCTCGCGATTCATTTAACAATTAGTAATTTATAGTAGTCGTTTTTAGTAGTATGGAAGAACAAGACATGATGATGATTAAGGTAACAAAAAAAAAAAAAAGTCGTTGAAATAAAAATAAAAAAGCTTGCTGGAAGTGACTAACTGTTGAAGCCATCGAATACATCATCAGTCAATCAAAGTTAACACTATAAATAACAAGTTTAAATTAAAAAATTAAATAACCCCCTGACACAATTCCAGGTGATGCTGCAGTATCGGTTCAAGGTTACTATGTTCTTCTAATATCATTGAAGTAACAGAATACTAAATTTCGAATCGATCAGACCTGTGGAAGATGCGCACATCCAATCATCAACTAGAAAAGAGCTGGTATTTTTGAAACGGCTTAACCGATTTTCTTGAATTGTAGCTAAGAACACTCTCGATCAAGACACCTTTCAAATAAAAAATCAAAATCAAAATCGGTTCAGCCGTTTGGGAGCTACGAGGGAACAGACAGATACACAGATACACACGTTAAATTTATAACTGGGGTCTTTTTCCGTCGGAGGTTAAAAATGAAAGGTCTCTTCTTAGCATTATAATAGTCCTCCAATCTCAGCGGAAACCAACCTTCGGCGCGTGAGATATTATAGTGCACAAGTGTGTGCGCAGCCACAGGTGCACTCTCTCTTCCCTCACTCTCATAGTCCTATGGAACGGCAATCCAACATAACCGGAGACAGATCAGGCGTAGGGCCAAAGGCTTAACGTGCTTAACGAGGCACGGGGTATCACACAGCCAATTTTTAATGTCCGGGCTGTTACTAAGAAATTCCTAATTAGATATTAGATAAGATATTATTTATTACTCCATGAAATGCACGAACATTACATTGATCAAGAAACACAACAAAAAATGGCTTAAGCTAAGTGACAAAATGTAAAAAAGACCCTGACCTCTAAACTAGGTAAAATCCTGTATCTTAGAAGTCAGTAATGGAAAAACCGAATAACATTTGGTCGACCCGGGAATTGAATCTAGGCTCAGCAGTGGCGCTTGTGACCACGAGACCAACAGGGCGGTCATACGTACCAATAAAGTTAAGAAAATAATATTAGAACAAAATCACAAAATTCCTCCAACTGCATTCTAAATTGTCCTGTCTACATCTATTGAGAAGATAGAGGTACAAAGAAATATCGTTCGGAAAAAAAACAAAAGAACTACCAAATCCCAGTCTAGACAAGAATATTCTGAGTGTTATTGGTGCCGCACATAATACAGATAAATATCTAGACACATCGAAATAAAGATCTGCATTTAGGGTGGGACGTGCGCTAGACAAACGTAATCCGATGTACTTTTTTTTTATATCGCTCTAAGGCGTGAATTACACAGAGAAGGCGTAAGGTAAAGGCGCGGCACAGGCGCAGCGCAGACGTGGAACTGATAAGGCACGGACGCGATTTAAATTATATAGAAGAGGCGAAGAGACGTTACGATGCTTCATTATACAGGCTGACTTTATTTATTTGGTTCACCAACAATTGTTTATGCAAATGAAACAGACGCAATAAATCAGGTGTAACAATCACTTATAGGTAAACTCTGCACACAAAAATTTTATGTAACTTACAAAAAAAAGAGTATATTATAAAGTTTGTAGTAGTAGCTTTGACGTTTCTTGAGTTTCAACTGAAAGAAAGAAAGAAAAATATTTTATTTGGGACACGCACAGGAAATAAAACACAATAAACAATAAAAACAAACGTTAAAACTAACAAATTATGTGAAAAAAACACAAAATTAAAAAAACAAAGGGCAAAGAGAACCTGTGCGAGGCCAAAAAGGCTCCTATCTCAGCATAATGCTACGATATTTGAGCAAAAGTAAACAAATACCTGCTTCAAGACACGTGGCTTACGTATATTTTGTATGAAAACTTTTAAAGCGGCATCATGCCTGCGCCACGCCCTCGCCACGCCGTTTCTGTATAATTCACGCCTAAGGCTGTGCGCTGCGTAACCGGGTGCACGAAACGGACGCGCGGCGGCGTGCTGAGTTCTATAGCAGCGCTGCGTGAGGAGACCCGCTGCATGCAGCGCTGCTCTAGGGATGATAATAGAAAACAGAACGCCGCGCGGGCGCCCGCTCCGTGCACCCGCTAAACGCAGTGGACGGCTTTAGGGTGTCCCCGAAATTACGTTGCAATATCGTTAAAATACAATATTGTTTGAATCTAAATAGCTTCAAACAATATTGTATTTTAATTTTATTGTATTGTTATTATTTGTATTTTTCACCAGACTCGACTAGACTTCGAGTCGAACGAATCCATTCGTTTTTATTGTAACTAATTAATTTCCTAACATAATATTTAAATAAGCCAGCACTTTGAAATTAAAGCCAAAATTATCTATGCAATCATCTTTAAGTACTTTCTTTACGCAAACAGATGATTTTGTTTTTATTTTATTTTTTATTGAAGCAAATTATGCACTCTTTCGCTAATTCCATCATTCACGCCTGTAATATGAAAGTGGGTAAATATAAGTATTAAAAAAAAACGCCACTGAGGTACGCTACCAGTAATAATAAGTGTCCAGGGACCTAAGTCTACTAATTTATAAACGTCACAATGGTGTCATAATGGTTAGTTTTTGACAGATTTGCCATACAAAAACTGTCAAAAACTAACCATTATGACACCATTGTGTCGTTCATAAATTAGTAGACTTAGGCACCAGGTGTTCAGTTCCATGTCTTGAGAACCAAACAAGGGCCTGCTAAATTCTCTATGAAAAATCCGCAAACTTACAACCCCGACCTGCAATGGGGATCGAATCGACTCACTTGTTGAATTTACGATCCTATGAAACAGCTCTACAAGAAGTACATAATGATATTTTGTTTCTAAGAATAGTTTCAATCAAAGTTGTTCCCAATCGTGTATCAGAAAAGTGTGGTCTTATTTAAGGTTGTGGTAGACCATCAAACTGAATAACTTTCAAAATCAAAATCAAAATCAAAATATTTTATTTCACATAAACCTACATGGGCACTTATGAAACGTCAGAATCTAGGTGCACGGTTCCAATTGGTCGTTTCCTATGGAGAAGAGCCGGCAAGAAACTCCACGGTTACTCTTTTAAAAATAAATGGGTTTTACAATGCTTTAAAAAATGTACAGTTTGAATAGGTATGCGAGGACAGCGTAGGCCTGTCAACAAGATACTTAAAAAAATAGAAAATAGTCTGCAAATCGACAGTCTGTTGTGCCTACAACGTTCTCACATTCACAAAATATAAAGGAATCTATATAAAGGTCGAATAAAATAATAAAAACCAATTTAACCCAAATGGTTGTCACTACAACTTTAACCAATCCGAATGAGAACCCTACTTTAAAATGAAATTTGAATTGTAGGCATATAATGTCAAATAATGAAACTACATGTCAAGTAGTACCTAAATAAAAAAGTAAAATAAAATACATATCGTAATTTGGGAGCAGTTAATAGACATTTACATAATTATGCCGTTAATGAGGTACCAGGGAGGCCACATGTGCAGAAGGAATTATTGCCAAACTTCCTTGTCATCAACGTAGTCTTTAATCTTGTAATATGCTTTTTTGATAAGGACACGTTTTATGTGGGTTTTGAACTTTCCATCGTTAAGTTCTGTAACCGACTTTGGCAACTTGTTATAAAAGCGAATACTGTTTATAAGGAATGACTTGCTAGTTTTAGTTAATCTAAATTTAGGTATCACAATTTCATGTTTACTACGTGTATTTATATTATGGAAATCACTTCTAATTTTGAAAAGTCCTAAGTTTTTGCGAACATACAAAATACTTTCTAAGATATAAAGAGAAGGCAGAGTTAGTACATCAACTTCTTTGAATTTGTTTCTAAGGGACTCACGAGGACCCATTCTATAGATCGCGCGGATTGCTCTCTTTTGTAATATAAAAATTGAGTCTACATCAGCTGCCGATCCCCACAGCAGAACGCCATAAGACATAATACTGTGGAAATAAGCAAAGTATACTAACCTAGCTGTGGCTACATCAGTCAACTGCCTTATTTTTCTTACTGCAAATGCAGCTGAACTTAATCTACCTGAAAGAGCTCTAATGTGGGCACCCCATTGCAATTTAGAATCTAGAGTAATTCCTAGAAACACAGTTTCTGCAATTGCATCTAGTTTTTTGCCATCAAGTTTTAAGTTTAGACCTACTTGGGGTACATTTGGTAAAGAGAACTTAAGACATTTAGTTTTGTTCGCATTAAGTAAAAGATTATTAGCTGCGAACCATTTAGAAAGAACTGCCAAACTATCGTTGACATGTAAGACATCCGTATCTTTTCTATCTATTTTAAAAATAAGAGACGTGTCATCAGCGAATAGAATTATATCCGATAAGTTAGCCATCATGTAGGGAAGGTCATTAATATAAACTAGAAATAGGAAAGGGCCAAGAATCGAACCTTGGGGCACGCCCATCTTTACTAGAGACCCCGAGGAAGTCACCCCGTTTACGCTTACTTTTTGCTGCCTGTTTGATAAATAAGAAAGAACAAGATCAGCAGCCTGTCCACGAATTCCGTAGTGGTGTAATTTACAGATCAGTGTGTTGTGGTCAACGCAGTCAAACGCTTTTGAGAGGTCACAGAATATGCCAATTGCATCCTGGGACTTCTCCCAGGATTCCAAAATGTGACTGATGAGTTTTACTCCAGCGTCAGTCGTCGACCTTCCTTTCGTGAAACCAAACTGTCGACTATGTAAAATCTCATTTGAATTAAAATGTGACAACATCTGGTCCAGCATGATTTTTTCATATATTTTACTCAGTGCTGGTAGCACAGATATTGGTCTATAATTAGAGGGATCACTCTTACTACCCGATTTGAAAATTATCTTATATAACTTTCAAATTATCATCGCGAAAAACTATTCAGCCGTCCCATACATTTGGATCCAGTAGGTATTTGCTTTTTTATTGGGCTCATTGAGAAAGTTCTTCCATTTGATAGTGTGTATCGCACCCTTAAAATATGACCACACCATGCTGATATAATAAGTTGTAGAAAAAAAACCCAATACTTAACTACCATAACAAGATCGTTAAATTTTACGGTAAATATTGAATACAATGTAGAAAAATTCCACAAACTTGAGAACAAGGATAGCACTACAGTTTGCGGTTGAAAACCAATCCAATTTAGCAGACTCTTGCAATCAAAGAAAGACAAAAGAATATACATTGTTGAAACTTGAGGTAAAGACACTACAATGTAGTGTTCCAGGTATCTTAAAGAGCGATAATAAAATAATAGTATCTACATTTTCTTTTATATCTCATTGATGCAGCTCAGCAGTGATATCCTAGTGAGACCGTCGGACTGCCAAGTCCATAGGTCTTGAATTCGAACCCAAGGCCTCTGACTTTTCGGATTCGAAGCGTATTGTATAATTATCACTTGCTTCAAAAACGGTGAAGGAAAACATCGTGAGGCTGAGGGATACTTCTCGACGGCATGCGAAGCCAAGTCAGAGGCCCATGGGCAGGATAAAAACTCTGACACCAGGGCCCTAAGTCTACTAATTTATAAACGTTACAATGGTCTCACAAAGGTGAGTTTTTGACAGTTGTTCTATGGCAAATCTGTCAAAAATCTGGCAAATCTGTCTGTGTGTTTGAGAGACCATTGTAACAATTAGTAGACTTGTTAGTCACTAACCTCTCGAAAAAGAAAGAAAGAAGGTCATTGGTATGATTTCGAAAGAGTATCTATTCATAGTTTCAAAACATGTTCATGATGACGATAATTTCGAAATCAGCCGGTCCATTCTGTAAAAATCTCACCATGAAAACTTGAAGAAAAAAAAACGGTGAAGTGAGCCGTCATTCCGCGTGCCTTACTTGGGAAGAGACTGGACCCCACGACACAGGGGGTCCTAGTGTGGGGTCCAGGGAATTTGTAAAAATCTAGCATCTAAGGCTCTTAAGTAATATGTTACTAGTTTATTTTTATTTTTATTCCACTTGACGCTAGGGATTGACAGCTCATTTACCCAAGTTTTCACAGTTAGATTATTACAGAAAAAAATCCGGCCAAGTGCGTGTCGGACCACGCACAATGCAGGGTTCCGTAGCTGGGATGAATTTATCCCAAGAGCATACTTAATGTTGTAGTTGCAATTATAAGGTGTAATTATAAGTTGGTAATTATAAGGGTTCCTTGTTTACTACTGAACCCTAAAAAGCGTTGACGTTTGAATACTGCCACATGTTTACTTCATTGAGAGCTTTCGTTTAAGACCCTGCCTTGATGGTTCATAAAACATACTGAAATGAAATGCAATTGTTTACTCTGTAAATAGGATATCGGATTCACTAGACACGTCATTTAAAAAAAAAAAACTAAGTTGGATGAGGTCGGCTTTTCCTATCTGACTACTCTGAGAAAAAAGGACGAAACAAACTCAGAGGTCTCTTTTTTAGTCCAGACATAATCTTGGTCACGAGGAGCTCGTGGCTAAGTAATAACAACCGCACGGGTCGATCCATCAGGTTAAGCTGCGCTTGCCGGGGTTGGTCCGTGGATGGGTGACCATCTTTACATACCGAGACTTCTCCGTGCTTCGGAAAGCACGTTAAGCCGTTGGTCCCGGCTGTCATTCGTAGATCTTTGACAGTCGTTACGAGTCGTCAGAAGCCCGAAAGTCTGACAATCAGTCTTACCAAGGGGTATCGTATTACCCAGTTACTGTGTTGTGGAGGTCAGATAGGCAGTCGCTCCATGTAAAATACTGGTATTCAGCTGCATCCGGTTAGACTGGAAGCCGACCCCAACATGATTGGCAAAAGGTTAGGCGGCAGAATGACATAATCTTGGTCAGGTCATATGAGGACCATGTAGATTAGTCACCCTCTATCACTCAGAGTACTCAAGTTTCGCTACGTTCAAAGCCTTTGCTAAATCATTATGTTATAGTTAGTTAGCCTTAAATCTTGTACCGTATTCTTAGAGTCTCTTTGTCTCTGAGTTTGTTTGTACGTTTGACCAATGATTTCAATAAGCCATTTCCCACTAGTACCACCGAATTGAACCTCCCTGGTGGTACTAGCGGGAAATTTCGTTTTCAATAGTACCACCATTTACTTTAGTAGTACTAGTAAGACTTTGTGTTACCCAACCTTTGTTCTCACTAGTACCACCGAACTGAACCACCGATGGTACTAGCGGGAAATTTCGTTCTCTATAGTACCATCATTTACTTAGTAGTACTAGTGAGACTTATTTCATGCAACCGACTATTTGTCTAAGCCCTATTGCCTATTGTACTTAATCCATTGTGCAATATCGCAACTAGTTTACCAAGACTAGCACACAAGCCGTGAACGTTAACCGCTCCACATTATACGTCCCCGCAGACAAGAACGATTAACAATCTTGACGCCGATCAAACAATCATGCTTAGCTTACGGTTCCCTGAGGATGCATCAAGCAGTAGAATATTAGTATTATACATGGAGCGACGGCTATCAGTCATTCATAGTGGAATTAGCTATAATTGTGATAGCTCAGCTCAGCTAGGTTTTCCGTGGAACCGACTCCCCAGGGTCACATCGAAATGTAGTAAAAAAATTGATTCTAGACGCGTACCGCAAGGATTGGATCGAGGTGACCCTGGAAAATAATACTTGGAAAGATTTGGGGGAGGCCCAGCTCAGCAGTGGGATAATAAAAAAAATAAAAAAAGTTAGAACATGGGCTTTGACCGAATCGATGAATTAATGCCGCTTTATTTTTAGGTAAAACTGGTAACTGTATATACAACAGGGAGCTTTATGTAAAAACCAAACTAAAAGCTATGATGGAGGTGTAATAGAGCACTTATAAATCACCCGTTTTATTATTTTTATGTCTTGTGTAATAGCGGGCGAGCCAATCGCCATAAACCGACCGCAAGTCTAAAATCTGGACTTCGGCTCATGAAAAACCTTACAAAAATTGACTGATAAAATTTTTGTAATTGAAACTGATACCTAGCTATCGTACCCAAAACCCGCTTTTGACCGGAGGACGTGTTCCGTCGCTTCCGCGGACAAGTTCCACAGGACAGCACAAAGACAAGCTAGTGCAAAGTGAAGTGCTACTAACATAGTCTTAAGCCTTATTTATTTTGTTAACACAAGTTTTGTTTATATTAAAATATGTATGTTTAAAATATGTGTGGTAAAGGTATTTTTCTATGGGCCAGTGTCATCTAAGATAAATGGTATTATTATTTTTATTCGTCTTTGACATTTCTCGGGATCCCGGGGCCCGGACCTTTGTAAGGCGTACGAGGGGCCGAAGCCAACTCGCAGAGGCCCGTTAGACGTTTTGAATCAACTACACAGAAACATTAAATACACACTTAAAATAGCAGGGGGTGAGTTGCACACTCAGTATTATTATTATTAAAACCCCATACTCAGCAGATACGCTTGCGAAGTTGCGACCTAAAGACCATTAGCTCTAAAACATATTTTATAGCAAAAAAGTCCTGCTAACCCAACAAAGACTTACAGCCATGTCGATGTCCTCAATACCGGCCAGCCATAATGTTCAGTATTTAAGCGTCATCCCGCAGCTATGCCTAGTTTCTAGGTCTTAACGGCGCGTAGAGGCGGTGCTGTAATTATTGAAACGACAGACAAGGCAAGAGAGGGGTGGAGTCGAATTGGTGCTAAAGATTTTTTGGTAAAAAAAAAGCTAGTTTTAATACATTTTCTTAACACCTGGAGGTGTAGCAAGCGAAATCGTTTTAGATGAGTTGCGTTGTTAGTCAATTCTAATAGTGTAGGTACAGTTGATAAAAAAATCAAAGATATTTTACGAAAAGAATACTTTTTAATAAAAAAATGCCTTGAAAATGATTTTGACCTGCCAGTTTGTTTATTGCTTGCATGCATATTCAAATAATTGTTCCTAATTAATTTTGTTTCCAAATGAACAAATATGTATCATCTTTACGTTAATACAATTTCAATTGATTTTATAATGACTATGAAAAAGGTCGTCAATTTTTTTCGAAATTTTATGTAAACTTAACTTTATTTGTGGACGTTACAATTATCTTTCAAAACACATAATTTGCTTACATTTTTGGAAACTAAATTATTATTGCAGGATAAATTAGGTTACCTGAAATACAGCTCTTTAATACTATTCTCAATTAACTCTCCAATACAAAACCAGAATTTCTCAGAAACAAAGACTATTGGAGTAAGGAAGGAGGTAAATCAATCGGAACTAATAAATTACAACCACTGTCTGTCTTACTTAATGAATCGAAGACATTCATTATTATGGAAACCAACCCAATTTCAGTTGTCTGATATTAGCTTTTTATTGTTTTTGTGGGATTTAAACATTTATCTGGCGAAATGTGGATGTATTCTATCACATGTCCGTTACATAACATAACATAATATCATGCATGTATTCCCCGATGGGTTAGGCAGAGGTGTATCTATTAGTACACCCACATTTTACCAGTTATGTATAATTATATTAGTCTCATGTAATAGGGGGCGAGCCTATTGCCATTAATCGGGCACATATCCTCAGGACTCCGGGTTGCTACTGAGAAATTCCAGATGGAAAACAACCAATAAGACTGCCCGACCCGGGAATCGAACCCAGGACCTTATGCTCAGCAGTAGCGCTTGCGACCATTGAACCAACGAGGCAGATCAGAGGCGATGTCAGTTACATATCATCTAAATTGACACAAAATGATTCGATACATTGCTTTTCAGCATTTCATGTTATAACATGTTGCTTAGGATTTTGGTCAAGTTTTACAGTGTGCTGTCTGCCGGACACCAACCCTCCTCGGGAATGCTTTGTTGGTGGTATTGCCGCCACCGCGCGGATGACCCATGGTGCTACAATGGTGACTGAATAGTTGTGCGGAAATGGGCATCTGATGCGGAGGAATGAGGAAAATACTGAGTATGAATGTCGATGGCTATAAGAGTAGGGGAAGACCAAAGAAACGATGGATGGACTGTCATCAGGCTAGAAAGAGGGTGACTACCAAGATGACGACTAATAGAGAAGTATGGAAGAAAAAGCCATGTTGCGCCGACCACAAATAAATTGGGATATGGGCAGGAGAATGACATGCTCTCATCATGTTTACGTGTGTTAGGAAAACCAACAGCTATAACAGATGGATAACAATTGTATATGAAACATAACGCCAATTATTCTCACGGGTGAAAACAGTAAAAGTAGTAGAAATTAGGATCATGTGATCATGCAATTTGCTATTAATTGCTTATACCTAGCTAAAGGCTCCCGCGACAGCTGGTATACGACTCTAGAAGAACAATTTCTATGAAAACTCTCTACCAGAATCGTCTCGCATCGTCACTATACTCCTTAAATTTTATACCAGATCCGATTTCTTATGAGTATTTTTCCTTCTTCTTCTAGCCTGGTGTCAGAGTTTTTATGCCTCCCATGGACCTCTGACTTGGCTTCAAATGCCGTCGACAAATATCTCTCAGGCATGCAGGTTTCCTCACGATGTTTACCTTCACCATTTTTGAAGCAAGTGATAATTATACAATACGCACATAACTCCGAAAAGTCAGAGGTGCGTGCCTTGGGTTCGAACTCGAGATCAATGTTTTTTTTTTTGGATGGGAAGGCATCAAATAGCTTCTCCCGCTCTGGGCGGAGCGGAAGGGCATGTCAGACTCTTACTGACTAAAACCCCCCCGCGTTCCTTTAGTTGCCTGTGTTGCCAAAGGCCACGGTATCCCTTTCGGACTTTCCCGCAACCCCGGCAGGCATCGGCCCTAGCGGGCCCCGCCATTGGTGCTGTCATCTCTTTGAGACGTGCGTGGAACACAACGCGCCGTCGACCCGGGCCTGGTCCTTATCGGGCGCGAGCTACACATTGCTCACCCCCGGCAATGACTTAATATTTTTATTTTATAATTTAAGATAATCGAAGTACTGACCGTACCTACAAGTAACAATCAAAGATAAAGATAAGATTTATAACTATTCCTCTATTACTAATAACCTCATTCTATGCAATTACTTCTGACAAGTCGAGCTGAAAGATAAGCCGCTTATGTCTTTAGCTTAGGATTTTGTTCGCCTCGATTTCTTATGAGATTATATTCATTAACCTATTAAGGTTAAGTAGTAGGATAGACAACTAAGAATGATCAACTAATAATAGCGAAATGTGTGGTTACTATAGGTAAACCTCAAGCGTTACGATGAACATGTTATTTTGTAGTATTCTAACTAGTTAATTGATTCAGGCGTGACTTGGCGGAAATCCACTATAAAATACAATAGACGTATATTTAGTAACCTATTCCCCTTAACTATTCTTAAAGAGTTTTAAAAAGCCCTGTAAGAAATCGACTCGTGTTTCACCTCTCAACGAGGCATCCTCAGGATGACAATTAACTTGTTGGCGTGTTAACAAGTCGTGTTCGGGTTCGCGAAAAGTCAATCGTCATCTACGTCTATTGTATTGTATTTTAACTATACAATTCTTCTGAAGTTCTCAAACGAATTCCAACTCAGACATAATTATATTTGAATTGGCCACCTGTGGTTCTTATTGCTAGTCTATTAAAGCTTCTAATCCTTTACCATAATCATTGCCCTTTCCCCTACAACTACAAATATATTCGACATAGAGACTGCCATTTGAAAACCCATTACAAGGGAATCGATACCTTATGGATATATCAGTGTCAGGCTTACAGCCCAGTTTCTGACTAGCCGTATCTACTTTCATGGGTTTTAGTCCACAATGGTACGTGTCCGGATTTGAGGAGGTCGTGGCTAACTAATAACAGCCGCACGGGTCGATCCATCAGGTTAAGTTACGCTTGCCGAAGTTGGTCCGTGGATGGGTGACCATCTTTACATACCGAGACTCCTCCGTGCCTCGGAAAGCACGCTAAGCCGTTGGTCCCGGCTGTCATTCGTGGATCTTTGACAGTCGTTACGAACCGTCAGAAGCCCGAAAGTCTGCCAACCAGTCTTACCAAAAGGTATCGTATTACGCAATTACTGGGTTGTGGAGGTCAGATAGGCAGTCGCTCCATGTAAAATACTGGTATTCAGCTGCATCCGGTTAGACTGGAAGCCGACCCCAAGATAGTTTAGTCCGGATTTGCACCCACAGCCTTGTGCATGACAGGCGAGGCCTTAACCACTGGGCCATCACGACCTAACCTTATATCAAAAATAATACCTACCAACTATAATTTCGTTTAAATTAATTAACTCCACCGCAATGCTTAACTAAGCAGACACTCCAATATTAACTTTTGCCCACAATTACAATTTAGAGGCAAAATCTAAGGCACTTCGAATTGAATCAAGAATTTCAGGCAAGTTTAGATCCTCTCAGAAACCAACCAATTGAAAGTGTCGCTTATAAACTGTAACCAAAGTTTGAAAACGAGTTTATTGTGTTAATACTATTATTGTAAATAATCTGTTTGTTCAGTGCACAAAAACGAGATAACAGTTCTGTTCGAATTAAAGATAGTTAATTGATTCAGGCGTGACTTGGCGGAAATCCATTATAAAATACAATAATATATAATATAATAATATAAAGATTCATTTTACAATAGACGTAGATATATTTAGTAACCTATTCCGCTTTACTATTCTTAAAGAGTCTTAAAAAACTCTGTAAGAAATCGACACGTGTTTCACCTCTCAACGAGGCATCCTCAGGATGACGATTGACTTGTCGCGAGCCCGTACACGACGTGTTAACACACCGAGCGCTGGACGCTGAGAAATCAGCGCCTGAAGTAAATTGACGTAATTTTAGTAAGCAAGTTTTTAATCACGTGTAAACTTGTATGGAGTAGTGACAGACGCTGATTAATTTGACAGGAGTAAACTAAAAATTATCTTCTGTCCTCTTCTTATTGAAATACGAAGAAAAAGATGTACTGAACTTAAATTTAGTTTGGTTTGTGAACAAGGGAATCGGCACCAATATCCCTTTTATTTTCCGCTATTTATGTCACAAAGCAGCAATGCTCTGCTCTGCTCCCAAAACACAACAGGAACATGCATTTAGCATGTTCCTGTGTACATGCAACGTTTGAGTTCGATGTACGATGAAGTTTATTTTTATTTATTTCAGACAGTGATCCATATTTTTGTTAGTAAAACTTAAGAATTATTTTAGTAACCAAAATTCAAAAAACCCACATACAAGAAACACATAAAAAATTAAAATTAATTAAAATTACAAAACAATAAATAAGTAAAAATAAATATATTTTTTCGGATTTACTTTGAGACATGTAACTGCACACAATGCCACAATATGGGGCAGTCAATTCTGCCAGCCACAACGCATAACGAACATAAAACAAACAGAATTATCCATTTCTTCAAAGTTATTCTTGAGTCAACATTGAAGGAAATCAAAACAACCTAAATTGTTAAACAATAAACATTTGCAAGTGGACCCAGGTACTTCACCTAGTATAGTAGGTGGTAATTATTCAAATTAACGTTAGCTTTAGGCTGAAGTCCGACTACTTAGTTCTAATTCTGAGATGGCAATTACGGAAGACAAAAGACAAAAAAATAAATAAATAAATAAATAAATAAATAAATAAATAAATTAATTAATAAATAAATAAATAAATAAATAAATAAATAAATAAATAAATCAATCAATAAATGGTGGCAACCTGTATTCGATTTCTAGATAGGATGGGTGAGCAACTCGAAGGTTCAGAAGAAGTAGGTTTATTTGTCTCAGAAACACGTACATACAGTAAGATGAAGAAATATTAAACAAAATATAAGATCTACAGAAAAAAAGTTAAAACAATTTTTTTTTTAATAATTGTCATGCATTGTTCCATAGTTATAATTATTCGGGCTTTGCAATAATAGTAAATAACATTTGCCAAATCTCCACCTTTTTTTTCATTTGGTTTCCCACTAAAAAAGTAAAAAAAATCGTATTCTGTTTTTAATGGTATCAAAATGTTACGTAACTCGGTAAAAATTTTGTTTATTATTAGATCTTTTTATCCGTTTAAGAACTTCAGGATTTAATTTCTGAATGTATTGCTTTGAAGTGTGTTTACCCTTTATCTTCAAATATACTGTTAACATTAGCATGTCGGTGACGCGAACACATACACTCCCCCCCCGTAGGATTTTAACCCTAGAAAAAATCGGTCAATGTGCCATAAGAAGTGGCCACTTTACAAAAAAACGTATGGTTGAAGTAAACTTAATTATGGAACGTAAAAATGACAAAAAAAAATGGTTTTTATAGTCTTTTTTACAAACCATTCATCCAATTTTACCCTGATCAATTGATCGACCCCACAGGCCCACAAATTGGATGACAGTAACAAATCTAAATGGATGTTAGTCTATTTCTGGCCGCTGATTTACGTCGTATATTTAATCACTTCCTTGACTGGCAATGGTTTATTTTACGAGATTCGTATTTCGCAAATTAATGCCTTTTAGGAATTTGGGTCAAATTTTTTGCTTAAATGAGGAATTTTGGGACGAGTGACAATGGAGTGGATGGAGTTAAGAAAGTTTTGTTTGTATATTTGACGGGATTATTCTCTCGTATCGGCACAAAATACCAGTGCGAAAAATAGCTCTTTTCTTAATAAAAAATGTAGCCTAGACACTACATGTCCAACTGTCCACTGTGTGTCTATGTGTACTATGTGTCCAAGTTTGACAGCTACCCCTTGAACGTCCAACTCCGCGATCGGAATTTCATCGCGACAAGGCCACAATCGTATTATCTAGCAAAATACTGCAGCTATACAGAATCAATATATGTGAACACTAAATTACAACAACTTAAACAAAGAACTTAAAAAAAAAGAAAAACTTGACAATAAGGGTTGAATTTGGGTAAAATATTTGTTTTACATTTTGA